>JAJJHQ010004697.1:5417974-6017974 GCA_021223825.1 Drosophila ironensis
GGACAGACGGACATGGCTATATCGACTCGGCTGTTGATGCTGATCAAGAATATATATACTTTATGGGGTCGGAGATGTCTCCTTCTGGCTGTTACATACATTTGCACAAAGTTAATATACCATTTGTACCTTAAGGTACATGGTATAAAAATTAACTAACTAATTAACTAACGAAGCTAACAACTAATTTTGTGGTCCATATTTCATGACAACGAGATACTATGTAGGTACATAGGTATTTCATTATAGGTATTTTCATTATGAATTAGTTTACCTTTTCCGTTAATATATTTAAACCCCCAATTACAATGACTAAAGTCAAAGGAGAAATTTATGTGACGTCATGTGTCATTGACACAAAGAAGAATTATGTCTCTAGCTTCTACCAAGTCGGAGATGTTGTCACATACATACATTTGTGCACGAAAATACTGGGCTGTTGATGTTGATCAAGAATAAATATACATTATTGGGTCGTAACCGCTTCTTTCTCCCGGTTACATACATTTGCACAAACTTAATATACCATTTGTTCCTTATGGTTAATTGTATAAAAATGACGCGATAGGTAGCATTATATCCCAACATTTTCAAAAGAGAAGCAAATATCTCGGTGAAATTGTTATTTACCTTACTTAATTTTTTTGTCCCATGTTTTAATCATTCCTTGTGTCTAAAATACTTAACAATATATGTACATTCCCAGGAAAACTGATTCCAGTACTCGTTGTTTTTATCCTGGGAAATCATTTAGTTAAAATGAAGCGTTGATTGCGGTGAAGCTATGCGTGAAAATGCATCAAACTTCGGATTGGCCTGACAGCCTGACCATTGTCAGGGGGCCGTTTTCCTGTTTGCGATTGCTATTGCTGTTGCTGTTGCTCTTCTTGTTTGTTGCTCCTACCCCGACCTGTTGTATTGCGCATATAAATTGCATTTTTAACAAACAAAAATTGTTGCTGTTGGTTTTGCTTTGGCATTCAGCGAACCGCTTTTCCTCGATTTTTTCTACTTCTATGACCGTTTAGAATGCTATGCGAGTGCAGCGTGGATTTTAATTGATTTGCAGCATTTTTGCTCTAAACGGCAGAATGTTGTTTCCACATTACGCATACGCAGTGTATGGTAGTTGCTTTTATTTTCATCTCGCTTTGCCTGCCCCGCCTCCTTTCCATTTTGCTTTGTTTTCAGCCGGATGCTCGAAAGTCTATCAAAACAAAATTAATTTGCAGGCGCATTGGCCGGTATTTGTTTTTTGGCTTAGAAGGCGTGGGCTGCGTGATGGCAAGGGGCGGCGAGGGGATTGCGAAACTCGTGCGAAAATTGAAACGAAACACTTGGGTACCAGGGCTCTTCACTCAAACACCGGCACACCGGAGCAAAACTCACACAAGCACCTAGCCAGAGTGACACGGTGTTGGTGCGGATGGGTAAAAGTTCGGGGCAAAAACTTTGTGAAACCACTTGAAAAGTTATTTACATTTTAAGTTGTTGAGGTTCACACGACGTCAAGTTGTGTTGTGTCCTTGTGATGCGCAAAATATCTGTAGGCAGGTAGACCCAGCACAAAGGGTCTACCTGTGTGTGTGGTCGCTGGTGTCAAATCTGAGTACCGCAGAGGCTTACATAGAAAATCTATTAAATTGCGGCATCCGAGGCACCGGCGCGGCAGCGTAGCCAGTTCTAAAGCTCTGATGGAGCTACTGCTGGAGTTGCAGTTGGCTGGTCTGGTCTGGTCTGGGCTGTCCTGGCCTGGCCTTGTCTCCGGCAAAGTTTGTAACATAAAACAAACATTGGCGAGATATCCGCCGGAGCAGAGCCACGCGAGTCCTGACTGACGACGTCGCACTCGACGCTCTCAATGGCTGACTAAACTTTTGAATAAAAGCAGCCTCTAGAGCAGTACTACGAAGTCCAAGCTGCTCTAGCAGTCGCTGCACCAACTTGTTCTTGCACACACTGAGCTAAAGTGGGAATAAATCTTCATCATTTATACTTTTATTATACCACCACACACGAAATCACAAATGGTTCGTAAAATTCCGTTAAGATTGTTTAAATTGAAGCCTAGTAAATGAAGAATAATTCTTATTTAATAACAAACTTCACAGTAAACATTTCTCTTACAAAGATATCGCCAAAATTCTCTGCTGGTACGGAAATTGTGTTGCCGTGCATTCTTAAACCGCCGCTGGCTGTTGGCATTGCAGTTCAGCCGGAAAACATAAAAAACTACTTGATTCTTCCTGCTGGAGTGCCAAAAGTAAGCACAGCAGCGCCACATAATAAATAAGGCAGACTGGGGGGGATGGGAGTCAGCAGCAGCGGCAGCGAAGCAGCAGGAAATATGGCACTTAAAGTGCTTTAAATAACATTAGAAAGTTGACTCGTCTTCTCTCTGGATGAGTGTGTGTTTGATACCCGGTGTCTGGGCATAAAGAGCTCGTCTGGTCCATTTTGAACCACACAGCCCCGGAATAGGCCCCTGATGCTCCGCCCCGCCATCATTGTCGACTTTGTCAGTCTGTTTGACTTGTGCGAAAATCTTTCAAGTTGTGACAATCTCAGGCAAACGTAAACGCAAAAGCAAAGGCAAAGCGTCCTGCATTTGTTAAAGTTGTTCATTTGCAAGGCAGTTGACAGACAGAAACGGAGACGACAACTAAGGAGGATCCCAGCAGCAGGCGACAGGCGGCAGGCAGCAGGATGCCAGGCACTCCTCATTGTTTGTCTTGTTGCTACAACGCATATGACACTTGCCACGCCCAGCGACACAACGCAAAACACACAGCACACAGCACTGGGGCGCACGCCCATAAATAAAACATTTCACTTTGTTTTGCCGGCTGCCTCTTAGCCTAAACAAACTGAGAGCCGAGCCCCAAGAACAGCATCGCAGATCCCCTTCGAAATCCACGTTGTCAGATTCGGGCTGCGAGCTAGAACCAGTTTCCTTCTTCCGATGTGACACACTTTGATTTGACTTTAATGCACAATAGCATTTTATACTGCACACTCGCTGCCAGCGCTGCCCTTGGCTCTTGTTTGCTGAAAAATGCACAAAGCCGGGGAAATTGATGATGGAATGTCGGATGGAATTGACTTCTCGAGTGCCGCGGTGAAGCTTTGCGAGTGCGAATGAATTTGTTTGCGCATTTTCATTCGCATGTATTTATTGGTGGTGCATCATTCCAACAAGCAGGCGGCTGCATGCTGCCATTAATCATTATTTAAATCTTCGCAAACGTCTGCCAAAGGATACGTATATAAAAGCCAATTAGATGAGTATTGCTCAGCTTTTGTGGTTTTGAGTTATTTGAAGCCGCAGCAAAGCTATTAAATTATCCCAAACGCAAAGGTGAAGCTATGCGAGAAATTAGTTTGCGCATATTTCGGTTACCCAAAAGTGAAGTCAAAATCAACACAAGTTCAAATGCAACTTTACTAACTATTGCTGGCAAAGGCCTTGGGCAAACAGAAAAGAGCTGTACGATTTGTTAATTTGAAAAAGGTTTATTTAATTTCGCACGATTGTCTTCGCCACATAATGAAGTATATAATTAGTTGAGAGCAAACTTTTAGCTCTGAGTGACAACTTTGTGGCGATCACACAGAGGAAAATTTGGTATTGAAATTGCACTCATAAGTACTAATTAATGTTAAATGAAACTTAAGTGAAATTAGTATTGCCGGTAAACAAAACACTCCATTTTATATTCCCATGTAAAGTAGATAGGCTCAAGCTTAACTATATACATTTAAATATAAAAAAGTTCTAAGAGTTTACACTTTTTCTCTCCGTGCGCGGGTAATGCAAATTTTAGAAGCTCTTCCATTCCCATTTTTTTTTTGTGGACTCGCCAAAAACTTTGCCTAATTGGCAAAGGGGGACCCGCAAAACGCACAAGAACTCTGCCGAGCGCGCGACCCTGTCCAGTCTCCCACAGTTCCCAGTTCCCAGATTCCAGTTTGCAGGTCCTAGTTTTCAGTTTGGGGTTTCATAATCTGCAAGCCGCCAACATATTAAACTCCGGCAGAATGTCAGCGGGGCTGTCGTCAAGTTTGGACTCGGCTACATTTCTTCGCAACTCCAACAAAGTTTTGGCTGCCGAGTGCTCTCCAGGAATTTTTGCAATGCGCTTGGAAATTTGCTGACAGTTGGAGGTCGTTAGCTTTGGTCGCATTAGAGGCCGCCGCGCCAGCAGTTAAATATTGAAGGCACCGCACTCCAACCCACTCCAAGTTATTCAATAAATGTCAGCTGGCGAGGAAGTGTCTGCAACTTGTCAGGTGGGCTTAGAGCTTCGCGAGAATTGGCCAAATCATGGTGCTTGGCACGTCTGTCGTCGTGGCTGCAACTCCACGCACATTTCTCACGACGTCGGCCACATGTGTTTTTGGGTCATGTGTCTCCGTAACTGTTTTTGTGGGTACATTCGCGCAGACATATTTACTCGTGACCTTCGAAATAAGCCCACTGCACATGCAAAATGTAAACTTAATTAAACTTTCGGCATGCTGCATGGGTGCCGTGTGAAGGAGTGGCCGCGAATTCAATTTTAATTATGAACTTAAATCGAAAAACTTTGCATTTACACGAAGTCCCTGCGAGGGTCTGTCTGGGCTTGAACCTTTCTTCTCGGTCGCCGTCTGCCGTTCAACTACGAAGCCCATTCAAACAGACATTCGCGGCATTCAGGACATTCATGCACCCCCGCTGAGCTCTGCACTCAGAACAAAAAGGAAAGCTTTTTGGCACTAAAATAACGCATTCCTTTCTTCGCGCTATCCAGTTGCTTAAGTAAATTAGTTGAAAGTTGTGTTATAGGAAATAAACCTTTTTTTTTGTTTTAGTTCATATATTGACTTGATTAACCCGATATTAACTTGCTGCTGAAGCAACAAGTTAAATCAATTAGTTTAAGATCAATTTTTCTTGGCAATGGGGTATAAGCCTTATGCAACCTACATTTACGCTTTGATTTATATACCGACTGTAATTTATAAGAATTTATTTAAAATGAATAAGACAAAATGTGATTCGATATTATAAAACTTGCTGTTTTATACAAAACAGCTTATGCTCTTCCATTTTGATGCTTTTTTGGTCGGGACCGGTCGGTAGTGTTTCGTGCAGTGTGTGGCTGCTGCGTTTATTTATGCAAATTTTCGGGTTGTTGCACTTGCAGCTACTCTTCAACGCAAAGCCATGTACGTAATGTAGCTAGCCGGGAGCTAATTAAATGTGGCTCTAGCAGTGCACACAGCAGCCATTGAAGGGCAAGCCTGAGCCCGCAGAAAATGTGAGGCGGCTGCTTCCTGGGCATTTCTTTTAAAGCTAATTTAAAGGCTGGCTGCCCTCGCTGGTTGGTTACAAAAGAGCTGGCTTTGGGAATGAGAACTTTGGATGCCAGCGAGCGGCATGTGCCACACATCACGTGCCGACGAAGACATTGCAGTCGATGTTCATGCATACAAATGCAGTTGGAAGCGAGCGGCTGGCAGGACCCTAGAAGCCTTTTTATGACGTCAGTTTGCGACTTTTGCCTCTCCGCCCCAGAAACTATGGCACGACTTTTAGTGTCGTCTAATGCGACGTCGCTGCTACAATGTCGCGTTCGCCTAGCATGTCCCTTCTTCCTCTATTCGTCGTCCTCTTCCTATTCCCATTCCCGTTTCCTTTCCATGTCGTTTTGTTTTTAAAACAAATTTCCAAAATCAATATTTGCCGAAAGTGTTTTGCATACCAAATAATTTGGCCAAACAACTTGCAAGGCATCGAGATGGGGAAAAACAAAAAGAAAAAAAAGAGAATTTGTAGTGGCAACAGCAGCTAAACAAATTGTCAACAAATGATTTTATTTTCCCATTTTTTTTGGTTGGGTCTCGGGCTAGGGGACCACATATAATACATACATATGTACGTCCTGACCTGGCCGCAGGGCGTTGGCAAACAGTAAAAAATGAATCGAACTTTAAGTCCGTTAGGATTGGTTGAAGACCCTTGCCCTCTGGTTTTGCGGGGGTAAAACTTAGACGCTCTGAATTGTAGGGCAATAGGTAAACTTGATGCCCAGCGCCCCATTGAATGGCGGCTCAGCCTCTTAAATGTACCGTGCACAAGCGGCCTGTGCAAATAGGTGTTGCTGCTTAATGTGTGCCTAAGTTTCCCCAAAGTTTTCTGCTGTTTGTACTTTGCATAAGTAAACAACAAACGATTTTGCCGCCTGAGCCCATATTTCAAATGGTCACAGCCAGCGAGCCGAGGTGCATTGATATATTACGTGTCAGTAAAGCAAGCGCTCTTTTTACCCTGTAAGGGAAGGAACAGTCCTGGGACAGGCGAGCTAAACCAAATAACTGAACTAAATAAATTCTTCAAATCGCCATGCTGGCGAAATATAGTTAGTATGCAATCATGATATGTTGTTATTAAATATATTTTGGGTTTCCGGCTAATAAATAGTGGCATTTTTTTATACCATGTACCTTAAGGTACAAATGGTATATTAAATTTGTGCAAATGTATGTAACAGCCAGAAGGAGACATCTCCGACCCCATAAAGTATATATATTCTTGATCAGCATCAACAGCCGAGTCGATATAGCCATGTCCGTCTGTCCGTCTGTCCGTCTGTCCGTCCGTCCGTCTGTCTGTATGTATGAACACCTCGTTCTCGGAGATGGTAAGAGCTAGAGGTCTAGTTCTTTTTGCTTTTGGTGTGTTATTATTGCAGGCAGATCAAGTTTATTTCAAATTTTTGCCACGCCTCTTTCCGCCTTCGTAATTTGCATAAAACTGAATGTACCTCTAGCCCATAACGACACATTAGCCCATAACTTGCACAAAATAAGAGGTAGAGACCTATTTCTTTTTGCAACATGTCCGTTTAAGTGTTGCGCAGATAATGTCATTCTTGGATATTTGCCACGCCCCTTTCCGCCCTCGTATTTGCAAAAAAATCGATATCTTCGAAATGGTAAAAGCTAGAGGCATAATTTTCAGTCCAATAAGTCCACTGATCGTCAAACACGTACGTGCAAATTACGTACGGATCGGACAATAAATATAGAAGATATGGCCAATTAAAGTTTTACCCACCCCTTCTCTAGGCAACGGCATGCCGCACATAAACGAAAATTTGGTGAATTTTTTGAAAAAAAAAAAAAAATCAAAGAAATCAATAAAGAAAAGAGGTACATGGTATCTCGTTGTCGAGAAATCTCGACTACAGCGTTCCTACTTGTTTTTTTTAATAATATTTTGCTTTATACGAATAAGTAAAGGATATCTTTTCGTTCACCCTTGCTCTTCGAACTCTTGCTTGTGATGCTTTCGGTCTCTTGTCCAGTGGGCCGCCCGTCTCAGGCTCGTTAGCCTGCTTCGGTTGGCACCACTTCCGCCAGGCAGTGCAAGTTTGACACGCGCATCAACACGCGCTTTGTCAACTGCTCCCTGCCGTCTTCCGTCCGTCCTCGGGGGCCTGAGCTGCACCAGAAGAACCGCTTAGAGGCACCCGCACGCGCCCCCCGAGATGTCCTAGCCCAGTTACACAGTCTGTGTGTGTGTGAAGGAAATTGGTTTCGCTTGGCTGCACTTTGTGGAAAAACCAATACCAAAGGGCCTAGCAGGAAGTCTTCAGTGACCGCGTCGCACTCGATAATCAGCAATGACGGCGACCAGCCGGAGCGCTGGAGAGCTGGACAACCGGATAGCTGGCAGGCAGGACGGCACTGCGGACAGTGCGCTTAGTCCAGGTCTGGGGCTCTGTTCTTTGAACCTACAATTAATTTACTTTGTTTTTCCAGCTGACCAGACATTAACATTACATACTTGACTTCCGTGCGTGCCAGGCGCACATACGAGGCGCGGCTGTGCGGGGTCTTCGATTGCTGACCTGCCATTTACCGGCATTTAGCCATTTACTTACTTTAAGCATCATAAATTATTTTAAGCTGCTAAGCTTTCTTTCACTGATATTTTCGCTGCCATCCTGGGTTTTGTGTGTGTTGCGCACACATTCTGCCAAAATGTTGGGCAATTATGGCGCACCTGGTTGCTATTAGGGCGCTTGCCACGCCCCTCCACAGCGAGTCGCTCCGCCGACATCTTACCTCTAATGACAGCCATTTGTGCAGTTTTTGTCAGTTGCGTTTATTTATTACACTTGTGTTGCTTCTCGTAATTTGTTTATTTGTTGCTTTGAAACTTTTCGCCGCGCGACATGCAAGCCATTTTTTACTTTCCTCGCTTTCAGAAACCTTATTTTGCTTGTGTTTTTAAAGCCAGAACGTGTGATGGTGTAAGCGAGAAGCATTTGCATACATTCGCTTTAAATATTTATTTGCAGCCCTTTGCTGCACCGCACAATCAGCCAGCACAATAAGCCCGGATTCAGAGCACATTTCTGTCTGCCTTATTTTTCTAGCAAAAAAGCGTCAAGAGACGTCAAGAGACGGTCAAAACAAAAAATGTTCTGTAAGCTAAATTAAATATATTGCGCAGCATTCGATAGCTAATTGGGGATATTATCAACCTGCGATGATCAAGATGATGCAATAAAGCAATTAGAGGCCACCACGGATAGATGTGCTGTGCGCTGGAACACTAAGTTTTCCTAACAGCGTGAAGAGCAGAATGTTTGTCCTCTTCCCCGGAGAAGCACAATCTTTAATCCTTAGCGATTGGGGCGGCAAATGAGCTTGACGACAGACAAAAGGCTTGATTGATTGCCGGAGAGAATTTAAAGTTGGATGTTGCTGCTGCCTATTTAATTAGTCGAAATTTTAATGACTTTGCCCGGGGAGTGGATGGCACACAATTTGGCGTAAGGCCTTCTGTTCGACTTGGCAAATTGTTTTAAAACTGGTTGAGCCTGGAGCCTGCAGCTTACATTCCTGTGCGAGTGCCTTTTGTTGTTGTTTGCCAATTTCTCGGCATAATTATGGCAATTGCCGTAAAATGCTGGGTATATATAAATTGGAAATTAGTTAATTTGCAGTTGCATTTGCCATGATTTCGGGTTTCGGCCTTTGGCCACGGCAGGGTCATGCCGCAAATCAATATGCGCTGCACATTGCTGGCTGCAGCCCAGCATATAAATATATTTATTGACACGCCAGCAATGGCAGCAATATTTTAATTAAAAACGTTTGCTAATTTCATAATTTAAGCATATTAGCTGGGTTTTTTGTTGTGCTGCCTACTTAAATAATTTCAATGCTCTCAGCTTAATTCACATTATTTATTTGCTAGGCGTTTAATTGATTTCGATGTTTATTTTCTCCGCTTTTTTCACATTATTTTGCGACTGCACACTTCCATGCAATTATGTTTTTCATGTTAATTTACCAATTTGTCAGATAGAAATAATATATTATTATTAATTTAAATACACAAAGCGTCCACCTCGATATTCACGAGCAATTTGCTTAGCTACTTATGTATATCAAATATATGTTTTTGCTTTTCCAAAAGCATCGAATTATTTATGGATGCTACGTAAAATGCAGCCTCATTTAAATTTGACAGCAAGGGGTGGCAACCAAAAAAGCCCTTGATTACACACACTTAAAAGGTCAAATAATTTTCCAAAATAATTTCAATTATGAACAATTTTGAAGGTCCCGCTCGCCCCACAGTCTCAATGCAACAGCACGCACAATGGGCATTTGGTTTGCGCTTCAAACTCGAGTATGATTCAATTATACATATATCCACCTGGACAACGCCAGCTACTAGCCTATGTGGGTGGTAAAATTATGCCGGCACAGTTAAATTTACTGCATAACGCACATATTATTGGAGGCATTCGACTTGGCATACAATTATTTGGAGCTTATTACCCCAATTAACCCTTTTGTTTGCGTTTGATTATGTCTTTAGTTTTGGACAATCTTTTCAAAGAGGAAATACGTATTTCCGCCAATGCTTTGCTCAGCATAAAGAACAAATTATTTAGACCAATGCTTAACAAATTCAATCGTTTAATATCATATAATTTAAAACAACTTTTGCCGAATTGGTTCTTTTGACTTTTAACCTCAGGAATAATCACGCAGCTCGCATGCAATCGCCACGCCCAGTCGGCCACACTTCGCATTGCAAGTTCGTCGGATACCTTAATGGGCTCGTGCCGGATCACTCTCTTTTCGTATTCTGACCAGGGACCGCAAATTTTGCCATTCTGTGTCTTTCTAATTGATGTAACAAGTGTTTGCGCCATGTAACTATCTACCAGAATTTATAAGTGGCAAAAGAGTCAGAGAAAAGACACAGTCCGAGTCCAAGACGCTTGTCGATAGTGGTTGGCCTTAGGTCATCTCCCACCCTAACACCCGAGCGCCCGGGCACACAGACGGCAGGACGAAGGACATGGGACACAACCGCAGAACAGTCTACGACCTTCCCCAAGGATTCACACTCAATAGAAGGCGACACGTAGCTGACCAAGTGCTGATGGCCCAGACAACTGCCACTGAACCGGATTGGCCTGCGATTCAGCTCCAGCTCCGATTCCCGCTCCCGCTCCTGTTCCTAATTCAGATACAGCCTTGCTTTGGCTTCAGCTTCGGCTGTTGCTTGTAATAAATTTGCTTCAAGCATGCAATGCCCATGGGGACAAGTGCGGAGGAGGATTCTATATTCTTGTAGCTGGACTCTCCGGTCTCTAGATGTCTGGCTTTTGTTCTATCCATCGCTGATGATGTCGGTTTGCCGTGTAAAGCCACAAATTGCCACTTGGCTGCTCGCTCGTGCCAATCTGCTGCAATACCTCCTGCCATTGTCGTTACTGGCCCGTTGTTACTGTTGTTTTGGTCTCAGAATAAATCTAAAGAAATAGCATTTAATGTCTATTTGCAAGAGATTAAGATAAAAAGCATGCCCTGGCTGTGTCATCCCTGGGACAAAGAAGAGGACTCGCCAGCAATCCGGACCTTGCAGCATCAGCTCTGGGAATTCGTGCGGCTTATCGATCTGGATTTGGTGCATTGTCTTGCCGTCCAGGCAATCCCTTTTCAAATGGTACGCTCGTAACTGCCACAAACAAGTGACACAATCAACACTTGATAGAACAAACACTTCTAAATTAATTAAATTGCAAATATCCTTGAAGCAGCTGCACCGCTCACTCACACACGTCCGGCTCGCAGGGCTCGACCCGCAATAGGAACACTGACAGAATAGATTCATTAGAATTGAAAAAAAAAACCATTTGGAGATAGATTTTCAGTTTTTTGTATTATTGCAAGTTATCTATCGATTGCAGAATAAGTAATTCTGATTTGAATGCCTGTTCTTTTGTCTACATTTTATTATTTATCATTTGAAAAAAAAATTATACTGAATTTGTTAAGCACCGTGACTGCGAGAGACTATACTCGTATATTTTTATCAAAAATTAAACATTTAATCTAATTTGATTGTTTGCAGTGTTCATGCACATCCCATATAGTTGTCAACGTACTCTCGTCAATACTCGTCCGTAGGAGCACTCTGCTCGAAGATAATCCAGGCCATCAATAATGCAAACAGTCCTTCCTGCCGCCATCCTTCCTCCGCCTCAGTCTCGCACCCTCCTGCCCTGCTGTCCACTCACGACGCCATCGCCTTTGGTCCGGTGGAGAACTCTAGCCTTGTTTGTTCTGCCTGCGTCGCCTGCACTTCTTTTGTGCTCTAGCTCAGCTCCGAATAGTTTTGCTTTTGTTTTCCCCCTAGCAGGCTCCTTTTCTTGGTTCAACGTGCAACCCGCAATGACCGGCGGCCGTTGTCCAACAATTTGGCCAAAGATTTCTCAAGTCGAGTTCAGCTGAGCTGGCTAGAGTTTGGGTTAAACTTGAAAATTAAATGAAATATTTTGCAAGATACTCGGCCAGAGGCGGCAGCAGCTCGACCGGGATCAGGTCCGACGCTACATGGGTCAGGCCAGTGTAGTTAGCTTATGCAAATGCAATCAGAATACCCGCGTTTGAGCCACCGCAAGCCAGACCTCTGCTCCATGCAATTGTCTCCTGGGCAATCAATCAAAGTTTCGGAAGGCGGACCGCAAACAACATCATATAGCTTTAGTTTTTCCACCCATTTGGCAAAGCCGGCCGCGCCCACAGCAAATATGCAAAGCCGCAATCCCATGCGGGTCTAATGGTTATAATGGCAACAATTATATAACACGCGTATAAATTATGGGCAAATGTAAATTTTTCAATTGCTTAATGAGCGGAAGTGGCCGTCGTCGTTATATGTTATGTTTCAAGTTGTACATGTCGCTTAAATGAATAGCGTATGGACTGGGAATAGCCCTTGGGAACCCTTCGGTTATCAGGAGGCATACCCCCGACCACATGTGTGGGCGTACCGCCAGGGCGTGTCCACGTCAGGTGGTCTGCACGCCCGGTATAATTAATTACAATTAGGCGAATCGGCACAGGGGGGCCGGCCGGAGGGCCGACAGTTTTGATTGTGGGCCGGAGATTACTGATAATTTGCAAAAGTGTTGGCGTCCAAATGCGTTGAAACGTTCGGCGCGAGCGTTTAATTTATGGGCCAGCTGTTAAATGTTGTACTTTGTGTGACAAATAGTCTGCAAAGTTGCATATGCGAGTATGTACTCCGAGATTTGTTGGCCAAAAGTAATTAAAGCAGCCGGAGATCCCCGAATGTATGCTACGTTTTATGAACAATTTATGAGCCAGGATGTGCGCCTCGCAAAATGATGGCGGGAAATCCAAAGTAGAGGAGTCACTTTATTAAGAGCTGTCAAAAATGTGCTTTAATTAACAGGTAAAAAGCTGCCACCAGCTGCAATTAATTCCCTGCTTTTTAAATTCTTTGCTGTATGTAACGCGATCAAAGTCGATCCATAAATACCGCCCTTTAGTTGAAACTCACTCCTGTTCGGCGCGAACTCAATTTTATGGCATTTAGAGCAGATTGCGAGTGGCGGTCGTCCTACGGCCAGACCGCTTGTCTTCCGCTGAATGACGTAAATTAAATTAGTGTCAAAAGAGCATTGTGAGCCAGCGAGCGGGCCAGTGAATGACTGAGTGTCTGTGCGTGCCTGACACGACCGACAAACATAATGACCGCCAGCGCCAGCGCCAGAGCCAACAGCAATACACAAAATGAACATGAGCAATGGCAGGCAGAACTAAAAAAAAAGAAAAACAAAATGGCAAAGCAAAAATTGTATGCAAATTATGCTTGACATTGTTTCAGCATACTTTTTGGCGTGTGCGCCAAGACAAAAGCTGACATTTAGCCCAAGGAGCATAAAAAGAGATACAAGCGGGGAATACACAGAGAAAAAAGCGGGGGAGAGAGTGCCGGAGAAAGGGAAAGGACAGTGTCAGAGGCGGGCGAAAACTTTGTGACATTTTTTGGCGCGCACAACGGAAACGTGCAAAACTGGCAAATTTATAATGAGCCGCGGGTTCAGCGCTGCGTCCGTTTTCTGCATCCTTCCCGACTACCAGGCCACCCGGCCACCCGGCCACCCGGATCCATTCCGTTTCGCGGCATCCCCGCCAGCGGCATTTTCTTTTGCTCTGCTAAGCACTAAGCGCATTTGTCGCCGGGGCTTGACTTTAAAAGCGAGCGAGGTGCCGGTGTCGCACAGTTCAAAAGGTTCGGTTAATACCTGAAAAAGCTCTCAAGAGTTGCCGTGCCTTGATTTATTGGTTCGCACACGCACATCCATCGACCTGAGCTTACTGCCAAGGCATTTGCATTTCAAATATGCCACAAATTGATGTATGGGATTGCTCAGATTTTGATTCAGATGCCCGCTGCCCGACCTGGCGCCGGAGAGTTGCGCAATTTATTGCATTATTGATATTAAATCGCGGGGAAGAGTGCTTTAATTTAAAATTAAACACAACAAGAGCTGCCATCGGGCGGCTATTGTTGTCGCACCCTCGACGCTGGAGTTGCAGTTAAATTTATTCTTTGCGAATAATAAATGTATTTCCGAGCTTAATTGCGATAACGCACCATCTTTAAACCATAAATAAGATAACGATGGCTCTGTGCACTGCAATTGCATCAGCGGCAACCAAACAAACAACCGCGAAACATTGACAAACAAAAAACAATGGGCGCGAATCAACCGCCTCGGCGGGAATAACAATTTATTTATCTTTTTAAATTCCACACGAGGCTCCGCCTATTAAATTTGCGGTGTGGCTCTTTATTCCATTATTTCGGTTAACTCTGCGAACTTTGGCCCAAGTAATCAGCTTGCACTTGACGGAACAGGAATGTGGGTGTGCCTAGGGTTCGGGATGTGCGTGGTGGAGTTGAAAGCGCCGGCCGAGCCAGACCAGGACGTTGACAACTTGACTAACTTTTAATGCAGCTCACTTAAAAGTTGTCGGCGTCCGGAGCGGCAGCCCTCCGTTTACTTTATTAAAAGCTGGATAGAAATCTTGATGCAATGTCAACGCGAGCAATTTTCGCACCGAAACGTTGCGCCTTCGGAATTTATCCAAAAAAATATCCAGCCCAGCCGTTACTTAGTATCCTATGTGAAATATCTTAGCTGATAAAGTATCCATTAGTGCACCTCATTCTGATTTACCGTTTTTCAAACTCATTTTTAAACTGTTTTGGCTATGCGGTAACCTTTGCCATATTTCTTGACCATCATATCCCATTTTAACAACATTTAAAACCCGACGTATGCAAACAGCTCGCCAGGATGGCGTGCTTCGCTTGATGCATCCGGGCATGAGAACATACCGACAGAGTCGATTGCCTGGCACTTGGACACATGTAATAATTCAATTGTGTGAACATCTATTAAGGAAGATTGATGACAAGCGCCGGCAATAAGAGCTTCAGCAGCGTCAGCGGCGGCCAGTATCCTCCTCGTCTCTGGCCTCCTGCTGATGTGGCTGCAGCATGTCCTGGTTGACCGGACAGTTGAGTCAGTGCTAGTGCCTTGGCAGAAAAAAGCAGATGCACATATCTTTATATACGGGACAAATAAATATATAAAAGCGTAGCGAACTGTGGGAGGCAGGAGCGCCACAGGTGCGGCGGCGGTGGAGCATCTATCATGCGAGCTGAAACTCAACGCTACCTTCTGACGACATCACACGTATTCAAGGTAGGATAGCCAGCCAGCATGACGGCCAGCTCGGATTGCCCATACCGTCTGTTTTCGTACCCATTAGCAGATTTCCGCAGGGCCTGCTGGTGCCATACTATACTTAGGGATTTCCGGCAAAAATTCTTGTCCCTCATTTGAAGAAGTAAATACCTTATTTTAAAGAAATTTTCAATGTTTCATACTTTTAATGTTCACCTGCATTCCATTTATTGACACTTTTCCTTGGTAACATTCTGTCGATTTCCCTACGAATACCTTTTTTATCGCACACCGCAACCCCGCACGTCAAATAAAAGCCGTCAAACGGAAAATAATTCAAGCTGGGTCAGGCAGAGCAGACATTTTTAAAGCGGCAACAGGGAGCCAGTAAGACGAAGCCAAAGCAATATTGACTTACTGCCGGGCATTTTGCAACCTTATTAAGTTGACACTGAGGCGGAAGGGAAAACTTGATTCTGTGGCACTTTTAAAGTTGCAGCAGCACCACGGCATTTTGGCCCATCCCTTTATGACAATATGCTTGAGTGCCCGCCGCAGTGGCTTTAAAAAAAGTGCGATAAGTGGAAACAAGCTGACATTTATGCAGTTTGCCCAGCCAGCCTGCAGGCAACTGCTGAAGCGGTGCACAGCAGAGAACACATCCCAGGCATAGGACAAGGAGTGGAGTAGAGTGGAATGCAGTGGAGCGGTGTGGTGTAGAGGGCACATATTTTGCTGTTTCAGCTGCGGCTGCGACTCTGGCAGCAACAAAGCCAATACAAGGAAGTAACGAGCTTATTTCCAGACACTAGCAGCTCCGTCAATGTCGCAGCAGCCGGAGCCGCTCTAGCCTGGCGGCTACATCACATGCATGATTGACTGCGCAGTTGTGCAGCGAAACGGCTGATAGGGAACGGATACTAGGTTCCCGGGGTGCAGGACATAGGTTAGCAGTCCAAGAACAGGACAGGTAAAGTACCTTCGGCAACCTTATGCTGCCTTTTATTGGGTGTAACGCCATCCTGGCTCTAGTTAAAAATAAACTATGAATTCTTTTAGAATCACATTTGATAAACTAATAAATAAGCGAATATTGCCCCTACGCAGAATTTTTGAATCCTAACTGATTGTCCTAATTTCCGGGGATAGAAAAAATTTTGGGATCCATAATTTAAATGGTTTTTTAACATTAAATGCTCTGTAGTGCTCATTTCTAACTGATATCCTCGCCGGTACTCCCGCTTCCGACAGCGAAAATGACAAAAATGTGTTGCACCCACAAGCTTTTCCATAAAAACATGCCACCCAGTTCTCATCCGCAATGTTTAAATGTTTATCAATGTTCTATAAATCTGGTGAAAACTGAGAATTGGTTATTTATAGTTGAGACACTCGACTATAATCGTTCTTACTGTTTGTTTCATATGATACTCCATTGATTTTCATTAGTGGTTGTTTCCCGGGGCCACTTTATTTGTAAGTTAAGAAAGCCGACTTCTATTCGCGGGTGGATTAAATCAACTCAGGTTTGAGGTTCTGTTGATGTTCGGCCAATTAAGGGGAACTGCCTTAATAATGTCTGGCATCCGCGGCGTGTTTCCAATGGAAGAAGATAAAACGTCAGCAGGCTCTTTTAATAAAAATTGCATTAAAACTAAATTGAGACGGGGCAAAGGTAAAGAAAACCCAACCAGGAAAAAAGGCGTTTAGCTCACCGGCTTCGGAGCCAGTTAATTAAAAGTTTATTGCTGCATGGCTGGCGCCAGGGATGCAGAAAAAGTTTATTATCTGAATAATTACCGATTCGCGGGTGCAGCTACTTGTTATTTGATCTGGAGTAGAAGAGTGAGAGCCCGTGCAGATGAAACTGCACTTCAATCAAACGAACCACCCGTATACTCGTACTTGGCTATCCCTGGTCTGGAGGATTCAGAAGACGCTCTTTATCAGGCCCAGGGAGCTGCACCGAACGGCACTTTATTAAAGTTTTATTAATTAAATGCTAGTTCTGCTTATCAATTAAACGTGACTGCTATGGCAGCGGCCAAGTGCCAGGCAGGCAAGCGATAGGAAATTGGATCTAGGGGCGCCTTCTTTGTCTCCAGCTGAGCGCAGCCTGCACATCCGGTGCTGCCCAATCATCGCTCCTCCTGGAAGCAATCCGACCCGAAAGCGGAACAATTAAAACAAGCAATTAACAGGCGATCAAATTGAGTGAGTTGCCTTGTTGTTTGTCGCTTGTCCTTCGGTTTTATGTGTGAAAAACCAATGCGAAAAGACGACGGCGATAGCAAACAGCGAAAACCAATAAAATGAACTTGTCATAAAATTAACGCATTTATAAAGCAAACAATGCGGGATTAACAACAGTGCGCCTGCTCCTGACATACAGTCATCCGGCGGCAACAAATACTCCTGATGAGAATGTGGGGTCGTGTGGGAGGATACGCGCTGGCATAAAAACTGTCGCTTTCCGTATGTTGAACTAAAGCCATTTATAGGCCAATTTTATTTACACGCTGCGGACGAGTTGCGTGAGAAATAACAGGCACTTCATTTTCACAGTCCTCGCCAAACAGATAAGACAAACATCGGCGGCTGTTCCGAGGCGTAAAGAACCACAACGTAACATCGACATCATCCAAAGAATGTTTATGACAGTGCCCACATTAAATAGGTAATCGTATGTTACAGTTTATTTCTGATGCTGTTCATCCAAGATAATGACTTGAGTGGGAAATGCCATAAACAATCTGTGACTTATTGATATTAAATTTGCAATATGTAATTGCTGGGTAGGAAGCTAAAAGGATTTTACTCGTAGTTGCAACGCCATATTAAAATCGCATGTAAAACATTGTCTAATAGACGTTTATTGGCCGAGAATAAGTAGTAGAATAGCAATAGTTGGTAGTTTTTTTTATCTAATTTAAAAATTCCTTTTTTTTGGCCCTATTTGCGTGTGGCCCCTTTGTGTTTTCGAGAGTACGATTTTATCTTTGAAATGTAAATACTGTACTTCTGTCCTGGAAAATGTTCGTTTGTTTGGGTTTACGAATGTGTTGGAGCTGCTGCTGCTGTGGATGCCTGTCTTCGTACTTGCATGACAGCTGGCGCACACTTTGCGCCTTTACCCACAAATTACTGCAGTCAAATTGATCGATTGTCCTGGGCGGGAGTGGGTGGTGCGACGAGGGTCGAAAGGGGAGCCGCAGTCAAAGGGAACTTCGTAATGGGGGTCATGAGGCGGACCGAGACGGCGTATGAAAGAGCGTTTTATGATATAAGGCACGAGGCACTGAACTGTGGTAAACGATTTGTTGTTGTTTTTGTCTTCAACATTGCATGCCAGAAACACGCACACACACATTGGCGCCGTACCCCGCCAAACACTGGAGCATCTCCGCACACAGATGAATTGAATTAAATTGGATTCGTTGAGTTTGTGTAAACAAAATTTTAATGTCTTTTTGCTTTTGAAGTCATTCACTCAAACTCAAGTTGAGCCTCTGCAGCTCCGGCTCACCCACACGGCCACACAAAAAGGATACGGCAGAGGGGTTGCGAAGAGCTGAGAGGATTGGGTGGGGAGGGGGACAGGAGTCACCATGATGTTGATATGTCTGACATAAATTTCATCAACTGTCTAAGTTAATGACAGTAAATTTGTTTGAAAATTGCTTTAAAATGGCAGGGCAACCAAGCAGCGCAAAAACAGAGTCGGGCACTTTCAGGAGGCTGGAACTCGGCTCTGTGGCTGGTAGATGTTGGGGCCCATTTAGGTCGGTTGGTGTGTAAGGTTAGTTGTTGAGGTGGGTAGACGGGTAGATGGGTAGATGGTCTTCCCACCCATGCTACCACTCACGCAGATACATACGCTCGTCGCTGGGGCGCCATGTCGCTGTGACAGCCGTCCGCCAAAGACGCTGGCAAAGGCAGAAAGAAATGACTGAATCCAACGAAATGTGTCATGATAACTCAAATAAAGAATGGAAACCAAGCCATGCTGAAACCCGCTGTCGCAGCCCCTACCTGCTCCTGCGTGCCGTCGTCCTTCGCCACGGCGAGTTCAAGTCAGTCAACCAGCCGCAAAATGCAAAGTGCGCGGCATTCGTGGCAGCGGAAGAGACACACACACGCTGGGGAAAAAGGAAGCTGAAAAGAGCGCACAGGATGTCGGCCGGGATGAACTTATTACGTAAGGGCGAATTTATGAAGTGAAACGAGTTAAATGCCAGGCCAAATCAACTTGGGGTGTGGCGAGTTACCAGAATCAAAAGAAACAAGTAAGATCGATTATAGTCGAGTGTCTCGACTATAAATACCTGTGAATATGCAATTAGTTTTTCTTTAAGTGTCCAAAATCTAGGCGTTCATACGGACAGACGGATGGACGGATGGACGGACGGACGTACAGACTGACGGACATGGCTAAATCGACTCGCCTTTTGATTCAGATCAGGAATATATATACTTTATGTGGTCGGAAACGCTTCCTGTTCCCTGTTACATACTACCTTCGCATGAATTTAATATACTTTTGTTGTTTTTAAGAACCGGGTATAATAACATCTCAAAACGGCCGAAAGAAATTGGACTAGTCTTCGGGGTCTCTAAGCGAGCTTGAAACGATATATGCAATAAAAACAAATCAAACCTTGAAAAAAAATAATTTTCCTGACCTTAACATACCAACATATCTGTTACCATATCTACATATTTAACTTATTATTTGTATTTTATTTCTCCCCGTGCACAAGCAGCAACATCATTTTCTGGGCCTGTGTCTTGCGTCCAAAATTTTTAATCTGATGATGTCAACACAAATTGTGGCCCATAGTCAAGGGTGGCCCCGAGCAGAAACACAGCAGGCGAAAAAAAGGAGCTCCACGGACTCAAGGACTCCGCAAAACGCTCGGGCTGGCAAAAGGTTAGGCGGTTAGACGGAGAGTGTCAGGCGAGGAGCTCGCCTTCGAGTGGCGTGCTACAATCTGCGACTGCTGCAGCAGCAGCAACAGCGACAGCGACTGGAACTGCGAGTGCAACTGCCACAGGAGCCAGTTTCGCGCAGCCACAGCGGCCTTGCAGTGTCACTTACAGCACATAAATTTGCGCGGGTGCTTTTTTATTATTTCGCTTCTTCTATTGCCCCCTTTTTTTCTGCTTGGCATTACACAACTGCAATTTGTTGCTGCTGCTGCAGGCAACGTACTATATACATACGCACAGTTTGCGAGGGTGTTGCTACCTCGCGCTAATGCAGGCACCGCAGCATGAAGGATACGGGCAGGCTTTGGCTTGTTGAGAGTGCCTCCCTCCCTTCGGGATGCCTCAGCGTTAGCTGAAAATGCTAAATGATGTCAGACGACAACACCGCCGTAAGCGGCGAAGGTCAGTTGGCAGGTAATCAGGGGCCACACATAATCCCGTAAGTGGTTGCGAGAGTGTGAAAATTGGAGTGCCGCAACTTTCCCATTGCCATTTCTATCCGATTATCTTAATCCATTAATTGCGTTTATGTAAATAGTCCAAATTACGGTTCAACCTCGGGGGGAATAACGCTTGGTCGCTTTTAATTAAGACAGGAATGCAAATACAATTAAGGCGTTCCAGCGACGTCAAAGGAGTCAGTGGCCTCCCGCAGTTTCCTGCGGTATTATATGCCACTGTTGCAACATTTGCTTGCCCCTCTGCCCCTCCCGGTGCTGGCGGGGGCCCCAGGTCACGCCGTGTGTTCTCCCCGTGCTAAAAGTCACGGGCTTGCATGCTGCTTGCAGATATCTAGTTTATATTATCGACATCACCCGCAAGTGTATCAAATTTACGCAAGCGGGCGTATGCGTAACAATCATGAGGTCTCGGGGCATTGTGGAGGTACAGTACTGCCCCGGGCGGGCAGCGAACAGTAACAAACGCAAAACAAAGATAACAATGACTTTGGGCCAAACAACAGTGTCCAATTAAATTGCATTCCGCCGCGTGCGCACATTGTGGAAGTGAAGCGAACACAGCTGAATGCATTGCATTGCAATTGCCGCTTATTAAATTGCGAGCCAATAAGCAACGGCGCGACTTTGCACAGTGTTCCGATGAAGATGCCATTGCCGGGTGGTGTTGCCCCCGCGCTGCCCGTGCCAATCCGATCGCATCCGGTCCGGCGGTTGCTGCAATTTAATGAAAGTATCACAATGATTGGTTTCCACTGGCGACTAAGCAGCGACAAAAATGTCCGGCATAATGAATGGCATCGGGAAAAGACACTGGGCGCCGTCAGCCTCTGCGACCGTAGTGCAAAGACCGTCGACCGTTGTCGTCTTGGTCCGAGTTGCATTAGTCCCCAACATGGAAATGCTATATATAAGCCCGGACAGGAGCCTTTGGCTGACAGGCAGCTTAAATCCTGCCGAAAGCGCACAGCGCAGTGGCTGCAGAAAGCTGCCGGAGAAGTATCACCATCACCATCAGCGTAACAGCATTTGCACTGGGAAAAAACTCTCATTTCCACAATGATTCCCAAGTTAACTTTTAGGGAAATATAGTAGAAGATATTTTATTGTCTAACTACCTAAGAAGGGCTATAACTTACTGGAGTAGAAAAGGTGTTCATAAGATTCACCATATATGTTGCATAAAGTCAAAGCTTCCAGCTCCCGGCGTGTTGACCCCCTTTTTTATTGCAGTGCACCAGTAGCCTTAGCAAGATGCATTGTTTGGCGTAGAATTTAATTTTAGTTTAACTTTGTAATTTATCGATGCCGTATGTCGTCAGCGAGCTCAGGCAACTCTACGCTTTTCGGTCTTCAGCAGTCTCTCCGAGCCCTGCCAAACCGGCAGCAGTGTCCGAATGGCAGCGGGTCCTTTTTTAGAGGATGAGCCTCGATGGCGGCGGTGATGGCTATCAAGCGCAGCTCTCCGCTGACATCGCTGCTGACTACCTTCATTAGTGTTTTGTTTGGCTTTGGCTAACCATGGGGGACAGGCAGGGATCCCTTTTTTGATGTGGGCTTGCGCTTTTTGAAGTTTGCTCCCCAAAAGTGCACAAGCAGCCCTGCTGTTGCATGTTTCCAATCCTAGGTCCCTTTCGAAATTCCCATTTTTGTTTTCTGTTTCCTATTTTTCCTCTATATTGTTGGTTGCTTGGGTGCTCGGCTTGGTTGTAGTTTCCCTCACCAGCAGTGCGCTGTCTTGCATTTGTCTTCATCGACAGCCAAGTTGTTAGCTCTTTCATTTTTCTTTCGGTCGCAAAAACTTTTGACTCGCTTTACCCGCTCTCATTTTCCCGCCACTTCCCATTCCCACTGTCACAGCCAGAGCCACGGTCATTCCTTTTTCCTCGGTATCAGTGGCTAACTCGTTTGTCTTTTCAGTTCGCCTTACGTATACGTAATGACAATTAGAATTGACAGAGTGTGCGCTGGCAAAGTTGCCCCGGCTAGTTGCCTCCAGCAGCAGCTGTTATTGTTGATTGCATCTAATCCGAAAGATTTTATACTCGCTGCACTTCAAGCAGCACCCACTCCATTAGCCCCTAATGAACAAGTTACAATTTGGGCGAGCTGAATGCGAAAACACTCTTTCCCGCCCGCACGGCTCCATGACAATTCCTGTGGCTCATCAATATGGCATTAGATCCTTGTCCTGCAGGGTAGAATAATGGCTCCCTTTTTGCTTATTGCCAACTACAAAAACTACTCGCACCACTACGGATCGGGCTTGTTATAAGCCGCATTACGTGCAACCAGCTTTTAATTTGCGGGTGTCGGAACGTTCGCCCCAATCAAGTCGCCCCAGCGGCGGGAGAGGGGTATCTTTTGCAAACTCTTAGATACTTTCAAGTGCACTTCGACAGGCACGCCATATAGTAATTCCACATTGTACAAGTGAGACGAAAGTTGTTGAGGGAAATTAATATGCTCGCATTACAAATATGCGCTCAATTACGCATAATTAGTCAAGCACGTGTAGCCACGCCTCGTCCATTAGACACAGACAACAGTCTTTTGTGTCCTTTTCTGCGGATGTCATTCCGCCAGTCGCGTACATGGAAATCCAATTTCGCTTGGCTTTCATTAGTTTCGTCCAAGCCAGATCCCTAGTTAGATTGCTCGCAGTCTTGTGGGCGAGGACTCAACCCACGAACGAAACAGGGCAAAACCGCAAAAAATAATTAAGCGCTCCGCGTATTCGCCGCTTGACATTGTCAGGCTCAGAGGCCCAAGGACTCGCGGCAGAACCAATGGGGAAACAGTTACGCAAATCAATAGCTTTCGGTATTGAAATATTTGGTTCCTCTTCTAGTGTTTTTTTTTTTTGTCGAATACCCATCCACGTTGGCTTGCCAATCGCTTTCCGTCCTGCGGCCGCTTATTCTTGGGCAGAGTGGAAATCCTTGTGGCACTGACGCCCAAACAACAACAGTCAACAACGGACATGTGTCGCTTAACATTGCGCCGGAGGCAATCGCGCGTTGGCTTCCCATATTGAGTTGTCTGCCCATCAGTCAGCCAGATAGCCATCCTGGCAGTCGGTTAGTCAGTGCCTCGCAGCTCGATGTGCGGTGCTTAGAGCGCTGCTTGCTGGCCGGCATCAAATGAAGTGAAATCGATGCGCTGCTGACTCTATTCATATGAGCGAAGTTGGCCCGGACAGACGCAGATACAGTCAGTCAGTCAACCAGTCACTCATTTGGACGCACTCGAAAAAAGCAGGGGACCAGGATTAGCATGCCAAACTTTGTCCGTGGCTGCAACTATAAACTCCGAGTTGGCTGTAATATGCGGGAAAAGGTCTCTAATTTCGAAAGGTACTATACGTAAAGTCTACATATTTTCGGATTTTTTTTTTCTATTGCGCCATTTCGAACTGTTGGTGCGGTGTTTTCGCTGAGTGCACATATCAACCGGCGGAGGCGACCGGAGACCAGAAACCGGAGAGCAGCTACAGCTATCTTGCTACGGGCGAACGGCATGCGGGCAGCTGTCAGTGTGTCTATGGAAATGCGCGGCGCACATTTGAGTGGATTTGCTAACTGATTTTGTTGTACAATCGAATGGCGGGGAACTCTGCTGATTGGGATGTGATGCCGATTTGCGATGCCGCGCTGTCCAAAGTGTTCTGGAGCTTTGTGCTGACAATCGAATTGTGTTGACATGGCTGGATTATTACTTCATAAGCAGGGTGAAACAATAAAATAATAATACCCCCGGCCCAAAGCGCTGCCACACAATCCAACGCCAGCGCTAACGCCATCGCCGGCGGACTGGCGGGTATCAGTACCCGAAAGCAAAGCAAGGCAATCGGAATCGCAATGTCAATTATCAGCAATTCCCTGTCAACTGTGCGCCCGTCCGGGATCATGTCTTCCTGATTCCTTTCACCGCCTTCATCCTGGGGGTCTGTCGACAAACCCATTAACCATTTCATTCGATTTTCGTATGCGAATCTCAATTGCCAATGGCATTCCCTATTAGCAGCGGCTAAGCTAATTTGCTGCCAAAGACCGAAGACTGGGTCGTGCGGACCCGCATCGACTTGTGGGAGCCACTTGACTGGGACCGCAGTGCCAATTGTCGCAGTCAGCGGGGCGTGGCTGGGTTTAGTAATAAGCTGTGAGAGCTTCGACTTCATTTAATTGAGCCGGAGATCAAATCAATCAGTTTTGTCGAGACAACGAGATTGCTATTTGCCAGGCCCCGCGCACACCCACTAAATAATTGTGGTGGCGTCTAACGAAATATAGTTGTTGAGTTTGAATATTTAAATGCGACGCGCGACAATTACATCGTTTTCCAGGAGAGGTAAGTAAATATTCTCGAACTAACTGAAGCTTGCGTACGCATCCTTTTACACGTATATTTGTATCAAAGAATTCACATCATCACATAATGCATTTATAGTATTGAAATCGCTGCCAAAGGAGAAATCCTCTGACGGAGCCGCAATGACGTGACAGAACCGAACCGAAATCGATGGGGCGCCAAGGCAGTTATTTCCGCTCACATCCGTGTCCCAGAGCCGGCGAAAACCTGTTAAGCACTCAGCGCCGGGAAGAAAATTTTCGGAAATAAGTTCATTCATATGGAGTCTGCCTGCCTAGAAGGGAGTGCGATTTCGATGGGGCAGAGTTCGTAGTAGGTCCTTTAAATGGATTTTACGGAATCCTCATTTAAATACACAACGGGAGGCAATCGTGTTACTGACTGGGCCTCACCGATCGCTGAATGCCCTCCGGAAAGTGTATATGTACATCTGTTTATCAATCAATTATGAAACCCATCTTATTAAAAAGCCTGAGCTTTTGAAACTGATTTTTATGCCTTTGGAATTTTAGAATAATAAGGAACGCAAAGTGTGCTTAGGGTACCTCATATGCATGGCTCTTGTGGTATATGGCGGCCAGGGAGCCGGTTTGGTAATCGCATGTGCCTGGCCGCAGAAACAACCCACATGCACACACATCTGCCCACGGCTTCAGTGTGGGAAAAAGCGGGAAAATACCAACCGGAGCCAGTGCCGACGCTGTAGCCGGAGCTGCCAGGAGGGCGGATGGAGGATGGAGGTCAGCGAGCGCTGGACCGGCATAAAAAGCTTGTTCTATGCAGTCGTTTAGCTTAACCGCAACATTATGTCCAATGCTGGAATCTTCAATCTGCTGATGCTACCACTGCTTCTGCTTCTAAGCGCACTGATGGGCTCCCGAATGGGGTTCTCCCGGCCTGGAGTTTATGCTTCGGGTCAAGCGTGAAGCCAGTTTCCAGAACGCAGCTTCAGTTTCCTGGCCAGGACCCCTAAATTCCCGCTGAAATATGCAGAACGATGCGTGTGTGCGCTGGCATTGTTTAATTTTGAAATTTTTACCCTGCACGGTCTTAATAAGCAAACCGAGCTAAACATTACACACATATACGGGAATTTTCTGTGCATTCCGTGTTTTGAAAAGACCTTGAAGAGCTCGCTGTACCCTTTTAAATTGGCCATTTACACCCAAATATTTTTGAGCGTTTTTCTTTTGAGGAGCAACTTAATTCAATTGCCGCTGCACTCAGTAGTCGGAACTAAACTTTTAGGCTGATCAGTGCAGGAAGCTCCGCAGCGGGTGCGCCGAGCAGTGCAGAACAACCCTCTCACAAACACAGGACGAGTTGGAAGTGCTAGGGAGCCAGGCCAAGTCCATTAAGTTGCTTTAATTATTTAGCAGCCTTAAAAGCAAAGCAATGGCAACGCCTGGAAAATGCCTCTGCGTTTTTAATGCCAACGAGCCTTTGCATTTAATTATGAGCAATTCTGTCTGTGCCACACACAGCAGAGTCCGCTCAGAGTTTAACAAACTTTGTCATCGTTTGACCCCCCACTGTGACCCCACAAGCGCTTCCAACGCCTCTTCCGCAGCAGAAAAGGGTCCCCCAGACAATAAATAATATGACCCCTAATACGCCGGGATGGGCCGGATAGATGGCAGGCATATAAATTTTGGAAAAATTCCGATGGCTGGCCGATTGGCTTTTGCCACCTGACAGTTGAAACTTTTGGCAACCCCAAGGAGAGCACATGCACAAAATCATATCCACGCACAACAAACACAAATCTTGCCATCCGACCCAAAGCGCACACACGACACCCACACCGGGCGAGGGCTACATGGCATACCCATTCGAACTTGGGCCTGATCCCGAGACGAAGGCTAGCTGCGTCAACGGCACAATTTCGTAATTTTTATGGCAAAAGTTCTCTAATCAAATTTAATGAATTGTGAAAAAGGCAACAAATATACGACAACTTTCTAGCAAAGTTTTTCCACAGCTCTTCGGCCCGACGCGACTCGAGTCGACTCAACTCGTCTGAAGCGGAGCTGATATTTCTTATAAGTAGACGTCACTCCGCATCTACCACATCCACATCCGCAGCCATGTCGTTGGGAATGTCGAGGATGCGGCATCGATTTGGTTTGGCGTTGTAAATTGGCGGATGTGATTTTTGTGGGCTGGCATTATTAAATGCGGCATAAAATCAGCAGCCCAGCACTCGCCGCCCACCGCCATTGAAGTCTAACAAATGCGCACTGTTAGCAGGCCAGCAGCAGCCAACAAATTGTTGTACACAATTTTTCCCTTACTTTTTGACTATGGTTGCTTTACCACCACGAGTTCCCCCGCCCATCCCCCGGCCCGCTTTTCAAATGTTGCCCGGTTGTGCCCTTTGTTGGAGTTGTCCCGGCATTGTTGAAGCACTTTTGCTGGCTCAAAGTTTGTCAATGTAACGGAAAACAGTGTTTAAGTAAATTTTTCATAAATTTTCTGTTTGTTGAATTTGAGCTGCATGGTGGTGGAGGGTGCAAATGATTAGTTGTTGCTCGGGATTGTGTCTTAATTGAAAATTAAAAATGTACACAGTCGCATTCGCTGAGCTCAAATTCTAATTAAGTTAATTGCGATGGAATAAAAAATTGTCCCGAAATTTATTGGTCACCCTGTATGTGGCTGCTTCTGGTGGGCGGCGCCAAATAAGCCGCCATAAATTGCTATATTTTATTAATGTGCTTAGAACGCTTCGAGTTGGCCATATGGAAGTATTAATCAAAACAATAACAAAATGCGTAGCATACATTTGAGCGCTGCAAAATTTCAGCTATTTTTCATTATGCGCGTATATTTGGTGGTGTTGGTGGCTATTCTAGTTGAAGTTTTCGACGCACACCAGAGACGAGAGGCAAAGCAAAGGCAATTTACGCATTGCCACGAATATTCGACAGCCTGCGAGTGGGTATGGGCACGTGAGCGGGATTGCGGCAGCACCATTATGATTACTCATACGCTGCGTTTGCAACAATCATACAGCACGTTATTAGCTGTGTCAGCCTTACAAAAATAATGACAATGAGAATATGCCCAAAGTATTTGTATATTCCCTCCGAAACGCCCCATACACACATTTAGCCGCACAGCACGCACAACGTACTACACACTCTGATAGTTGGCCAGCTCGTTGCCGGAAGATGACGATGACGACGTCTTAACTCCTCGTTGCCGTCGTCATTAGCGTCTTGCTGCTCTCGCTGTTGGCCAACTGAAACGTCGAGATTTATGTCTTGGCATGATCTTTTGTGCCAGCATCTAAGGAAATATTTTATGAAATAATACACGCAACACTCGCACACACAATCGCTGGGAACACGATTTAACACACACAAGTATGCTTATGACTATATACACGTACTGTATTCTCATTTTGGGCGCTAAGAGCTTTCTGCTGCGTCATCTTTTAAGTATTTGCAGCATAATTAGCTTGCAGAGTGCGTGTGTCGAGAGTCGAATGTGTCAAGTGGAGAGTCGAGTTGAGTCGAATGAAGTGTATGCTTGTGCGAAACTAACAACAAATACCCGGCCTAATTGTTTTGTTAGGGAAATTGAAAAGGTACGGCTGTGGCGCCTGCTTTCCGACCAAACTATGGGCTATGCTGTTGCCCTTAAAGCCGGCTAATTACAGGCCCCTATTGAAAGTCATTCCGCTTTAAACCCACTGCTTGGGTGTTTCAAATGTCAATAGTCACGGAAGTCCGGATGGCAAACCACATCAAAGATTCGAGCTGTGCAACGTTTTTGGAATCTTGTTCTATTTTATTTTTAAATATTTGTGTGAATATGCTAGCTAATTAAACATCGCTGACTGCGTTGCAATAGAAATGCTCGGATTACGGTGTTTCGTATTTTTGTGCTTGTTTGTGCCTTTCTTTCATGTTATTTGTCGGCTTTTGGGTCCGCAAATTGAGTTCGTTGCACTTTTCGGCCCGCCAGAGGCATGCTGCTGCACCAGCAGCAGTGCCGGCTGCACAACATGGCGTATGCGCAATATTTGCTGGCTTTGCAGCATTTCTTTGGCACTTGGCTGGCCAAAACGCAGTCAGCTGAACTTTGACAGTGGCGGGCTGTAATTTATGACTTGTTTTACAGCACCCACACATGCATATATGAGCACACTCTATCGATAGATGGCGCCACTCGCGAGCGAGGGACTTGAAATATTTATGGAGTTTTCTTTTGGCTACAATTTTTTCTTCGTGGCCCTGTGCGAGGAGAATTCGTTCAGATTTTGTTTCAGCTTTTTGCCGTTGCTCTGATGTGGTTTTATCTTGGGGACACGCCCCCGCTGACAAGCTGTTAAGTGGGCATGCGGCGACTGTTCGAGGGTAGGCGGGTCGCTTAGTCAACAGTTGACTTTGCCTTTGTTTATGACATGTCCCCTCATTCATTTTAATTAATTCCAGCTAGCATTTCGCGCCCATGGCAATGACGTCGCAACGCAAACAGTAAAAAACAAGCTCACCAGAGCAACAAAAAACGGAAACAGCGCAATACAGAGGACTCCGGTTAAGCAAGAGCTGGAAACAAGGATTGAGGTGGGGGACGGCAGTTTTGTTCTTATGTAAAAATCACGAAGGCGTTTATGTTGGTCAACTATTTTTATTTTCATTTTTATTCTCATCCGGGGCGGCTGGCACTGAAGTTGCCCGGCAACATTGCCATGTCGAGGCCAGGCATTGGGGCACAGGCATTATTGACGTAGTTTATGGAGCCATTTATGACGATTCAACATTTTTATTTCAACCGCACTGCAAGGCGAGCCTGCAAAGGCAGGAGGAAGGCGCAAGGAGTAGCATCCACTTAAATTTACTGCTTGTAAAAGCCCCTCGCTCCGGTGTGGGTAAATAAAAACAAAGAAGGGGCGACGGAGAGCGGGGACGAGAACAATGCCAAAACAAGCGACGACCCAGGCCATAGATAAAGCTTAGATGCGCAAAGCGTATCGAGTTTCTATTATCTCTGGAAAAACGTCGCGACGTCTAGGAGTCGAAAAGTTTTTACGCAAAAGGCGAAGGCGAACTTAAAAAATAAAAAATAAATACTCCGCGAGAGGCGAACATAAAGCAAAAGCTCCAGCATCTCGCCTGGCATCCTGTTCACACAGGCGCATAATGAAGCGCGTCATTATCCTTAAGATACATAAACAATGCCAGAAGCGAGGTAGTGCAGCAGCGGCAGCAGCTCCAGCTCCAACTCTAGATCCGTGGCTGTGGCCATATCTATTGCCATAGTCTGAACTATGAGGCAGACAAACAGAAACTAAAACAGAAGCAGGAGCAACAATACAGACCCATGCAAGCGAGTGGAAAATGCCTTGGCATTGTTTTAGCTCGGTGCTTAATTACCAAGCAGAAGTCCCATAGTTTCTGGATTCGGGCGAAAAGTTTTCACCGTATGAGGAACTATTCGACTTTTGTGATGTACAATTAGTGTAGCTTTTAAGTGGGCTGTTCAGACGGTTAGGTACTATTGTAACACAAATTATGCTGGCATTCGATGACATTATTATTTAAAGGCCCCAGATTAATTTGGAGTTTTCAATTGGCTTACAAAAATATTTTTTTCCGCACCAAACGCAAACAGCCACAAAGCTTTGCATTCAAATTTTAAATTCAACCGAGAATAATATAAATGGGATATATTTTAAATGGATCGTTAGTCGCATCGTTTTGTGCTGCATGCTGCATGGAAGTTCATTTTCTCAGAGTAATTTCTAGCAAAGAAATATGTAGTGTGGGCGTGGTTTGTTTTCCCCTTTTTGTTTTTTTCCATAGCATTTATTGGTTTTTGAATTTTAATTAAAATTTGATAGCCCTCGGCGTCGAAAGCAGCCGTCGCTTATCTGGGCCCCAACAAAAATATTCGTATCTGTCAGGGGCGCAGCGAAGCGTGGGTGAAATTTTTTGGGGGGTATTAACCCTTTGATCCAGCACGTTTTTCTATTGCCAGTGGGTTGGCATTGGATCCCCCTTTGTCTTGCCCATGACCAGTGCTAAGTTGCCCAACGCGCCGCCGTTGGCTAGTTATTCTTGCCTAACATCGGATATGGTTTTGAATTGCAGTTGCATTTGCGATCTAGGCAGTACGCGCTACGCGCCCTTGTTTCTCAATAAAAGTTTGTTAAGCCAACAAATCCTGCAGCTATGCGCCAGGATGGATTGATGATTCCGGGTGTTGGGCTGTATGAGCGCACTACATATTTTGCACCCCTTCGGGCCAAACTCGCAGCCTGCTCCAATCAAATTACAGGTCGTGGCTTTGTGAGCCGGGCTCAAAATTTCATTTGTGTTAAGCTGGCTAAATTGTTTTGCTTATTATGTTGCTCTGCTGCGGCAGAGCCGCGCCTTCTGCACCGTGCACATGGCGTATGAGTAATGTTTATATGGAAATTATGCAAAATGCACATTAAAAAAAGGAACAAAAACGGGGAAAAAGGTAAAGCTCGCCCGCTCGCTCGTTGGCTCCGCTCTTGCGATGAATGCAGTAAAAATGTGAGCCAAAAGCTTCTTAAGGATTAAAAACGTCAGCAATTTTGTGGTACACCTAAAAAAGAAAGGCAAAAACAAGAGGGCAACACGGGCAGAGAGCCGAAAAAAGAGGACAAAGCAAAAGCAACAGCCACAAAAATATTTAATAAATTTTACAAGTAAATAAGCACCAGCCAGGCAAAGTTGTAAAAACTGCAACAGCGCAGCATTTTTTGTTGCTTTCGTCAACGTTGCTGTGGTGGTACTCGTATATGTTGCTTTGCTGCGTCCGAAGGGGTTAAGGAGCCGGAACAAAAGGTTCGCAGGAAAGGAGTTGGGGACAGCCAGCCACATGTTAATGATAGTTTGCAAAGCCGCAGCTGCAACAAATCTGTTGCTGGCAGGCAGGCGGGACGAAGGACCCGTGCCTCTGTGTGCCTCGCTTGACTGACATGTAAATAAAAGTAGAGTACGCCACCGCCAAGTGACGACAGAGTGAAACGGATTTGTACGCCACATTTGGCTTTAATGCTGCATAATCACCAAACAATTTCATTTCTCACACTCTCACATCGACATGTCGCGCCGTTGCCGTTGTCATTGTCCTTGCCTTTTGGGTTTGAGATTGGCTTTGGCTCTTTGGCCTTATGATTTTCCTGCGAGTGTCAACAATTTTGCAAGCTGCACGCAGGACCATAAACACGCATGAGAGGGGAGCGGATTCTGGGCGCCCAGTGCTCGGATCTTGGATCTCGGGCCGCTGCAGCTCCTGTGTCGGGACTGGTTTCAGGTCACTTAAGTTTTATGTGGCGAAACGCGTTACCAAATTGCGTTCAAATTGCGCACGCAGATAACAGTTTTTCATTACGGCACATAAAAGCGTTTGCCATTGTCCTTGCCAGCTCGCTGCCTTCGGCCTCCCGAATCTGTATGTGTATCTGCTTTTGGCTGTTTCAGAGCGGCTGTCCTGCTAAATTGTTACGCCAACACGTGCCGCACTTTGCAGCTCATGTCAGCAGACAGCAACATCAACATCAACGGCACGGCACGGCACAGCAACGGCAACGACAAAAGCAGCGCACCCCAGCAACAGGCAGAGCTTTGTCCACTTTAATGCTGGACAGGGACACTTCGCACTCCAATAACATCCTTCCATCGCTCCAACCGAACACATCCCAGCCCACATGTTCGGCTTGATGCTGTCACATCGCTGATGATCCCACAGCACTTAGATTAGAAGCTTTCCCAAATCGCACTGGAAGAAATGACTAGAAGGGTTGGGCGTAGATATTTCTTAATTATTGTTTGCTCTTAGTTGCTAAAATCAAATAGCCAGATAGGATTTTTGTATCAATATTTAGTGGGTCGGCCTTGGTAAAAACAAATTGAGCTAAAATTTAGCAATTTCCTACCCAAATCACATAAAATAACATTTTCCGAAAGCCGGTTCTGTAGCTTTGAATCGATGTTGGCTCATCCAATTTTGTATTGAGAAGCTGTAAATAATAGCAACTACTTTTTCCGAGTGCAGGCTCTTACCGCGAAAACCAACACTCTGCTGATTTGCTGGCGCCAGTTGCCGGACAAGTTAATTTTTCAACTGCCTAAGCGGCCGGAAGCCGAATCAGTCTCGCGATTCTGATTTAAATATGTCGCGAGCAACCGCAGAGCCGAAAAAATAAAATTGCTGGCGAAATGGAATCGGAAGCTGGAAATGCCACATTTTGTTATGCGGTGGCACGAGGCAGATGGATGGATAAACATGTACCCAGTGGGCCAAGAGCAAATTGAAAGGCGCCTGCCGAGGGTCTGGTCGTGCAGTTTGCCTCGACCAAAGTTTCAATTTTCATTGTGTACGCAGCTCCTAATACTTAGGAGCTGACAAGGAGCAACTTTTGCGATCATCATGCGTGCAAGTTTCGTCGCCATTTTCATTGAAGAATACTCAAGGAAGCCGGATGATTGGGTCCCGAGTATCAGTTGATCCAGAGCCCTTGCACGGAAGGTGCGAAACGCACACCCATTCACCTCCTCCGGACCACTCCCAGTCCCGGTCTTGGCCCTGCCAATAAGCCCCGATTTTAATTGCCGGCTCAAGTCGGTGGCCTAGTAACCTAGTAACTAGCGCGCGACGCTCTTCCCGGCTACAGTCCTACTCTCGCCCGGCCGAACGCCTCTCTCGCCGGTCCTGCCAGCATGGCTGTTTTTAATTTGGACAGGATTAGAATTAGGATTGGGATTGGGATTGGGATTGGGAGTAGGGGTGCGTGCTTAATTTTAAAGCCCGCCGATTTGGCGGGAGACTGGTCAGAAGGATCACGTCCGTGCGGCACGTCTCTCGCTTTCTTATTACGCACTCGTAAAAAGAAGCGGCTGCTGCTCGACTCCCCCTGAACCGAGCCGAACTGGACAAACTGAACGGAGCTGACTTGTCCAACTCGTTCGGGATTATAGCCATTAACTTTGGCATTGCATATCGCTGCGTGACGTCTTTAGCGCGTGCAGCTTGCTTAAGAGATCTGGACCTGGCCTGGAGTTTCGGCCGGTTTGTCACTGTAATAAACTCGGCAACAAATTGTGCGCCCCGACGCTTAACCCTTGCCTTGCCGCCGCATTTTGACACGCACGTGTCGAAAAAAGGCGCATACTTGTACATTTCTAAGTGATTAAAAAAGTACCACCCCCCCCGCTCAGGCATCGCCCTCCCGCGTGGCAGAGCAAATTCCCTGCGAGAGACAGACAATAAGCAAAAACATTTAAATGCGAGCAACGTGCAAAAAATAAATTGTTGTCAATGCGCGCGGAAGGGCAAAAAGTTGCAGCCCCTTATCAGCGGAACGCCGGGGATTTGGCACACACACAGCATCCACATTTCGGTTGCCAATCGTTTCTCTGCGCCGAGCCCGCTTCGTTTGGATTCCACACTCGGCTTTCCGCGCCGTGACTTCCGTTCCGGGCCGAAGCCCGCTTCGGGCCGCTGGTCGCCTCGTTGCGCCACGAATGGCAGCACGAATCAGTTGAAAAGCGTCCTTCGTGCGGGTCGGTTTGTGCGACGGCTAAGGGAAAATCCGTACAAGCTGGTACCACCAGACCAGGCCAGATCAGAGCAGTGGGCAGCCAGGCAGGCGAGCGGCACGGCCCGAATGTAAACAACAACAGAACAGTCCGGCGGTAATTAAATAACGCAATTGTGTGGACAGCGACGACAGCGACGCTCGAGTGCCATTAAACGAACTAAACTGGTCCGGAGCAGTCACTGGGGAACAACTCTCGGGGCTGACAAAAAGTGAGCCGCAAACAAATAATCCGGATAGTACGAAACAAGCAAGATCTGTGCTGCGGGCCGATGCAAGGGGCGAGGGCAACAAACCCGCCGACAACGCGTCCGTGGTTCAGTGGCAATTTGCATTGATGAACTGTGCGCGCCGTCCGTCGTGCATAACAAAAACGTAAACGAAAAAGGGAATAAACCAGACCCAACCAAACCAAACGAATCTGCTCCGCCGATAATCAGAGCCCCAGGACCCGAGCCCTCGACAGCTCTGCTCAGCGCAGCTCAACTCCACTCCTTCCGATTATATCCTTTGAAGTCCCTGGCTCGCGGTGTGTGCGGTGCGGTGTCTCTCGTCGTCCCAGCGAGCAAAGTGTGAAAAAGCGCAAAATAAATATTAAAAGCGAAACGTGCGTGGATTAGAAAGCATAACCAGGGAGCAGAAGCCGCAACAACTACATCCGGAGCTGCTGAGGAGCAGGCAAGCGCTTCCCGCCCACAAGGTTCGTATGTTCGACTTAGCGGGAGAACCTGGGCGCGCGGTTCAATGCACCGCCAACCATACGGAGGCCTTTCATTCAAGATCTGATGGTTTTGTTTTTCTTTGCTGCTGCCGCTGCCGCAGCCGCTTCCACTGCTGCTCTTTCTATTTTTATTGGGACGCGCACGGTGGCGCATAATTTACGCTAACTTTTATTTCGCCAGGTTCTGGCGGTTCTGGAACTGGGTTCTCTTCCCGCTTATTTCCCATGGCAAGCGGACTGAAAACTTTGGCCTGCCAATGCACTGGGAAAAGCTGTAGTTTGACGTGCCACTAATGCATTTGCCTCTCAAGTTGGCTTGAAAAGGTCAAATCAGCCTGTAAAAATAAAAATTCAGAAACAATGTCATAACATTTTCATTCAATGCATATGTTGATATAATCAAATAGAAATTACCTAGAAAATTATAGAGAAAGGCGGGTAAATCACAGACAGTCCTTCAGAACTTATTTAAATGAAAACAAAACATCAGTAAGATCAGAAACAATGTCTTGTTAACTGAAATGATGTTGATTTCTTAAAATTACAATTTGATAACAGTGCTTAGTAATTTAAAAAACGAATTAATTTACATTTTTAACTTAAAAGCTAATGTTAAGTGTGTTCAGTACTTGCATGTTTTTATGCTTTGTTAAGCCATCCTACTTCGCACTAATTATGCAGAGTAAACGCATCAAGTTCCTCAGTTTTTCCACGTGCACTGTCTGGTATTCAAATTTTTCCGTTAAGTAGGTCGCTCAAAATTGCACCTGTCAAGCTTTTGGTGCCAGGCATTCGCCATTGGGCATTGGGCATTGGGCATCGGAGCGAACATATGCCAACAGCAAACAATCGGTTGACAAGAGTCAGCCTACTCCCCGAGCCCTGGTCCTTGCTGATATATGACAATCGAAGACGTCGGGAGCAAGGGGAGAGTCGGGGCTGGATTGTGGATTCTCCCATATGCACCCAAGTAGCACAGTTTCCGTCCAACTGGAAACTAAATAATTATGTGGCTCAGGTGGGCGGCCAAAACGGGCGGAGATGGCAAGCGGCGGCAGGGATCTGGCAGACACCGCATTTCTGGCTGTGTCGGGTTGAGTTTAACGAACATTTATGCGAGTGCGGTTGTTTATGCTAAGCTCGAGTTATGTGGCACTTAAGAGGCGTGGCAACCACACTCTCGCAATCGCACTCACACTCGCGCACTCGGGGGCTCATTTCCCAGCCGCACTCATACACAGAGGCAGTGGCAACAACGTACCTTTGCATATGTTCATCAAGAATGAATTAAAAGTTATTTTAAATTCGTGACACTCGCCTAATTTTGCAGGTCTACGACTGTCAGTCTGTTTGTGAGTGTTTCAACGTGTGTTTGGGGCTCCTTCGTTGAAACGTTGTTTTCCCCGTTGCTGTGTTACTGTGCTCGAGTGGCGGAGGTGTCACCTGGCAGCCAGCTGGAAGGCAGCAGGCAGGCAGGCAGGAGGCAGACAGGCGTACTGCGACTATGATGCTGCCACTCATAAGCTAGCTCTAATGCGCACAACACACACATTGCATACGATCCCGGACGAGTACACACACATCAGCACGCGGAGAGCTCTGTCCCCAGAAGGAACTCGGAACTCAGGCGCTCGGTGGGCCTGTCGAGTGAATTAAATTTCAAATGTTTCTTAATTTACTTTTTCGGTTTCCCGTTGACAGTTCAAATTGCTATAACAAATTTTCTAGCGCTACGCATGTCACTCGTACTCGTTCATTCATTTCACTTTGCTCACAGGCTCAGGGGGCGCCCCACATGCATAAGTGAAATATTATGTACAACTGTCGAGTTTGTTTTTTTTTCTGCGCTTTTCGCAGTTTTTTCCCCGCCGGTTTGTTTCGCATTTTTCGTGCTATTTGGTATTTTGCCTGCTGATGGTGGCGAAAATAAATGAAGCTATTCGAGCGCAATCAGAATTTCGCATTAAAGCGTGGAACACACGTATTTCCAATGCGATTGTCAAATTGAGAGCACTACGCGAATGTATGACTATCGGTTGGCTTCTCGGTAGTAAACCAAAGGGGAATCGAATCGCTGATTTCCAAAAGGGTTCAGCACAGACCGGGAATATATGGAGGCAAGTAAATTGATTGAAAATCAACAATTACTTTAGACTTAGACATTTAATTCCAGAGGAGAACAATGAAAACTGTTAATCTTGCTTGGACAATGCAATTGAAAATACATCAGACATACCACAATGTTGAATGCCATGACACACAGTGTTATATGGAAATACACATTTTTATACCATGTACCTTAAGGTAAAAATGGTACATTAACTTTGTGCCATGTATATAAAAGGGAGAAGGAAGCGTTTCCGACCCTATAAGGTATAGATATGTCCGTCTGTCTGTCTCTATATGTAGGAACACGTCGTTCACGAAGATGGTAAGAGCTAGAGGTGAAATTTTTTTGAATTTGCCGCATTAATGCAGGCAGATCAAGTTTATTTCAAACTTATGCCGCCTTTGAAATTTGTATAAGACTGTACATGCCTCTATACACTTGACCATAACTTGAACAAAATAAAATCTAGTGACAAACCTCTTTTTGCTCCTTTTGACTAAGACGCATATAATGTTATTTCTAGATTTTTACTTGAAATAACACGCCCCTTTCTACCTTCGCATTTTCTGTATCCTTAGCGATATCTTCGAAATGTTAAGAGCTAGAGACACAATTTTGAGTCCACCTAGAGTCCACCCATTGTAAAGCATGTGCATGCAAGGTAACGTCGCACCTCTTGCCGAGGCAACGGAATGCCGCTGCAATTGCCGGATGACGTGACTTCGATCACGGTTTGATTATTTAAAAAAAAAAAAAATGGTTGATAGAGAAGAGAGGTAACGTTACCAAGAAATCTCGACTACGGTGTTTGAACTTTTTTAATTTCTAAACAAAATGTACAAATGGCAGTTTAAAATTCTTGTTCAAATGTGACTTGGATATTACAAAATGTAAATATAAAAACACCTTCAACATGATAGAACAAGCCCCGGAAATGGCGGCAGCCCAAATTACATTTTTTCGCTACTGTCTTAAGTTGCATTTTCCTGATTTTCCAACCTTTGGTGAGGTGGGAAAAGGCGAGTGAATTGCAGACAGCTCTTGAGAACTTAGTTAAATGAATGGAAACAAGAGGCAACCATCAGCGTCTGTTTACTCGCTTGTCTTAACCGCGCAGTGTAGCGCGGAAAACCATTTACAGTTTTTAGCTAGCTCTCTGGGCGAAGCAATGACGTTCAGCGCCTGGAAAATAAATAAATACTTTGGGAACTTTCGGCTTTCAGTCACTACTGCAGCGGCAACTGTTTTCGCAAACATACAGCCAGCAAATTGAACTCAAGCCGAGTGCTCTGCAATTACAACTTATTCGCATTGAAAAAGTCGTGGCTTTCCACGTTTAACAGATACCGGTCCGGTTCCGGGGGCCTTTGTTGCTTTGGTGCAGCCGCAGCAGCGGGAGCAGCAGCAGCAGCAGTTGGATCACAAAAAATGCCCCCGACCAAATGAAATTAGTGTCAAAACGCTGGTTCTGCAAGTGCCGCATGCCCCGTCAAATCCGTTTCCGTGGCCTGTGCCTGCCCTGTGCTATCTGCTTTGGGCGGCGACAGACAGGCGACATGAACCAAAAACCGAAAAGTGGGCGTCATCGCCCTAGCCATCTAGCAACCGACAGACAACGACCAACAACCAGCAGGGAGCGCCGAGCAACAGCTATACACCGCAGCAACAACATCATTTCGCCATTGCCGGGACCCAGTTGTTGTTCCTGTTCCTTGTTGCCAATGCCTTTTAAGTTGATTATGGGCCGAAAAAATAAACAAAAAAACTATATAAGAGATGAAGGAGCAAGGGGACAAGGAAAAAGCGGCGCCGTTGTGCTGAATGAAATTGATGAAGTAGTTTCTAAAGCTGCCGCTGCTAGAGCACTGCTATTGCAGCTGTCCCGGGAAAAACCTCTTCCTGGCCAAGGTAAATAAGCCTTGTTTTTGCCTTCTGCTCTTTGCAACTTGTTTGCTGCTTAGTTTTTGCCTAAAGCGGCCACGCTTTCACCTGCAAATTGAATGGGATTTTGGGGCGAGCCCTGCGGCGGGGCAGCCACTGCATCTGCGGAAGTTCAGGCGAAGTGCAATGCCCCGAACGAGGACAATGGAGTGCATGAAGCGAGCAAGTGCATTGTGGTCGTCAAGGGGAGACCTGGAGTGGCGGCCTCGCCTTTGATTAACTTCAATCAGCGCTGGGGAATCGCTCTCAAAATTAAAATTTATTGCCAATTTGCGGCAAATTCGATTAAGCTTAGGCTCCTATTCGTGGTCCTATCCCATGGCTTGGTCTGGGCCTGTGGCTGAAGCAGAAAAGCCAAAACGAAGCAGGAAAAACACTCAGCTGGACATGGAGGGAAGTCTGGGCATTTAAATCCAATATGTAAATGAAAACAGGACTAGGGCGAGGACGAGGACGAGGACAAGGAGAACGAACCATAGACAGAGCCCTCCTCTCGAACTGCTGAAAAGCTGTTGAAGTTTATTGGAAAAATATTCAAATCACGTGGGTGGTCTCAGCTCATCGCCCCAGCAACGCCGGCATCCTTCTCCTGGCAGTGTGATAAAAATGGCCAAGAAATTACTTATAGATTGAATGAAATCGTCAGGCTCATGCTCAGACTCGAAATCCGAAGGACCGCGCCAGGTTCACTCTCAGCTTTTGCTTTGCTCTTCTCCGGCTCATCGCTCGGCAACATTTTTGATCAATTTAAATGCCCGGCTAAGACAATAAAAAGTCTTATTGGAGCGGCTTAGCTGGGGATTTGGCGCAGTCGAACTCCGGGCCAGGCTCCTTGGCATTCGCTTATTTTTGGCCCAGATAAGCATGCAATTAAAAACGCTGTCGAATGGAAAATGGTAAAATGATGTACACGGCCCGTCCGAGTTCCAAAAAACTTATCTAATAAGTGTCAGTAAGGGAAAAACAAGGGGCGCACGAGCAACGTGCTGCGGCTGGCCCGGCGACCTCAAAGAAAAAGTTTCACTTTCACTTTTCAGGCTTCGTCCGAGACTTTTGTCACTTTTCCGGTCCGTTTGTAGGGAGCGGATCCGGATCAGAGTCAAGCATCTGGAGTCGGGGATGGAAAATCAATGCCGTGGCCTATAAATTGCTTGGCGTTTTGGCCCACGCTTATTTATAGCATAGGGATTTATGTTCGGCATATTTATTTATGAACAACAATTTGCCGCCTGCTTTAAGGCTCATTGATGCCCGAGAGAGAGTCGTAAATTAGCGGCCGCCCTGCAGCAACAAATGTAAATAGTTCAATAACAAAGGCGATGTGCTCGCTCGCTTGGCCAATCCCAGGGCCAACACGAACACCAATACCAATGCCAATGCCAATACCAATACCGATCCCAATAACAATAATAGGCTGCAGGCGGCTACCAGGAGACCCCGAACAGAACACATGGACGGAACGTCTGTCGAGGGCAGCAATAACAAGTTGACATGTTTTATTTATGGAGCAAACGTAGACGACGACAAACGACATCGAAAGTAGCTGTTAAAATTGTTTTAATTTGCTGTTCGCAGTCCAGTACACAACCGAGGCAGAGACAGAGGCAGGGACAGAGGCAAAGGCAAGTGGCCTAGCGAGCCACCAACGACATTGGCAACAGTAGAGCTAACAACAAGCAATCCTCAAATAAAAGCTGCTGACTGAAGGTCAAAACTAGGATGCGAATGGGTCAGTAAGCCATAGGCAACCAGAGGCGTCTGGTATGTTTAGGACACGGGTATATTGAGTGGCCAATAACTACACGTATTTATTGTTGTATTAAAAGTTTAATGAAATTTTCCCTTTAATTTTGCAGTTTCTATATTGCATTGCAGTGTGCTGCATATTATGGGTTTGCTTGAAGGCAATAAATATTTTTAGCGTGTAATTAATTAAGGCTTTGGCTTTATTAAAGCCAAAAGAGGGAGCAAATTTATCATTTTCCCTGCCTCCCGATTCATCTGTCCCAGGCAGCCAGCCAGTCAGTCAGTCGGTGTCCCCGGGGCGGATATGCTCGGGTAAACAAAAAACAAAAACAAACATATATGGGTGCAAATGAGTGTCGCCATCGACGATGTTCTTGTGACGGTCGGTTGGTGGTGGCTCGTTGCCACTCACATTAGCCATTTTGGCCATTGATGCTGTGTGTTCTGCTCCTCGTTGCTGCTGGTTAAGTGACCAAATCGAGTACCAAATGGGCAAACGTCTGTTCAACCCGCTGTAATAATTCAATTGTGCACATCGCCCGCAGAGGCAGCGGACCAAATCCAACTGGAGGGGATCACTGCAGGACGGGCAGTGGAGTGGAGCGGAAAAGGCGCCACTGCCCTCGAGATTGATGGCCTGCATTGAGACTTGCTTTGGCTTTGGCGACGTCTGTGTGACGTGTTGTTAGCGTCTTGCTGAATTATGTATAGATATGGTGGAAGCCCGGAGCGAGTGTGTGCGTTTGAGTGTTCTCTGAGGCGCAAATGTTCAAGCTGAAAACTTTGCCAACTCCGGGGCAAAAAAAAATCTAGGAACAAACAAACAATAAAAAAAAAGTAGACAAAGTCACAAGCACGTGAAGACGGAAAGCCAATGCTTTCAGTGGATTTAAGTTGGCTTTTTCAACTTGCAGATGGAGCGGCCCAAGTTGAAACTGAGGCATCAACAAAGGCACTGGCACTGGCAAGTAAGGCCATCGCCATGTAGTCATATACTCGTTGCTAGATAAGCATTTATACGCATTAAAGCGACAGCCAACTTTTGACCAACTTTTCCTCTTGGCAAAGTTATCAAAAATTCCACTTGCGCAGTGAATCAAGTGCCATTTACTGATTGTGCCACCGTGCGGCAGCGGCAGTGGCGGCAGCAGTGGCGGTAGCAGTGGCAAGGAGCGCCTAATCCGCTTCACATTTTATCAGCGTTGTGACAGTGGCTCAGTGTGTGTATCTGTATGGTATCTGTGTGCACGCGCATTCATAAGTTCGCCCTAGCCTCGGCCGGAGCCGGAGCCGGGTCTGGGGCCTGTTCCCAACTCCTTGTTCTGTCCTGATCCTGGCCTGAAGCGCTTTAAGGCACTCTTAGCTCACACAGCAGCGCACTAAAACTTCCAGTGGGCAGGATGGACTGGATGGGGAAGGCGTTGTAGGGTCGTGTTAAATCGATGCCTAATGCCACGTCTAAGCCCTTAACTAGGACATTGACAGTTGTCGTCGTTGTTGCCGGCTCTGGGAGCAGGAAACCCCGGACTCTTCGGGCCATAATGAATTAATCGAAGACTAGACGCCTCTGCAGTCCACTTTGGAGCCACGACCTCCAACTGACACTAAAACTATTTGGGAGTGGAGAGTTTTCCACTCACGTTTATCTGGCCGCTTTGGGGCTTTTCTTTAATGTATTTATTTCGTGTAGCGCATCGTACTTAAAATTAATTAGAAACGCATTAAGTGAGATTCTATGCGAAGTGATTGTGGAATTAACCGAGGCTCAGCCGCCACTCGTCGGAACAAGTCTCAGAATCGACTATGCCGGCCTGCAAAAGTGATTATTCTACATTTTAGACGAGTGGTCTGGGCGTACTCACGGTTGAGTGGCAAATTCGACGATGCCATGCATGTGCATATACAGTACGGGCGCAGGAACGGGCAAAGAGATAGGGGATGTGCTGGAAAAAATATGCTTTCTGAGCAGTCAACAGGCCGCATTGCACATACGCCATGTGGGTCGGATCAGTACGCCTGCAACACAGACCAAAAATAACAAGCGATTTTTGGGCAAAATCAAAAATCAAGTCATTGCTTTGAACTATGGCAAACATGGGACCAGCCAGCCCAGAATCCGGAGCTCACACACATCCAGTCCGGAAGATAGGGAAAAATTCAAATCCCGAACATGCGGAGGGGCAACGGCGGGCTAAACATTTCCTCAATTTATTGGTGAAATACGATTTGTGCCAAGAGACTTTTACAGGCCAGCTGAATGCTGAGTTGCTGAGCTGCTGGCTGCTAGCTGCTATGTTTTTTGCTTGCTCTTTGAGGCATCAGGGCATTTTATGCAAATGTGGCAAGTTTATGGTTTTCTGCATGTCCATGTGCCATACGCAAGCCAAGCATACGACTTTTAAGTGAACTGTGGCCATCATTACGCCGACATCTTCAATTTCGTTTCTTCGACCGCATATATTTATATATTTTGGAATGCAATGGCCAGATGCATGGCCACAAAAATACGAGTATACCATCAACAGGCTCGGCCAGCGTTTTGCATCCAGTAAGTGACACCAACGGGTCGACAGGAGGCAATAAGGAGCCAAACGATGGCAGTTCCTGCCGAGGGCAGGAACCCCGGAAAGAATGAGAAACAGAACAAGAATTCATGTAAATTCCGCCGAGTTAACAATTGCTATTTTTTTGGCAACTGAGGGTGGATTGGGGCTGCCTTTCTTGTGCCACTCACATGCCTCGGCTTTCGGTATGTTTTCTGCATTCGAAGCATTGCTGGCTTTCTGCTGCCTCCTGCATATTGACAGATAAATCAATCAAAGTTTGCCCCTCCCTGCTGCTCGGCTCCCAGAGCATGCATAAAATGTTGGAAGTAGTAGTCTGCTTTCGGTTGTGGCATTTTGTATTTTGCATCGGCTTCGGCATTTGCAGCACAGTCAAAGATTTTCAATTAAAACTCAATGTTTTCCGACTTTCAAACAATAACAAAAATGACTAAATTATCCCCAGGCAGATTGCTGTTTTAACAAAAATTCCTCATGCACTACGCATGTTGTGTTTGCCCAAAGCGAGTATCTTTGGCAGCAGCTCTGATATAATCGAAAAACTTTTCCCTTTTGCCCGGCCAAATCGCTCCAAGGCTTCATTCGACTCCAACTATTCTTGGCGATTAAAAAACGGCATCGCATCCATGCATAGCGGGTTTTAGAAACGCCATTAGTAGCTGGAGCCGAAGCTATTAGCAGCGGAAAGTCAAAAAGCAAAATTCATCCCTTTAGCGTGCAACTTTTACACCATAATTAATCATTCTTGTGGCACTCGGAGAAGCGAATGAGTGTGTGCGAGCAGTGCGGTCCTGCTCGCAAAGTTTCCACTAAAAAATCCGCATCGGCCATGGCATCGGCATCAATTATAATTAGCTGGAAGCAGACGCACGCCTTAATTATACAATCCGTGCGGTGGGCGGGAGTTGCCGAACTATGGCTGATTGGTAATAATCAAGTATACTCCGGCGCTGCCGGGACAAAGTTTTAAGAGCTGCGTGATTTGCGTTTTACGCTTTTAGTTCACAATTTGTCTTCTATTGACGTTGGATATGGCGCATTTTAAACAATTTACAGTGGTATCAATATTTGCCGAATGTGTCTGGAATATCAAATGAGCCCAACGGATCGCGGCTGAATGTGCGTCCGGGCCCTTTCACTCGGTTCAGTTCAGTTGGGCTCAGTTCGGTTTGGGGCCCGTAAATTCATTAAAAATTTTCTGCCACACGGCGAGCACAATACACAAATCCGCAGCGCAAATACAAAATTTGCGGCCTAAAATGGAATTGAAAACCTTTGAATGTAGGGCCGTGCGGCTTTGCGAGGGGGTGTGGTGAAAGTCCCCAGGTTCGGTTACTTTGGGCCCTTCCGAGAGGGTTCGAGGAACTATTTGAGTGTCTATAAATAAGCACGGAAGCTGTTGAAGAACTTACCCGACCAATATTTCTCGCTTTCCCCTTTCGCTTCGGGTCTTTCGACATAAATCGAATCTTATTTATTTTGGTTTAGCAATTTTTGAGCCGAGTGTTCCTTGCACAGATAAAACGTATTGAATGCCTTAAGTCGCATCCGGGCATACCCAAAAATACGCACCCTAACCACCATTTGTTGTTGTTTCTAATGTCCTATTGTAAGTCCTTTTTGGCACCCCCGCTCCGTGGTAGGCGATTTTTGTGACAGGCGAACTGTGCCATCGGGGTTAACTGGGAAGTGTGATTGATAAATGCACCGGAGAAACATAGCATCACATTTAGACTACCAAATTGCCTATTATTATCTGTGTCAAGCGGGGAACATGCTTATATCCCACTTGTTTCTCCCCGGTTTTTCGGCGTGCATAAAGTTGGCCGGCTTTGTTGTGGTTATCCAATTATCCTGGCAGGACTTTCAATTATATTTCCCTTTACCGGTTGGCTGGTTAAGCGATAAGAGCATTCACAAGTCGCTCCTGATTGCCTGGGAAACTCAGATCTTCCTGCTCTTATTTATTTGCACACAGCGAACGGGCAAGTTTAGCATGAATTCGGGTCAACTTTATGAGCAACACGAGTGCGTGATGCTCTTGGGCCGGGCCGGGTCGGACCGGACGGATTCTTTGAGTCTCCTGTGCTGGGGCGCTCCTTGTTTGTTTGTTATTTTCCAAAATCCTTACATATTGAAAATGGCAAGCAAACACACACGCTTCAACCCGCCACACACTCGATGGGGAAGACAAAAGGGAGCGCGCTGCGAATGAATAAATAAATAAGCCGGAGCCACTGTGCCAGAGCCCGATGCAAAGGAGCGGGCGGCGGCGACGCTGACTGACTGCGCTGGCATTTTTGGACAGCGAGCAGTGGCAGCAATGGCAAATGAAATGCCGTGCAAGAATTTATAGAAATTTATTTATGCTCCGTTCCTCTGGCTACAAAGTAAACAAATCTAGAAACGTGCCCCACATGCCCCGAACCCTCCAAAGCGCCACATCCGCACAGGACATCACACAGTACGGCCCCTCACAATTGCGTATGGAGTGGGTGGGTGCGAGCACACACGCACGCTCCAAGGATCCGGCGAGCCGTGAAAGCGAGCCAGAAATTAAATTTGCGCAAATTTGATTCGAAATGCGTGCAGGGAAATTCATTTAACGCGGATTGTCAAACAATTGAAACTGCCTTTTACATTTAATTGCCTGTTTATGCGTCAATCAGCTTGGTCACTGAGCAGCTGCCTGCGGTTCCGCATTGATCTCCCTGGCCACGCCCAAAGAGGCAGCATCCTGGCCCTTTGCCATTTGGCACACGTAGTGTCACGTTCTTTAAAATATGAAACGTTCCCTGATTTTTAATGAAGCAACTTTGCTGCTCCGAACAGCCGCCATAAAGGTAACTGGAGTCGGGAGCTGGAGCAACTTAAACACAAAACAGGCAAGATTGCGGCCACCAGGATCTGAAATGCTTCGCAGTCCTCTGATTAATACGTGCACTAAACGAGTCCAGCCACTGTTCCTTGCTTCTACCGCAGCTGCTTCCCCTTGTGTTTCTCTAAAGTCCGGCTACATCGTTACGGTCATGTACGCAATAATTAAAAGTATCGAAACTAGTGTGTGACCCTCCGGTGGGGTCCGGCACTGCAGGGTAGTATGGTCGGTGTGTGGGCACTTATCGCCTGGCCGCGCGGCCACTCACTGCGGCTGATTGCAAACGCAAACGGGTAGGGGGGCGAAAGATATGAAACGTTACGTATACGACATGTTGTCCCCTAGCAGGAACGAGAGTGTGTTTGGGTGCGGTGGCTACGTGAGATTCAACAATTGTATCGGATTTCTTTACCTTTTTTGTCTACGATGCACGGTGGAAAACCCCCCCAAGCCAATCGTACATTGAATATAAATGATAATGCTTACGAGAGCTATAGAAAATCTTGGTGGTTAAGAAACTTTCACAGAGGATGGCTATTTTTTTGCCAGTGTCGCATTGTGCGGAATGCCGGGCAGTCAATTTAGGGACATGGCGCTGTGGCTGTGGCATAGATTGCCAGCGCACGGAACAAAGCAAATGACAAATAAACAGACAAACCAACAAACCAACAAACGAACGAATGTAACAAAACAAAACGTAGTCTTGGTGCACACGGAACGTGTGTATAAATAAAAACTTTGCAACAGTCACCTGAAGTTCCACCCTGTTTTGGCAGGAAGCCGAAAAGAGCAAGGAGCTGGGAGCCGGAGCTTGGTACAGCGGAAAGGTCGAAGAACCAGGGGTCAGGGATAGGGAAGAGGACTCTAGCGATGCCCTAACTAATACACAAATACACTTAAGTTATTGTTACTGTTATTTAGTTAGTTTATGCCACTTTGTATTATGTGTGCGTGTGTTTGCGACCGCTTGTTTGCTCTTTGTCTGCGCCCGTATTTGTTCTTCATTGTATTGCATTTTCTTCTGATTTTCTTGCCACCGCCACCGCAAGTCCGGAAACCATCCCTCGCCCCGCCCTGCCAGCCCGACAATGAATCAAACAACTCCACTTTGATTTGATTGATTTGCGCTGCGTCAGCTGGGCGCGTGTGTGCGGAAATCGGTGGGGTGGGTGCGGGGCCAGGGGTGTGGGCTCTACAGTTCGGAGTGCAAAATGAAAAAAAAATCGCATTTTGAGAATCGGCAAAGCAAATAGGAACATGGACCGCATATGGAATTGTTTGCTTGGCAATCAGAGCGAAAATATTTTCAATCCTTGTAAGGTCGAATTTCCCAACGCCCTCGTCAGTTTAATTGTGTTTGCAGTCACCATTTGTAAGTGAGGCTAAAGCCAACTCCATTTTAAAGGATCCCCACGTCCCAATCACTTTCTGAAGACAATATCCATCAAAGTTGGATATCCAAACTATTGTGAGCCAGCGTCACCCCGAAATTTGCGAAAGAGCATTAAGCACTGAGAAGTTTTCCCAATTGATTTCAAGGTTTGTCGCCGCCAGCATCAGTAGCAATTTATTCCACAGCCGTGTGGGTGGGTGGTGGCGCATGTACGGGAAACACCGAGCAACACACTCACAGTGCGCCTAGGTGCCACTGCCGCAAAATGTATACACGTACATCCATCTGTGTACAGTACGCCTAGGCCCGGCTTAGGCGAAGGGATCCACTCCAGGCCTGCTCCAGAGCATTTTTATTTGCCGGCTGGCGGGAACATGAAAATTTACTTTGCATGAATTTGTTCGTCACGCTTGATTTTTTATTTATACATCAAGCTGGCAAACCAAATATGTCACATGGGTGTGCGTAGGCCGTGAACGGATTAGGGGCGTAGCCAGCAAATGGCTTCGCTGAAGGGGCTTTGCAGGAGCGAATAATACAGCAGCTTCAAATCCCAACGACTTTTCTGTGCGGTTTGCGAATGTTAATAAAATGCACTGACTGGTGCGCACTGCTCTGCTTAATTGCAAGTGGCGCAGCAGTATGAAATCCCTTTTAGCCCCGGCCCTGACACTCAATCCCACAAAGGTGTGTGCACCTCCTCCCGGATTGAAAGCACTTTTGGAGTAATAACCACGCACCACTCGGTTCTTGGGGAATTGAGCTGGCAAAATTCTTGAAGAGTGATTTGGCGAGTTTTGCTGGGGCAAGTCCAAGCTAATTAAAAGCCAAACAGGAGGGACCCTAAGGTACACGCACATACTTGTATGTACCTTGCTACATGCCTGTGTGTATGTGCATGCGTCAGTAAACAACAGGGTTCGAATTTGACGCATTGCTCATACGCAATGTGGGACAGCAGCAGCATCAGCAGCATCGGCAGCAATGTCGAACAATGGCTTTCAGCAAACTTCGGACGATTGGCAGAATGTAGCAAAGGGACACACATGGGAAAGGTAGACAGATGAAAAGGGGAACGGCTAACGAAAGCACAGGACAAAGTGTAAGTCAACGCATTGGTACTGCCTTCCAGCAATCCTGCTGAGGCTTATTAAAATTTTATTGTTCAGCCCAGTTGTCTGGCCGGGAAGGCGTAGTTGACATGGCAAAACGGGGGCGGGAGGAGTCTCAGACGGGTGGCACAAACACACTTGGTGACGTGCACACTGAGGCACGGAAAACTGGGCGGATGCGGGGCGGCGATTGTCCGTTGATGGGGACAAACAAAAGGCAGGTGCAAAATGCGCACAAAGGAGTACTTACCTCTCGCGTCTTTTGTGCACCGAGAACAGAGGTCATCATCATCGCCCGGAACAGTGAAACTCCCACAAAACGGCGAAAACGTCCTGGGGGGAGCGACTCGATAATAGGGAGATTGTCAGCCCAATCAAATGCTACAAAATTAGCCAGAGCAATTTTCGGAACGGTGTTCAGTTTCCCGGCTCACATTTTCCTTTTCCTTGGGTTGGTGTTCCCGGTTAAAGCCGTAATATTTTAATATAAATGTCGGCTTTTGCGCGCTCGACAGGTCGCGTGACATGCTGCCACAGACAGGTGGTGACACAGCAGCGGCATCATCTCCAGTCTCAAGTGTCCTGGGTCTCGGCGAACCATCTCCCAACTCCCCCACTCCCTGATGTATTTATGATGAGCCCGGCCCAAACCAATCCCAGCCAAGGCGATCCCCCTTCCCTCCCCTCGCAGGCAGCTGAGGTATATGGGAAGCACGTTTTGCGATTTTGTGATTTTTTGCTGAAAATCCATTTGCCGCTTGGCTCGTGGCTCGTGGATCGTGGCTCACAGGGCTTACAGTTTAGTTTATCTGCGTAAAAATATTTAAAGGACCCTCGTGGCATGCCATCGGAAATCTGGAATCAACGCATGTAGGCCTCATAATTCTGTCAGCGTCATAAACGCGTCGCTTGCCTCAACATGGCAGCTGCATGCGAATGGAATAATAAAAGAGGACACCAATCTGCCAGTCCCCGTCCCTACATCGCCACCCGTCTACCCACAATCCGCCAACCATCGCCCCACATGCACGCAGGCCTTTCGTTGGCCCGACTTTATGTTTTAATTTGATTTGATTTGTGTTGTGTTGTGCACACTGTCGTATGTGCAAATATTGTTAAGGCAACCAAATTTGATTTATCACGTGCCCGAGCCATTGGCTTCTCCCGCTGCCCTCCGCGCCGCCATCCCATTCGTGGCTCCTGTAATCACCGGCGTCTTAATTGGTTTTTGGTGTGCGAATTCGGGTGAGCAAGGGCTGGGGGGGTGGCGGAACAATTAGCTGCACTCGGGAAGGCGGCGGGGGCGTGGGAACTTGTTAAGTGCCCACAAGTAGCAAAAAGCTGCCAAGTTGGCACCACTAGCACGAGACAATTGTTGGTCTGCCCACTTGGCGCCTCGTTTCAAAACTGTCTGCACTGCAAACATGGGAGGAGCAAGAAAACTTGAGTCATGTTAATCGGAATTTCATCAATGTGAATTAATAATGATGAAGGAGGAATCCATGTTATTAAATTTTTATTTAGAGAGCTTAAATTATTAAAAATTCAAGGGGATAAATTGTGAGATCGAATGGCGAAAGTGGAGTGAACTATTAAGTATTAACGAAAGCGACATTGCTGAAAGGGTTCCTTTAATCCACCGTTTAACCCGATTAACTTTGGATCTGGCAAGCCATAACTAAATTTTGTGTAATCGGGACAAGTAGACAGTGGCTTTTTGCACTTTGGCCGCTGTGAGTGCCACGGCGCCGACTGTGCTTGGGATTGAAATGCCATTTTAATTATGCAGCACGCGGGTGGTAGTCGAAGGGCGCTTGGAGGTCGGTCGGCTTCTTGCTGGGCCCGCGAAATTAATATAAAATAGCAAAAACTTTGCCCACTGCATTACGAAATTGCACAAGGCTGGCCGTATGCAGTGGCTACTGTAGCCGCTGACTCCCCGGATTTTCAGCTTGTGGCGCGAATCCAGCCGCCAACTGCATAAAATTTAACGAGTCAGGGCTCAGGACTGAGCGACCCTGGATCCGAGCCTGGCAGCCGGCATTCAGAAACAATTTGCTGCAGATTATGAAAATTGCTTAAGAAATTAAATTGCTGCAACGGGCCGCAGCCGGAAGGAATCGGAAACGGAGCGGTGAGGGCGGGAGACGGCATCCTTGGGACGGCAGTGGGATGGGGAGCGGCAATAGGAGTGGCCAACTCGGCAAAGGTTGCGGTCGCAGTCGCAGTCGCGGTAACCGCGGGAAATTTGCATTTCCATTTGCGGTTACGGTCGACTCCTGGCTGTGTGGCCTCCTTTGATTTGGCCCGGCACGTAGCAGAAGGGAAAACGAAGGCGAGCGTCGTGCGACGGGCGACGGGCACACAAAAAGGATTTCTGCTGCCTGTCCACTTTCTGCTTTGGTTACTAATTCAATTTGCAATAACAACAAGGCCGGCATTCGCATGCTCTAATTATATTGCGGCCGCTGGTCGTTTGGTCAGCAAAGCTGCTTAGAGCGTGGACTTTATTAAAAATATTTGCTGCTGCCGCTGCCGCTGCCTCTGAAAGTTGTAAGGAGTATATTTACATACTTCCCTTCATCCCGGGAGGAGTCTCGCGAACCGTTTTTACGAGTCCTAGACCATTCGGGGCACAGAGCACGCGCTGAGCCTATAAAGTGGTTCGCTCTTTATATATTTTTTTACTGTTCAATTAGCATAATGGGCGCACCAGAAGCGGGCTCCGGCGGGGGTGTGGGGTGGGGCGGCAGACAGGAAGACGCGACTGATCCTTTTGCCAAATAAATAAATGCATAAATATAAATACAGTTGCGGTAAGGTTAAACTTTGGGTTGGGGTCCTGGGGTTCAAGTGGCTCAATGGCAGCGCTGCCCTTTTTTGTGTGCCCTTTAGGTTTTGGCTTCATCTTCGAAATGGTCAGCAAAGAAAGAGCAAAAGCGGCAGCAGCCGGCAAGCGGCACATCATTTCCGGTTTGTTTACGCAAATCGAGCACATTTCGCATAATTTCCTATTGCCAATGTCGGGGGGGAGGAGTATTTGCGGTGGTTTGCGAAAAGCTGTGCACGGCATGCCAAACTTGCTCGTCCAGAATCTTCCACACTCTACATATTTATATGTGCGCAATGTTTTTCTTGTGGGGAAATTTTATGAAAATGCTTTCCAAATTGAATGAAAACATATTGACTATGCCATGACGACGATGACGACGTCAACGATGGCAAACGGCAAGAAAAACAACGTTGTTGATGCTTGACGGGATGGTATGAGCCGGGAACAAAGCGGCCCGTAGCGGCGTCGGGCGACGGGGGTGGTGGTGGCGGTGGCAGTGGCAAAACGTTTGATGTTCGCACTGTAAATACATGTCCCTATATTTGTCTATAGAATGTCGCATGTGTAGCCTGCTGCGTGTATCTGTGGGCTCGCTCGTATCTGCGAGTTTGCGTTATCGCCTTCTATTTGTATTTGCAACCCGCTGGGTATGTCTATGGGTGTGTGTGTGCGTGAGTGTGGGTTGCGGAGCTTTTTCTGTGGTTTTTTGAATATGTCTCATTTGAAATTGTTCCTGTGCTATTTGCATGGCATTTCCCCCATTCTTATACGGCACACACAATACACTGGCCGTGAATGCCGATCCTGGGACAAGCATGCTCCTTGGAATTTGATTTCACCCACCGAGCCACTCAGCCACTGCGAGAACTCTGACCGCAATGGCTAATAAACAACAAAGCGCATAAATTCTGAGCCCGGCCAGCAGCCACTGTCTGCCTGGATGCCAGCGCCATGGCCAATTGGCTGCAATTTAACAAAGTGCAACGGAGCGAGCCCGGTCCCGGACTCCTAGAGCGAGCCCAAGCGAAACAACAACTAAACTAAAGTACTGAAAAAAATGATGAGAAAATGTTCGTTCGCCGCAATGTCGTACGAGTTCGTTTGGCTTCTGAGAGGCAGATGGCTTTAATAACTCTGGTGTTGGAATTTCTGCAGGCCATTGGCCGGGCTTGGCAACTCCAAGGAACCTTTGGCATCACAAGCAACGTTAACGGATTTAAGCCGAAGTAAGGCGAGGGAATTCATTTAATTTACAATTTTCTCTATGGAGCATTATATAAAAAGGGTACTTCAGCATGCGCCTTTGGTGGGTTTTTCCTGTGGGGGGCCTTTGTTTCAAAATTGCTTTGGCGGCCCCGCCCATTCCGAATCGGAATCTGTCGCCGGCAGGTTCTGTCGTTTGAGTCGCTGTTTTTGCCATGTACATATAAATAACATCCCGTCCTTGCTAGCTATCTTCCTTTGACTTGCCGTGCATAATTAAATCAGATCACATTTTAAAATTCCATTTATATTTACCTCTTGTCGGACCGGCCGTGCGTCTTTCTGTCTGCTCGTAAATCATGATTAAAAGCTCCGGGCGACAGGGCGACATGGCGGCCGCCCAGTGGCAGGAACCTGGCTCCGACTACAACTATGCTGCGGCTATGCCTAACACGTAGTCCTCAGCCCCTAAAAAAAGGACAACAGAAGCAGCCAACGAGGAGCAGAAACTTCAAATAAAAAGCGCTGCGGCCAGCAAGACGACAGAGCTGGCAGAGAGCTAGTGGCTGCAAAATGGCCGAACGGGGCGAGATTCGATTCCGGAGATACAAGTAGCAGCTACGGCAAGGAAGCGCCCGAGACGAGATCCAGCCACCAGTGCGGTGGTGACTCACTTCACACAACTGGCAAAAAAGCGGGGAGATACAGCTCGGCAACAAAGCGGAAGCAACAAACAACACAGCAAAAAATATACGTGATATGGTGGGAAAGTCGTCGCATATACTCGTACATTTATATACGAGTACATTCGTGTGTCGTATGTGTTGCTTGGTTGGTATATAAGGCGAGATAAATCAAATGTGGCGAGAAATTGCAACAACAATGGCCAAGAGAGTGGCTGGCTTCGACGGCGTCGCTGCGCTAAAAAATGCCAGCCAAAAAGAAAGGAAAATAGCAAAGCGAAAATGCGAAAAATTTATCCAATTTGGTAAAAATTTAGGTCACAGCCGGGGTTCTACGCTGGAAGCGCCAAAAGCGCAACGGCATCCACACTCGCACAGAGCACCCAGGACACAGGAAGCGCTCAAGTGCAGCTGAAGCCATTGTCTCGCTCTCGTTTGTCGGCGAGCCGAGCGGCTATTAGATAGCGTGAATTTGCAATGGCCAGGATGGGAATGGGGACGGGGACGGCGACGGGAACGAGTACGAGGACAAGGGCCAGCCCAAGACCGGGACAAGAAAACTCAACTCAACCCTGCGGCACGACGGGATGTGCCACTCAGCCAACGGCCAACGAGGAGCAGCGAGAACGAAGCCAAACGAAACCGCACGAAACGAGGCACAGCCGGCTCAAAAGTGAGCCATGATAAATATGGCACAAGAGGACCAGGGAAAATATAAACATAAAGCATAAAACTGAAGGCCAAAGGACGGGAAGCAAGTGTTATGGTCCGAAGAGCTTTGAGAAAGTTTTCCAACTACCAAATGCCAGAGACACACACAATTTACAACCCCTCTGCCACCGGGACCACAATCCCATTACTGACAACTAATAGCACATGAAATGAGTAAATTATCGCACACACTTGCCAGTGTAGTTGTGAATGGCGTAGCCACCCCTTCAGCCACCTAATTTGCAGTGCAGGAGCAGCGAGAGGGAAACCAACAAGCCACAACATTGCGTATACGTGATACCAGCACCCTGCCAGCAGGCACCCCTGCATCGTGCTGCCAGCTGGCAGATAAGCGACAAAAATGCAGCGTAAAAATCGAATGGAATGCATATTTCACAGGCACAAATGTCACCAATGCGAAAGCGTGTCCAAAGGTAGCAGAAAACTATTGAAAATGGTGACCAGCAGGAACTTAAGGCAAAAAAAGGTAGGGAGCGTGCCCTGCTCAGGCAAAGTCAATGGCTTTTTCTGATTTTTTTCGCTAGATATGAACTTTTGTAACAAGTCTCAATCATTCTTAAGCTGGCGACGAGGGCAGCAGAGACCCGCCGCTGTTGGTCTGCATTAAGCCAATGAATCGAATGCGCAACGGATGTCAGCAAGTTGCCATTTTGAGAAATTAAAAGTGCCCATTGCCGTTTTCATTTCCGCTCCGGCAACCGCTCTCTTCCGTTACCCGCGGCCAATATACCCGAGGGTCGTCCTGGTCTCAGGTAATTCCCCAAACACAATCCTATTAAAAACTGCGTAGGATACTGAAATTACTTTTGCCGGACGGCGACTGTGGCCGGGACAGTGTCTAGAGCTAGACAGTGAAAGCCGCAAAGCACTCGATAATGATGCCCCAGCTTGCGACTCGCTTGCCACGCTGATGCTCACGATAATAAGCTGCCTAATAACCCAAGGCGACCTGCTGGGGCGGGGCCGGGAGTGGACAGCCAGGGGAGACCCCGCCTCCATCCCAGTGGGCGTGAAGCTCCCTGCGGTGCTGCCCTTACAGTTCGTCAATTTTAATGGTTCGGGTGTTTGGATCGCTACTGGAGGAGGGGACACACTCGGAAATCGCTGCTAAAAGTAATTCACTTTTATATTAAAAAGATTTTCGTTATGCCCGGGTCGCTCATTTGCATGGCGTCCAGCTCGGCCCCTTCCGTCCAGTTTGGGTCCCTTTGCTGCTGCTGGTGCTGCCGCTGCTCTTCAGCGAAAAAGTAATAAAATAAACAAGTGTCCTGGAAAAAATAAAGGACCCATGCAGTAAAAACTGGGTCTACACCGACAAAATGGTGTGAAAGTGATTTATATTTTAATTCAAAAATGAATTATTTAGCACACTTTTTAATTCCTTTTTGCCGGGCCGCTCTTTACGGGTCGAATCTGAAATTCTGATTACTTTTTATTTGTTTTTATTTCGAGACTTTATTGCATTTGCTGCCCGAGGCAAAGAAATGCAAATACTTCGGCTCATTATTGCGCCACATTTAACATCGCAAAGAGGCCTAAAAGCTGTTGACAGTTGGCCAACAGCCCGAAGACTCGAGAACCATTGCCCTCAGACAATTTGCTGCTCAAGCGTGCAATGACACGGCGCGGAAATGGAGGCAAACTTGTGCATAACATGCATAATAAAGTATGAGTACAGAGCGCAGTATAGAAGGCAGAGGGATGATACTAGAAGCGAGGGCACTCCGGAAGACCACGGGAGGACTAGTGGCATCAGAAATTCCTCATCTCCATCTTCATATGTAAAGAGAAATCTTGGCGGCGCTTAAATAAACCATTCGGCGACTTAGGAGCTGGGTCTTATGGCTCGTATTATGAAGCGCATAAAATCTTGTTATAACCATTACTTTTTAGGGGGCAGTGGAACGGAATCCGGGGATCAGGGATCGAGTGCGGCTGGGTAAATGCCTGTGAAATCGACAGTAAATTCTGCAAGTTCCTGCAGCTGATTATAGCGCAGCGAGACACACGTCCAGTCCAGTCCGCGGGGCCATGGTGCGAACAACCCGCGGGCCAAAACAAAACCAGAAAAATATGTAAGGATACAGCATAGAAAAAGGAATACAGAGGAAAATATCAGCGGGGCAGGGCCAACAAACTGCGAATAAAATTTGCTGTGTCCTGGTCGCCGCCGAAATGCAACGAAAAAATTTGAATATAAAATGCGTTATGCTTTAGGATTGACAATGGGCAGGGCGTTGGCGGGGTTGCAGCGTGGCAGGGAGCGGAGCGGAGCTGTGGCAGCACAGCAGATCCTGCGGCAACAATGAAATTGCGTATGTAAATTTTATGTCGTTACCAGCGGCAACAGCAGCATGCCTGAAATAATTAAAGTGGAATGCACCCGCTAGAAAACTGAAAAAATCGCGGCGGAGTAGGAGTTTTGCTACTACAACTGCAACTACAACTGAAAAGCTTCTACTCCGGTTGCCCGCGTCCTTAGTCCTGCTTGTCTATTGCCAGTTGGCAGCCTTTTCTTTTTTTTTCTTTTTTTTGTTCAGCTGCTGCCCCAGCTGCTTGTCCTCCGTCCATATGCAAAACAGTGTCAGCAGCTGCTGGTGCTCCTTGCATTGCAAATATGCCACTGCCACTGCGGCTCCAAGTGCAACTTGTCAAAAAATGTTGCAACAACTGCGGCGCAGAATGCGCTTTGGCTTTGCTTTGGCATAAATATGAGTGCCATCAAATTAATATGCACGGCATATGGCTGACGATTTTGTGGTACAACATGTTAAGTGTATTCAGAGGCAGAAGACGACTGCCCCGTCTGCTGTGTCTGCTGCGTTGCGGATAGGGGACAGCTGCATAATGCAGCCAGGGCTCAGAACTCAGGACTCGGAATCCGGGATGACTCCTCGGCATCTTGGCAGGTTTTTCACGCTTCTTGAGTGACAGGCACGGTTGCCCCTGCAGCATTGCACGGGAAACAATACCCAATCCTTTAAGTGCCAAAAAAGCTCTGTCATCAATTTTTCCGAAAGGGAGTCATAAAAGTATTAATAAAGCCTACTGAGGAATCCCTTCGGAGTTCCCACACTTCACCTAATGCCATGTTACAAACACTGAATAGAACTTTTTCCCTGTGCACCATGAGTTATGATGCTTAGCCGCATCACTGCGGCTGACGTGGCTGAGATAAAACTTGCATCTCCTCTAGCGTTTTTCGCGAGTGCAGCACCAGGAAGAGGAGAATGCGAAACCAGAAGGAGCAGCCGGAGCCGGAGGAGCGTTTAATTTGGCTCGGAGTTGGCACTCGTAACTGTCCAGGGGTGTGAAGCTTTTAGCGGAATTGTCTGCGGCATGTGCCCCGCTGGAACGAACATGTTGCTCTGTCAGCTCAAGTGTTGCGCGGAAGGGAAAAACTCACGTCGCCTGCTCCTGTGCCCTTTGTTAATATCTCAAATGGGTTTCGCCGCGACGGCATAGCTGGCGGTTACTCTTAATTTAAAAGCTTTTCATTTGCGCAGTTAGGCACCTCAAAACCTCGAAAAAGGAAAAGCAGCATGCCAATATGTCAAGGCTGTCAATTGCAATACAATGCCAAAGTCGGACACGCACAAAGCGAGTGGGCACACTGGCATTATTCTGCTGCGCTGTGTGTGTCCTTCCACTCAGATGTTATCGCCTGTCTAATGACATGTGAAATGTGTTGATAAAAAGCGTGGGAACGGCACTAAGACATTATAAATTTGCGTTCCGAACGTTTGGCAGCTGTTGATTCAGTGGACTGAACGCATCACTGAGCAGAAAGTGGCCCGGGCTTAGTCGGGCACTCGGCCACTGCGGACTGTGCGATTGGCTGGCGGGGGTAAAAGCTGGATGAGCCGCATCGCAACGCCCATGCCATCGTGGTCAAAAGGGGCGTGGCCCCACCCTCGGCCACACCAGCAAGGCCTTCGCCCTTTGGCATATTAGCCACGCATCAGCGCACAACCAGGGCCTTGAAAGTGGTCCAGTGGTTCGAGGCCGGCTGTCGGTTTTGATTAGACTTTGTTTGCTCTCCTTCGAGCCTGCTTAAAAGGATATTGATAAAGGCATTGGCTACGCCATTGTCTGCCTCCGCAGGATGTGTGAGCGTATGTATCGTTGTGTGCAAAGGTGCGTTGCAAAAGTTCAGTCAAAGGTTTTTGCTTTGACTCGTAATTAATTTGCTTTGTTTTGTCCGCATGGCTGGACATCTACCGTCCCCTTACCGTAGCTGGGGGCTTGGGTGTCCTGGCAAGGGAACGGACGAGTGGCAACTGCCACGACGCATTCGGACGCCAGCTGAAATGGCCACCTTTCCGGCCGGCCCATAATTTATTTTATTAAGCCACTTTGGACGGCCCATCGGCACGCCCCGAAATTATGGGAATTATTTTGCAAAAGTTAATTTGATGCAATAAATTCTAAATCGCGTTGCCGCCAACATTTCGCATTTTAGGCCACACTGCTTCACTGCTCCTCCACTTGGCTCAAAGACTTGAGGCAACTCCGTTTTTGTTCGGTTTCGGTTTAGGCTAAGGTTTCTGTTTGGTTTTTTGGGTGGCGCAGAGGCCGAGGCGTGTGAGCCGAAAGTATGCAACATAATTACATTTTCAGCAGGTGATTAAATGGGCCGTAATTGTTTCTGGCGCTCCTGTTGTTGCTGCCGCTCTCCACTAATAGCCGTAATTAGTGGCTGATCCCCGGGCAGCGGATGAGTCTTGTGGGGTGAGAACTCCATCCAGAAGGTCCTGGCTTTAATTTATGCCCTCGTGTCCTACCACCGTTTGTTGGCGTCGCCGTAGCCTCGAGCCACATTTAAATTGCCTGACCCGCGGCGAAATGTATCGGCCTTTCCGCGCTGTTGTTTCCTTTATTTTGCAGTTGTCGGGCAATAAAACTTTTTCACTCAAAACAATAATTGAGCGTATTTGTCGTCGACAATACCAGCAGGCAGCCAGGCTGCCAGGCAGAAGGCAGACGGACTCGCTTGACTTCGCATCCAGCCCTGGTGTGTTGTGTTTGTCCTGGCTGGCACTTCGGGCATCAATAAGCATCTCTTGATAAATGTCCAATTTAATTTTGTTCTCTTTGCTTATCTGTGGGCCTTTGCTTTGCCCACCCACATGGTCGGGTGGCTTCTCCGGCCTTCACCCCTGCCACTTGCATGCAGCAGCACGGCTCTGCCCCGCTCTTTTTCCGGCTTTTATCCAATCCATTCTTTTTTCAGACGCTTCTTTTTATACCCAGCTGTTAAAAATAAGAAGGGCATATTGAATTCCTATGAATGTATGTAACAGGAAGAAAGAAGCTCTTCCGACCCCATAAAGTATAAATATTCTTGATATTTTGTCGTCGGTTCGTCTAGATTTTTGACACTATAATAGATAGAGAAAAACGAATTAAATATTCCGAATGATACCAGTTACCAGTTTAGAGCAAGTTCGTTTCTAATATCGGATACCACCACCGCCCGCACCCTGGCAAATCCCAACATTCAGTGGCGTCCACAATTTTAACTCTAGATGCACTACATTTGGATAGTACGTTGAAAGAGCTACATTGGGATAGTACAGGTGGAAACTGAAAACCGGGTATTTATTGTCGGGGCCCATAATCGTTCCTACTTGTTTCTCCTGCAAATTTCATTTCGTTTCGTTGCGCGCGCCGAGCCAGTTGCCAGTTGCTGGCACCATTTCTTACACTTTGTCGGCTTCTTTTTCATGCGCCCCGTAATCACGATACGAGCGAATGAATGGCATATTCGTTTGCCACTTAAGCAGATAAGCATTTCAGCAATTGAGAGTCGGGATTATGGAGAGTTCAATTTATAACCCGCCGGAAGGGCAAATAATTTGATAAAAATATTGCACGGAGGTTCCAGCAGGTTTGAGTGCCTGCTGTTCGGACGCTACGTGAAACGTTTTCAGTCGAATCGAGTTCAGTGTATCCATCGCGTCTATCGAGTTTCGCACAGAGTTCAGCTCTTTCTTGGCTTCCCCACACATCAATACCATGATTTTCGCTTTTTTTACGTTGCCTCCATGGCCGGCCAATTTATTTCCCCAGCGTTGGGTTTTTTGCAGTCTGTGCTTTAAATGTAATTTAATTCGTCTTCCCATTTCTACTTACAGACATCGCCGCCAGCAGACGGCGTCTGGCGCCGGAACCGTCTAGCGGGTAAGAAATATGCTGAGGCTTTGGTTTAATTGAACTTGCGTCATTCTGGGGCGCTTCAGAGCTGTGCATCTGTTCCGTATTTAAAGTGCGGCGGCTTATTATTCAGCCGGCAGGGCGGGAGGCTGTGGGGATAGGTGGAGTTTGGCTAATGGAAGTCTTATGGTGATACCCGAAATGACTGCTTTTCCGATGCCGCACTCAGAAAAAACTCGGAGACGAACCACAAACAACAAAGCGTTTAAGTGAATATAAATAATTTTACGAATATCTTATATTTTTGCGATTTTTTGATATCTTTTTTTTCTTTAAAGAAAACAGTTGACTGCTTAGTTTCCCTTAGAATTTAGTAACAATGGGATTTTCTGAGTGCATGCCACATGTGGGCCAGCAGTGAGGCCAGTAAATATTGTCTCATTTGGTATGCTGTGTGCTGTGGCTAAAATCAATAAATCAAAGCTGCCCAGGCTTTCGCAGGAGGACATGGAGATGTGCCGCAGGACATGGAGAGCTGTTATCCGGGCTGGGGCAGGGGGTTGCCTGATACCCGGGAACAGGGTCTTGAATGCGCCGTCACGAATGTCGCACTCGGGCGCGTGCCTTGGCCCCAGCTGGAGCTGCCAAACATATTTTCGTGCGGCAATGCAAACAATGCTGCCACTCCCCGGCCACTATCCTGCTACCTGACACTCCTGCCACCCCGCCGCTCTTACCCCTACAACTAGCTATCTGTTCAAGGTCACATGCTTTTAGTCCTCCACTATCGGAGCCCGCATTGATAGCCTGTTTAATGTTTGCAGCAACATGCCCAAAGGTCCTGACCTGGCAACAGGTTGACCCCAGCAGGAGGCCCCCAGCCCACGCTCCCGTGCAATGCAAACTTCAACAGTGCAAATCGGCATTAGCCAACCCAACCCTCCCCAAGCCCAATAAGTTTGTGCATACACATGCGGAGAGTATACTCTATGCAGGCACTTATGGGATGAACGGGGGTGTACGAGAGCTTGTCAGCTGGGGATGGAGCAACCACAAAGGCAAATACGCTCGGCTAAAACTTGAAGCGGCTCAAAAGTTTCACGTTTTAAAGGCTTAACTCCCATTTCGGCCCTTGGTCCCTGCCCGCTTTTGGGCCAGACCCCGGGGGTCGGCTGTGCTGCTTTTTTATGCGCCGCTCTGTGGGTTTAAAAAGCAATTCCGCAACTGTTTTTGCAATGCCGTTCACAGCACACAGCGCAGACCACGGTACACAGAGCATATGTAGCAACGGGAATGGAGGAGCTGCACATTCGCATCCCAACGGAGCGGCAACGACAGAGCTCCATGCCCAATCCGTACCCATTCCCAGTCGCAACAATGCTGTCGTTATCGTCGTTTTCACTTCAATTAAAAGTTGGCAACTTTTCTTGCCATGTTTACCTAACTTCGTCGGGGCTGGAGCCAAGAATGGGACGTGAATGTGGAACCGAACGGAGGAGCTGCGATTGCCATTATGCAGATTCGTATGGCTGATTACCGAATTACAAACTGTAATGGCAGCAATTGTTTTGCTGCGCGAGTCGGCGGCGAAGTGCTCGGTGGCATATGGCAAGCAAGTAGGCCGCAAGCTTGTCTCAAAAACAAGTCGAGATACGAAAAAAGCGCCACTAAACGCCGCCAAGCGGAATGTAGGGAGAGGGCTGGGGCGACTGTGAAACAATGTCGTGCAACAATTTGCTGCAGACACTTGGCGACACCCACAGAGACGCTGACACAAAGAAGGTCAGACCTTAAAGCACGCATCCGCCGAGTGGGCCAAACGACTTCCGTGCTGTTCACGCCCCAATGCGTTGGGTCCACCTCCTACTAGCTCCTGTGTGGCTCCCTCACCTGCTGATCCCAGTGTCACTGGGTACGCCTGCCAGGAATTTCCGCGAACGTTAATTGCGACAAGCCGGCAGGGGCTGCAGTGCCAGTAGCGCAGGCACAGAGCCAAAGAAATGCCATGTGCTTGCATCTGAAAATGACTAGAGACACAGGTGCACGCAGGTGTATAACAACTTAGTTGAGGGACTTGACGCACTCAAAGGAAATATGTAAGAATTTTCTGGAGACTTTTTGCACCGACTCACTCCATAATAATTTTTTTCTTAAAAGAACAAAATTTTTATCTTAATGCAGAATGTACTTCCAACATGCAATGTGGTACACAAGCTATAAAAAAAAGTATCTTCATTAACCAAAAACTGCAGGAAAATCCTTGGTTACATTACCATAAATATTTCACGTTTTACTGTTATTAAAAATTTATTTATTCTGGTTATTATTTCTGTAGTTTTTAATGACGATTAATTGCTATCAGAATCATGCAGATCTGCTGCAGAAATCTGCTTAGTTGAAATCATTGTATGTTGAGCTATTGTTAAAGCTAATCTAATAGCTAGCCGAATTTTTAGAAAACAAGGGTATAAAAGAGTTTCGGGTAGTCCGTAAACCTTAATCAATTAAAAAAAAAAAATTTGTCTGCTTTGTTGGCAAAGGAGCATTCCTTTTCACAGGCTAATTATGAAAAGTGACTTCAGATATTCGGTTTTACTCTGCACTGCAACCGTTGCAATCGACGCCCGGTTGAGTTAGAGGAGACGCGTTTTATGGAGGTGCCATGTGCCATTTACTCGCCGTCTCTCGGTTCGATTCCTTTCCATTGAAGGCACCTGGATTCTCGGTATCATTAAAATTGATTTTGCTGCAAGAAAAACCTGAGAACCAATGGAAGTTGGCTTTTCTATTTGCCAAACACCAAGGAATTTGCTAAATTGCTTTTCAGCTTGCACCCGGCGCACACCTTGCCACCACGGTCGGAGCCAAAGTCTCAGGCGTGGCGTTGGATCGGTGGCTACGAGTACCAGGGTGTGCGTTTGGGCTTGCAATTAGTTTTTCTCCGAGCCACGGCAAAAAGTTGCAATGGCTTGTAAGTCACACAAAGGGAAAACGGCAATATAGTCGGAAGAGGGACAGTGTCGGGGCAGAGACTGGGACTGGGACTGAAACTGGGAGTGCGAGTGGAAGTGGGGGAGAGGAAGCCATACACGCAAGCCCCATTCTTTTTATTGTGGTGTATTGTCAAGTTATTGTTGAGACTTTGGCAACTGTAACAAAAGCGATTAAAACTGCCATAAAACCTGAGCCCATTAATAGCGCAATAATATTATCAGCTTATGTTCAATGCCTCATGCAGAAGCGTAGCGCAGAACTAAACTTTGTCTTTTCTATTTTCATTAACATTTATTGGTTTTTTACTTAGACGTCAGGACATAATAACTTGGCTTCGAAACAGCACACAAGCACACCACACAAAATACAATCTCCCATCCCAATACCGTCGTTTGGTGGAAGTCCCTGGCCCCGGAGCTTCCCATTTGGCCAGACTCAATGCAAGTCCCGGTCTCAGCTTCCAGTGAGCTCGTGGGTCGCCCGGCGGGTCGACTGGTGGGTGGCCGGCCGCACACAATATTTCGCGGTCGTATCAGCGTCATCATAAAATAACGTTAATGACGGCAACAAGGTCGTAAAATCAAAATTTCTGCTATTTCAACGCTGAAACCGCTGCGGTTGGCAACAGCAACGGGAGCTGGCGAGCTACAAGGGCTGACTCTGGCAGCTTAGCAACATTGTTGATACGGGAATGGTGCCCCCAAACCAAACCAAACCAAACGAAACCCATCCAGAGTAAACCAAACCAGACGGAGATGCGATGATGATACTACAAGGCGGCTGCGGACGGGGAGGTGGAGCCAGAGACGGATGCGGATGCGGAGGACGAGACGAGAACCGAGTCTTTTGCCCTTGCAACCCAGCAGGCGCCGACATGGCCTGAATACAAGCCGCACAATCAGACCCGTGCCCACACACTCCCTCGCACACGCTCTCTGCAGGATGGCCTCACATTTGTAACATGTGGCGTATGCGTAATGCCACGGAAATTTAATTACTTTAAGCGCCCGTTAGGTGGGTCAATGGATCGGAAAACACAAATAAAGTCATCAAAGCTTTGGTCTCGAGCGGAAAGTCAAAAGTTTCAGCATACATTTTTTGATTGCCAGAACTTATCTTGGCAACATTGGCCACCCAGGTGCAGGGATTCATGGCTGAACTTCCCTATTCTATTTACTACCTTTGGGACCGGTGGGACGTGCAGCGGCTTAAATATTCATTAGGCCACCTGGCAGAACACCTCCTGGGCCGCAGGTCACAGGCTCTCAATGCGATTGCGGCGGAGGGCGGCAAGTGAGAAATGATATTTGAAATTAATTTAAATCACCCGAAATGTGAGCCACCAATGAATTGGCCATCGAGACAAGGCTGCAGTTGCAGGGAACGATTTCACTTTGAGGATCATTTCGGGAGTATTGACGAGCCGCTGGCGCAAGGACCTCTTGCCCCCCCTTTGTCTGGGCTATGGCTTTACGGTTTACGGCCGGGGTTTATGGACGAGTTCGAGCATTGGCGTTCAGATTTTATCGTGACGGCGTTAAAAGGTCGTAAACGTCTGCTGTCTGTGGCCTAAGTAAATCAGCATAAAACCTAACTAAATGAAGACAATCAAAGTGTGGCCACGCCTCGCATTGCATGCATACTATAGAATATATACAATTTTGCCTGTAGGTTGGGCGGATGTGTACATGTGTCTATTTTCGACATCGCAGGACCACTCGAATTGAGACACATCCCCGGCTGCGTCAGCGGCAGTGGCAGCAGCTGGCCGGTACTGTTTGCCATGGTTTTTTGTTGTCGGCCGCACGGCTCTTTGCACTCGAAATTATGCTGTGGCGAGGACTTTGCCTTTTGCCCTCATTCTTCTCAAAATATTTGCAGGCAGGCAACAAAAAGTAGTCCAACAATATGGTAAACTATATAAAAATGTGCTCGGCGGAGGCTGAGGCTGATGCCCTAGTCGTAGCCGTAGCCGTAGCCAAAGCCGAGGCTGCTACAGGACAAAAGGTCGGGATAGCGGCATCGTTATTGTCCCTATGGTCCTGGGCCCTGGTCAAGTGGCTAGCTGTCCCGGCTGCTGTGTGACGATGGCTACATATACCTACATATATGGCCAAAGCAAGGGCAGAAGCGAGCAACATCGGGGAAGATTTTACTGTCCTAATAAAAGACAAACAAAGGACTTCGGGTGGTCAGGGCAGAGGCCACCAAGGAGCTCTTTCGTATCGCAATTTTCATTATTTTATTTGCCTATAAACGGAGCCATATTTTCAGCAAGTGTAGGTCACACTTTCGCATACAAATGCTTCTGCCCATCCATCCATTGAGCTATTCAACCGTCCCACACATTTGCTTATTTGCCACTACCCAATTTTAAGCAAAATAAGTAATTAAAAAAGTCATAAAGTGGTCGGCTTGTGCTGCTATCTCGGCAATAGAGAAAGCAACATAAAAATCAATGCCGACAGTCTGGAGCCAAAGCAAGCCGAGGCAGTGGGTCAGTCGCGCAGGGGTCAATTCACTTGACTTTAAACGATAAACATACTTGGGAACAACAGGGCAAACAACAACTAGTAAGCAATTAAGGCAACGTATTGACTCTTTTCTTGCTGGCTGTTTTGCGTTTGCTTGTACGAATGTGGATTTTCTGGCAGTTGGGCCGTCGCCAGTCTGCTGGACAACAGTGTTGACATGACGATAAGTACTTGCGATATTCATTTCACTGTAACGAACGTAAGTTAATTGGAAGTTCGTGATCATCAAATCTTGCCATTCGATATACAAAACAATTCAGGGATAATTGGATTTAACGAGGGCATAATTAAAATAAGCTTTTTCTTCGGTGCCCGTAATGCAAAAGACGTCAAACATTCATTGGATATCAATTGACAGTCTGTAATCCAATTAACATTATTTAGCTCCAGCCGGATCGCTGCTTTCGGAAGGGTATTACCTGTGTGGCTTTCGGGGAAGCAATTTGCTGTTGTTTAATATAAACTGGATATCTTGTTATGGCTGCCCATTGTGTCTCTATTTTACGCTGCTGCTGATTCGCAATTGGGTTTTATTTGAAAATTTTTTGTGTAGTTTTGGGCGCCGCCGGCCAATTAGGAACAAATTGTTTAGTCTGTTTTGTTTTTTTTATATGCGCTGCACATTTTTTAAATGGATTTTTCCTATTTCCCATATTTTGATTTATTTAAATACTATTTACGTATTTGTGTGGGCCGGTGGCCCAGGAGAATTGGACGGGGAGCAGAAATAAATTTCGGTCAATGCGCTGCACAAAGTAAAGCGATTTTATTTTGCATTAAAAGTGTTTATGCTCTGGAAATTGAGGTCGTCAGCGTTTTGGAGTACTATGCATGTGTCTGAGTTTTGTGAGAATGAGTGGCAAGTTTTGGCTCACGGCTAAAGGGCCACCCCAATCTGCCCTCCTCATACCCACATTTTCCCCCCGAGGGTCGCCTAAATGTTTCGCGACATGGGGCGAGCAAAAAAATGTTATTCGCTGCCTGTTTGCCGCTTTTGTGTGTCTTGTTGTTGCTCGGCTTGCAGCTTTTACGGCAGCTATTGTTGCTGTGAAGTTGAGCTGTGTTAATGAAATGCGTTTGGGTTTTTAGATGGCACACTGCGCAACTCGCAACTTGTGGAGGCCGAGCGAAAACTTTTGCGACTACCTCTCCACAGGAAAAAATGACGAAAAAACGTACACATCCACGCCCCCGCGCTTCCGTACGCCCGCTATGGCAACTGTAATTAAATGCAGCGCATAACTGCTCCAAGCTGCAGCGACAGCAGCGTTTATACACAAGAACACTAACACACATTGCCAACCGACTTTCGCGCATTTAAAGTATTTTTTGCATTTGTAGCATTTTGACCTAAAATGTTCTCAGTCGCATTCGCAGCCAGCCCGCTAATGTCAAGTATGCCGCAGGCAGTCGTGCACAGGAATAAAAATAAAGCTTCCCCCTCAAGTTGTTAATTTTACAAGGAGCTAAATGTTTCGTGATTTGGCGAACACGAAAAAATAGTACGAGTATATACCTCATGGGCTTTGCTACTGGTGTGTTTATTATTAAGCTAAATCAACTAATCAGACTTTATTGTATAGTCGCGTGTAGTGGACATGTAGTCGCGATTTCTCGAAAAATTTCTTTAACAACATTTTTTTTTTTTTATATTTCAACAAATTTGTTGTTTTAACGGACGGTCAGACGGACATGGACTAGGCTGTGGATGCTGATCAAGAATATAAGTTATAATAATGATGATTGTGGTCCGGAGTGGTCCTCGCGACGATCCCATTAGTAAATGGTTGAGGTCCTTGTTGAAGGATCATCTTCTTCATCCTCGTCCGAATGTGGAACTCCTTGATAAATATATGGGTAGCTTGATGCGTCGTCCCATTCCGAGGCAAAAGGCAGAGCGCCAAGCGCGTTTATTGGTGGAGCACTTTATTCTGTGTCTCTAGCTAGACGGTCCAAACTTAAGTGTGATGTTCTAATAATGACTTAACGATGGTAACATATTAATAACTTAACGATGGCAAAGCCTTTAACTTGAGTCTCTAAGTCTACGATTTTAATCTCTACAAAATCCTATCGCTGAGGGCTGGCAAAACATAAGGTGTTAACTTATATTCTTTATGGGTTCGAAGACGCCTCTATCTGCCTGCTACAAACATTTGCACAAAGTTAATATACCATTTGTACCTATTGCCGCTGCATGCCGTTGCCATGTCTAGGGGTGGCTAAAACATTAATTGGCCTAATCCTTTATACTCGTATTTATTATCCGATCTGGACGTAATCTTGCATGCACATACCTAACAATCAGCGTACTTAAATTTATGTCTCCCGTTGATGCTATTCACGAAAATATATGTTACCATTTTGAAGATATAGCTCTTGAAGAGGATAAAGCAAATGCAAAGGCTAAAAGGGTCGTGCTTAAAATTTAAATAAACTCGACGCACCAAAAGCAAAAAGAATTACACCTATAGCTCTTACCATCTCCGAGAACGACGTGTTCATACATACAGACAGCCAGACGGACAGACAGACAGACAGACAGACAGACAGACAGACGGACAGACAGACAGACGGACATGGCTAGATAGACTCGGCTTTTGATGCTGTTTAAGAAAATATATACGGGTACCTTATAGGGTCAGAAACGCGTCCATCTCCATGTTACATACATTGCAACAACTTAATATATGATACCACTTATACCTTTAGGTACATGGAATAACAATGGCTGATAAAGAAGAGAGGTAGTCAAGGAATCTCGACTAGCGTTTCTACTTGTTACCTTATGATTTAGGTAGTGGTAAAGACCATGATTTTGGGATTCTCTCTGTACTACCTATATTTTCGTTTTGCGTTCGCTGTAATTATGCGCCCTTTTCCGTGGATCTGCTTGGTTGGGCCGCGTGTGTCTGCAGCACAATAACAATAATTGCGGGTAATCAAGTAATGCTCATTTGGAAGACACAACAAAGTGTATCGCGGCGATAAAGACATCGGGTGACAGCACGCGGCTGCGTCAAATGTGACATGTTAATTCCAGTCGAAAAGGCAGCCAAGCCAAGTTAACTCCTCCAACCCCGACCCCTCAACCTCGCCCCCGCGTCGGTTGATTGAAGTGCGACGCCCTGCTGATAAGGACATTGCCAAGTGGCGACGTGTTAGAGCGTCGCTTGATACTTTTGAGAAAAACTCCTTGCCTACATAAGCGGAAAAGGTGCGACACTCGAGGGAAGCTTCGGTACGTGCGTGTATAAAAAATTGCGGCTTTATTGCACTCGACTGTGAGCAAGTCAAATACAACGCACACGAAGAAAAGTGTACAAACAGAAGCCCAGCCAGATGTAAAATAAAACAAATTTGGGTTCTCGCCTCGGCGGTCGCAAAATTGTATTTGCACAGCGAACAGGGATTCAAAAATATTTAATTTCGATCTCCAACAGGAGATTCAATCTCATGTGATTTGTGCTCAAGATAATCTGCATAGCGGAACCGTAATTCGCAGCTTCGAATTTAAATATTCGTCTAGTTCGGATGATGTGTGTTTATATTGGGAATTAAAAACTTTACCCCATCATTGTCGGAAATTATTAAAAACATTTGCCAACGAAATGAGAGCCCTGTCGAGTGGAAAACTCCCCCGTTTATCTGCACCGACCATCAATATCCGGAAAACTTTTTAAGCCACCCCCACAGCCTTTATTTTAATTTATTTGCTATTCTTTTACCCAAATAAGAAGACACAAACATTTATGCATATAGAGCGACGACATCAACGCTTTGGCAGGAAGGCTCTTAGCCTTCTTGGCTTTTTAAAAAATAACAAACTTTTGCCTTGCTTTGTGCAAAAGGCTAAGATGAGAGGGCAACGCAGACTTGGCCAGAGCGTGTGTCGTACTGTGGGTATGTGTTGAGCAGCAGGCTGTCAAAAAGTTACTTATTTTCTTTTAAAAACTTGTACGAGTCTTTTTGCGCTTCTCGACCTCGCCGCTGACTGCTAGCTTGCTCCTTGCCCTGCGTCCTGATTGCTCTGCCCTTTGCGATGTTTACACAGCTTTTGCTTTTGATAAGGTTAATCAAAAGTTTTTTAATCCATTCTGCATACTGGCAAACATAGACCGACACACACGCCTGCCATACTACGACCCGTGCTTTCTCGCCCTGTCGTGTCCGGGAGAAAGGCGGGAGGAGCTCATCAGTATCAGATTCGTGTGTCCTCATTATACATTAGTGCCTCGCAAAGAGCAGGGAACGGTATAACCGAAGTGCCAGAGTCACAGGGCCACTTTGAGCCCGCGGCCCATTCGAACTTTTCACGCTGCAAAGTGAATTTCATGAATGCCAAATTATATGTATTTGTTTTCTTGAAGTTCCCCGAGCACTTGGCTCTCATTTCGCTGTGCTAACCGAAATGGGAAGCGCGCTGGCTGTTTAAAAATCACATAATTTATGTGCCAAAGTTCATGGAAATCACTTTGGACAGCGCGCGCTTCGGGTAGCAAAAACTTTGCAATTAAGCTTCGAGAGACATTTGGCAAACGACAAAGTGAATTGAACCGATGTTCAAGCAGCATCGGCGGCACAACCAAAGCCCCGTGTCCCACTTTTCGTAGCCACCCGATAGACTCACTCCCAAACCACTCGACGCCCCTCGGCTCTAGCTGTCCTCCTAACCTTACAGGTTGCATCCCGGCCAGGTAGCTGCAACTTTTGCGATAACTTTAAATCATCTAATTATGAGTAGCAGCCATTGGACAAGCCAGCCCCACAAAACAGCAAAAACATCGGAAGAGGCCAGGATGCTCGGTGGGTAATGGGGGTACTGCCAGTGGCAGCATTTAATTTCCGCTGTCTCAGCGCAGCCTTCTCACCTCCGTGCCCTGCCCCGCCTCTGCCTCTGCCTCTGCCCATGCCTGTGTCCGTGCCCCTGCCCCCGGCACATTCCCGATCCCAATCCCGACCCCGACATAACTGACACTTTACTTCATTTCTGCTGACTGGAATTAATGGCTTTTGTTGGCATAGTTTTAACGCTTGAAGTTCGGTTGCCGTACCATGCTGTGTGTATAAAATTTATGTTCGAATTTATTGCAAAGTTTATTAGACAATTCCTTTTTTGCAAAGTAATTTTCGCCAAAGAAGCCGAGGAAGAATTTTTTTGTGAAATTTATGAGCTTCATAAATGACCAAAGCATGAAGACCATCCAGCCATCCAATCCTGTTTCCTCCGGTCAGGGTGGCTTTTCCCTGGGCCAGCGTTGCGTATGAGCAACGTGCCAATTGCCATGATTTCTGCAACTGAGAGTGGATGTAAAGAACATGCCACTGGAAGGAGGCATGGTGGGTTCGGCTTTGTAGCTGAGTTCTCAACATTACGAAATGATGTCGGCTGAATGCAAAAATGCCATAAATATGAATGAGCTGCCGTGCAGAAAGGAGCCTTACCGCATCCTTGTGCTCAGCACTGCCACTGGCCAACTGATGTACTTTATTTGTTACAACATATTTATCTGTAGTTTTCCGCCCGCTACTGGCCGAGCAGCAACCACCAACCAGTCACTGCCTCCACCTGATCCTTTTGCCTGTGGCCAGGCTTTTAGTTTCAGTTTTCTGCTTCTGATTTATGGCGGCGCAGGCAAAACATTTCAAAAGCCAACCCAGAAACTGTTTCAGAAAATGTGCGACCCACCAGCATTAGCGCCAGGTTGGAGATCGAGGAGGCTCAGAACTGCCGGGGGCTTGATGGATGACACACGGAGGGGGGCGGCGGAGAACCAGAAGTTTCCTCATAACTTGCCGTCCCTGTGCGCCCCGGCTGTCCATCCGCCTGCCACTTGTTGTGTCTCATCAAAAATGTATTAACGAGCTTGCATAGCAGCAGATTTTTATCTTCCGGCGTTGATTTCATTTTGGGCTTCGGCCCGCCGCTCTCCGCCACCCAAGTTTGGCTTAGATTTGTATCGCTGGCATTTTCAACACGTGCATGCAAAGTTATTTGTGGCAGCTGGGCCTCCTCCTCTCCTACTGCGCTCCTGTTCCTAATCAGGAAAGGCGCCACTTTTCCTCCCACGGTCCCCTTGGCCGGGCAAACTTTTAATGGCGCATTATTTCGCGCTATAAATTCCAACAAGGCCGCGTATTAACCGTCGGCAGATAAAAACTGTTAACATTTAACAAAGTCAAGTGGCGCCAATGACAGGGCTCTTTGACGGCTGCGATGATTACCAGGTCGCTGGTGTGCCACAAAAGGTGCATCTGTGACTTGTTCCGTCAACGATGCATCCTCGTCCCTTTCATTCGGCGGAAACAACAAAGAACTGGTAGAAAGTTTCGCTTCTAGGCGTGACGTGATCTTGCGGAAAAGTTGCCCAGAAACAACGCAAACGGAAAACAAAGCCAAAAGCAGAAATACTGAGCGCAAGTTTCAAATGCCACTTTATCTTGTGGCCACTGGAACTGGGAGTTGGGAGTTGCCGCCGCAACTGCGCCTAGCAGCAACCTCTGCTATTTTTATACATCCGTGCCGTGTGAGCGAGTGCGAGGGCGACTTGTCGGGGAATTTATGTGGCTGCGGCGGATTTTTGAGCAAAATAAGCAACTACCAGAGGGCAAAGTTATGAGTTTCGTGTCATAAAATGCCACCAAAATGGCGGATGCGATTCCACCTGCATGGCCATTGCTTAAACGAGTATTTGTGTGAGTCCGTGTGGGCGATGTTTATGCAGAAGCTCATTTCACGCTTCCGCTTCCGTTTTCTATTATGTAGGGGGACGAACCACATTTCAGCAGCGGCAGCTCCGGCAGCAGCGTCGAAGAAAAAACAAAATCATAAATTTGTAATAAAATAAATATTCCGTTATCCCCGTGTAGTCTTCGCCCAAAGTACAAACATAACTTCAGCTTAAGCTCAGACAATGCCCCGGGGAAGTTCCAAAAAAAAAAAAAAAAAAAAAAAAAAAAAAAAAGGAAAGAGATGGAAAGCAAGGATGGAGGGGAGAATGCCAAACGGGGACACGGGAAAAACAATGTTTTTCACCAACTTTGCAGCTCGGCTTTGGCCAACAAAATATTTGGCGAAATTAAATTAAAAGCCGGCTAATGAACGCGTATATTTTTAGCTGGCTAATCAAATTAAATGCAGTCAGTGCTTCATGAGAAGGGCTTGGGCAAAGGCAACCCTTGAAAGGGAAGGACGAGGAGCTTGCATCCCGAACAGATAAAGGCAGCGACAGCCAAAGAAACAACAAGAACAAAGATTAACCCCAAAACGGCTGGCAGGACTGATTCAATCTCGGCAGAAAAGACAGCTACACAGCGTGTCGCCTACAATGTGGCAACATAAAACTATTACCACGACGACATGAACACAAGTCCTAATTACCCAGGGATTTGCATTTCTCTTACAAACGTGCGCACCGCTACGACCGACAAGATGGGTGTGTGCGGAGTGTGATGTGTGCGCGTGGCAAGTTGGGGCGTCGGTGTCATAAACGAATCTTATCTGCCGCGCCTTTTCTGAGCTTCCACGCCTCGCCTGTCTTTGGCATGCACTCGCTTTCGCTCTCTATCGCTTCGAATCTCATCTGCTGGTTCTGCTCCAGGCCCGGCTGCTCCGTCCGTCTGGTTTCCTCCTCAATTTAACGGCTTGTAGCGGAAACGCAGCCGCCATTTTCTTTTTACTTCATTGCCATCGCCATGTCGTTATGGCTTTCGTCACCACCCACGCCTCATCCACTCTGCCCCCACCACTGCAACCCCTTACCATGGCCCATTCACTATTTAGCCCCGAAAGTCATTAGCTTGTCTCGTTTATCTTTTAATGAGTGTAAAATAAAAACGACATGGGAGCGCCGCTGGAGTATGCAGCCTGCTTAACAGCTTACCCAAAATTTCCAGGCAGTCGCAAATTATCGAGGCTGTTACGACCCTCCTACTCTACTCACTCACTGCACCCAGTCTTATTTTTATCAGTATCCTAAAAAACCAAGAAGCTGAGCAAGCTACATATATATAAAGAACGCTGGTTTTTTAAATAAGCCCAGAAAGGGAAAATCCATGAAGACGAAAGCTTTACAAGGTTTTAAACATTTAAAAATTTAAACCTATTGAGGAGAAGACATTTAAATTTTACTCTATTGTCTACAAAATCATATACTGCATGGATTTTTTTGGAGATTTGATAATAAATTAAGTCAATAGAAAGGTGCTAAAAACCGATGATGAATAAGTCGGTAGTTGTTCTTGAGTCATTTGAAAATATCTCTAGTGCACCAGTGAATTATAGATGCAATTGTGAGCTTCTCCCCTAAAAGCTCTTAGTTTTCCAAAGATTATTCCCCACATTTTCAATTCGATACAGGGTGAGTGTTTTTTTTTTCGCTTTAAAGCCACCTAACGCGATCCTGGGGTTTTACCATCGCCTCCCTCGCTCGACTGATGAGGGTGGCGGCGACGCTTTCACCGCTCTAATCTCCAGCTTCTACTTAACATTAAGCTTGCCTTTAACCAACACTTGCCCACACAAATCAAGTATACGCACTGGGGGCCGGCGACTGGCCAGTGCAGCGTTGGTGCTTCTGCTGTTGTCTTGAGCTTGCAGCACGGCCAACCCCCAAGCTTACAGACCGCCTCTTCCTGTTTATTCTTAAGCTGCCACTTAATCCAGCCACTTTATCTGCCCCGCTCCGCCCTTTCCCCATTCACTATGCAAACAGCCACGCCCACCAGCCAGCTGCTCTGTTTTGCGTGCTGCCCACCGGGCAACGGACTGCGGAATGCTTAGGGCGGGGGTTGAACCACGGAACAGGGAATTGGGTACGTTTTTTCTGCTGCTACTGCCGCTGCCGCTGTTAGCCCTTAATTAAATATTAAATGTGCCTAATTGCGCATTTCATAACTCAGGCAACGGCAGGTAATTAATTATTTACGTTCAACTAAATTGAGCAACAAAGGCAGCGCGCACGACACACGCACAAACTTGCGGCGCCAGGGGCCACGAAAACAAATGCGTACGAAGCGGCCAAAAAATCGGCTTAACTGGTGAAGGTGGCGGTAACATTGAAATGAATATGTCTATGGCAGGTAAACAAGGAAAAGCACTGGCGCCTTAAAGATTAAGAGAGCAAGACCCGCAATCAGTTTACTAAACACATGCAATACTTTTATGTTTAAAACTTAAGCCAAACGACCGCGGGGCATTTAATTATGCAAATTCCGAACGGGGCGGGGAATAGTGCTTCTGCTGCGGGCACTCGTGCATGAAATGAAATGAACGAGCCGCAGTAGAAATGTTTCTTTAGCTGGCTTGATTAGCTGCGGCATTCATACGAGTACGCGGCGTAGCGGGAGTGCCAGCCAGCAAAACAATCCGAAAAGCATCGAAATTAAAACCGAGAAATCACAGAGCTGCCATCCATTGTTCGGCCACAATTTGCACAACTTTTGGCAGACCGTGGCTGGGAAACTTTCACAACAAGGAGACACAAGGATGGTGCGGAGATATAACTTGCTCTGGCAACTATTTTCATAAATAGCAGATACCAAGGGCCTGGACCCAGAGCGTGAGGCTGTCCTCCCAGCACTCAGCGTCAAATGCAAACACGGCCCGCCGGCGTCTGGTGGCCCAGCCCTGGTCCTGCATCCCTTTTCCCCCGGGACCCTTTCTAATCACAGCCGCTTTCTCCCGCTTCTGGCCAACTCCTGACAGCCGCCGGACAGCCATCGTGAATCCTTTAAATTTCTTTTGTTCGGAGTGTACTAATGCTGGTTTTTCACTGTGTGATTTATCGGTTTCTAGGTTCACAGTTCGAGTTTCAAATGCATTTTCCATGTTCCCGGGACCCAGAACCGCTGTCAGACTTTAGAACTTCGGTTAGAGCAGCTAAGGCCAACTTCAAAATAGCTTTGGTTACCTCTCCTTTCATTTAGGCGTGTTCCTGTACTCACTTCATCTCTGCCTGGCTGGGCTAGCTGTTTGGTTTTTAGGTTGTCAACTGATCTCAGATAGGATTTTTGGAAAGTTTTCGATTATAATTGACTAGATGCAGTTGAAGAAACCTTCATCATTAAATGCACTTGAGTTTTTGGATTGAAATTTTGGTATAGTTGTCAATATTCGATAAACTCGTATAGAAGCTGGCCGGACTTTTGAGCTTGGGCTATGCTCTTGAGCTCTTGAGTATTTGCAATTCGGACTGAAATGCTAAATTTAATTGGACAATTGCCATCTTGACTGTCACCAAATTGCAAATGTCGTCTTTTGGTTGGGTGAATGGAAACTGACGCCGTAATCCCAGATGTCGTCAAGGAGCTGCGCAGGGGCTAATTAAGCTTCTGCGGTGGCCGAAGTCAGGGAGTGACAAGCCGCAATAGGCGTTTTGATTAAATATTGACCTGAACCGACGCCGCCGTTATAGCAGACCACGTCTTTGGCGACTATCGCTGCTGCCTGCAAACAATTACGGCTAAATTCATTAGTGAGTCATGCATAATTAAGGGAACTGGCGTGACACCTTGGGGTTCGGGGCGCCTATATGGTTGGCATGCATAAGTGAGCCTCCATCAAGGGTGGCGGTGTCGGCGAGGCTCAGATAGGACACAAAAAGAAATCAATGTCCTGCAGGAAGTTGCTTGGCAATTTGCAATCCTTTGTGCCATTATACAAAGCTTCCGCTGTCTGCTTCCTGGGGATGGCTGAGATCGTGCCCCGGGCTGTGGGTTTCATCCTAGTCGCCTGCAGCTGTTGCAATCAAAGCGTGCCGTGGCGTGGCGTTAGTGCTTCCAACCACCAGCATCGGCAGCCGGAGCATAAGCATTGGCAAAAGCAGCATTAATCCTTCATTGGCAATCAGGAACCTGTGATGAACTCTCCCAATGGCGGAAGTTGTAAAAAACGCCAACGACGCACAAAGCAAACATGGATGGAATTTTTGGTGCCTAGCAGTTGGCCCTATGGCTACAGGCTTCCTGTAGTCGCTTCACCTCCTCCACCTCGACGTCTACTTTCTTATCCGCCCTTCTGCTTGTGCTTCAGCCTCCTCTCAAACGCTAACCAGTGGCACGGAACCGATTATAGTATTCCGTATTTGGATTCAGATTCGGATCCGCCTGGGGACATTCGTCAAACGACGCAGCAACCGAAGCAATTGTTTCGCCAAGTTTCCGTCTCGCACTCGCTTTGTTCATTATGTACTTTCTGGTCTTTTCAGTTCTTTTACTCTCCTTGGTTTCGTTCCGTTCCGTTTCGATTCCTTTGTCCTTTGAAAGGAGGACAAAAAAGGCGGAGTGCGGAAGGTGGGGAGGTGGGCATAAACACTGATTGATTGATTAGAGGCTTGGGCTTCGGCTTCGGCTTGGGCTTGGGCTTGGGCTTGGCTTGAACGGCACAGGAAGGAAGGGTGGCAGGGCACAAGTGCCGACTCGCACGGGGCACTAAACCTAATGAGCAGCCCTCGAGCAAGTGTCGCATCAATCAAGGACGCATTTAATACGTAATAAGTGTATATGCCATGCGTTATAAGTGTATATGCTGTATGCGAATGTGTCTGTGCATGTTTGCCCTTGATAGCAGCAATTTCTCCGGATCTGCGATTATTGTTTAGGTGTGTGATTCCCCGCCTGACAGCCGGCGATTAGCAAAGTGGATCACCAGAATGAATGATTTCCTCTGTGGCCATATCGCGCTACAACTGCCTGAATCCTTTAAGCAGTGTTGTCCAGTATTAAAGCCGATGCTGTAGCTTCAGACCAGCCTATGGAATCGGCAACAGTGCCAATTTCCCGCCGCTCAAAACTGTCTGTGTGGCTAGCCCGAGTGTTGGCGATTGGCATCGACTGGATAAAATCGATGCTAACTGGACATCGAGTAGAGCTTACCTGGTGGTGCTGGTTCAGTATTGTGTCTCCCGCATTAGACACTGGTCACAACACTGGCACAAAACTACTTAACAGCAGCTCGAGTGGCACCAGCTCGGTTGTGGGGAACCAGCCGTGCAGAGAAATCCATGGACAATGTGATTGTTTTCAGTGCATGAGCTATTGCAAACATGTTTGGCTATCCAATTCCCTTTACTATTCATGTCTTTCCAGAAAATCATATCAATGGACTTGGCCAAACGCCATCCCCACGGCTAATACGGATGAGTTGCCTCATCCCTTTCCGTTCGAACATTTCTCTATCCTTATGTACTCTTTGTCCCTGACAAGCGATACTTTGGCCTCCTTTTGGTGCAATCAAAATTGTGTCCCCCTGCCAGTCTGCTTATTATCAGCTGAAATGTTGTCAATTACGGATTTTCCTTTGTTTTGTTTTGTTTTGATTTGACTTTCAATTGAATTTTTCCCCGGAATTTGAATATCCGGTATTGTCCTTTGGCTGGGCTTGGCGTTGCCATCGTCACGAGCGGTTGCCTCCCCAAGAACCCGAGTCCGAATTGACAAACCCCCGTTTTTCCCATTAAGCTGAACGCCCTTTTCAGAGCTGGCTGCTTATGATGAGCTGTCCTCGGCTCCTTATTGGTAAACTGCAAACTTTGGACATAAAAAATTAATTTGATTATTTTCTCCCCACCCTTAGATTTGCGTTAATGATGCCATAATCAACTGTTTTATGGCACTTTAAGAAAGTTGTTCTAGCATGTATACTATGTATGCGCATGCAAGGGATATTTTATTAAGCTAAGGCGGTAACTTTTTTAATTACATAATTTTCATGACAGCAAGTCAAAGCCCCTAAAATTCGTAAAAATTTGTAATCAATGTTTGGTTATTGTTTTGATCTTTGGCTGCACAGCATAAACGAAACACGATTAAATTAAATTTTTTCGATATTTTGAATAGCTAATGAAACTTTGAAACACTCACGCAACCACCTACCCGTCAAGGGACGGGTTTTATATTAAGAAATTTCAATTAAAACCATAATGAAATATTTGGAAATTTGTTTTATCAAATTTGGTACGCACTACAAATTTTGTAAATTCCAAATGCGAACCGAGGAAGGGCAACAGCCCATAACAAAAGCGAGAGCATGGGGTATTAGTTCAGCAGGAAATAGACCCCCGCTAGGCAACCGCAAAATGATTTCCCACAGTGCCCCGAAAACACAAAGGCCATTAGTCAGAGTCGGCCTGGCCGGGCTCCGAGTACGTACGGCCATTCCAACAATAACACCGAGACATTAAAGTTCAAAATGATGACCCGAACATAATCGACTTGCCTACAATAATATTTAAATTTAATTTAAATGCTCACATGAGGGCATTTAACAAAGTCCGAGGTCCTTTGACCCTGGGAGCGTTGGCAAATCCGCAAGCAAACAAATCGATGAGGATGTTTCTCAATCTGCCGGACAATTTGCAAAACGATATGCTTGAAATAGTTAAAAGCTTGTTGGGCCGGCAAAATGAAAAGCAACAATTCGTAGCTCTCAGCTCTTATCCCGGGACTTTGGGTTGGTCTCTCCGTTGTTCTAAGGCTTGTGCGGGCTAATGTGTTTGTTGTCGTTGCGAAGGCGGAGACCATGGCGGTGGAGGAGGGGCTCTGAACGACGACGATAACTTTGAGACCCTTGCTTTAGAGCACAAATGATTGGGAAGCGCTCCGAGCAGCCCGGTGCTGGCTAATGACATTTTATTGCCCTAGCTCTCTGCTTGTGTATACTTTTTGGGGGATTGCGATTCAAAATTAGAAGCATCCGAAGCCAAGCAAACTAAACCATTTTGCGCACTCGACCTGAAGACTAGGAACGTTCAGCTGGGTGCAGTAAATGACAAATAAGCCCCATCCCCAGGCCCCAACTCCGTACCGAAAGCCCGACTTAAGTGCTTAGGGCGCCTTAAGTTAATGCCTTGATATGATGATATCATTATTAAAATATCTATCTGCCTGTGTGGCTGTATCTCCATTGGCATCTGCAGATTGCCGCTGTGTGCCATTTGTAACTTTTGACCATTAGCTTCTGTTTTTGCGGTAGAATGGAAACAAAACAATTGCCGTTGCTGATTTTGTGGTCTAATTGATACAAGAAGCAGACGTCTTGTCTTGTCAGCCAAGTTACAAATGCAACCAGCTTCTGACAATTGTTTTCAATGTTTTGGTCACCACACGCCTCTTCTCCTGGCCCCAACTCCATGTCCATTGCTGTCGTTGCCTCTGTTCTGCCCTAGCTGCTGGCTTCCTCACACATTCAATCTATTTCAGTTGTCAGGGACACACAGTCCGGCATTCGGAAAACTGCCCCAAGCTGTCAATCAGTGGGCGGGAGGACTGACGGACACCGGTCTACCGACTGGAATGGGTCTGATGCATCTGTCTGGCTGCACGCTGCTGCGTATGCTTAATTCCATTTGGCACAAACACTCACTGGTGCACCCACCGCTGTTTAGTTAAAGGTTTTGTGTTGCAGCAAAGTTTTTAAGCACGTCGGGCTGTTGAAACTTACAGACGCGTGTCATTGAAAGCCTTACAAAGTTGTCAAAGGATCTGAGGAGCCAGGACAAAATAGGTACAGACATATGCGGCAATGTGGCTGTCGATGCAGAAACAAAGCATACATACAAATAGACTGAAGATGGGGCACAAAAGGAAAGAGCAACATTTCAATTTGCTGCTCCGAAACTTTGACAAGTAGCCGGCCGGTTATCAATAAGCCTGGCAGTAGCAATCTCAAATATGATTATATGCTGCTGCAAACTTTTTTCCATGCACTGTACAGCAACTCTCTCTGTTTCTTTCAACTCTTTGCAGTGGCAGCAGAGGAGCAGAAACTGCGACAACAACCCGAAATGGCCAGCAAACGCAACGGGTCAGACGGAGGAGCTCGTAGAGGCTGCGGAGCGGGTGCAGGAGCCCTGCATGCAACATTCAATATGCTGGCGTTGAGCTGGATTATAATCTCAGAGTTATTGCTCAGTGGTAAGTGCATAAAAGCATATAAATATGTATGTATAAATGGCATATTGCAGGGTGTCCCTAGGACGCCCCTCCGATTCCCATATATTTTTCTGCGTCAGCCAGTCTGTCATGTTAAACAAGCTGAATTTATTATGCCAACTGCGTGTGCGACGTGGTTAAAATTGATTATTTAATCTACCAAATAACTGTTTATATTATGCACTGCCGCCCGCCCAACCGTCCGGCCGCCCAGGCAGGCTAAAGCCATAACACTCAAACCAACACTTCCGCCAACCGGCGGTGAAGTAGTCAATTTATTAAATGCCCGGGAGTGTACGAACGCTTGCTTTTGATTAATATTGGTTTGTTCAATTAAAGTTGCCATAATTTGGCCAACCACATGCCAGTCAGTTCGCTCGTTTCCGTGGCTCCGGCCAATCCCACATATCGGGGAAACTTTTCGAGTGACAAGCTCCTACCGCTGCAATGACAGTTAATTTATTGAAAACACAGCACCTCAACTCCTCCCGACTCTTTATGCAAAATTACAATGAAAATTCGCTAAAAATAAATTTAGATGGTGCATAGTTTTCGATGGCAGAGTAAATAAAGTTTGTAAAAAAATGTTGGAAAAATATAAGAGCTCAAGAGCGATTGGGAAGGCTTACCATATATGATACTATATTTGGGTATGAGTGAGTGGGTAGTATTCCATAGTTGTACGCAAAATTGGTGTGGAGTAGTCAACACTGTACAGTGTTTTGGTGTGCAGTTGACTTAGTGTACAGTGAGTGAAATTTCATGACTGTTACATATTATACTTCTTAACGGTACTTCTTACGCTGGGGCTGTGGCACTAAATAACGTCAAACTTACAAAGGACAATCANGAAAAAATGTTGGAAAAATATAAGAGCTCAAGAGCGATTGGGAAGGCCATATATGATATTATATTTGGGTATGAGTGAGTGGGTAGTATTCCATAGTTGTACGCAAAATTGGTGTGGAGTAGTCAACACTGTACAGTGTTTTGGTATGCACTTGACTTAGTGTACAGTGAGTGAAATTTCATGACTGTTACATATTATACTTCTTAACGGTACTTCTTACGCTGGGGCTGTGGCACTAAATAACGTCAAACTTACAAAGGACAATCACAAAAATATGCAACAGCACATAAACTTTGTTACAAAAAACGAGATTACAACCATAAACAGCACTCACTTAAAGTGAGTACCCTGAAATGCTATGCCATCTTCTTCTGGCCTATAGAACACTGTACAGTAGGAAAGAATGAGTGCAGTATATTAAGAAATCATACTACTGTACATTTCTGTCATGCTACAAATGAATGTACCATGCGGATATACCATGCAGATGTTTAGTATGTATGCACATACATACAGAAGTGCATGTATATAAGTGTGCACGTGCTGCCGAAAATTGGTGAATTATTTGAAAAAAAAAGAAATGGTTGATAAAGAAAAGAGGTACTTTGTATCCCGTTGTCGAGACATCTCGACTACAGCGTTCCTACTTGTTATACCATGTACCTTAAGGTACAAAATTTGTACTACAAATGGTATATTAAGTTTGTTTAATGTACAGTCATGCACTAAAGTGTTGGCACACTTAGAACTCTTGACTTTAAATGTTAATTTCAGACTCGCCTTTCAAGTTAAAGACTTTATTTTTGGTTTTTTGGTTAAATAAAATATTTGTTATTTGAATTGCATAAATATTTTTTTATATTCTCTAATATTATTTAAGATATTTTAATTTATACTCAAAAGGAACATTTTTCGTGACACAAAAGTCTTGGCACACTTAACCTAATTATACAATTTTTTTACATTTAAGATATAATTTAATATTTTGTGGGTAGGCTTTTTTGCTTAATAACATCTTGCAGACGTCTCGACATAGAGTTACCAGTTTTTTGGTCACCTCCTTAGATATATTCAACCATTCCTCCTGCAAGGCTTTTTTCAAATCATTTTTTGATGATGTGTCATGTTTTCTTATGTTCCTTTCCAATTGCACCCACAGGTGCTCGATCGGGTTGAGGTCAGGGGATTGTGGCGGATGTGGCAGAACATGTGCCGTGTTATAAATGAGCAACATTCGCACATCAATGGCGTATGCTTGGGATCATTATCCTGCACGAATGTGAAGGAGCTTGGCATATTAAGATTTGAGGCCCTTTTTTTAAGGTTTTCCTTTAAAATATTAAGGTAATACACCTTGTCCATTATTCCCTCAATAAATACCAGCTCCCCAACACCCGAGGATGACAGTCAGCCCCACACCATCATTCCTCCGCCGCCGTGTTTCACAGTTGTCGCCATATTTTTTTTTTCCAATGCAGTGTTTGGCTTTCTCCACACCTGCTGTCGGCCATCGGATCCAAAAATATTGAACTTGCTTTCGTCTGAAAACAATACACTATCCCAATATTCAATTGGCTTGTCCAAATGGCCCTTTGCATAGGCTAAACGTTTCTTTTGATTGGCCTCCGAGATCAATGGCTTTCTTCTAGCGGCACGACTATGATAATTAGCATCGTGCAGGGCCCTTCGCACAGTCATGGGGTGGACATCCTTCCCAAACTCCTTCCTGACCTCTGCGGAAATCTGCGAAGATGTTTTTTGTTTGGATCCACTTTGACCTTACGGATCACTTGGATGCGTTCGCGCTCAGTCAAAGATCTCGGCCGTCCAGATCCGGGTGCATTTGCCAAACTCGAAGCCCCTTTATATCGGGGTATAATGCTGCGGATTGAATATTGGCTCAATTCCATAATTTGGGCGATGTCTTCATAAGATTTCCCCTCGTTTTGGAGGTGCAGTACAATTTTCCTCTGCGCTACGTTTGTTTCCGTGCGCTTATTTTCCATTTTCAAAGGTTTAAATCAAAATGTTTCAAAAATAAGTACAATACAGCAAATTCTTAAAAATTGTTGATCATATGTGATTTAACGGGACTCCCGTTATAAATTCCATAAAAAAGTATAACCAGATGCGGCCTAATACTAAAAATATTGAATAAAATATCTCAACTGTGCCAAGACTTTTGTGTCACGAAAAATGTTCCTTTTGAGTATAAATTAAAATATCTAAATAATATTAGAGAATATAAAAAAATATTTATGCAACTCAAATAACAAATATTTTATTTAACCAAAAAACCAAAAATGAAGTCTCTAACTTGAAAGACAAGTCTGAAATTAACATTTAAAGTCAAGAGTTCTAAGTGTGCCAACACTTTAGTGCATGACTGTATGTAACAGGGAGAAGGAAGCGATCCGACCCCATAAAGAATATATATATTCGTGATCAGCATCAACAGCCGAGTCGATCTAGCCATGACCGTCCGTCTGTCTGTCCGTCTGTGTCTATGAACACGACGTTCTGAGACAGAGAACTGCACGAGTAACACTCGAGTAACACTCGTCATTTTTCCTACTCGCGAGTATAAATTGAAGGGCTTCAAAAAACAATTGAAGGGAGTTACTCGCAAATGACGCATCACAACAAATCATTTCGGTTTCTTTCACGAGTGTCCGCGAGTATATGCGTCGCCGAGTGCGAGTGTCCACGCCACACTCGGCGCCAACTACAAATTTCTAATTGCTTCATTTTCCCTTCAAATCACCTAACTGAGTTGGTTTCGAGGCGGGGTGATTTGTTATGATTTGTGTTTTCCCAAAAACAAAAGGAAAACCACCCCCGGAGGTCCTATTTTAGGATACCGATGGCAGCACACTCTTTTTTATGTTTTTTCATTACCAGGATATACGCGTTGACAAATTTTTTATGATCTTCATGCAACTCTTTTGAAAGAAGAGTATAAAAGGCTATTTTGACCTGCGGCAGCATCGGACCTTTTTTCCTGATTTGGATATGGTGAAGATTGGGTTCCCTTTTTTAAGATTTGCCTTTACCATAAACATTGCTTTACCTATTTTTTGGAAAAACCTCATGGACTCTTTAAAAAGAAGAGTATAAAAGGGTTGTATGATCGCGGCAAAGACCCTTTTTTATGGGGTATGTCGCGTGTCCCAATTGTTTTTTTTTTTTGCTTAGGAAATAGCGCGATCGTTCGGCGTACACTTGTTGTTTTGACGACGGTTGGATTCCCTTATTCTTTGTTTTACATGGTCATATGGGGTGCGCTACCTACTTTCTGGAACACATCATGCAACTCTTTTAAAAAGAAGAGTATAAAAGGGGTTCGAGACCTGCGATCGGTTGTTAAGCCGTTTTATACTCTTCTTTTTAAGGGGTACATGAGGTTTTTTCAAAAAGGTGGGTAAAAAAGTTTTATGGTAAGGGCAACCTTAAAAAAGGGAATCCTAACTTCGTCATATTGCTTCAAGAAAAAGGGGTCGCTTCTACCGCAGCTCAAAATACCCTTTTTTAAAAACCAGTTTGCTAGATCGCATATCTTAAGGCGACATAAAATCAATAGAAACATGAAAAGGAGTATGCGATCTTCGATACGCTGAAACAAAAGAACAAGGCGAGGCAGGACACTCGTCAGACAATTGCTTTTTTGTTATTGTTGTATTTTCAAATCACCACGAGTGTGTCGCTATCCCTTTCAAATCACTTCAACTCACTTCGCTTTTTCGGGACAACTCTTTCATTGAATCGCTCTGAGGCATGCCCTGATTTGAAGTATTTGGTGGCAAGAGAGTAGAGAGGGTGAATCGCACTTGCAGAGAGCGAGTGTATGAAGGGATTTGATTTGTTTTGAGGAAATTAACCGCGAGTGCGAGTAATGATCGAGTGTGAGTTGGAAAAAAGGGAGTTGCTGCAGTTCTCTGTTCTGAGAGATGGTAAGAGCTAGAGGTGTAATTCGTTTTGATTTAGGGCCGTTATATGTGTACGCATGTCGAGTTTATTTTAAATTTTTCCAACGCCTCTTTCCGCCTTCGTAATTTTCATAAAACTGTATTTTCTTCGATAACCTGGACAAGAGCCAGAGACATATTTTTTTTGCTTAGGTCCGTTTAAGTAATACGCAGATAATGTCATTTTCGGATTTTTGCCACGCCCCTTTCCGCCTTCGTATTTGCAAAAAAATCGATATCTCAAAAATGGCCTTAATTTTAATGGAAAACGGAATAAGTATTTGAAATATATATGGGAATTTATATGAATATGGAATCGATATTCATATGCTGTCGAAATATCGTTTATACTAAAAATAATTATAGTGCGTTTATTTGCTTTATCTTAGTAAATTCCTAAACCTATTTGTAAAGCTTTCTCTGAGATTAAATTAATTGTGTAGAATATTGAGGAAATGGGCTATACAATAATTGCCTTTATTTGTCTCTACCGGCTCCTGCGACATTAATTTAAAATGTTCCTTCTTTGGAATGGCTATCATTTAATGTTGATAAATGCCAAAACCCGCGCGAAATGTAGCAATTTGCCAGCGAAAATGAATAAACGAATTGAGCCCGTAATTAAATGAAATAAAATAAATAAATTGTATTAAATGCAAGTCAAATTTGTGCCATTCGAGGTGGATGACCGTTTCCCGTCCCTTGCCATAAACACACATCCATGTAAATACCCAGTAGTCAAATGATTATCGAATTTCTTTGGCACTTGTCTGGATAATTGGGTTTTATTTCATTTTATCGCATTGTGTTTTTTATTTTTCATTCTCTGTTGGCCAGGAGGCCCTCGGTTGTATGTTAAAATTCCATTTGACGACTTTAAATGACCATTAAAAACGTAATTTTTAATTCGCTTTTAATAAAAGTCTTAATTAAATAATAATAAAACTCTTGCAGGCATAATTTATCTTAATTAATAAATCCCTGTATACTCTTTTAGTTCATTGCCTAAAGGATCTAAAGATATTTGTACCGGAGGCAGTCATCATGGGAAACGCAGCAACATTGTCTTGTCAATATGATTTGGAGCAAGTAAGCGACACTTCCTTGAGCCACAGAAGCAGTTAGAGCGACAGCGACAGCGACATCGACATCGACAGTGACAACAATACGGATATTGTCGTCGGCGGCGTGCTTAATTATTATAATTGCTTGCACTTTGTCCTGCCGTTGTCGCTTCTGCCGCTTATTGTCGCTACCTGCAGCGCTCTATCCAATATCCTCTATCCAATATCCTCTTTTGCAGGCGGCCCTGTACGCGGTGCGCTGGTACTTCGGCCAGGAGGAGTTCTACCGCTACGTTCCCCGCGAGGCCAAGCCCACATTTGTCTTCGCCGTCGCCGGCATTAATGTTGATGTAAGTTAAATTAAGCATGGGATCGCACAGGCGTAAGGAGCAGTGAGTGCAACCATCCTCTGTTATCTTTATACCGGTTAGTCAATGGAAATAACGTTTCCTGCAAACTTTTTGGCAAAAAGGGTATTAGGCTTAATACTGCCCTGAATAGACATTATTAAAAAAAAAAGATTTAATCCTAAAGGTATATGCAATTAGTGCCATGAACAAATAAAAAATATCATTATTTAATCAAAAATGTTGCAAATATTGTAATCAATTTATGCGTCTCTGCCCAGAAAGCGTCTCTGCTTTCTGCCCAGTACATTTTTTTAGGGATTCGGGTACAATACATAATGAGAACTGTATCGTTTTTCAAAATTAATTCCCGGTTCGTAAAAAGGGTATGTTAAAAAAGGTCGAAAATATGTAATAGGGATAAGGAAGCGCTTGTTCTTGATTTGCATTAACAGGAGGAATTGATCTTAGAGACTATAACAGATAGACCAAAAACATTGGTATATCATAAAGTACTGGGTATAAAAATACAAATACTTGTAATCTCAAGTGTAAAGAGTTTTTGTAGGGAAAATCTATTATTTCAATATTTTAATATCAATATTTTACAAAAACTCTTTACACTTGAGATTACAAGTATTTGTATTTTTACTTATATATTTCCTTTATTAAATATTTTTGACAATATATAAATAATTTTCAATATAAGGCTGGAATCAGCCATTAATTTTTGAGTTTTGCGCTGAGCTTTGCTTGTTAGGCAGCCTACTTGTCAGACCTAAAAGTGTGTTCCAAAGCAGTAAAAACTGGCGTCCCAAATTTTTATAACTTGATCATAGATTTTCTGCTTGTTGTCAGTTTAATGGAAAAATCACTGGAGTTGCAGCACATGTGTTTCGTTAAAGCCCAGTTCACGTTTCAGCAAATGCAAAGTGGTAAAGCATTCAAAATGCTGGGCAAATATTTAAATGTGGACATTGCCGGGAATCCGTCCTCGCGGCAGGGTTGCCGGGAAAGAATCTTTGTCCCTCTTTTGGTCTCGCACATTTTATTTCTATTGCTGTGCAATATTTGCTCGCTTTTATTTACAATATTCGTTTGTGTTTTGCATTTGCACATTACATACATGGGTGTAGTATATGTATAAAATATTCCGCTGCACAATTTTGAAAGTGCCACAAAACTCACAAACACACAGTCCGATACAGCAGCCGCCTGAAATATTGCGAATAGTGCAAAATAGTTTATAGCGGGGATGTTGGCGAATGAAACAAAAACAAACAGAATAGAAGCAAAACAAAATAAACAAGCACTAAAATAGTGAAGAACTGTTGGGGAAAGCCCCACCTCGTTGAGAAAAATGCTTCGCATTCGCTTTCCCATGCTGCACTCATTAATAAAAACAACAGCCGCAAAGTAAGCGATAAATTATCGCCGGAGAGGCTGACCAGAAAGAGGAGATAATTCCCGGATGGCCCTAAAAGTCGGCAAGTAAGTCGGGATTGTTCAAAAGAAAATTCATTAGGCTCCATTCGAAATTCGAATCAAAAATAGTTCCAAATCTTAAAGCTTTCAATTACAGAGGGAATTATTTACCATGTACTGGTAAGGATAAGCATTGTATTTGCACTTCATTATTGTAACTTAATTCCAGATGAATGTAAATTATAGGAATATGTATCAATTTCAATATTAATTATCTTAAAATGTTGCCTGTGGTTGCCGAAAAACATGGACACAATATTTTTTCAGCACATGTCATGTGTTGATGAAGTGCACTTACCCAAATCTCCGGTCAGTGTAATGGCATTCTGTTCGCCTGATCGGGGGTCTGGCGGGTGGGCTGGGTTCGGAAAAAACAAATCGATTGTCGTATAATCATAAATAAATAAAATTGAATTTGCCATGAAAAATTCGTGTGGACGAAATATAAATTGAAAACTCATTCGCCCGCACATAAAACTGCAAACTCATTTACAAACACTTCGGGCACATTTTTCAAATGCGCCAAAAAGGGGAACGTTAAATAATCATAAATAATGGCATAAAGCGGAGGCGAATGATGGAGTAATGTTTGTTTTATGAAAGGGAAACAAAGCAACTGAGGGGTGGCTCCTTCATAGAAATAATTTTCCCAGCTTCCGTTTCCTGTCTCCTCCCATTTGTTCGTTGGGAACAAATACTCCTGCCCCTGCTCCTGCTCCTGTCCCTGCCACTGCTGCTGTCTCCTTCTGTTGCTCCTTTTGGCAGCTCTGTTCATCGATAATGGCATACTGGCCACATCAATCAGCAAGGGCGTCCACCGCCGCCACAGCTACTGCCGGACTTGATTAATTTGCTTTGATTGTGTCTTTAATTTGCACTCCCATGCACTGGCTTACAAAAAAGAGAAGAATAAGCCAATAAAACGAAATAAAAAACAAATAAAATCGGGGCCAATTCGGGGCAGTGCTGCTCAAATGTTAATTTGCCACTAATTAGCATTCAAAGGCATTTTTGCACTAATTAAATATTTCGATTGCAGCGCTGGTCCTTGGAAGCGGCGCGCAGAATGTCAATGGGGCAGGGTTTCCAGGGGGCGTCGCTCTGTGGGTTGTGGGCGTCAAGCTATGCGTGTTAATTATTTCCCGTTCTTGCAATTCTTTTTCTGCTTTTTTATTCGGCTTTACAGTTCCAGCGAATTGGAAACTATTCAAACAAAAACAACCGATGGCATTGAGGTTAATGTGAAAATTTTTGTAGCCTACTTATCGCATCTGCAGCATCAACAGCAACGTCGTCAGTGAGAACTCATTTTAATTTGAGAAAATTTCCACTTCTCTCCCGGCGAAGCGAGTGGGCTGCTTCAGATGCAATCAGCTGTGAACCGCAAGAGGTGAAAAACGTAAGAAAAGCGAGCAAGAAGAATACGTAGATGAGGAGTGGTCATGGTCCAGATGAGGAGCCAAGGCGCAGAGAGTTCTACACAAACAGAAACCCTCTTAGGGATAGTATTTCGAAGTCCCAAGTAAATATGGCAAAAAAGTTTTTTTTAGAAACAATGAAACAATTTACAATTACTTTATTGCATTTAAATAGAAGCCACAATTATTTAAGGTACGCTTGTAAGCAACTATTTAATAATAATTAGGGGTCTGGCATATACAATATAGAATTTATAGTTCGCTTAGACATCCCTTAAAGTTTTTATTAAAATACGACAGGCACTGTCATACAATTCTTTACTAAAAAAAAAAAACGCAAAATTAGTAACCCCCAACGTAATACCAATTTTTCTGCCTGCGCTACTTTGGGTTTGGTCGATTGCATAATGCAAATGATTTAGCCGGCGTGTGCAATTAAGTTTGAAGGTTACCCATAGTTTTTGCCCCAGAGCCATGTTAAAAGGTGGCTTTTCAAAAGTGCAAATGTGCAAAACTACAGGGGGAAAAAACATCTAAAAAACATCTAAAAAACTGAGGAAAAATTGCTGCAGGCCGACCAGGGCAGCAACAAATCGAAATGAGGGAGCCAGCAGCTGTGTTTTCCAACTTAAATTGATAGTTGCCAGCACTAACGAAGGCAAACGTCAAAGGCCAGGCCGCAAATAGAAATGGAATTTTTAAGTTATGCCAAGGCAACCCGGCTAGATGAACGAATAGTTGGGTTTATACTGACGAAGATAGATAGGCACACACCAGTGTGTGCGGAGGGCTCTTCGAAATTGTGGCAAGTGCCTTAATTGAGATTAAAACATTATAACTTGACTTGTTTTACTTTTGCTAAATCATTTCAAACAGCTAAACACGCTTAATGAGAAAAGTTGCGCCCCCTGCCAACTTGTCGGCCTTTATGCATATGCATACCGGTATGTGTGTTGGGGATGGCAGGTGGGAGTGGCAGGTGGCAGGTGGGCGGGGCGCATAAAGCATTGAGCACTCGCAAGGCAGCTGCAGCGGTTGACTCTTCTTCGCCATCTTGTTCGGCTGCCGCTGACACGCCAGGCACTTGTGAGCGCTCGCCGCTGGAGGCGTGGCCGACCAAAGTGCACTTGTGTCGTCCACTTGAGCGTTATTGGAATGTAAATGTATGCATATTAAGGCGGTGGGCGGCGGGTCGAGTCGCGTCGACAAAACTTCAAAAGTCATTCAGCATGGCAAAGCAGCAGCCACGCCCCCACGCTCGCACGCCTCACACATGTCAACGGCGTAAAAAATTAAAGAAAAACCAGCAGTAAATATACATGAAACGAAAGGGTGGATATAAACAGGAAAATCATCATGTTAAGTGTAATTAAATTTTTAATTTAGAGACAGTGCTCGCTTCGCTGGCAATCTTCAATTAAAAACACAATTACCAGGCCCACCCGCAGTGCCGTTTTGGGGGGTCACACAAAGATCAAGGGTTAACGGGAGGGCGGGCGCGACAGAAGCGACCGAACGCGAGCAGGACAGGAATAGGATATGCCAAGTGCTGCAAAGTTTTGCGGCTTATTCATTGTCCGCCACAACAATAAAAATCGCCAGCAAGCAGGCAGCCGAAAGGCCTCCGTCTCCCTGTTGTAAGCTTCCCCTTATGCCACGACGCCCTTGGCCCAAGAAGAGCTTCCAGAAATTTGCGGACCCCAAACTTTTTGCACGCTGTCAACACGGAAGGAATTATTCCGCATTAAGTTTGCGGTAATGGCAGCGTCAGTTGTGCTCTCACACACTCGCACTCCACATGGAGCGGGAAGTGTCCTTTGGCTTTCGAAAGAGTGTCCTTGCTGCTGGCGCGTTTGCTTTTAACATTGTTAATAACCCGACACGCCTCGCATTTATGCACAGCAATGTGCGCTTAAAATGAATGCACTTGCCACTGGGAAATTCGGAAAGCGGGATGGAAGGGTCTTTTTCAGCCAGCCCAGTTAAAGCGTCAGAAGTGACCAAAAAGTTTATGTGTCCACAAGTCGATGGCCCTGGACTGCTGCTTTCAATGTACTCTAAGCCCTTCTGGGTGCGGCTTCATTGGACAGTTACAAATTAGATGTACCACAAAGTGGTCTGTTAAATTTTGTCTGTTTTAGCTAGAAACATCGTTGTCATTATTTTTTAAACAAGAAAATCTTAGTTTCCCTACATATTTGATCCCTTAATTTCTCATTCTAATCACGTCTCTTCACACTCAATTTTTAACCGGAAAGCCTGTATTTAGGAGCCAATTCCAATTTCCATTAACCTCTCAAGCCACTCACATGCATAGGCGACTTCTCCACCAATCACACCAGCACCCACTACTGCACCTCCCTTGCCGGTTCGTTCACATTTTATTTATGCCCTGTTTTTGTTTTCTTCGTTGTGGCGGCGGCCTTGCCTAGAAATTGTGTGACAAATGGCAACAAATAAACATAATAAATAAAAATGCGAATTGCATTCGTGAAGTGCCCAGAAGCTTCGCCATTCAGCGCCAGTCGCAGTGGCAATCGGAATCGCAGGGTGTAACTAGCTCAGTCCGTCCGTGGCATGCGGCCCGCCAAATGGCATTGGGTTCGGGGTAGTGCCGGACGGGGCAGGGGCTGCTGGAAGGTGGGTGGGTGTCTAAGTGGGGGTATATTCCATTCACATTGGCGTGCTGTTGTCTGCCTGCACCAACAATGAGCACAATAAAAAGCCATGCATTTTCCAAACACCAAAAATTGTTCATAGCCGTCTCTGCCAGCAGCAATAGCAGCAACAACGAAAATAACAGCAACAACAAGAGCAACAGCAGCGGGCAGAAGAAGAATAACAACCGCACCGGAAACATCTCATTCACTAAATTTGTGGTCGGTTTTTGCCAAGCGTTAGGCAGTCGAAGTTGTGAAATGCCAACGGCAACTGAGGGGGGGCTAGGGGAAGGGGTCTTGGCTCTGTGCGATGGGCGATGGAGCGGGAGCGGTGGGGGCGGTGGATTTGGGATGGGGAATTGGTTGGGTTGCCGGCAGAAGAGGGCGGCAGTGCCGTTAGTTACAACAATGCTCGAGGCAACGGAAATTCGGGATGACATAATACGGACTCACATGTGCGAGAGTGTGTGCGATGCCGCCGGAATAGAAGTGTGTTGCTGTGGTGCAGTGGCAGCGGCAGTGGTAGCGGCAGTGGCAGTGGTGGCGTGGCCGCGACTTGAGTTGATACAGCAATAATTCATAAAGTGTTGCATGCAAACGAGGCTGCAGCTGAGGATACTCCGGGAGTGCTGCTGCCTGTTGGTACGAGTGTGCCGCATGCGACAGCGTTGGCAAAATTAAAATTGCTGAACAACAAACAGCGGAAACTCAGCGAGGAGCCAGCAGCAACAGCAACAACAACAACAAAAACAAAAATGCATGGCTAGGAATGGCTGAAAGAGCTACAAAAGTGGGCAACAGCCAGAATCAGAGCCAGAACCAGAGCCAGAACCATAACCAGAACCAGGGAAAACAGGAAGGAGTGTGGTGGCAGGAGGCTGGAGAAAGCGGAGAAAGTGAGGCAGCTTACGCGCGGGAGGGGGGCGGCAGTGCAATGAAATTCATTGTATTCTTACAACTCGACGATTCTGGCAGCTCTGCTCAGACGGGCCGAAAGCTTTTTGCAGTAAAGTTATTATTTCATAAAGCCAGAATTATTGAAACAATACTTTACTCTCACACATGGGTTGGAGGGGCTGTTGCCGGATCATTGTGGGAAATGCGGAAAACCCCGTGCACGTGTGTGCACTGCGTTTGGCATGCAAAATTACGCTTTAGTGGCGTAATTTTTTCATGCCACAAAGTTGCAGCTGCGGCTGGTGCTGCTGCTGCATCAAGCCGTATAAAACATAAATAGAAATTAAAAGCCAACAAATGAAAAAAAATAAAATGCGAAACAAGGAGACGCGGTCGAGTCAGAAAAAACTTTTCACGACAAACGCAACTTGAGTCGAGTTGAGTTGAGTTTTTCCTGCCTCAACAGCCCCACCTACATTGCCGCTCTTGTTTTTATTGCTAACGGGCCGGAGGAACAGTTACAAAACGGCTACGGTTTCAAGCGAACAACTAAAAGGATGTGCGCCAGGGGAGTGAGTGCGTGTGTGCCCCGGCTTGCTTGTACATATGTGTGTGTATCCAAGTCGGCTGGGCATATCATTCCTCAAAATGGCAGACATTTGCGTTTGTTTGGCGCGCTTCCTGGCGCTGCCACTTCCGCTTCCGCCAGAAAAGCCACAGAGTACCAACCAGCCAGCCGACCGACCAGCCAACTAACAAATAAAGTCACATGCAATTAAATAAATATGACAGTCACAGCAGAAACGCCCACCCAGAGCAGCCAGCCGCAGCAGTTGAATAAATAAAGCAGGTCGGGCACAACTTTCCTTACATGTATGTTTGATTACATAATTAGTGTCCTTTAAACAGAGCCAAGGCGCTCCGGGGTAAGTCTTTATTTACTCATTATTCTTATTTAACTGTTTGTTTTTAATTTGCCCTTTTTTTTAATAATTTCCTGAAGAAAAGAAACCTCTTTTTAACCAGTTACTACCCGGAAGCATTTTTCAAAGAATGGAAAACCAAAAACAAATTAAACTTTTTTTCAATTGGGGAACCCTTTATATGATATTACTTTAATAGGGGAAACTGAAACCTTAAGTTTACGCATCTAACTCTATAAGTTGACAGGTCGCATAAATCATGCGGGGCAGCGCAATTTCATAATGTATCTCCGGAGCGCTGCACATTATTCATGGCTAAAACCGCACCCCCCATGCATATATAGAACCTTATCAATACGTTTCGCATTTGTTTTCATTTTACGATTGCGTAACGAGATCAGCGTCGACAAATCCGAAAGCCACTAAAACCACCACCTCCCCACTGGGCACGGGAGTGGGTTGTTGGGCTGCCGGGTTGTCGGAATGCTGGGATGCTGGGATGCCGGACTGCTGCCAATAGCCAATATGCCAATTGGCGACCGCGACTGCAGCGAAGCGGTGGCGGCAGGAGGGTGCGATTCGGAGGCTACGTCCAGGACCCTGGTGCCTGAGCAGGAGTCGTCCGTGCCCGGCGGCCCTTATCGACGGCGTTATCTGCGAATGAACTGCCAGGACAAGCTGGGAAGGAAAACAACAAACTAAATAGCAAACGCGAAAAGCCAAAGCCACCCGATGCCGAGCAATGCGCCAAAGTGTTGAAACAATCGTAAAAAGCTGTTGTTCGCCGCGGGGCACCAAAATGGATGGAGCTGGGTGGGGTGCATGGTAATGGGTGGGTGGATGCAGCTGGGAGTGCCAATAGCTGCACCATCAAAAACAACAACAGCAGCAGCAGGGATTAGTACGGATGCAAATGAACAATGCGATGGGTCTGGCTTTGGTGGCATATGCAAAATTCGCAACCCGTGGCTGCTGGATGTTGTTGCTGCTGCAGCCTGAACTTAAATACAAAAAAGACCGGCCCGCGAAAAAAGGACCAACTCTCTCGCATAGATACACACACACACCCATGTATAGGCACGCATACACACACGAATGGTTCGCTGCTGAAGTGGATTTTGAGTAGGATATTGCACAACTGTTTGCAAAGCGGCAAGCGCTTGCTGGCAATTAACAGAATATGCTAAACTGCGACATTGGGAGTGGAGCCTCGAGTGAGGAAAAGCGCCCAACCGGGGATACCCTCCACGCGGTAATATACCAACACAACGGGAAAGCTGTGGGGCATGCCACTTCCATTTGGAATCTGGCTTCTGGTGCTTAGTCATGCCCTGCTGATTACCAACAAATGCAATACCTGCGCTTTTCCTGTCGCAGTGAAGGGTTGGGATAACCAGTACATTTCAATACTGCCTACGACCAGTAAAAGTAGGAGCCTGATGAAGGATGCAGTTGAATACATTTTGAATTTGGCATTCCCTGTCTGGCTTCCATTTCAGCAAACCGATAACCCTAAGTTTAAAGATTTGTGATGCGATATGAGTGCGAAATGAAGGGTGAAGTCGACATTAGAATTTGGCTTAAAATAAAACCCTGTCCCTTCTCCCTATTACATATATTCAAGCGAATTCAATATATCCTTGTTATTTTTAAATAACATATAATCGTTCCTACTTGCTTATTCTTTATTGTTGATTTTTTAAGTAATCAAAGTAAACTCAAAAGAAACAAAAAAATTCCCAAGTATCAACGGTCAGACGATAGCCACTGCTATTAAGATAGGAGTAATAACCATATTTGAATACCATGTACTCGTACCTTAAGGTACAAAATGTGTATCACAAATGGTACGAGCCACAAATGGTACGAACTTTGTGCAAACAAGCAGAAGGAGACGTCTCCGACTGCACAAAATATATATTCTTGATCATCATCAACAGCCGAGTTGATACACCCATGTCCGTCCGTCCGTCTGTCCGTCTGTTTGTCTGTCTGTCTGTATGTACATATGAACACCTCGTTTTCGGTAATGGTTAGAGCTGGAGACGTAATTCTTTTTGCTTTTGGTGTGTTATTATTGCAGGCAAATTAAGGTTATTTAAAATTTTTGCCACGCCCCTTTTCGCCTTCGTAATATGCATAAAACTGTATTTTCTTCGGGAACGACGTATTCATACATACAGACGGACAGACAGACGGTTGCATTCATTTGCACAACCTTAATATACCATGTGTATCTTAAGGTAAATGGTATAATTAAAAGTGTCGTGTAAAAATGTTACGCACTATAAATGTACTGCAACATTACTAAGCGGTCAACAAATTTCTTAATGTTTCGCCTACTGCAACCTTCTAACCACGCTTCCCTTCAATTGCAGCTCACGAACTCGGATGCCACGTCCGTTACGCTGAAGGGTGTCACCCGGGAGCTGACAGGCACCTATCAATGCGAAGTCTCCGAGGACGCCCCGCTCTTCCACACAGAGATCCGGTCAGCGTACATGCAGGTGATTGAGCTGCCCAAGGGCGATCCGGTTCTGCAGGTGGGAAAAAAGGTGATTGGCGTCAACGACAACTTTAAGGCAGTGTGCACAGTGGGGCCATCCTACCCACCTGCCAATATTTCCTGGTACATAAACGGCCGACGGGTAAGGCTTAAGATAACTTTAGAGCTTATTAGATGTAAAAATAGAACCTTGCTGTTAATAATTTATGGCATTTATTTAAAAGTATTAGTAATTACATTTGCTTGAAATTCTGTTTACAGATACATAATACGCCGCTGCAGCGCATCACGCAAAACAGCTATGAGGGCTCCCCTACGTTCTCCTCACTGGACATCTACCCGCACAGTCAGGTCTTGATGGGCTTTTTCCAGGTTATGCCCAAGTACCAGCCGAATATTATGCTGCAGTGCGAGGTTTCCATTCTGCACGTGTTCCACAAGAGCGTTCAGCATCCGATCGGACTCAGCAACGCGCCGCCAACGACCATCTCGCCGAACCTACTGGGCCTGGAGGGGTCAAAGCGATACGCCAACGGCGACCCGGACAACTCGGCGCTTACCGGAGCTTCGCAGCGCTGCAGCATCTGCTTTGGCGCCCTGGGCTCGCTCTCCCTGGCCCTGGCAACGCTGACGGTGGCCCAGCTGTGACCGCAACGTGCACCATAAACAGTCAAACACTGCCGCACCGATTAGGTCCTGCAACACCGACACAATGTTGCAGAAAACAGCTGCAGATGGATGCGTAATTAAAGAAAAACAAACAGCAGGCGTGGGAAAATATGAAGCAGCGTGTGAGGAAGCAGCTTAATTACGGCAAAACAACAGAAACTTTAAAAATAAATCCCAAATAAAAAAGAATTAAATAAAAATGGAGGGGTGGGGACTATTGGTAATGACTGCGACTCTGTCTTGTTAACGCCTAGTATGTCCCTGTATTTGATATATTTCTTATTTGCATGATTCGCCAAACAAAAGACAAGCAACCGGGTCGCAGTCGACGAGTTTAACCCACTAGGAGGAAGAATACTTGTATTATTTAATTTGCGATGGCCGTACAAACAAAATTTGGATAGTACTTACACACATAACGTTGGTGAGCCGTGCAAAGTGCATACTGCGTTTTCAGGCAAAATTGGGGCATAATAAGAGTAAACACGAACATATAGAGTAATTTAAATACGTAACACGCGTAATACTATAGCATGTTGTGGATAGAAGCGTGAGGTGGACTTCTTCATACCAAAACCAAACAAAAAGCTCAAGCAAACTCAAAGTATAGTGAAAAAACCAATAAATCAATAAATTTAAATAAATTAAAGAAGCACTTGCAAAAACCTTGCAAAACTAATTACTTAAACATGAAAATGAAAAAACAACAATTAATAAGCATAAGTGAAACACGTTTAAATAATAAGAACACCCTACCCTCCAACTACCGCAGTCTAGTTACATAAGCTATGTAAATAATTACTGTAAAGAATTCGAAAAACCATTAAATTAATATAGCACACATTAATAAATGTAATTAAAGTCCACGCAAAGGCATCAGCCAAGCACTGGCAAACATTAATTAACGCGCGATGCGAGGAAAAAATGTTAAACGCAAACTAATTAAGTCCTTATGAAAAATCAATGAAATCAAAAAAGTCAAAAACTGATGTTCGCCAAATTCAGTTTAATTGAAATTGTTTTGATTTCAGTTGTGGCTTTTTCGCGGTATCAGTTTGTCCATTTTGTGTTAGGAATTCCATTCCCGTTTAACGGTTATGTGCCAGCAGAAAAGGATTGTGTTTGTTTAGACTAAATTTATACAAATAAATATTTGCAAAATCTATGTACTTATCTAATGACAGTCGTCAGAACGAGAGAATTTAGTGCGTATATGTTAGTTGAAAGCTGTTAAGGACATATTCTGCGGGGCAATATAGAAGGCCCAAATCCAGCTCCTTCGCCCAGGGAATATTTTAGAGTTTGCGCAGCGCAAGCTTGTGAAAATAATTCCGGTTGGGTAGTGTGCACCTCAGTCTAGAAACGATAATTTTCGAAATTTTGCAATCAATGCAGCCCCAATAAACTGTAAATCGGAAGAATTAGTTCATCGAGCTTTGGCTGCTCGAAAACACTTGGAACCGAAATAAACAAATAAAACTAAACTGAAAAGCAACTAATATAAAAATGTAAAATCAAACGTAAATACAGGAAGATACTAAAGTGAAAGCAACCAATAAAAGCTGAGCAGTTGAATCACAAAGCGGAAAACAAACCCAAATTATATATTAAATATGCATAATTATGGATAATTTAATGAGAGTTAAGCCAAGCCAAAAAGTAAAACAAAATCAAACCACACAAAGACAACAACGCGCACGCCGATGTGGGCGTGGAACTTAGCTCAAAATTAAATGCGATAAAAGCAAGAATTATATGATGAATTAAATAAATAATATAAAATGTAACAAACTAGTTTCACTCACCCATTTCCCCCAGACAGGAATTCGGTGAAAAGCATTTGCTTGCTATGGCGACAAAAATGTTAAATTGTTGCATTCTGCTGAGAAGTTGGGTGAAGATAATTACGGCAATGATCCCGTTATTAACGCACACACATATGAGTCACATAGGACTTTCATATTCGAAGTTGGTCCTTGTTTGCTCTCGTGTCGCCAGGACCCAACAGCTGCACTTACATGCAACACCATCTGAAGCTGGGACTGCAAACCGATGCTGATACCGATGCTGACACAGCCGGCGAGTGGTGAGCTCACACACGAACAACATGGGGAGCAGGACCAAGGACCAAGGACCAGGGACCACGGGTCGTGGGCCAGGAACCAAGCACCCAGGTCCCGGTGCTGAGCAAGCGTCTCATGTTTTGTAAATTAAGCAAACAAATTAAGTGCACTTGGCGCACGGCTCGCACACGCTCCCTCTGTTGGGCCCCTTGTAAACGAACACAGTGTGATTGTAACAAAAGCGTATACATCAAAAGGTATACACTGCCGGGAGCGGAGAAAAATTGTTCTTGCTTGAAGGTAAAATTTTTATTTATTGGTAAAATGTTACATATTTTTATATAGTTTATTAGCAAAGAAGGTACAAACATGTATACGAGTATGTCTTAATCATACCTCTTAAATATAAAATTCCTCATATACCAAGAGTGGAAGAATTTTTTGATCGTGCAACGCATGCGAACCCCTTTGGTTTCACAATCTCAAGGACAACTAGCTCCCTTAAGCGCAGTGAATCCGCGTACCTTGCTGCGCACGTTAGTTTGTCTTAATTAGTTGCTACAACAGCGGGAGCCCGGCACTACATATCCTCCACATACGCACAGAATTTCCGCATGCCGTGGCTCGGCGCCTCTGCGCCGCCCCCGCCTATTGCAATATCAAACAAGTAAGAACGATTATAGTCGAGTGTCTCGGCTATACATACCCGGCTCTGAGTTTCTAGCTGATTTTTAGAAAATGATAATATCATTAAAATTGTGGGTGCAAACATTTTTATACCATGTACCTTAAGGTACAAATGGTATATTAATTTTGTGCAATGGATGTAACAGGGAGAAGGAAGCACGTGCATGCGTTCAGATCGGACAATAAATATAGAAGATATGACCAATTAAAGTTTTACCCACCCCTTCCCACGGCAACGGCAAGAGAGGTACATGGTATCTCGTTGTCGAGGAATCTCGACTACAGCTTTTCTACTTGTTATACCTGGTTCTAAAAAAGATCATGGGTATATTGAATTGGTACAAATGTATGCAACAGGGATAAGTGAGCGTTTCCGACGTCACAAACATGCCGCGCACTTCTCATACACACATACCCCTATAAACTAACAAGTAGAAACGCTGTAGTCGAGATTGTTAAACGGTCCTAATGCAAAAAGAAACAGGTCTCTAGCTCTTATTTGGTCCAAGTTATCAAAGAAAATACAGTTTTATGCAAATTACGAAGGCGGAAAGGGGCGTGGCAAAAATTTGAAATAAACTCGACCTGCGTACACATATAGCGGACCTAAAGCAAAAAGAATTACACCTCTAGCTCTTACCATCTCCGAGAACGACGTGTTCATACATACAGACGGACAGACAGACAGGCGGACGGACAGACGGACATGGCTAGATCGACTCGGCTGTTGATGCTGATCAAGAATATATATACTTTATAGGGTCGGAAACGCTTCCTTCTCCCTGTTACATACTTTGCACAAACTTAATATACCATTTGCACCTTAAGGTACATGGTATAAAAAGCAGCTTGGCTGCAATCTGCCTGCGGCGGTGCAGGTAGACGCGCCCGAATTATTTACAAGCCATTGGCTGCAGCCAAGACCCAACTACAAGTTCAACTTTTGCCCCAACTCCGGCCCTAGAACCGCGATGCCATAATTGCGCAGTCATTGTACTGTTTAAAGTTCCACACATAGCCATATTGCCAAGAACCGCCGGCACACACGGCGTATGCGAAACGCAAAGTGAGTAGGCAAAAGGATGCAGCGCTTACAGAAGGACGTGACGGTTCCCTCAATGCTCTTCAATACTGCTGACACAGCTACTAAGTAAACACGTGGGTTATTCTGCTGAGTAAATCAACTATAATTACACTCGGCAACAAAGTGGCAGAAACTATTTTGCTAAAAGGAGAGCCCTGCCTCTGGGAGAGATGTAAGTTTCTCAGGTTTCGTCAGGTTCTTTCTCCATTAGTATTTAGGTAGAAAACAGGTAGTCGAGATTTCTCGACAACGACATACCATGTACCTCTAAAAAAAACTGTACAATTTTAATTGGTGATATCTTTTATATTTATTGTCCGATCTCAACGTACGTGTTTGACGATCAGTGGACTTAGCTGACTAAAATTTGAGTCTTTAGCTTTACCCGTTTTCGAGATATCGGTTTTTTTTTGCAAATAAGAAGGCATAAAGGGGCGTGGCAAAAATCTGGGAATGACATTATCCGCATAATAGTTAAACGAACATAATGAATAAATAGGTCTCTAGCTCTTATTTTGTTCAAGTTATCAAAAAAAAATACAGTTTTATGCAAATTACGAAGGCGGAAAGGGGCGTGGCAAAAATTTGAAATAAACTCGACCTGCGTACTCTTATAACGGACCTAAAACAAAAAAAAATTACTCCTCAAGCTCTTACCATCTAGATGCATCTCCGAGAACGCTCGGGGTACTCACTTCGACAGACAGACAGACGGACATGGATAGATCCACTCGGCTGTCGATGCTGATCAAGAATATATACACTTTATGGGGTCGGAAACGCTTCCTTCTCCGTGTTACATACATTGGAAAAGCTTCAAATACCATTTGTACCTTAAGGTACATGGTATAAAAACAAGTGGAAGTGCTACAGAGGAGGAAGCTTGAACAGGTTGCAAATTAAAGGTTCCAATCTATTACGTGCTACCCGGTAGACTCTTTTAAGTGCACACGAATATATCAATTACGACTATATCAACTATAAACAATATCTGTAGTAAGAGATGTATATGCACTATAATTTACATACGAGTTATACCATTTGGATCGATGAATTTATAATTTGCGGGCGAATATTTTGACTCTATTTGAAAATTAAATTAATTGTGAGTGCCGAGAATTATAAACCTTGTATAAATTTAATTAGCACTCTTACAAAACCAATACTAATGTATATAAGCTATTTTAGAAAGTTTATATGGGGACTCAACTAATGCAAATGCGATAGTGATATACCAAAGAACCCTCTCCAAAACATCAGCAAAATGAGTTGCATATTTTGCGGCATGATCTGCCTCTCTGGATTCCGGGACAGGGCAATGCTTCACAGCCTCCTTTTTTGTAGGCGTGGCTTCCGAGCCAATTGAATTGGTTCACGGGCCGCGCATTCATTTAACAACACAAGAACGACGTCAGCCAAAACACACTGCGGCCATTGGCTGAACTAACAGTTGGCGGGCGGACCGGCCGGCAGGCGAACCCAAAAACATTGTTAAAATACAGCAACATTTTGGATTTATAGCGCGCTAATCGGAGCCAAACGGCAACGGGACGGTAATGGCCAGATGGGGGCTGGGTTGTCGGGCGGCTGGCATTCCGAATTGTAATGGAAATTGAAATGCAAATGCACGTCATGACATTTACGAGTGCTCCACCAGCAATATCAGACAAGAACCAGGACCAGGAGACAGGACAGGCGCTGCCAAAAATTTAACAATAAAATGTTGCAACTAAAACGGGGAAAACCCAAATCGACATGCACTTGGCAGCGTTCTTGTTTTCATTTCGTAAATGCAAATTCAAAACAAGACTCTGCCGGCCACTCCTTCGAGGCATTGTGACAGCCTATGGATTTATGACCGCGCAATTAGCAAAAGAACCCATATAACTTTTCCGTTAAGACGGGGACTATGCATAGGTGGCTTCGGTGATTTGTGGGGCGCATCTGAAACGTTTTACAGCTTTAACTGAAACTAAAACATCAACATCAAAATCAACAGCAGCAAAGACTGCAGCAGCACCAAAAACTGATGATGAGCATCTTTTATGACAACCATCCGACGCCTTGGACATGCAGCTGACGGAAACGTGATGAATGCTCCTCTCGGAGGCGACATTGCATCATAAATTCAGGCAGTGACGTTTAGCAGGCACACAGCAATGGTTGAAATTCAGAGCCAGAAGGTGATGTTTCCATAATGCTGGAGCTACGTGCGTTCCATTTGGCTCTGATTTGAAACCATTGATCAAATGGAAAAGCTTTAAGTCCAACTCTTCGGGGCCATAAATTCCGTATTCAAGAGCTGGCGGAGATGAGCACAAAACTAGCACATAAACGCTTATAACTACGCACAGCAGCGACCTTTATAACTTGGAGGCTAAGTTTGCCGGCCAGGATTGGCATTACCAACCGTTTTATCAAATTGACGTTGATTGTGTTTTTCAACCGTTGTTTGGCTTCGAAATTTGTTAATTTTGCGTTGAATTAAGATAAAATCTGCTTACACTGGCTTATGAAACCAAACACCCACTTGAGACCACGCAGCCCCCGACCTGTTTCTGCCCGCAAATCCGAATCCAAAAGTACCTCCCCTTCCATCAGCAGCAACCCTTTTATCTGGTAAAACTCTTTTATTACTTCGGTAGGGGCTGGCTCCCTGATTGTTTTCAGATTCTGAGAACAACAAGAGAACTCGGAGTGAATTCAGCCAGCTACAGTTTATTATTTTTGCTCATCAGCGTAAACTCCTCCGACTACCACTCGCCCCCCACGCGTAGACACTTTTTCGGAACCGGGGGCCTTTTTGTAACAACAATTTGTAGCTCGAAGATTAAAACTTTTAATTTGCTTTTAATTAATTAAGTTGAAAATCACAGCTGAAAGTCACTGAATTCCTCACACAGCTCAGCGTTTACATGCTTCAGTTTGTTGAAAGTGTTTTGTCGGCGCCAACCCTTCGTCGTCAGCCGGTGATTTTCGGGGAATGAAAGTTGGATTTTTATAGGTGTTTAACTTGCAGTGCAAGTTCGTTCGCCTAACGTTTAGTTTACCTTCGTCAATTTTTTTAAACACAAAGTGGGTTCTGTCCAACTTTTGGCCGGTTCTCAGCATGCATACTATGTAGCTAGTAGCAACCCACCTGCATCCCGCCCCTTTTCGCTTTAGTAATTTAAAAAAAAACTGTATTTTTCACTGCTGATTGGTCTATATCTTAGAAATGGTTAGATATCTTTTTGCTTTCAGCTAAAAATTGTCCACTATCGGACAATAACATTAATATACGTCCAAGAAATATTCACCGTAATATTCACCGTCAATTTTCAGTGTCATTTTCGGACGACGTCAAATAAATTTCTGCATTTGAGTTAAGTCATTGTAATTTGAGATCAAAAAATTTTAAAGGAAAAGCTAATTGATTATGAATATACATAGGTACATGGTATCTCGTTGGCGAGAAATCTCGACTACAGTGTTTCTACTTCTATTATTTAGTAGTTTGTTTAGCTAACTTCAATCTTTACCAGGATAAGGAAAATTGGTGTTTGTATAATATAATCAGTTAACTATCAAAATCTAAAATAATCACGATACTTTACAAATTATATTTAATGGTCGTATGAATTGCTTGCCTGCCAAAACATCCAATCCAGTGGGATACCTCAACCCCTGTAGGGATGCTTCGGATTCATGGGTGTACACTGTACAGTGTAGTATTGGTTCAATTCTTGCAGAATTTTCAATCGATGCCAATGCAGTCGCTACCGCCTGTGATCGGTGGTATTCGGCCATTTCAGCTTTTGTTGCCTTTTGCCACACACATCTTGCTGGGGAACAGGCGCCAAGGATCTGAGGCGACTTCTGTCGCATGGCCAGATATTGCTCGGTGCCTCACGTGCCTGCCGCTCCTTTGTATGCTCAACGTGACGGAAATTAGCGTGGCTTTTGTGTGTGCGATTGGCTGTGTGAGAAGGAGACTGTGTGTTTGCAAAGCGCAGCATCGTATTTATTTTTCCACTCTGCCGTAGTTATGAACGTACAGATATGAAGGCAGATTCACTGCCTTCCCGACTGTGTGCATCTTTGGCCACCCGAAAATTTTCCCTGGCTTCTCTGGCGTGGCGTTTTATATTCAATTTTTTCCCCTTTTTCATCTTGGCCCGGCACTGTGATTGATGTGTGCTGGGGCAGGCCCTCCAACCGCCCCATGGGCCGCCCCGCTCCCGGCGCACCCGTCAAAGAGCCGCAAACAAACATTTTACGTTTGAGTAAGCGCCACTTTTGGTTCGGCGCACCATTCTGGCGTACTTCCGCTGCCATAGCACGAATTGGCGCATATTTGCTCTATACACTTAACCATTCCACTCTCCCCACACACTCACATGCTCGTACTCCAATCTTTTATCATAATTTCGATGCTGCACGCCTCATAAATTTGTTTGCCGAAAACATTTTCACTTCATTTATTAGAAAAAACAGACGCCCATAGGAATGCCCGCCCCGTGCAGAAACTGCCCACACCGCACCCTCTGGCAGTGGGCCACTTTTCTGCACCCCAAAAATCGGTCCGGCCAGATGGCCATTTGCATATGAAATTGCACCTGACTGCTTTCCATCTTGGTCAATTATTTGAGCAAGGCGGCGGCGGCAGCGAGCGAACGGCCTTTTATGCGTTAATTGCTTGAAAATTGAAACATGAAATTAAATGAAAACAGCCTTCGACGCGCAAGTGTCCCCGGCATATAACTCATACGCAACGTTCGCCGGTCGAGAGACGGACTGGGCTACGGGGCAGGAAAACACATACAGACCGCCGCGCGACCGCTGTCCACTGCATGCAGGTAATTAATAAAACTTCAGCCCTTCGCCTGCCCCAAACCGCATAGCCTGAATACACGAATGCACAGACAAAAATGAGGCATTGATAATGTGTTAAGAAGTTGTAAATCGGTAACCAAAAAAGTGTTAAACATTTTTTTTCTCGAGAAAAAAAAACTCATTGTCACCCTTGAAAATACACACTTTATCTTGCCAAATATTAAGTGATAGGACTCATTCTTCAAGTGTAAAACAATCAAGAGAAATATCTCAACGACTTCGGGGCATGGAAAGCGTTCCGGAAATAAAATGCCAGTTGCCCCGAGATGAGGCGCTTGACAAGTGACAAATAAATGCGCTTCCAATGTGTTCCTTGTCCGCCCGTCCTGTTCTCGTTCGCTTTTCAACCCTTCCCACCACTTTTACCTCTCTGCCGACGTTTTTTGCGCTGTCTCTGTTAGCCACTCGATCCTAGACGTCCCCGCCTGACAACTGCAGCAGCGTGCTGCGCGCTGCGACTGTTTAATATTGAAAAATATTTCACTGCCCCCAAACGCTGGAAAATTATGAAAAATTCACCCTGACAGCTCCTCGCACCGAGTCGAGTCGCATGCGTGTGGGCGCGGGAGTGTTCGTTAGGCCCGGCTTTTGTATAATTTCGTGTGTTTTTATGCCGCAATATTGCTTGCATATTTTAATGAAACAGCCATATGACGGCTGCCGAGCACACGCGTAGCGTGGACACGGACACGCCTGCAAACCACCGCCACACGTGTCCCCATCCTCGGCCGGGCGGTTGCACATCTCGAGAAGCTGCTGCTGGCAGCCTTGACTGACAGCCCGCCCGGAGCATTTACGCACCTGACTTCGGGCCCGCCCACACACAAAAAAGCGCCATAACTTATTGACGTGTTTAACTGTGCTAGTGGTACATGGCTGAGTGAAAAGTTGATGGTAAATTAAATTCGCTTTTCAGAAATGCAATAAAAAAGGTATCGCTTTCAGGGGCTTAAAGAAGATTGAGCCCGAATAAAACCGAAAGAGTATTTGTTATCGGTGCGAGAATACATATGTACATATATGTGCTTCAAATCCTATATCTCTTAAAGGCTCACTTCAAGGCTTCTATCGTTTTAGTTCCAATCAAGTCCGGAATACCCTCTCATTTTTTATTGAGATCCGTAAAGCCATTTGAAATTGTATCTAAGCAATTGGTTCGGCCATATCGAGCAGCGTGTGCGCTCTCAACGTGGCTCAAACTTTATTTATGAGTCACTGACGTCGCCCGCAACTTTCTGTGACGTGACAATTCCCACTTGCACTGAGCATAAAGCAAGAGGCAGCAAATGAAAACACGTGACGCCCGGGCAATTGGTGGCCAACAAAGCTCTGGCTTTGAGTTATGGCAAACGCAATGACATATACAAACAAACAAAAGAGGAGCAGGACTCGGCCACCACAACTCTGCCGCCACTGTTCCTGGATAGCGGAAGGCAAGCCACTGGCCACGTTTGCATTTCAATTGACTTTCCATGGCAATCGCTTTCTTCGCTCTTGCCTCAGCTTGTTCTCCACGCTTTTCAACCTACTCCTCGCTCTGAATTTTCCACGATAAAATCATAAATCAGCGCTGAATCAGGGAATCAGGTAAATAAAAATAATGCTCAAACTCTGTATGCAAATTGGATCGAGAGTCGACGCTCCAGAGACTCTTTCGCCGAGATTTGACTCGGAAAAAATATGATAAAACTTGAGCCAGTCCAAACTTTTTGGCTGTGGCCAAAACTCAGCTTGCTGTGGAAATGCTTCTATGTTAGATGGTGGGGGGTGAATAATATTCTTCGAGTCAACTGCATGTATTTTTTCGTTAAAAGTTTTCAGCGTATGTTAGGGCTAGGGTTTTTGCTTTTTTGGGGGTGACTTGGCAAACAGCAAACACAAAATGGAAATGGCCCTGCAATCAGAGCCACGTTAATTAGCCAGCTTAAACGGACATATTAAACAGCGCACATTGAACTGCGGTAATTAGTTCTACAAGCTTTGGCAAACATTAAGGAGTTTTCAAACTGTAAACATTTAATAAAAATATGTAGTAATTATATAAATGAAATATAAATTGAAAGCCGGAGCTTTGTTGGCCACCATCAATAATGATAGTAACTTATGTAAATGACAAATTTGACTATTTCCAAATATGTATTACTGCTATTGACTCTAGAAACATTTTTTACATTGCTTAATTGGTTTATTAAAGTTTATCAAGCTCTCAGGGGCTAAAGGGTCAGAGGGGGCAATATGAATCGCAGCAACCACATCAACACGTCCAATTTCGGAATCCAGCTCACCATGAGCCGTGCTTTATTACTCGTACTTAAAAAATCTGGACTTGGCCAATGCTCAAAGGGATCGCATCGAACGCAATGCTGCAACAACACTGGCCAATCGGCAATCAACCATCGTTGGCTTTGAGGCCTTCCCCCTGCATGCTGCTTCCCAAGCGTCGACTCGGTAACCATCCGCAAAGCCTGCAATCTCTGCTAGTTACCGGAATTCGGCTTTTGTGGCAGACAAAACTGCATTGAATTGCTTGTGGTGAGCCGATGCCCGCTGCCATAGCAATCGCCCCCTCTTGAGTTGTCTTAAAGTAGGTTTATTAATTAACACAACCAACCTGGCTCGGTTTCAGCCTTTGTGCACGCCTCTGTACTCGGGCGTTTCTGGAACTGAATAATTGAAAATCTCCTATGGTGGATCCCTCTCTGTTTGTTCGCCATTAGGTATCATAACATACAGACATCCTTGTTTGCATCATCTTTCAAAATTTCGGACAAAAAAATGGAGTTCATTGATACCTAGTGGGAGTTTGAAGGGATTACTATGGTTTGGTCAATAAGGAGGCTTTCTGGCTATAATTTTAAAAGACTTTGTCTGTTTAAAAGCGGGACGGTCTTAGTTTCAGTCATTTTTTGATCCATCATCCATCAAAAATAACCAACGTTTTTGTAGTATAATACTTATATAAATTTAAGAACTTCAATCAGCAAACCTAATGGCCATAATACGTTGAGAATAAACATGAATACATTAATATGGAGATTAAAAGGAGATTAAATAAATATTATTGTAACAGAACTCGAGAAACATTGCGTCCTCCAGCCCAAAAAACGCCAGGGTCTTCAGTCTTTTTTGAGGAATTTGATTGGCAAGAGACGCTGCTAGGTGGTTTGGGTGAGCTGTAAGGCATTCGTTGTAATGTCTCTAGTGTCGGTTAATCTGCTCTCTGGTAGAGGGAATGATGAGGGAGATCACTTGCTAGGGCGTACGTTTCTAACGTACCAAAGCGCATTTGCCATCATGCGCAGCGCACGGTTTTGTATTCTCTGCACTTTCATGACGTTAGTATCTGAAGCCTTGCCCCATAACTGAATACAGTATTTAATCGAGGGCACCACGATTGTTTTAAAGAGCAAAACGTTGTTGCTTAGACTGAGCTAGAGTCTTGAGTTTTGTCCGACATTTAGCTGCTATTTTCTGTGTGTGCTGTTTCCAGGTGAGCCGCTTGTCAAAGATCAGACCCAGGTACTGCGCCTGGGGTGATTGTGGGATGGTGACGTCGTGTAGTTCGACTCTAGGAATGGTCTTTCCTCTCGAAGTGAAGCTACAGTGTTGCGACTTCCTTCCATTTATGGCAATATTCCACCTTAGATGGCAAAAAGTGTGCTCGGTAGAGTAGGACTTGGCAAATCTGATGTCTTTCCTCTCGAAGTGAAGCTACAGTGTTGCGACTTCCTTCCATTTATGGCAATATTCCACCTTAGATGGCCAAAAGTGTGCTCGGTAGAGTAGGACTTGGCAAATCTGATGTGAACAGAGTGCATAGAACAAGACCGAGAACGCTTCCCTGCGGAACGCTACACGAACAGTTCTAATGCATGACCTTTTCCTCTCACAGGGACTTCAGCTTATGAAGTAGGCCGTAATGCCATACGCGGTCAAAAGCTTCATTCAAGTCAAGGGAAACCACAGAGCTGTATTGCTTGTTTTCAAAGGCATTTAGTATGTGATTTACAAGTCGATGCACTTGCTCTGGGGTCCCATTGCGAAGCCTTAAACCAAACTGATGGTCGGAGAAGGCGCCTTGCACTCTTCTTACTCTTTTTCTCTCGAATATTTTAGAGAATGGAGGTAGCACGCTTATAGGACGGTATTACTCAACAAGGTTCTCCAAGCAGACATAGGTCCTTACTATCATTAGTCACCCAATCGCAGAATCAAAGTAAGTAAGAAATTGGTTTGTAGATGAGGCCCCAAGGCGCTCCATCATTGGGGCTTGGAAATACGATGTGGCACATTCCCACTGCACATATGTATGTTCCTAATTATGGACTCCTGCCGCGGGCGTAACCTCCTTGGCACACACTTTCCAATTCAGTTGGCAGCGTTTTCAAAGGCACGCCGGCATCATTTAAAAGTTATTAAGCGCATATGCAAACAGAACCGCGCAGCGTTCGAGCTGTCTCGAACCCATGCCGTGTTTATCAAACTCGTGCGACGCAGATAAATATGCAGTGTTGCACGGCCAGGCAAAGACGAGGCGCTGGCGGGTGATTGGTGGCTGGGCGGGGCATTGGCAAGACTCAAGCGGAAATGTCGCAACGCAAACAGAGACACTTACATAAAAGGCACACCACACTCGCACACGCGCACATATGCAGAGTGAAGTCAATAAATTCTCATTTCGGAGGATGCGTGGAATATTTCACCTGCAAACAAAGTGTGCGCTCGTCGAGGGGTCCGTTCCTCGTTCACCGCTCTTCGCAGACGCAATAATAAATACAAATAAAAACATGACGCATAAAGATTACAGCCACCGCAACCGAAGGTGCTATAGGAGCCAACTCATCTAAGAGCTCTGGGCACACCGCCCTACCCTGCCCTGCCCTGCCCTGCCACACAGATCCATATCAAACCAATCTATATTAAGTATACGCATCGTTTGAACCATGCATTTTAATGATGTCTCCGTTGCCCCAAGCTTTTTATCTAATCCCGCCCACGAACTCCAGGTGCGTTTTAGACCGTTAGCTGTGTGTCAACGCAAATGTTCATTTATTTTAATTAGTATTGGGCTACGTTGTCCCGGTTAGGACGAGGATGTCCTTTGGTGATATCAGCCAACCGGAGCCTCTCCAAGTCTGTTAAATAGAGCCGATGAATTGTTAAGATAACATGTGTATTAAAATCGAGAAATTCTTAAAGTAATGAAAAATCAATGGCTTCCGTGGGATTCTCGAGGCGCATTAAATTGACTTTCTAAACTTTGATTGCTCAATATTGTCGGTGGCAAAGGGGGGCGACAGCCAAGGCGCATATTAAGTAAAGTAATCAAAGAGCTTCGCAGGAGGTTGCTAGGCTATTTCTAGCGGGAAAGTTGACTTTTGCACTTGCACTTAGCCCTGCCTGACCCACCTGATCATCGAGGTCCACTTTGCAGCACCCTGCCCGGCCTACCCACTTACTCTGGCTACTCACTTTGCTGAGTTGTCGGTACCAAGTAAATATTTTCATTTACCTCCTATGCAGTTATTGAGCCAGCCCCGCGATCCCAAGCTCGCCATAGGACTGCTGTATACTTGACCTCCCAGTCATGATGCCCATGATGCACATGACATAATCGGTAAAGCATATTTCAGATCTAGCTAATCGACAAAAACATAGTAGTTAGGTGGTACTAAGCAAGCAAATTCTTCTTGAATCAATTATTAAGTTTTTTGGTTTCGTCGAATTATATTTTATTGTATTACTCTGTTTAAACTTGATTACTTCCCTCTAAGTTTTACGGTGTTGATACAAAATTTTATGTAGGGCTCTGGGTAACACTTTTGTGTTTAGTGTAGCACCGTCCCTGGCACGTTGCTAATGTGCATATCCATTAAGCCAGGGCTGCGTGTTTTGTTTACGCAACGCCGGTGCGCCAACGCTGGTGCAGGAGCAGGAGCTGGGCAGGACTTGAGGACTTGAATAGCTAGCACTGCCGTTCGACTGTTGCACATTGCAAATGCAGTTGGCTGGTAACCATGCGGGGAGGAAGGACACTAGGGGTGAAAGTGAGAGCAGCGCAAAATCACATTAAGCCCGGGCGAGTTGCCTAACAACGATAACAAAGCTAGCCAAGGCAACAGGAATAACTGCGTTGCAGGCGAACAAGTGCCTCTAAGAGGAACTAAAGGAATCGAAAACATCAACTGAGCAACATAAACAAGGAAACTCAGTTCGATCTTTAAGCCAGAAATCAAAGTAACCACCTACACTTTCGAGCCTGAGAGATGAAAATATCTTACATCAAACGTTGTTAACAAATTCCGTATCAGTGCGGTTCGTTCCTTGTGCGTGGTGTGTCCGGTTTCAAGCCAAAGAAACCAGTTGGAGGAATTCATATTTGGTTTTCAGCCGGGCTTTGGCATCGGCCGGCGCCGCAGCTGCGGCCATAGCTACGGCCACAACTGTTGTTGTTCTGGGGCACACAAAAGGATTTGCAGACGCCCATAAGTAAACACACCAGCACCACATACCTCGTGCGCCCCTTGCAATATACCTCCAGCGGAAACAAAAGTGCTGCACAGCGCCAGTTGAAATTGATTGAAAGAACAACAAAAAAGTGAGGTGGTTAAGAGAGACCAGCATATAGCATCCAGCATCCAGGACGAGCAAGCAACCAAGCCGACAGGCACCCAGGCAGCCAGGCATCCAGCGAAATCAAGGCAAACGTTTGATGTGCAGCCGCGCGAAGGCGCCGGCAACAGCAAGGGAGCCCAACGGACCAAAAATACCCCCAATCCCGCTCTAACAATTCCGCAGCCACTTCCAAGAAGCAATTCAAATAACTCGGACATACAATGTCTGTATTCGGCGACGCCTCCTTAACAAGTATCCAGCCCAGGGAGTCCGACGAGAGCTCCCTCATATCCATCAGCAATGATGAGCCGCGTGTCGTCTGGCTAAAGACGATAATCGCCAACATGCTCGGAGTCTACGAACCCATTTACGTCAACACCATGATCCGCAAGAATATGCCGGCCGTGGATGCGTTTTTCCGGCAACGCTATGAAACCCAGGCTGACCTCCCCTTCGTGGTCATGTTCGTGTGGCGCACTTTTTACGACAAACTAATCGAAGAGGAGATCACCGTGCTGGAGGAGGTACCGCGCCCCTCCATCGAGCCGGTGGAGAAGAAAGGCAAGGGCAAAAAAGGCAAGGGCGATGGTCGCATGGCCGGCGGCAAGTCATCAGGCAAGGGAACGGCAGGCGGAGCTGCCAAGGGACGGAAGAAGGGTGGTCAGGATGCAGCGCCCATCGATGAGGCACCGCCGGCATCCGGCGGAGATCCGGAAGATGCGACGTACACGGGCGGCGAGACCACCGATGCCGAGCTGGAGGGCGAAATGGAGGGCGAAGAAGAGGCAACCGTGGCAGGCAGTGTCAAAAGTTCCGCTCGCTCGCGTAAGTAGGAAATGGAAATTAAAAATTAAATATCTGGGAAATACCCCGTACATCTATTCTGGGATTATTTTTCTTCTGAATTCAAAGTATTTAAGATTATAGAAAAGGTAGCGGGTATTGCTATTCACGCTACAGACATTTTCCACTCTTTTTTATAGCCAGCTCCGATACGGAAAACGGTAAATATGTCGGATGAGATTTTAATTTAAAAAGTTGGAGTTTTCTAGTTTGTTTGGTCTTTTATTTTTTCCTTTTCGTCGTTTTGTAACGCATAAATTTTTAGCCCGTCCAACTTAATTTCAAACGAAAATCTCTTGCACACTTTGATTTGCGCTGCCCATTGCACATCATAAATATTTAAGGGCCTCATTTTCGTTTGCCAGGCTGAGATTCATTTCTTTTGTAACTTTTAATTTGAATCTGCATCCGCGCCACAGCTCCAACTCATTTGATTTTCCATTGTCTGGCTCAAAGATAAGAGCCAAAGTTTCACCGCCCTGTTCATTGCATTTAAATAGAAGCGCGGAACTTGCACAATGCAAATTCCGGCCACTGCCCTCTGCACCACCCCATTAATATGAACCTCAACCCAAAAACCCCCTTGGATCTAGATTGACAATAATTTTTTCTTACCCTAATCGGGGCCCCCAGGAGGCAAGAAAAAAAAAAAACCAAGCTATGTGCCGGTTTACGTAGAGGTGAAGGTGAGCATAAATGTCATAAAAAAATAAAAATTAAAAAAAAATTAAAAGTTACGAAAATGTAAAAAAATTAAATTAAAAAATAAAATAAAAAAATCGCAGAAACTCGTACCGGCATATGTCAAGACGCCGGAACTACACTGCCACTTTGGGGAAATGGAGTCCGAAGCCCTGGACCCAAAAATCAAATACACGTACATTCTGCGCAAAAACAGGCGCGAAATACGTAAGTAAATTGAAATATTAAAAAAAATAATAAAAAATGGGAGTAAGACGATGCAAGCTATAAAGCTGAATTGCTACTGACTGACCTCAGTTTCGATTCAAATTTAAAAACTTGGTCAATGTCAGAGCTTGCTACGTTTGCAAAAAAAATTATTTTTCCTTATAGAAAAAACGTTTTAAAGCGTTTGTAATACTTATCAACTTACTTATCAATGGCAACTTGAAACTTCTCGCTTTTTCAGCCTATTTCCAAGAGATACCCAATTGCTTTGCGGAGATGCCATTGCTCTTCCTCATTGGTACCTGTCGCGGCTCCCTCATAGACTCTTTGCGCGATGCCTTCAACTTGGTAAGTTTTGGACCACGTCTGCGTTGAAACATTGACATTAACCATTCGCCAAAAACCAAATTAGCACCCGAATCGCTCATTTCACACACCATAAAACGTTATTCGATCAATCAACGACTTTAAAGCCGGCCATTGTTTCAAGTCTTCGTCCTTTTATCCGTTACACTCCATCCCGTTCCGTTCTCTCCATTCCGTAACTGATGTCCTTCGTCCTGCTGTCCGTTCGCAACCGCAAAACAAAATGTTGTGACGAATTGTAATTAATTCCCGAAACAAGGCAGTCATCTATCAAAATGCCCGCTGTGCCGCAAGATTTTTCCGCTTCACTGCTCAGCGGGATGAGTGGGTGGCGATGGCGTTGTCGGCTCCGGCGGATGAGGACTTATGGGTGGTGAACGCTCTGCGGAGTATCACGCCCATCCACGCGAGCCTTAAGCGGTGACCGCCAACGCAAATTGCTTCATCATAGCTTGAAAATGTGCTGCGGTTTCCATTAGGCCACCCCCACGACCCGCGCCACCTTCCGCACTTCTTGGACTTGACTGGTGGCCTTGCGAAGTTTGCGGTTCACACTTGAAATAAATTCAGAAACGATAAAAGCCCTTAAACATGCTAACATTGCTTATACTAGCTTACACCTATACAATATGAACACGTATTGCTTAATTTATTTTCTTTAATCTTTTACTTAAGGTTGTGTGTGACTTTTGATTAATTTGCAACGAAAATTTGTCTTTGTGCACGCGGGAGAGCTGGAATTTACAATGCAGCCCCGCTGCCATAATATTAGCTTTGCTTGGAAATAAATTGGAAATTTTGGCAAAAATCAGTATTTTGCAAATTTGCGCAGCGAATCAATTAGAGAGTCTACACAAACCGCAGGCTCCGGCCCACCCATGGCCGGGGCCATATCCTGCTCCGTTGTACATATGCACTTTGTTTTCCCCTCCTCCCTCTCAATACGGCAGGTTTACAAAAGCGCCATTCAATTTCAATTCCGCGAACCGCCCACATCTGACGGCCAGCAAATGGACAGTTATGATGGCCAGGCCGGCGGAGGCGGAGCCGGAGACGCGGCCGAGGATATTTCCAGCGAGGCCAAGGAATCGGGCCCGGGTCTATTGGAGCTTTCCAAGCCATCGGAATTTCGTTTGAGAGCGCTTAAACAACAAAAGTATTTAACTTTTAACAAAGGCAGCGCGCGGCATTCGCTGCTCCGCTGGCTTCTGGGCAAAAAAAAAAAAATGGGGTGAACTGGACGGGGGAATTCCCCGATTGTTTTCGAGGTCTGGTGGGCGTGCGCTGCTTCCGCGCTTTATTGGTTTCGACCCGCTGGAGTGGCTGACTCCGATTGTGAATGTTGGCTTTCTCTTTTCCCACCTCACTGCTACCAGACCCATACATATATACTATTTTTTGTGCAAATTTTTTGTTTGCCTTTGTTTTGCGTTTATCGCTGGTTACCATCACAGCGGCCACAGTTGCCTTTTTCCGGCTGCAGAACCCTTTTCGCACATAAATTACAGCGCATCCGATAAGAAATTTTTATTTTTAATCGGATTTCATGCTACCATCAACGGCGCCACCATCGCCGTTGCCGTTGCCGTTGTCGCTGTCGTCGGTGTTGCGCCGTTGTCTTCTGGCCATTTTCCATTTGTTTGGCAGGCAGCATTTATGGCACATCCTACTGCGCCTTATTCATCCAAGCACGGGCCTTTCATTGCCGCCGCCTCGCGAATGCCACTTGACCGCCACTGTTAAAATGCCCCCTCCTTTATTTCGGCCGCGTATTTTTTCGTGCATGCAGATTAAAAAATGCCAACGGAGTCCGAAGTCAGACCTATCCAGCCGGAGTTGGGTCCACGTCCAGGTCCATGGCCAGCGAAGCAGCCTTTGTTTCGTTGCGTCAGCCCTAGTATTTGTTGATCATTTTGCTTATCGGGGGCCTTTCATTACGCTTTGTGTTAATTTTGCTTGCTGGCCGCCGGAGTCCTTAATTTTGTTTGTTTATTTGCCGCTTTTCCACAGAAAGAAAATGGAGATGGAGGCGGCTGCCAAGAAGGCTATGGCCCAGAAGAAAAAAACTACCGATGCCGATGCCGATGATGAGGACGAATCCCATGCGGACGCCCTTAAAGGAGCCCCAATGTCATCATCCGAAGAAGAAGGTGAAGCAACTTCAAATTATTATAACTTAAAATATATATCAATGCTATTTTCCTTTACGAGTGTATTGGATATTGAACGTTGTATACATATATATAAATATTTACCTAAAAATTAAATATTGTCAAGAGAAAGATAAACTTTAGACGTATAAGTAAAGATATATTATGCTAATGACTAACCAAAGGTTTATACTCCTGTCTGCTCCAGTGGAAGTTAAGCCGGAGAAGCTAACGATTGCCCAGAGGTGGGAGAAGATGCTCAGTGAAACAAAGGCCAAGGTGGAAGCCGAACACGCTGCCGAGGAAGCCACTCCGCCCCGCATCACGCCTATTCAGAAACGTATACTAAAGGAGATCGAGGACTTTCAGCGGGAAATTTCATGGACCATCAACCACATCGTGTGGGCCTTCAGCCTGCCCTCGTCGTACATTCTGCCAGGTCAAGAGGAGACCGAGTTCGAGGACGCCATTATTCGAGTGCCCGTGGACCCAAAGCGATTGGACCTGGTGCCCACTTACAGCCAGCAGCAGTTGGAGGAGGTAGTCATGGGCTGGGTATCGTACCTCAAGAAGACGATGAAGATCCTGAGCGACACCAAGCTTGACGAGTTTACCCCGATGGCGGAATACCGCTATTGGCACTCCATGGAGGTGGAGCTGTATGGCACATTGGAGCAGCTAAAAACGGAATTTGTTGGGATGGTACTGGACCGACTGACTGCTAATAAGTCACCGATCCTGGTAGAGTGGCAAAAGGCTCTCGAGAACACGGAGAGTCGCTTCAAGCTGGCTAAGGAGAATTCCGATTATCTGGGCACCATTACCGACTATTTAGAGGTGAGTCCTATTTCTATAATCATATTTTACTGTCGAATTAGGTCAAGGAAATCTTAACAAGTAGGAACGCTGTAGTCGAGATTTCTCGACAACGAGATACCATGTACCTCTTTTCTTTATGAACCATTTCTTTGATTTTATTTTTTTTTTTTTCAAAAAATTCACCAAATTTAGGTTTATGTGCGGCATGCCGTTGCCTAGAGAAGGGGTGGGTAAAACTTTAATTGGCCATATCTTCTATATTTATTGTCCGATCCGTACGTAATTTGCACGTACGTGTTTGACGATCAGTGGACTTATTGGACTGAAAATTATGCCTCTAGCTTTTACCATTTCGAAGATATCTATTATTTTGCAAATACGAGGGCGGAAAGGGGCGTGGCAAATATCCAAGAATGACATGATCTGCGCAATACTTAAACGGACATGTTGCAAAAAGAAATAAGTCTCTAACTCTTATTTTGTCCAAGTTATAGGCAAATGTGTCGAGGAACAATCAGTTTTATGCAAATTACGAAGGCGGAAAGGGGCGTGGCAAAAATCCAATAATACCATTATCTGCGTAATTGCTAAACAAACATAATTCAAAAAGAAATAGGTCTCTACCTCTTATTTTGTGCAAGTTATGGGCTAATGTGTCGAGGTACATTCAGTTTTATGCAAATTACGAAGGCGGAAAGGGGCGTGCCAAAAATTTGAAATAAACTTGATCTGCCTGCAATAATAACACACCAAAAGCAAAAAGAACTAGACCTCTAGCTCTTACCATCTCCGAGAACGAGGTGTTCATACACATAGACAGACGGACAGACAGACGGACGGACGGACGGACAGACGGACAGACGGACATGGCTATATCGACTCGGCTGTTGATGCTGATCAAGAATATATATACTTTATGGGGTCGGCGATGTCTCCTTCTGGCTGTTACATACATTTGCACAAAGTTAATATACCATTTGTACCTTAAGGTACAAGGTATAAAAATTAGTTCTTTACACAGTAAATAATTTATATACATATATCAAATGATTAATTCATTGTTTTATATTTACGTATGGAACATATATTTTGTTAACACAAAAATACCAATGAATATTTTATTTCGAAACTTTAGAAAGTGCGCAGCTATGACAAGTTTAAGATGGTGGTTCTTCAGATACCTAACATAATGGTCGGTCTTCGTCACATTTGGACCATGTCCAGCTACTATTGTCGCGATCAGGAGATGCAGGTTCTTCTTTGTCAAATCTCCAATGTTTTTGTCCAGAAAGTGAAGAGCATCATAAATTTCGAGAATATTTTTAAGTGAGTGAACGCAAGGTATATCATCCCCTAGGTCTAATTAAAATACCTATCGTCAGATACTCTGCCACTTATACATATGAAACGGCCACCAACTGCGCTAACCTGTTGCGCTGCTGGAAAGAGGCATATAAGCTCAGTCGCCAGCACATTGAGGATTCCGGTGCTGGATCTCGCTGGGAATTTGATCGTGTTGCGCTCTTCAATGAGGTAAACCACATTCACCGCGTGGCAGAGGACATTGCCTACGTGGGACGTACATTTATCCAGTACGAGAACCTCTTCGGACACCGCCTAAAGGCCTGCATTGCGGATCCATCGATTGTAGACAACCTGATGCGCAAGGTGTACCGCATGCTGGACGACCTCATCAAGACGGTGGACTACGACATGTTTGAGCCAAGCAACTGGGAGAACTGGGAGTACTCTCTGGAAATGTTTAACAAGCGCCTGGACAACGTCGAGAATGAGGCGAAGAACGTAATCGACCAGAGCATCAACTCTCTGCTATCTTCGGAAAAGGGCCTAGAACTGGTCTCGAATGCCATGAATATAGACACCCGGGAGGTGCTGCAAGAGTTCATGGCCACTAAACATGAAAATCTGCTACGATTCTTTGTCAGCGAAATTAATGTGGTGGACAGGGTATTCTCGGTGCGTGCGAATTCATTTCAGCTGCAGTAAAATCACAGATTTCATATTTCCATGTTTTCCCTTTAGAAATTAAGAAAGTCACCGCCAATGGCCAAGCACCAGCCGGCTAAGATAAGTGCCATTTTTTGGGCCCGCTTGCTTGGGAAAAAGCTAAAAACGTCCGTGTTGGCTTTCAAGCGGGTGGAGGATGAGCCTGCGATCAAGAATAGCTTCCTCAAGCGAACCTCGTTTAAGCAGTACTTCGAACTGATGACTGTCATGTTTCAGTTCGAGAAAGTGCTTTTCGAAAACTTTATTCAAAACGCCACGTTTTTGGTGAACCACACGAACCGTTCCAACATCCTAAGCATTCGCTTGTGCAAACCCGTAACCAGTAAATTTTCAGTTTTTGTGCCCATAACAATCGTGCAAAGTAAGAAACTAATTGTAAAATTGCAGTGGCGTACATTTCCGGAGCCGTACAGACGTTAAAGGCGAAGCCTCGGGACATAATGGTCAGCGAAAGACATTCGGCGTCGAAATCCATCTTAATGCCCGTGGCATCGGACGCCTTTAGCACCTACAGCATGGCTGAATCAGTTACATCAGATGTCGGCAGCACCGATGGGGAAGAGGGTGCGTTGGAGGGCGAGGCTGCGCAGAACAAGCTGATGTGTCGCATAAACAAACTAACCGTTCTGGTGGCCATGATCATGTGGATGGTGGGCAACACGCGGCGGGCGAATGTTCAGCTGCAGGAGTGTATTGCCTTCATCAAGATGGTCAAGGAGAAGAAGCCCAAAGATGTCACGGCAATGGATAGGCAGTGTATGAGATCCTGCGAGTGTAAGTTGCATAAAGATCCTTGTAAACACCCATTTGTTGACAACTTTATTTCTATAGTGCTTCAGCGGGCTGAGTCGCAGTACTTGTTGCCCATTTGGCGGGAACTGGTTGGCGACAAAACCCTCATCGAGTACGACATGGACTTCAGAGTAAATCTACAGCGCGAGGTGTTTGACACCTTATTTGAGGCCCAGCAGTTCGAGCACCTGGGATTTACGCTGCCCGCGGTGCTGCGGACAGCGATTATGAAGAAGGAGCTGCTATTTAAGGACTACGAACGAATGACCGAGGTGATTAACCGCTATAAGGAGATCATTGACAACCTATCCATGTCCGAGGTGATCTTCCTGCGCGGCCATATTTACGACACGGAGCTGTTCATTCAGATGGGCGTAGGCCGGTACACCTGGACGTCTTTCAATATTGGAAAATTCTGTGACCAGATCAACTCCCAGCTGCGCAAGCTCACCTCCATTGTTTCCCAGATCAACTTTATTCGTCTGGACCTCCGCTCGCGCATCGACATGATAAAGAACTTCAATCTCTTTAACCTGGATGAAGAGTTGGAAACCATTAGGATGCGATCAGCAAGTCAGGTTGAAAGGAAGTCGACGATGCCGCAGGTATTTAAGTCTATGACAGGCGAAAGTGTGACCGTGTTCACAATGGATGAAGCAGTGCCTGCCGGGCAGCAGAAAGACGAACAGAGCTGCGGCACTGGCGTGTATCCCTGTCAAGGGTACTTCGAGCTCCTGGACGCGTCGCGCAACCGCAAGACGGCGCAAATGAAAAAGCTGTACGATTCTCTGGGGCCTGTACTTATCAAATTGGAGAGTTTGGTGCTGGGCACATTCTCGGGCAGATCAGACCGTATGAAAACCTATTATGAGTTTTGGGAAGAGGAGACCTTCAAATGTATCGTCGAGTACGCAGCTATAATAATTTTAATATTCCAACGCTTACGCAATGCAATTGTTTTGTAGGATGACGTATAATAATTTGAAGTGCTACATCAACCGTTTGCTATCTGATAAACCAATGTTTGAAGTGAATGCCGCTCTGCTCATGTCGGAGATTGTTTTGGAGCCGTCGGTTCAGGAGCTACAGAACACCATTGTGACTGCCACCAAAGACTGTATTTCTCGGTTAGTTCTCGCCATGCGAATATATCTAACATAACTGTATTGTATTTTATACATTTTAGATTGAGAATATTTACGCGCTGGATGACGGGCACTTGCGTCGCTTGTCCGCAGGTTGAAATGGGGAAACAGTTTAAGTATACCTACACCTACTACGAGGACATCATCCAGATTAAATCGATCGTGGATCTAGTTATAAACATTCACGAATTAGCTTCTAAAATAGCTACCGAAGCCAAGTTATTTGTTGGACAGTAAGTATGACCAGTGATTAGGAATTTTAAAGGTATTATTATCAACTCGATTGATTTCTCAAATGTGCCAAGGTTTCGCAAATATTTTAATCTGTGGGCTTTCGAGAAAAATTTTATCTGTCAAAGGTTCGTCGAGAAGCAGGTGACGCTCGTTGAAATCGATGAGAAATTTACATTTTACTCGTCCATTGTGGACACTCTGGACAACATGACCAAGTACCAGGACATCAAGTGTGTGCGCATAAATTTGCAGACATTGCTGGACAGCATAAGCGTGCATGCCAAGGAATGGTGCACCATCCTGGGTGAAGAACTGTTGCGGCATGTAAACGACAACATGAGGGCAATGCGTAACGAAATCAAAGTGAGTCTCTCTCCGACTCCATTCCCCTTTTTTAAAATTTTGTAAATCTGCCGCAGTCCCTGAGCCTGAATCTCAACAAGACCACACGCGAATTGGAGGACTTTAAGCTGGTCATGCAGACAATTGCCACAGTGCAGTCGACCACGCTGACCAACGAGCAGAAGATACACGAAATGCAAGAGACGTTCACCATACTCAGCGAACATAAGATAATGGTAAGAATTCACACCAGCGGAGCATAAACATTTCGGAAGCCATAATTAACTTTCCAATAACTAACAACCCCGACAAATAGAATTTAACCAACCCCGTTCTAATCCAATCTCCGTTATATCTGCCCTCGGTAGTTTTATGAAAGTTGCTTAAGTTTGCCAACCAATGCGCTTATTTTCGTATTCAAATGAGCAGTTTTACAAAAATCCCATAGAAATCCCAGCCACTCTGGTCGGGGACTGTGACTGTTTCTAATTCTGTTTCTGTTTACATATGCATATTTGGTGGTCTGGCTGACTAGCTGGATGGCTAGATGGCAAGACCATTTGAAAATGGCTTTCCGCTTTTTGGCGCAGCCCGCACAAATGGTTACGTAAATGCAGCAACAGGACACCAGCCAGACCAGACAGCGGGGTCCAGATTAGAATCCGGTATCGTTGGCCAACTCTGCGCATCTGGGTGCTGGCCCTTTTCAGGATCCTCACGCTTTGCATTGCCCTAGTCTGTTCATTTATTGATGGCATTTCGCTGCGGTAGCGGCGGCGGCGGCGGTGTCGCTTTGCTCTGGCAGACAAAACGGAATTAACTTGCATTTTATATAAATTAATGAACGACTGTATATGTATGTATATACCCAGCTGGAGGAGACACGCAATACAATATACTTATATGTAAAATGCAGTCAATGGCATTGCATTTGCCGTGAAAGCCAAACAAAAATTTATGCGCTGTCGACGATGAAAGCTATGCTACTGTTTTTCGAATTTTTTCATTGCCACCTCGAGGGTTGCGGATTACAGGCGGGTCGTTAGTGAATTCGCCACTTTCCAATATTATTTTTTGCACTCAGCGATAATTAAAGGGCACTGCCTAATTTTTATGCGCCTTTTTATTTTCTCGCTCTGTATGCTCTTCTCGATTACAGTTTCCCTACGAGGACATGCTGATGGCCCACCATCTAGAGAAGCGCTGGAAGCGGCTCTTTCTCTCGGCTTTGTATCGCTCGGAAAAGCTGCAACCAATTAAACAGAAATTTGCCGACATGACTTCCGTTGAAATCGATGAATTCTGCGATGATGTAAGTTAGCAGGATGATGCGACGCCTCGGGGTGAAAAAATGCGAGCAAGTCCTCGCAATGGGATTAGGAAGCGGGCTGCACTGCCGACTTTGCATTTCCGCTATTTTGCGTTCTTTTTCTACAGTTCTGCTTTGTTTCCTTTCCTCCCTATTATTATTTCCTCTCAATGGTATTTTAATTGGATTTTTCCGCGCGCTCAACCATTATTGTCAATTGTTAGCGGCGGCGGCTCTGTCGTCAGCGCAAAATGAATTAACTTGAAGTGTTTATCGTTTGAATTAGGGCGCAGGACGGATGCCCCGTGCCCCTGCCCCTGCCCAAGGACCGGATGCTCTAACCGCAGTCTTTCTCCTTTTTTTCCATTTATTGACAAGAAAAAAGAGTTTGCATTAAAGGTTTCGGCTTGGGTCTAAAACAAGGTTTAAATTATAAGCGTAAGCATTTTGTAACTTAATTACCCATCCCTTGCAGTTGGCCGAATTCATCAAGGACTATGATGAAAACGGACCCGGCTCTGTAGGTCCTGAGCTGGAACGAGGAGTACGTCTAATGGATCCCTATGGGCAAAAGATCGCCGAGCGGGAGGCGCGGCGCGAGGAGCTGGCGAATGCTGAGCGGCTTTTCGATATGCCGATGGTTGACTATCACGAGTTTGCACGGGTGCAAACCGAGTTCGAGGGACTGCAGCAGGTTTGTGGCCACATGTAACCCTGCGTTGAATGTTTCTTTAAGCATACACTACCGTTTGCAGTTATACAAACTTTTCAAGGCACAGAAATCGGCTCGCGAAACCTGGGGCAAGACCCTATGGGCCGACTTGGATCCAAATGTGCTGACCGAAGGAGTTGAGAGCTTTCTGAAGGAGTTCCGGAAATTGACCAAACCGGTAAGCTTCTCGGGGCCTGCGGGGGTCGTTCAGTGGCTAAAACTTTGCCAATTAAATAAAGTTTTGCCGGCCTGCTTGGATTTTCATAAAATTACAAATGCCTTGGCACAACAAAATTAAAATACTTTTCAGATTCAATTTTGTAGATTCAATTGTATTCAGCATTCAATGGGTAGTTTTCTATATCTATGAAACACTTGACCAGCCAGGGTAATTTTGCCGACGGTATTTTAAGCTATACCTGTTGTGTAAGGTGTGCTCCGAGCTTTACTTAAACGATAAATGAGAATTTTCCTGCCACGCCTTGCAGCGACAACATTTTGCACCTAAACTGATTATGACAAATTGATTTATTTACTTCACTAACAAGTTTTTGAGGAATTTCGCTGGCCGGGCCAAAAAGTTTGTTGCAGTCAAAACTTTTTGGTTTACGCCCATACAAATGAACGGGGCGTAACTTGCTCCTCCCAAGAGCATGGAATTGAAGGGGGACGCCCGAGCTCGACCAAGGGAAGGAGATTAGGTGGGCGAATATTTCGGTGCGTCGCGATTAAAATAAATAACGTGGAGGCTGCCAACAAATTTGAATATAATCATTCGACATGCACATATTTTAATGCAGTTTTATCGGACATAATTTTGGGCCTGCCAGGCTCTAAAACAAACTACTGACGGCTCTACATAATCAGCGCCCTAAAATGCAAATCAATTTGTTCAATATTGAAAATAATTAAAATGCCAGTTGGCTGTCCATGGCTGCATTTGTCCTCCCCTACGTCCTCTCTTTCCTACCGACTTGTTGACAGTCCTGCTTTGTCCTTGTTGTTGCTGCCATTCAATTTATGTCCCAAAATAGCCGGAGCGCCATGCATTTTGCATGCGTAAACAAACGAAAAGCGCGGCATGCAAACAAAACGCGCTTTTTGGCAAAGAACTAACATAAGTGAAACAACATAACCGACCGAGACCAAAAACTAGCGGCCGCAGGACGCACGTTCGTCATAATTCAATGTGGGGACCGCTCGGGGCAACCGCACTATTGTTTCAGCTGATTTTGCGATGCTAACTAACTTGTCTACTGTCATTCTCTCGCTTGACCCTGCAGGTGCGGACCCTACCCACAGGCGTGCAGGTAGAGCTACACATGAAACAGTTCAAGGGCACCGTTCCCCTGATGGTCAGCCTCAAGCACGAGGCGTTGCGGGAGCGCCACTGGCTGCAGCTGATGGAAAAGACGGGCCAGTTTTTTGACATGTCGCCGGCCCGGTTCACGTTGGAGAACATGTTTAATATGCAGCTACACAAGTACCAGGATATCGCCGAGCAGATCCTTACCAATGCAATAAAGGAGTTGCAGATCGAGCGCGGCGTTCAGGCGGTGGTGGAGACTTGGTCAACAATGGCGTTTAAGACGCTAAAACACCACAAAGGCAACGAGGACCGGGGCTGGATTCTGGGCCCAGTGGATGAGATTACGCAGATACTCGAGGACAACGCAATGAATCTCCAGTCTATGGGAGCAAGTCAGTAAGTACTCTTTTAATCGAATGTTATATATTAGATAATTATATTTTACGAAAGTAAAAAGAAATGAGCACACTTCAATATATTAAAACAAGCAGAAACGCTGTAGTCGAGGTAGACGTACATGTTTAGATCGAATCGGCTGTTGATGGTGATCAAAAATATATATACATTATAGGGTTGGAAACGCTTCGTTCTCCCTGTTATACATATTGAACAAACTTAATATACCATTTGTACCCTAAGGTATATTTTTTTTTTTATTAGCAGGGTACATTTTTATTTAAAACTGTCCTTTGCGGACAACCATTAAATTTTCTTACCTCAACTTCACCAATAATTAGAAATACATGTGGGACTAAAATACTAAACTAAAGTACAGACTATGTTATAAATTTATAGTAAATCTATCCTTGTTGAGAGGTAGATGCGAGGTCTAATGGGTGCGTCCTTCGCAATCTTCTGGGCTGATCCCTGTTGTCAAGCAAGGCGATGGCCGTCCGGTTTGGGTATATGATATAGAATTACTACATTCATTGATTCCCATTTTGCCACCTTTTGTCTTTAACTTGAATGACAGGTTCATTGGTCCATTCCTGGAGACCGTAAACAGATGGGAACGCACGCTGGCTCTTATCTCCGAGATCATTGAGGAGTGGCTGGTGGTACAACGGAAGTGGCTCTACCTAGAGGGAATCTTCATCGGCGGCGATATCCGAACCCAACTACCGGAGGAGGCGCGCAAATTCGATGACATTGACAAGTCATATCGCAGGGTGAGGAATCAGCAATCAGCTGTGTGCTTAGTTTGGTTGTATGGTTATTTGGTTTGTGGAGATATTGGCTTATTTAGCCACCGAAAACCAAGGGTGCTGCTTGGATGGTTGGCAGGTCGTTGCCTTGGCCAAAATACACACTTAGTATCTGCTACAATTTATTTGAGTTGATTTAATGTGGGCCGACAATATGGCGACTCCTTACTTAACGGTAAACATAATACGCATGCAAACGACTGCTGCTTTTGTGTATGCGTAATTGTGTGTGCTACACTAAAACACACACACACTTCGAGTCCCCGCAGCACGCACACGAGCACTGGTCACATTCCACATACGCACCAATGCTCTGTTTACAAATGCCAAGCACTTTCACCTTCCACTACCGCCATTCAAACACCAGGAAAATCCGTATTGTGTGTACGGATGCTAAAGCTGGCGTTCCGGTGCTGGCGTGAGTGTGCGTTCGGGGATAGATTTGTGTTTGTGTTCGGCGCTTAACTTCACTTAACCTTGCCTGCCAACCAGACATCCAGCCAGCCACTGGCTTCCTTCGTTTGCTTTACGTTTCATTTGTAACATTTGCCGCCATATTTGATGCCATTTGTGAAATGATTTATTATTTTGATTTGCTCTCGACATTCGTGTTAAGTTCCATACACTTTCCGGCAAGGGTCCCTTGACCTGGAGATCCTCGGGCTTGAGTGTTGTTAGAATTACTATATAGGACCATAAATGGCAAAGAGTTGCAAGTTCAATTGCTTGGCAAGTTGAAATTGAAACCAAATCTCTCTCTTACGAGTGAACACATTTAAAATAGCAAACGATAAAGCCCCTAGCTTAACCTATGTTACATATTCACATAGGGCATTAAAGATCCAGGTTTGAGCACTTATAAACCCACACCCCCATTTTCCTGTAATATGTTTGATTGTATTTGGGTTGTTCGTTGCGCTCACTGCTTTTGATAATAATTTACTGCCCTGACTGGCGTTGCCGCTGCTTACAGAGTTCTGCTTCCCATTTCATCTCACATCCTGTTTCCCTCCTGTTCCATTGCAGATCATGGTCGATTGTGCCAAAAATTCGTTAGTGGTACCATTCTGTACAATACCCGGACGCCTAGTAGAAATACAAGGTCTGGGGATTGGCTTGGAAAATTGTCAGAAGTCGTTAAACGAATATTTGGACTCGAAGCGCCGCATTTTCCCGCGCTTCTATTTCATATCCACCGACGAGCTGCTCTCCATTTTGGGCAGCAGCGAGCCATCTGCAGTGCAAAACCACATCATTAAGGTGGGTCCACTTGGAGTTTGTGGGCGGTTCGTTTCGGTTAAGGTTTGGGTTGGGGTTAGGGTTAGGGTGGGGGTTCGGCTTGGTGGTGACAACAACAGATTTGCCAAACTGCCAGCGACATTATTTTTATGTAGGACTGGGCGTATACCATGTGGATGGTGCAGAGTCTTGCCATAAAAGTTAATGTCACTGTTTATTCGTTCTGGCCAATGTCCATGGCGGAAATTACGCCAATTTTTGCAACACATGCATGTCCCACGCCAACCCCGATCCTCTCCGGATCCATGAACAACGGATTCGGCGTACTCGTCTCCCTTGAGCCGGGGTAGATTTTTATGAATTTATTCGGCTTATAAATAATATTTTTTCCCTCCGCATTGATTTTGCAATTTTCATTCCACTGCTTCCGCCGCCCCGCGCTGCTCACAGATGTACGACAATGTCAAGTCACTGCGGCTGGTCAAGGAGGGCAGCCAGACAAATGTTACCGCCATGATTTCCAGCGAGGGCGAGGTCTTGGAGTTCCGGCGCTTCGGTAAGTATAATACTGCGACCAAAACTCTCGACCGATTTCGGGAGCAGTATCCTCGAATCTGCTCCGCAGTCGGACTGGGCTCTGAAACAATCGAGCATTCAGCTCCACGCACTGATTGCCAATTTTAAAATTGGACTTTTTTATGGCATTATTGTCTGCTGGCCGGCGCTGGCTGTTCAATTTCTTTTAATTAATTTGAAGCCATGCCCATAGGCAGGGCCATCGGCATGGGCATCAGTGTTGCTGGAGATGATTGCTTCTGCTGTTCTTATTGCCGTCGATATTATATTGTTGTTGCTGTGCCCAGCATTTATTGTTGTTGTATACACTTATTGATATTGGCAACTGGGGTTTATTTATGCGGTTATTGTCTTTTCGTTCCCTCGTTGCTCTTCCGGCCACTCGCAGCGAGGGCAGCTGGCCGCGTGGAGTACTGGATGAACGATGTGCTGGACGAAATGCGTCGCTCCAACCGATTCGTAAACAAGACTGCCATCTACGACTTTGGCACAGATCTGCAAATTGCAAGGTAAGTGCCCACCGTCAGCTGGGCATAAAACATATTTTATGTTAGCCCAACCCCTGACCCGACGCCCAAGGACGCGCTGGGACGGCAGACAAAGGAAGACAGTTCGGAGCGGAGTGACACTTCGGCAGCCAATTCCTTTTATGGCCGGCGATTTACATTGCGGCTCCGGCTCAGTTCTGGTGCCCACTCCGACTCCCGGACTGTATAATTTTGTCATTTCGCGCGATTTATTATTTTGTTTAAGCCGCGGAGCGCATGGTCGGGCATATTTATGGCCAATTGTATTAAATTGACAGTCATTGGGCACTTTCGATTTCCACTTCCACGCTGACTGCCACTTCCACGCTTACGTCGATCTGGCTATTTGCAGGCCCGACTGGCTAATGAACTACCAGGGCATGGTTGGATTGGCGGCCAGCCAGGTCTGGTGGACCGCCGAGGTGGAGGAGGCCTTCGACCAGGCGCAGAACCACGGCAACATGCGGGCCATGAAGGACTTTCTGGGAAAGAACAATTACCAGATTGAGGAGCTCGTCTTGAAAGTGCGCTCCAATCTGTCCCGCAACGATCGGCTTAAGTTCAAGGCTCAGTGCACGGTGGATGTGCATGCCCGGGACATCATTGACAACTTTGTGCGCGACAATGTGCTGGACGCCAGCGAGTTTAGCTGGGAGAGCCAGCTACGCTTCTACTGGGTCAAGTTCTATGACAACCTGCACGTGCTACAATGCTCCGGCAGCTTCGACTTCGGCTACGAGTACATGGGTCTCAACGGCCGACTTGTAATCACTCCGCTAACAGACCGCATTTACCTGACCATCACTCAGGCGTTGCTTATGAATCTGGGAGGAGCGCCGGCAGGTCCTGCCGGCACGGGCAAAACCGAAACCGTCAAAGATCTGGCCAAGGCCATGGGCCTGCTCTGCGTGGTGACCAACTGCGGCGAGGGTATGGACTATCGGGCGGTAGGCACGATCCTATCGGGTCTAGTCCAGTGCGGTGCCTGGGGCTGCTTCGACGAGTTTAACCGCATCGATATCTCTGTGCTTAGTGTGATCTCCACGCAGCTGCAGACCATTAGGAACGGGCTAATACGGAAACTGGAGCGGTTTGTGGTATGTATTATTCGGTACAGGGGATCGTATTGATGTTCTGCACATGGTATTTAATTTTTTTTCCGAGATATTTCATTTACAGCACTTCTAGTTGTTTGAATAAAAATACCATTTACCGATTTACTATTCCAAATGTATAGAACTAGAATCAAAATCACTGGATCCAAATTAATAACCTTTTTTTAAAATTGATGCATATTTATTTTCCGAATAGTTTGAAGGTGTGGAAATCAAACTGGATCCGAAGTGCGGTGTTTTCGTGACCATGAACCCAGGCTACGCCGGACGAACCGAACTCCCGGAGTCTGTGAAGGCCCTCTTCAGGCCGGTGACCTGCATCAAGCCCGATCTAGAGCTGATTTGCCTGATCTCCCTTTTCTCCGACGGCTTTCTCACTGCCAAGGTGCTGGCCAAGAAGATGACGGTGCTGTACGCACTGGCCCAGGCGCAGTTGTCGAAGCAATGTCACTACGACTGGGGCCTGCGGTCCTTGAACTCGGTGCTCCGGATGGCTGGTGTGATGAAACGTCAGTCGGAGGACCTGCCCGAGGCGGTGGTGCTGATGCGAGTGCTGCGCGATATGAACTTCCCCAAATTTATATTCGAGGATGTACCGTTGTTCTTGGGGCTCATTAAGGACTTGTTTCCGGGCATCGACTGTCCGCGCATCGGCTATCCAGACTTTAATGCGGCTACGCGGCATGTGCTGGTCAACGACGGCTACATTCTGCTCCCCGATCAGGTGTGTCTCTGTCCCTCAGGAAGATTGTGCCCTGTCATTACTGTGTTGACAATGGCAAGAGTCCCGCTTCTATGTCCTGGTCACGGTCCTGCTACTGGTCCTTGTCCTGGTCCCTGACCGGCACTTTGACACTTTGTAAATTGCGCCGAGTCGCATAATCGCAAATGAAGGAAATGTTACAAAGCACTTTGACCAGCCAGCCCCATCATCCCTACATCCAATTTCAACTTTGCCCTTAAACATACACTCACACACGTTGGTACCGTACCAACAACTGCTTCTGCAATTTCCACTAATACAATTTTCCATTTCTTCTCTTGCTCTCCCCCATCTACGATGTCCTTGTGCTGAACTATTGAACTTGTGCTCCTGGTCAAATCCTTGCCATTTTCATCAAACAAAATGTTGCGCAAATGTCGGGCCCGTGCCCATCCCGGAAATGGACCAATGCTGGACATGCGATGTCACCCTGAAACATCATTTATGACAACTAAATCCCCCTAACGGCAACGCCTTCGTCCTACATCCATGTTCTCTCTGTTGCCAATCCGCCGCCAGGAGGACAAAGTGGTGCAAATGTACGAGACCATGATGACCCGGCACTCGACCATGCTAGTGGGCCCAACAGGTGGTGGCAAAACTGTCGTCATAAATGCCCTGGTCAAGGCACAGAGCCACATGGGCCTTCCCACCAAGTGCATTGTGCTTAACCCCAAGGTAAGTGTTTCCCCGGCCCACGACTCTCAGCTTCAGGCTCCCCGGTTTTCCATCTACTAAATACACGGACATACACTTCTTTGGACCGTCGCTGGCAAACACAAATTGCGAGAGCGAGCGCTTTTAGTTTTCCTCATTTTCTTGTCCGGCTCGCCCTTTTATCAGCTCTGGAAAGTGAGGGTCCTTTAGAGTGTCCTCTTCAGTTCTGTCTTCCTGCCCTTAAATTGCAGTTCTCCCAGCTATTCACTTTTTGCTTTGCAAAGCTGGGATGTTAAGTGCTTGTGAAATTGACCAATTGCATGGACAGTAATTAGTTGACATGCATATTGAAAACTCAATGATATCCCAATTTCAGTAACAATAAACTTGCAACGAAACTGTCAAAGATGCTTCATTGAGCACACATATAAAGCGTTCAGCAAATACAAGAATTTTTTCCTCTTTCAGGCTTGCTCTGTTGTTGAATTATACGGCTATTTGGATATGGAAACGAGAGATTGGATTGATGGATTATTTTCGAATATATTTCGGGAGATGAATAAGCCCATTGAGCGCGAGGTGAGTAGTGAGAAAGATTGTATAGCAAACCAATTCAACTTTAAAAACTTACTTAAAACTAAAAATACAATACGAAATTTTTAAATTCAATTATTTTAGCCATTTAAGAATTATTTTGCATTTGTTTTTAATCTGGTAAATATTTTTATTTATTGGGGTGCCCACAAAAGTAACCATTCGGCGAAAGTTATTCAATGTCTTTTCCTTTTGTATTACGGGGGCATCCGTGAGAGACATTATATGCCGCATTTGGGCTAATGCAATCCAACTCCCTTTCCACTTTGCGATAGGAGCGACGTTACGCATGCTTCGACGGAGATGTGGATGCCCTGTGGATCGAGAACATGAACTCGGTGATGGATGACAACAAGCTGCTGACTCTGGCGAACGGTGAACGCATCCGACTGGAAAACTACTGCGCTCTGCTTTTCGAGGTGGGTAACCTAAACTACGCCTCTCCAGCAACGGTCTCGCGAGCTGGAATGGTATATGTGGACCCGAAGAATCTTCGCTTCAGCCCCTTTTGGCAGAGATGGGTACTCACAAGGCCGGAGGTGCAGCGGGAACTGCTGAACGAAATGTTCGAAAAGATCATCACCAACGCAATCGCTTTTATATTGGAGGGCCTGGACGGCACCACGCAGGGAAACCCTCTAAAGCTGGTCATAATGCAGACGGATCTCAATATGGTCACCCAATTCTGCAACTTCTACGATGCTCTGCTTCCCGTCTGGGGACCCGGGGAGGGTAAGAACTACGACGAACCGGTGGTGCAGGTGTACAACAGTGACACCCTGGAGTGCTGTTTCCTGCAGTCAGTTTACGGATCCCTGGGTGCTTGCTTGCTCGAAAAGCACCAGATCGTGTTCGATGAGTATATGAAGCGGGTATCTGGGTTTCCGCTGGTCAGCGACACACCGGAGGCTCCTGCTTCAGGTGGACAGTTTCCGCAGAGCAAGCCCACGCTCTACGACTACTTCTGGGACATAAAGGAGAATGTATGGAAGGCCTGGGAGTGGGTAGTGCAGCCGTACACCCACGACCCTCAAGTCAAATTTAGCGAGATCCTAGTGCCCACGGTGGACAACACACGTACCAATCGTATCTTGGGTCTTATGAGCGAGGTGAATATCTGGGTGTGCAGGCAGTTCATTACTGCTGTGGCATTTCCCGATTGCTTATAAATATTTCTCCCTTTTTATTTTCCCCGCAGATCAAACGGCCCGTTCTGCTTGTCGGCGAGGCTGGAACATCAAAGACGGCCACCATCATGCAGTATTTGCGCAATCTGAATCCGACCGTCAACGTAATTGAAAAATTGCTCGCATAAACCTCGCGTTCCCGACTAACAAGGCCTCCCCGGTTTCCTTTTAGGTCATACTCAATATTAATTTTTCATCGAGAACCTCGTCCCTGGATGTGCAGCGAACTCTGGAAGCGGCTGTGGAGAAACGCACCAAGGACACGTACGGGCCACCGATGGGCAAGAGGATAGCCTGCTTTATTGATGACATGAACATGCCGCAGGTGGATGAGTGAGTACTTCTCGTCGTACTAATGGCACCCCGCTCATTGCATGTACTTAATGCACTGCCAGATACGGCACCCAGCAGCCCATTGCCCTGCTGAAACTGTTCTTTGAGCGCGGCGGCATGTATGACCGCGACAAGGATCTAAACTGGAAGAAATTCAAGGACCTCACCTTTTACGCGGCCATGGGCACGGCAGGTGGCGGCCGTAACGAAGTAGATCCGCGTTTCATCAGCATGTTTTCCACTTACAACATCCTGTTCCCCAACGACGAGTCCCTCATCCAGATCTACTCCTCCATCTTCAAGGGTCACATGACATATGTGAAGTTCCAAGACCGTTACATGATGATAGCCGATATCATTGTTAACATGACACTGAAACTGTTCAAGGTAAAAATCCCATTACATATTTTTAGTATTTTCAGGATACATTGCTTGAAAGTATGCAGTTAACCTTTTAACCAAGGGTGTCGTCCTGCATATATTTATCTTCCTTTTCAGCATAAATTGGGCAGGGCACCTTTTTGACTGCATTCATGGTAAATTCAGTAGAAGAAATCGGTTCTGTCCTGAAAAATGCTTTAAGGCCTCTCACAAATTTTATGAAATTCGATTTACATATGCAAATAACGACAATTTTTCATAATCTGCTTTGCTGGGGCCCCCGGCTCTGACCTCGACTCCTCCCCTGTGGCCCAACAATGGTAAAGGAAATTATTCAATGGTCTGTAATGCACTGCGACTGCCGACGTCCTTTCCATCGTCCTTGTTCTCAATCTCGTAGCTGCTCCATTGGTTTTTCTAGTGCAACTCTGTGCCGCAGTAGCAGTAGAATCCGTAGCCGTAGTGTTGGTGGTGCTTTACTTGCTTCAACTGCCACTCGACGCTCCTTCGTTTCTTGCTTGCCCCCACAATGGTCACCCGCCTCGACGGCTGCCTAGTTGACTGTATCTGTATCTGGGCCTCGGCCTGTGCCCGGGTCTGTACTCCAGTGTCCCCGGTCTCTGTATATACGTATCTCTATCTGCGTCTGTTGTGTGTTCCTTGCCTATCTGCCCGCCGGAATATCTTGGCCGGAGCAAAATTTGATTATGCTTAAGTATTGAACTGTGGATGGCTCTTTCGCAGCAGTGGGCGTGCCTGTCTAGCTGGCTGGCTAGGGCCAAGGCATTAGTTTATGGCCCTTTTAACAATTGTTGACACTAAAATATTATCGCATTTCATTGCGTACAGATAAAAATGCATTTGTCGCCGCAATCGCCACAAACTCCCCTCGCCTTCGTTATACATATTATTCCTCGTTTGGCGCGACCAAAAATGCAGGGAAAAATGATTTACTTACACCTGCGGACCGCTATGCTGGTACCAGGGTTCGTATGTCTTCTTTACACACTCACACCAAGGATATTAATGCGCCACGAAATGGACTGAAATGAATTATTTGAATAGAATTGCCGTTACTCAGCTGCGCTGCTGGAGCGGCGGCTGCAACTCGATAATGGCTGTAAATTCAGCAACTTGGCAACCGCCCCTAGGGCGTGTGGCAAGTCCTTCCTTCCTTCCTGGCGAGCGCATATTGCCTGTAGAGATAAAATTGATTTGTGTGGCGTGGCCTGTGCATTCTCGCTTGATGAGTAGGGCTTGGCGGGATGGTCGGGGTTGAGTTTTGCGCTCAATGTGTGCCTCTGCTGCTTGCCGTTGCTAATTGCTTTCCTCCTCGCAGATGGTGATTGTAGATCTGCCGCCGACGCCTTCAAAGTTCCACTACATCTTCAATCTAAAGGATTTGTCGCGTATCTTTGCCGGCCTGCTGCTCATCGAGCCGACCTGCTTCAAGGGTCTGCGGGATCTGGTCCGGGTGTGGCGCAATGAGTTCACTAGGATCATTTGCGATCGCCTTATATCTGATCAAGTGGGTTGAGTGTTTTGAAATTCATTGTAGATCTTGAACGTTAAACCTTCCCGATAGGACATCAACGGAGTGCGTCGCAACCTCGCCGCCGAAGTGGGTGAGCGCTTCCCCCCAGAATTCGAGGAACAGCATGGTTTTATTGACGCTGTTGACGCGGAGGCGGAAGCTCAGGCTCGATTGCTCTTCGAGCCCTCTAAGACGGACTTGGAACTGGGCGAGGAAGAGGGCGAGGAGGAGGAGGAAGGCGAAGACGCTCCTCAAGTAATACTTTCGCTAAAGGACTATGTACTGCGGGATCCCATGCTGTTTGGCGATTTCCGCAACTTTACCAACGAATCAGAGGCCCGCTTGTATGAAGACCTGCTCGACTACAACTCCGTATTCCACCTCTTTACTGAAATATTGGGCGAGTACTGTGAGCGTAAACAAAAGATGACCCTGGTTTTGTTCGAGGACTGTCTGGAGCATCTGACGCGCGTCCATCGTACCCTGCGGATGAATCGCGGACATGTGCTGCTCATCGGTGTCGGCGGCAGCGGCAAAAAGTGTATCACCCGCCTTGCCTCGTTTGCCTCCGAGTGCGAAATCTTTGAAATCACTATCTCACGAGGATACAATGAGGCAGCCTTTCGTGAGGACCTTAAAGTTTTGTACACCATAGCGGGCGTAAAACGAAAAAAAGTTGTGTTTTTATTCACGGCAGCACAGGTGGGTCCTTTTAGGTTCCCTTTTTGACAATCTCTAGCTTATCGGGCCGACATTTGTGACAGGTTGCCGAAGAGGGTTTCCTGGAGCTGATCAACAACATCCTGACTGTGGGTCAGGTGCCAGCCCTATTTGCGGATGAGGACAAGGATAGCATTGTTAACCAAGTGCGTAAGTTTGCTGAAGAGGATGGGTATTCGGCTTCAAAGTAAGTAAACAATCCAATAACCAGTATTACCTGTACTTTTAATATTTTTCACTACTACAATAAAACTTATTTTCGATTTACAGGGACTCCGTTTGGGCCTATTTCCTGCGCACCTGTGCCGAAAATTTGCACGTAGTCCTGTGCATGTCCCCGGCCGGAGATGCTCTGCGCAATCGTTGCCGTAACTTTCCCGGTCTCATCGGCAGCACCTACATCGACTGGGTGTTCCCGTGGCCGAAACAAGCACTGTATGCGGTAGCAAAGCTGTTCCTTACCGAGCACCCCATGATTCCGGCTGAACACCGTGATGTCATAGTGGAGCATGTGGTTCACGTGCACACCACCATACAGCAGTACTCAAAGGACTACCTGGCCAAGTTAAGACGAAACAATTTTGTAACGCCAAAGCACTATCTGGACTACATTAACACGTACAGGGGACTATTAGGTGATATTAATCAAACGAATTTTCAACACAAAAACCTTTCACCCATGTGAAATTTTCTTTTCAGAGGAAAAGGCAAAATTCATTACCCAACAACGGTCTCGACTCGGCGAGGGAATTAAAAAGATCGAAGAAGCTTCCGTGCAAATCGACGAACTTCGAATCATTGTCACGGAGCAGAAGAAGAACGTGGCTGTGGCTTCCGAGGAGTGCGAGGCTATGCTGGTCACTATTGAAGCCTCCACGCAGAAGGCGAATGTCAAGAAGGCTGAGGCCTCCGAAAAGTCGGTGGAAGTGGAGATCAAGGGAAAACAGATTGCCATAGAAAAAGAGGAGGCCGAGGAGATCCTAGCCGATGCCATGCCGGCCCTGGAGGAGGCCAGACGGGCCCTTTCCGAGCTGGAGAAGGCACAAATTACTGAAATCCGATCCTTTGCCACGCCGCCGGCCGCCGTGCAAGTGGTCTGCGAGTGCGTAGCCATCCTAAAGGGAATCAAGGAAATCAGCTGGAAGTCAGCCAAGGGTATGATGAGCGATGTAAACTTTTTGAAGAGTCTGATGGAGATGGACTGCGAGGCGCTGACCCAGAAGCAGATTACCTCTTGCCGGCAACACATGAAGACTCAAAATCTGGACGACATGGGAAAGATTTCCATTGCCGGAGCCGGCTTGCTCAAGTTTGTAAAGGCTGTGTTGGGCTTCTTTGACGTTTACCGTGAGGTAAAGCCAAAGAAAGAGAGAGTCGAATTCCTTGTAGAGGAGCAAGATGTGCAGATAAAGCTACTCAACCACTTGAACTCTGAAATCCAAAAGCTGGAGGAGAAGCTGGCCGAGCTTAATGAAAATTTCGCCGTGTCCATGAAGCAGATGAAAGCCCTCACCGAGATGATGCAGCAGGCGGAGCGTCGACTGATAGCCTCTGACAAGCTAATCAGTGGCCTTAGCTCCGAGCTGATCCGCTGGAGCAAGGAGATGGCTAGCTTGGGCCAACAATTGATCGACAGCCTTGGCGTGTGCCTGATCAGTGCTTCCTTTCTCGCCTACACAGGCGCCTTCACCTGGGAGTTTCGCAAGACCATGGTTTTCGACGACTGGTTGGAGGACATTCTGTCCCTGGGCATTCCTATGAAGACCCCGTTCAAAATTGACGGCTATCTAACCACTGACGTAGAGATATCGCAGTGGAGCAACGAGGGCCTTCCGCCCGACGAGCTCTCCATCCAAAATGGCATCCTGACCATGCGGGCATCCCGCTTTCCGTTGTGCATCGATCCCCAGCTACAAGCACTAAAATGGATCCGCAAGAGGGAGACGAAAAACAACCTTAAAATACTCTCCTTCAGCGACTCCGACTTCCTTAAGCAGCTCGAAATGGCAATTATGTACGGTAACCCGGTTCTTTTCGAGGATGTGGACGATTACATAGACCCGGTTATCGACGACATCCTGCAAAAGAATCTGCGCATACAGGGCGGTCGTAAGTTTGTCTTGTTGGGCGACAAAGAGGTGGATTGGGATCCAGGCTTCCGTGTCTACCTCACCACTAAATTTTCGAACCCAAAATTCGATCCGGCTGTGTATGCCAAGGCTTTGGTCATTAACTACACTGTTACACAAACGGGCCTGGAGGATCAGCTGCTTAGTGTGGTTGTGGGAACCGAACGACCTGATCTGGAGGCCCAGCGCGAATCGCTAATCTCCCAGACCAGCGAGAATAAGCAGCTGTTGCAGCAACTGGAGGATTCGCTTCTTCGCGAGCTGGCCACCTCGACGGGCAACATGCTGGACAACACAGAGCTGATCGAGACACTGGAGAACACGAAGACCAAGGCCGCCGTAGTGATGGAGCAGCTGAAGCTGGCGGCGGATACGGCGGCAGACATTGAAATACTCCGAAACGGATATCTTCCGGCCGCCAAGCGTGGTGCAGTGCTATTCTTTGCCCTGGCAGATATGGCCACGGTGAATAGCATGTACCAATATGCCCTGGCCGCCTACCTGGAAGTGTTTGTGTACTCCCTTCGAAAAGCCGTGCCAGACGCGAGTCTCAACAAGCGACTAAACAACATCATTAAAACCCTGACTGAGAACGTGTACTGCTATGGCTGCACCGGTATCTTCGAGCGCCATAAGCTGCTCTTCTCCTTTCAGATAGCCACCAAGCTGGCCCAGCGGGATGGGATCCTCCTGCAATCGGAGCTGGACTTCTTCATCAAGGGAAGCATTGCGCTCACCAAGAGCGAGCGCTCGAATCCCTGCAAGTGGCTACCGGAAAAAAGCTGGGAGGATCTGCTGAAGTTGGCATTTGACTTCCCCGATCAGTTTGGCAGTTTGCCAGATCACTTTAGTAGAGTTGTCGACGAGTGGAGGGCGGTAAGTTAGTTGATCTCCTAAATATGAACTATTACTATCATTGAGATTGACAAGTTTACAAGCAAGTTAAGTTATTAAGTTCAGCTTATTTATTTAAGTGCAAACGTATTTTTTTGTTTTAAAATTTTAAAATTAAAAAAAAAAACGTTCCTTAACCGGAATGGGATGTTAAGCCTCACACTGTGAAATGTTTTTTCATATTTTCCCCCGTTATTTTTGTATTTTCGTTTCCGATTTCCCGCTGCTTGCTTGGGTACATCATCTTCAATGTCAACGTCAACTATGATGCCGTTATCAAATTGCTGCTACTGCCACTACAACTGCTCCTGTTCCTACGCCTGCTCCTGGTCCTGTCACTGCCACTGCCGCTCCTGATACTGCTGCTCGTATTGTTGTTGGTCTCCGTTTACCCCTTGGCATGGTCTGCGGACTATGCTATAAAATGCACAACAACAACAACTGCAACAACTTGGACTTGGGTGGTCGATGGGTCCGCACCAAAACTGCTTCTGATTCTGGCTGTGATTCTGACTGGCATGTGGCATTCACTGACTTCCGTTTCGTTGCCGACGCTCATTTTGCCTGCACTTATCGCCATCGTCATCCGCATTCTCATCCTCATCCTCATTCCCATCCGCATCCGGATCCGGATCCGCATCGCCATCCACGCCCATATCGCCGAATGCCCATGAACCGTCGTTGCCGTTCAGTGGTACGACTTGGAGAATCCCGAGGAGGTGGCATGTCCGGGCGACTACAACATCAAATGCAATGCATTCCAGGCAAGTGCCGGTCCTGCTCAACTGAGCTATGCTACAGCTATGTACTCACCCACTCGCTTTGCATGCTTTCAGCTTCGAGTGGCCCTGCTTAGGAGCTGAAGTCTCCTGCTTCTTCGGCGCTTCAGCTCCTCGGCTTCTTCAACTCCTAAATTTGTTGCTGCTGTGGCTGTTGTCGTTGCCATTGAGCGTTATTGGATTTCGTACTTTATGCCCAGTTCTAGTGGATTATTATGTACAAGCCATTCACCCCCACACTTGCAAAGGACACCACGGGGATGGACGGTTGGGAGTTCAGTTTTACCCGACTTTTGCTACGTCCTGCGACTTTGGCGCACATTTTCTTCTCAAGTTATTAGCAGCCTGTTTTTGTCAGCAAGCATGCTGGCATCCCAGCCCCACCCCAGTTCCCGTCCAGCGTCCTAGTATCCGTGTTTCACTATAGATATCCTCATACATATCTCTTTTTCGCGTTGGCTGTGTCTGTGTGTGCATTACCATATTTTATCAATTTTCCAAACCATTAGATGAACGGCAATTTGCGCCCACAGTCGCACTTGAAACCAGCACCCGACCAAGCCAAGCCAAGCGAGCCCAATTTGCACTTGAGTTGTGCTTGCAAACCGCAGCAACGATGGCAACACAAAATCGCTCAAGCAACAGCAGCAACAACGGCAGAAAACCCACTGGGAGGGAGTGACGGAGAACTGTCGCCGGCTCTTTGTCGTGGGGTGTTATTAAAATGTCCAAAACCTATCACCCAACACCCCTCACCCGTACGTTTCGTCCACAGAAATTAATGTTCCTGCGTTGCTTTCGCGTCGACCGCATATTCCGCTGCATAAATCAGTACATCGTGGACACAATGGACGAGTTTTATATTATGCCTCCAGTGGTGAGCTTCACAGCCATCTATGAGCAGACCACGTGCATGATCCCCGTTTGCTTTGTTCTGAGCGCCGGTTCGGATCCTACCAATGATCTGATCAAGCTGGCAGATACCCTTGTCGGCATGTCCAACTTCTGCCACATTTCTCTGGGTCAGGGCCAGGAAAAGGCCGCCATCCAGCTTTTGGATATGGCCACTAAGCAGGGCATGTGGCTGATGTTGCAGAACGGGCACCTGCTAATAAAGTTTGTGCGCGATTTGGAGAAGACCCTTGACCGCATCGAGAATCCGCATCCGGACTTTAGGTTGTGGATAACCACCGATCCGACGCCCAGCTTTCCAATTGGCATTTTGCAAAAGTCCCTAAAGGGTAAGTGGGAAAATAGTTAATTACCTAATATTTAACACATCAAAACTAAAGCAACACATTTAAATGGATCGATTTCCATGCTCCACAAAATATCATTTTATTGGCTAAATGAACATTATCTTAATATTTATTACTACTCGAAGACTGTTTACTGCTTCCCTAAGACACACATATTTTAATTGTAAATAATTCGTTTATATAGTAGCTACTGCATAGAGTATGGATTGTGCACCAATAGCATCCACTAATGCCAAGTGCACCTTTTGACTTTGCAGTGGTCACCGAGCCACCCAACGGCCTCAAGCTGAATCTGCGCTCCACGTACTTCAAAGTGCGTCAGGAGCGCCTCGAGAGCTGCTCCCACCCCGCGTTTCGGCCCCTGGTGTACGTGCTAGCCTTTTTCCACGCTGTCGTCCAAGTGAGTCTGCCATAGATAGTGCAATTTACAGACAGAGCCCAGCTGGTCGAGTATGTGGAGTTGTTTATTTATTAATCTCTTAATTTCTAGCTGCTGAAAGCTTTTTAGAGCCATGTTGCACAATTGATTGAGCAACGGCGGGCAGCAACAAACAGCAGTTACAGCAAATGGATATTGATCGCCCGCTTGAGGGCACCTCGATTAATCTGAATTTTCCCATCCGCAGGAACGTCGCAAGTACGACAAATTGGGTTGGAACATAGCGTACGACTTTAACGACACGGACTTCGAAGTGTGCACCGAGATCCTGCGTACCTACCTCACCCGCACCTCCTTGAGCGCGAAGTTACCTTGGAACAGCTTGAAGTACCTCATCGGCGAGGTGATGTACGGCGGGCGTGTGATTGACGACTTTGATCGCCGCATCACCAACTGCTACATGAACGAGTACATGGGCGATTTCCTATTCGATGAGTTCAACCAGTTCCATTTCTACGAGGACGACAACGTGGACTACTGCCTGCCGGACGAGGAGACGGTCCTCAAGGAGGACTACATAGGTGAGTGGAGCTGAGCCGAGCTGAGTGACAGGACGTGTACCATATATAGTACATATGTAATGCCCTGACAACAGCGCACATCGACAAACTGCCGCTGGTCAACAAGCCGGATGTGTTTGGTTTGCATCCGAACGCGGAAATCGGTTATTACACAGCGGCAGCACGCAGCATTTGGAACAGTTTGATTGAGTTGCAGCCGCAGACGGGTGAGTGGCCAACCAATTGCAGATACATATGAGCGCACGCACAAACGTACATTTAACCGCCTCCCGGTGGGCCTATCTGTTCGAGATAGAATGCCTCGAACCGCCACACCTTCATATCTGATCCACATAAACTTGCACATCCGCTGATAATTCGAATCGGGAAAAACAAACGATAATAGTGTCATATACAAGTTTTGTAGATACGGAGATCCGGGCAAGCCCAGCCTGGCAAATGGTTCAATTTGCATGCACCGTGTGCCAATTGTCAGCCGTTTATTTCATTTTATCTTGTTGATTTTCATTCCTGCGCTCCGCTGTGTTGTATTTTTGGCATGTTGAATTTTTAATTTAATTTAATTAATTAGTTGCGGTTTTGCAATTAACTTTATTGCATGCGCCATTATTGCCAGCACCCAACAGCAATGCACACATTAAAAATTAAAATAGAACCGCACACACGCGGGTCAAATGCAAGGCCCCACGCCCATAGAACCCACCTCACCCCATTCCCCATTGCATTCACTCACTTTCATCGGGATGCCGCAAATCGCAGCGAATCGCGTTCAAACCTCACCGCAGCGACCGCCATCAGAAGTACCAAAAAATGGTGAAACGTCACCCAAAAGTCGATAATTTTGCGTTACGGGGCTTAAACGTGTTAAAACCGCCATCAGAGAGCACTTTCCATGCCCCTTCCCGTCTTGCACCGACCAACCATTCACCTCACATTTACACATACATATGTATGTATTTGTTTGCACACACGCCCAGCCATGTTCGTGTGTGTGTCCTTGTAAATAATTGTATATACAATTTGGAATACTTTTTAAATATATTTGCACACATGAAGTGACCAAGTGGACACCGACAGAAGTAAATCCTGGTAAAGTATTTTGCGTAAACAGAGTCTCTCGACTCCCCGTAGTTGTAAATAAAAGTAATAAAAGTAATAGGAAGCATAATCGAGGTTAACCATTTTGATTCGTTTAATCGCGAGACGTCCAGTATTATGCAAACAATTTCAGCTGCATCGCAATGAAGCCTTTGGTCAAATTAAAAATACTACCTTTTCGGACCTAGTTAATTGTTAAATAAAAGGTGCGATCTTATTGTTATTCTTACAAATGGAGCCGACGAACCTCTAAATAATGCGAACAGCTGCCGAGAATTCGATGCCAATATGCTTCACTTTTCAGCTCCCTTTAAAACGGCCATTATTTGCATATTCATGAGCTATAGTATTTGCTAATTGATAAAAAAAAATGTGTATATTCAGAAAAGTTTTTCAGGAAAAATTTACATTTGTTGGCCGTTAAAACGCACAAAAGATAAATTAAGAATTAATAAAAATAACACACTCAAAAGGGACGGGAGTAAATGTTGGGGCAACAAATGGAACAACCGCAGCATCTGCATATATTTCAGCAGATTTGTCGCCCCTTCCTGGTTGTCCCAACCAAGAGCCAGAACTGACACTGATCTGTGCTTCATTCAGGTGAGGGGACCGGCGGCATTAGCCGCGACGACTTCATCGACTCCGTGGCCTCCGGGATCCTGAAGAAGCTGCCTCCCGCATTTGAGACATGGCGCATCCGCAAACAGATCCAGATGAGTCTCTCTCCCACAGGGGTGGTGCTGCTGCAGGAGCTGGATCGCTTCAATTTGCTAGTGGTTCGCATCAAGAAGACTTTGGAGCTGCTCCGCAAGGTAACCCACTAACGAACCAACTTAGAGATTGTACGCCACGGCAGCCACTGGCTGTCAATAGAGGCCGCACATAAATCCTTCAGGATTGTTTTGCATTTCGTATTTTGCATTTCGCATTTGTTTATGCATTTGCCAACTTGGCTGGCTACCAAGCAAACAAAGACAAAATTTGAATGCGAGGCCGCTGGGGTGTGGCGCGGTGATCCCGGCTAAGGCTGCAGTTTGTTGCCAAAATAAATTTACAAATGCAAATGAACTCCGGCTCCCTGCTGCCGTAGCACCATCGGAGGCAGCAATTGTCCTGGCGGCTGCAGTGGCAGTCACGCCCACACATGTCCCGAATCCATTGTGCCTTTTAATTTAATTGCATGCTCTCCGCAGGCCATCGCCGGCGAAATCGGCATGGACAATGTGCTGGACAACATTGCCAACTCTCTGTTCAATGGCCTCCTGCCAGTCTCGTGGAGCAAGCTGGCGCCGGCGACGTGCAAGCAGTTGGCCAGCTGGCTGGAGCACTTGCATGTGAGTACTGCGGATATGGGTGCGGGGAAGGACTTGGGTGTGAAATTGAGGCCTTTCGTAAAGGGTGCATCTCATTAACCAACCGGGGGGGAAATCAATCAAGGCGAGTTTTGGGTTGCAGACGTGTTCGTGTCCCCTAATCATCCCTTTTGTCTAGCAACGCGCCGTCCAATACAAATACTGGACGCTTTCCGGGGAGCCTCTGGTCATGTGGCTGTCCGGGCTGCATATACCGCAGTCCTATCTCACGGCTCTAGTGCAGGTGAGTTGGCATTGTACTAACAGCAGCCCAGCAGACCAGCAGCCCAGAACCAGGCAAGAGGTAATCAACACCCACTTTCATCTGCAGATTGCTTGCCGCAGAAACGCCTGGCCCCTGGATCGCTCCACTCTGTTCACCTACGTTACCAAGTTTGCGGACCCCGACGATGTGGAGGAACGACCAGTGACGGTGAGTGTTGCCACCTACCGACCCCGCTGCTCCCCTCCTGACATTCTGAATGCAAAACGATGACCCAACTCCGAACACTGACCTGGAGTGGAAGCCATTAGCACATAAAAAAACTAAAGGGGCTTATTTTTGTTTATATTAACTTTTTTATTTATTTTCTCTTTAATTTACCAAAAAATATTTCTGTAGTTTCTAAATGTTGAACTACAGATTTTTTAATTGATTAATATTTTGCTCATAGAGTCAAGTATTTCTTTAAATATTACTCGACCGAATCGTATTTGAGGTCACTTATAGAAAACCATAGTTTTTTATCTATATTTCCTTCGGAATTTACTCGTATTTAATTCCGGAGAAAGTATTTTCTGCGGGTGCAGGCCTGGACTGGAACTAATTTGGTAATTAGGAATTCTGTTTGCATTTTAATCGCTCAACTTTTTGCAGGGCTGCCTGGTGCACGGTTTGTACATCGAGGGAGCTCGCTTTGACCAGGGCATCAATCAGCTGGCGCGCTCTCATCCGAAGATCCTGGTGGAGGAGCTGGCCATTCTCGCCGTTGAGCCCATCGAGGCACATCGTCTCAAGCTGCAGGTTTGTTTTGCCTTTTTTTGAAATTCCGGAATTGCCGGAATAGCTGGCTGCAGATCCTAGCTTTGACGCCGTCTGTCAGTGACAAGTACTAATGTGCGCTGTATCTATGTAGCCACTGCCAACCTCTAGTGCCATGCATATGGGGAGGCGGCGGTTGGGCGTGGCCACGCTGATATTTGTTTAAATGCATCGCACTAAATTACCAAAAGCTTCGGCCGTCCCCTCCCGGATGTCGGCTAATGGGGCATCTGTTGTGCTAATTGTTTCTGTTTTAAAATGGCCCAAACTTTGCACTAGTTTCCGGGGTTTTCGCGTTAAATGTTGACATAAAATTGTTTGTTCTATTCTTTCAGAACACTTTCCTGGCTCCCGTTTATACGACTTCGCTGCGTAGGAATGCCATGGGTGTGGGCCTGGTCTTCGAGGCAAACTTAGCAACCTCCGAAGATCTGAGCCACTGGATACTGCAAGGCGTTTGCCTGACCCTCAATACGGACAACTGAGATCTTCCTTCTGCCCAAAAGACTGAGCATCGATTGAGATTGATTTTTTTCATCGAATTATTTTTTCTACATTCAAGTGGTTTTGCATAAATATAGTGTTTGCATATGCTGCTTGTTAACCGACTTAAATATTGTAATTTTACCTCCGCAAGTTACCAAGTTAAAAAAAAAAAATTAAAAATTTAAACCAATCTCTTGAATTTTTTACGGTGCCTTTAAAATTATACAATAAATTTAACAGCCATTCTTTTAATTTTTTTATTTTTATTATTTTGTAAATAAAATCTTTAGATAGTGAGAACAAACATATTTAATTTATAAACAAAATAAAATTTAAAAAAACGTACAACTAAAAACTCAATTAAAAATGTTCAATGAAGAACCACTCACCATTTTTCATGTGTTCAAAATCATTCTCATAAAAACTTAAACTCCAACCCTTTTGCTTGATTATTATTTATATATTTCGAAAATTTTTTACTAAAGCCAAATAAATCTATGTTTACAGCTCTGTAGTGGCAATGGAGTTCATCATTTAGTATCCTGCTCGCTAGTGCTAGTGCCGGTCAATAACGTGATTTGTGCTTGCTTCGCCTGATATGCGTCCGGTCTGCGTGTCATTACCTGCGCCGCCAGCAGCCAAAGCAGCTGCGAAACTTGTCTAGAATGGTAGACTTCATGGAAGGCAGCAGAAGTTCCAGGTTCTGAGTGCCAGCACTGTCGTCGGACTCCAGGTCCGAGTCGATTGTCATTTCCTGTATGCTGAACGTGTCGGTCAGCTCTGGATTGTGCTGACGGCGCTTGGACCGCTTCAGTTGGGCGGGGAAAAAGGATATTTCCTCGGCCTCGTCACTGCTTTCAGACTTGTAATCCACCAGCGGCTTATGCTCGGGCTCGCCAGGAATGGGCAATCGGTTGATAGGTATCAACGTGGACGACTGCGTCTTTGTGGCCTGTAGCGGGGAACCAATTTTAATTGAAGTAAGCGCCGGCAACGCTGATTCTGACTCACCTGCTCCTCCTGGAATTGGGTGTAGTTGCGGCGGGCGCGTTCGACCTTAAGCTCCAGTTTTCGCTGCAGTATGCGGCAAGTGTTAGGTGGCTCGTGGCCTCGACCGGAACCGGTCGCCGCCTCCTCTTTCTCATCGATTTCTATGGTCGTAGGGGCATACACCTTCCCAGCACCCCTGAATGCCACCTCAAACTCCAAGTCGGACATGTGTTTGGGGGCTCCGCAGGCCGTTTTCTGCGGTGACGTTGTACCAGGAAAATTGCATTGTTTTATCTGTTGTTGCTTTTGATGTCGAAGGGGACTCACCAGCAAGCCTCCGGAACCATCTTCGTAGATGTTGGACTGTCTGTCCTCGCTGTCAATGCCGCTGTCCTCCATTTTTCACCTAAAAACTCTATATAACTGTCGAATATGTTTAGAAAAAGTAGAAACTGCACGCGATAGCAACACAAACAAATTTTATTGTGCTACTCCCAAATCCAAGCCACCCCAAAACGGCGCAAGGCGCAGAATCCGGCGAACAGCTGGCGTGGAAAAGCTCTGGAAAAATCAATAACCCTTGCCAATGGCGTTGCCAGATAGAATGTCATTTCAAAAAAAGGTTTTCCCCGAAGATGTTCCATCAAAAAATCTGTCTTTATACATATGCACTCTTTATTGTTTAGTTTTAATTTATTTACAATTAATTCTTTTAGGCTTAAATTCTCTTGCTATTTGCGTTGCACAAAAATTGTAGTAGAAGCTATGGGTTCGTAGAATGAAAATTCGTTTTAGCCGCTTTCCTCGATGCTGGTCACTACTCGTAATCAAGAATAAATAGGAACACAAACATAAAACACACTACAACTATTTGCTTTTGTTCTGGAAAAGAGTAAATACAATACTACAAAGATGGTGGTTCTTTCTTGATCCGCAGGCTATAGCTACGGCTATACTATGGTGGCTTTTTTGGTTTCTTTGCCTTTAAGTGGCCTTCTCCCTTATTAGGATGCCGGTAGTATTGATACAATTATTGATCTCGTGTCGCAGGGTTAAAATCAATTCGTAATGTAATCGGAATCGATTCATTTGATCCTGTGTTACACTGCGTTGGGGTGTTGGCCAACAATTTGGCCAGCCAGCGTGCAGGATCTGCAACAGAACTTGGCGTAGTACGGGTTATAGCAGTAGCGTCCCTTGACGATGAGCTGGCAGTTGGCGAAGTAAGGATTGTCGATACACTCGGGCGACACTGGTATGGCAGCTGCACGAATGAATGCTTTGGTTAGTCTGGCACTGTTTAACAACAGCAATGGCTTACGCTTACATTGAATGGTAACCTCTTCCTGGCTGATAAAGTAGCTGAAGGCGTTGCTGGCCTTGCAGCCATACTTGCCCGAGTCCGCGGGGCTCACATCGCTTAGCACCAACCGATGTGGTTGTGCTGTAATTAAAGCACGTATATGTAATGTTAATATGAGAGTAAATATAAAGTGAGCAACAGCTTACTGGTAATTTGTACGCGGTGGTTGTTGTATAGTGGAACGTTGTCCTTGGTCCAAGTCACATTAGGTGCCGGATAGCCTTGCACCGAGCAGCTCAGAGCGATTGTGGAGCCGGGCGAGTAGCTGTTCTCTTGGTCCAGGGCCACCACGGCATGGGCATTTACTGCGAATCAGATAAGCATACGGATGAGATTAGAGCTGTGCCTCCTCGCCACACTTCCCGCATAAAATCAAACATACAAACATCCCGTGCCAGGCCAGTGCATAACATGCAAATGCTCTATATCCACTTACCTTGGGGCGATGGTACATAAGGTGGCCGGGTGGGGAAGTAGGGGTAACTTGGCCGTTGGGTAATTGGTGCCGTCGCCGGGTCCAGCACATACTGCAGGTACTGGGCATCCTCGTTGGTCAACGCCCTGGCGGGGCCCACGGCCTTAAGAGTAACACGCAGCGACACGGGGCGCCCCTTATTGTATACCTCGCAGATGTACAGACCCAGGTCCGATAACTGGATGGCCTTAAACACCAGCGAGTAATCGCGGGCCATCTCGGCACGGTCGCGGTTTGTGTTTAGGCCGAAAATGTTGTTGTTGCGCCACCAATTGACGTGCGGGCGCGGATGACCGCCAGCCGGGCATCGAATGACCGCCGGCCGGTTCAAATGCACAATCTGGGTCACGTTCTTGTCACCGAAAATGTAGGCGGGTATGGGTACGGGTTCTACCATAACCAAGTTGTATGCAGGTCGAAAGGGTTACAGTAAGCAGGCAGCATGCGCATAAAAGTTTCAATACAAAGCAGTTAGTTACGAATCCAACACCAAAGATATTAGTAAATAACAAGTAGGAACGCTGTAGTCGAGATTTCTCGACAACGAGATACCATGTACCTCTTTTCTTTATGAACCATTTCTTTGATTTTATTTTATTTTTTTCAAATAATTCACTATATTTTCGTTTGTTGACTTCAAAACAAGTAGAAACGCTGTAGTCGAGATTCCTCGACAACGAGATACCATGTACCTCTCTTGCCGTTGCCGTGGGAAGGGGTGGGTAAAACTTTTATTGGTCATATCTTCTATATTTATTGTCNGAAGGGGTGGGTAAAACTTTAATTGGCCATATCTTCTATATTTATTGTCCGATCCGTACGTAATTTTGCACGTACGTGTTTGACAGCGTTCCTACTTGTTATATTAGAGCCCAAGGAAAATTAATTTATCGAACCCTAAGTGATCTCCATATTTTTTTTTTGTATTGTTTAATAGTATGTGAGGAATGAATATTCTGCTGAAACTCACCTGTCACCTGGAGAACTACCTCGCGTCGCACAGGCTCGCCCAAACCATTACTGGCCACACACACGTAGGTGCCGTCGTCAGTCTGGCGCACCTGGACAATGGTCAGGTCACCGTTCGAGGTCAGTACATACCGTCCTTGGTTTGTGTCAATCTAGTGAAAAGGTCATAAGTGCCAAAAAGGAAAGAGGTACAGTGGCTGATACACTTACCACGACATTCTTGAGCGACCATGTGATATTGGGGGCGGGATTCCCGGTGGCAAAGCATCGCAACACCGCAATGCCACCGATCGAGGACTGCACATCCAGTTCCTCAGGCCGTTTGGGCTCCAGATCGACCTTTCTGTCGCCTGGATAAACAACCGCCGGAGCTTGAGTACTTGTCGGGAGTTCGGGACGAGCGGGACGCACGCAGATCTGGCCACAGCCATCGCTGCAACACTTGTTGTCGCCGCGGCAATCTGCGTCGTTATAACACTCAACGCTGCAACCGCTAACATTGGCGGCCAAAGCAGGACAATCGCCAGGCTTGGTGACATCACGACAGACTGGAGCGAACTGACGGTTGCCGGCGTTAACCACTTCGATGGCGCACTGCTTGCCCTCGGGGCAATTGTGACCGTCGCAAGGATTTTCACAGACGCATTGCGAGCATTCTGGTTGGGATCGGGCCTCCTGTCGGCGCACACCATAAGGACAACGCAAATCCCGGCATTCGGACTCGAAAATGTCGCACAGGCCCTGCCCAATTTCGTTACTGTGTTCGTTGTCGACGGGTTCTGTAGAAGAGGAAAACAGATTGATTTAGAAATGAATAATACGAATTCGTTCCCGCTGTCCCAAAACCCGTGCAATCTTAAAATGATCGAATAGTGTAAAAATCAAAACTACTGATGCTACTGCAACGTTTCTACAAGGCAAGCTATTAAAAGTAGGCGAAGTGCAAGGTGTGCTGGGTGGAGTTGCAGGTTGTATGCTGTTTGGTGGGGTGCTCTGTGGTGCCGAAAATTTTCAGAGAAGCAAGGGTCGGAAGGCAGGCTTACTTCCGCAAAGATTCGTGCAAGCCTCGAACGATCTGAAGTTGTTCTGGTTTCCCGTGCAACCCGCATAGATGAAGGACACACATGTGCCATGGGCGTCGTCGTAGTACCAGCGGCGCTCATGCACCGACGGGCCGTTGCAGCGGCCCATTGCCAGCGGCAGAAGGCAAATTTCTACTTACGCAAGAGAAGAATCATTATGCGGCGAGATCTCCTGGCAAAGCCCCCCGTATGTGTTACCTTTCGATGAAACCGCTACATCAGGCTCTCGAGCCGCAATGCACACCGTCTGGCACTCGTATGCATCGTTGAACCGGTTTCCAGTGCCATCGCAACCGCCGTAAGTGAACGGTTCGCAAGTCTGCCTCTCCTTGTTGAAGTAGTAGCGGGTCTGCCACTGTGTGCACGGACCCGTGGATACAGGTTCATTGCACACGTCTAACGCAAAGGATTAAATTACCTGAAACAGGACTCCCTGACCCCCTCATCGATCGCCGGATAGACGAGGCCCCACACTTACCCACATCCTTGAATTCGCCACACTGCCGCTCGCACTGGTCGCGCGTCTCGAAGCGGTTACCGTTGCCGCCGCATCCGCTGTAGGAGAACGCCGTGCATACCATTTCTTCAGGGTCGTAGAACCACGCCGTCGTGTGGTTGTCGCACTCGCCAGCCTCGGGTGCCTGGTTGCACACGGAATAAGTCTGACGGCCAGAGAGATCGATTATTGCAATTGAATTACTATTGTAGTTTACATTATATATGTTAATATTCAATATTCATTTGGCTTTTCTAAAATATTTTTTAAGGTTTCAAGGGAAAACCTCTTCATTAAGAAATATGCATGGGCGCTTTGCTCAATTTCCACATTCTCTATACTCTTTTTCGCAAGGGGAATGAAAGGAATTAAGTTTATTAAAACTATAATCCGTAATCTTACGTATTTTTTTAAAACTAATACCGCCCACTTACCGGTGCAGATGCCGGTGGCTCCACTGGGCTCTGACTGCGACAGAAGCTGAGGCACTGCTGCTCCGACACAAAGTTGTTGCGGTTGCCGCGACAGCCACTAAACTCGAACTCGTGGCAACCACCGCTGCGCTCGTCGTAGTACCAGTGCAGGGCGATTTCGTCGCACCGCCCGCGCACTGGTGGCAACGAGCAGGTGGACTGGGCTACATTGCACTCGTTCTGGCACTCGTCCTCGCTGGCGAAGTTGTTGGCATTGCCACCGCAGCCAGTGTATATAAACTCGTCGCAGAGTCCGTCCTGGCTATTGTAATACCAGCGGGTCGCGTTTTCATAGCAATTGCCCGGCTCGGAGGCCAAGAAGCACTTGTCCGTATTCGACTCACCAAATCGGCTGTCTATGGCGGGTGCGCAGCGAGCAGAGCAATCCTCCTCAGACTCGAAGCGGTTATCGTTGCCACCACAGCCGCCGTAGTAGAACTGCTGGCAGGTGCCGGCCGTAGAGTTGTAGTTCCACTTTAGCACCCAGTCACCACAGTCGCCAGGAGCCGCAGGCTGTTCGCACTGACCGACGTCAGCAGCAGATGGCGAAGGTTCCCTAGATGCAGCTGGAGCCGGAGTAGGCTCTGGTCCTTGGGGCCTGCTGCATCGCTGCTGGCAGTCGGATTCCGTGTCAAAGCGATTGCCATTGCCGCCACAGCCGCCGTAGTAGAACTGAGTGCAAGCACCGCTGGACCGTTCAAAGTGCCACTTGAGCTCCCAGTTGCTGCAATCGCCGGCGTTAACAGTCTCGTCACACAAATCCACGCTGCTGGGTCGAGGGGTGGTGGTTGTGGGCTCTGGCTTGCGTTCGCAGCGCGCCAGACAGGCGTCCTCGCTGGAGAAGCGATTCTGGTTGCCGCCACAGCCTCCGTAGTAGAACTGTCGACAGCTCTGGTCCTTGGTGTCGTAGTACCAGGCAGCCTCGTAATTGGCACACTCGCCCACCTCGGCCGGGATCTCGCAGATGTCCTTGGCTGCACGGAATTGTGGGGGGTAAGCAGAGCGTCAGTAGGACAATGCATTTAAAGACACGGTGGAACACAATGAAAGCAGTCGCCCGGGCAGACAACATTGAAAGCTTACCAACTTGCCGGGGGCAGTGGTCCTCGCAGGACTCCAAGGTGGGGAAGTTGTTCTTGTTGCCACCACAACCAGTGTAGTAGAAGGGCACGCAACGCTTCTCGCTCTCGGAGAAGTGCCACTTGGCGAGCCGTTCGCTGCAATCACCGGTTTGCTTAGGAAGCGAGCAGTGCTCTTTAAGGGCAGTGGGTGCAGGTACAGGATACAGGTGAAGGTTCAGGTGGGTTCAAGAGGTCGGCATAGCAAGTAACAAGCAATCATGCGCATACAATAAACCAAGTAACCAAGCATTTTTTGGGAGAAGGAAAGTGTAGGAAAACATACCGTTAACCAGGATAATCAGTCAGCTTTAGGCCTAAAACTACTCGCTAACCCCAAGTAATACACAACCCCACAACCCATAACAAGCTACGCAGCAAACAAAATCAGATCTCAAACCTTTAAGCACGCCCGGCTGGCGGCAATTGTAGTTGCAAGCGTGTTCCGTTGGATAGTTGTTCTTGTTGCCCTTGCAGCCACCGTAGGTAAAGGGGCGGCAAATGTCAGTTTGGTTGTCGTAGAACCAGCGCTCAAAGTTTCCGTTGCAGGGTCCGGCTTCCACGGGTTGCTCGCAAGTGGCTAAAATGTGATACGAAAAAGCACCCATCAGTACCAAAAGAAAGGACTTTTCTGAACCCAAGTTTACTTACGAATGCTTTCGCTAACAGAACATGTGCTTTGACACTGCTCAAGGCTGTCGAAGCGGTTATTCGTGCCGTAGCAGCCGCCGTACTGGAACTCTTCACACCGATTGCGATCGGCGTCAAAGTACCATTTCTTTGTGAAGCCAGTGCATGGCCCAGAGCTCTTGGGAAGTAGACAAACGTGCTGGCCGCTGTACTCTTGGCAGGTGTCCTTGCACTCGGCCTCACTCTCGAAACGGTTGGCATTGCCTTCACAGCCGCCGTACCAGAATCGAGCGCAGCCGCCATAAGCGGTATCGAAGTAGTACTTGACACTGAAGTTCCCGCAAGTACCAGTCTCTTTGGGCAGACCACAGGCCTTCTGCGGTGGCTCCTGTACATTTTCGCATCCGCCAAACTTCTCATCTGTCGCCTTACTAACACCGTCGGGGCAGCAGCCAAACTGGCTCTCCACGCAGGTGCATCCCTCAAAGTCGGGCCCCTTTGCCGGGGTCTTCTCATCCTCGCAGCACTTGAACTCCGTTTGGGTGCAATGACATCCGTGGTGGTGGGGTCCCTTGGCAAAGGTGATTCCGTCGGGGCAGCAGCCAAACTGGGTTGTCTCGCAAGGACAGCCCTCAAACTTGGGGCCCTTGGCGGCGGTGATCTTGTCAGGACAGCAGCCATGCTCCGTTGTCTCGCATGCGCAGCCCTCTTGATTGTACCCGCGGGCAGGCGACTTCTTGTCTGGACAGCAACCGTACGGCGTGTAGTGACACTCGCAGCCCTCAAAGTTGGGTCCACGGGCGGGCAGCACGTTGTCAGGGCAGCAACCGAACTGAGTGTCCAGGCAGCAGCCTTCATTATTGGGACCGTGGGCCGGGGTCTGTTTGTCAGGGCAACAACCGAAATGGTCGCGTGTGCAGGCGGCACATCCCTGAGCATTAGGACCAGCAGCAGCGGTGCGACCATCTGGACAGCAACCGTGCTCAGAGGTTTTGCAACCAGCCGCGGGAGATGCAGGAGCTGCTGGTTTATCACATCCCTCGAAGTCAGGGCCCTTTGCGGGAGTTTTGGCATCGGGACAACAGCCGAATTCTCCAAAGGAGCAAGATTTTTTGGCAGTTTCAGGTTCCACCTCTCCAGATCCCTCAACGTCAGGTGTCTGCGGCTTCGACTCCTCCGTAGTGGTTGTGGTTGCCACTGTGGTTGTCTCTGGACATCCCTCATTGTCCTCGCCATCGGCAGCGGTGAATTTATCCGGACAGCATCCAAAGAGGCTTTCGGCGCACTGCGACTTGGGGCAGCCCTTGTTCTTCTTGCCCTTGGCCGGAGATACTCCGTCAAGGCAGCATCCGAATTTGGTCTCAGCGCATGTTTTGACAATGGGACAGCCCTCGTCGAAAGGTCCAGTTGGTGTGGACTTGCCATCTGGACAGCATCCGTACTTGGACTTATCGCAGTTACTCTTTTTAGGCTTACATTTGCGCTCCTTGGCAATAGTGGTCTCAAAGGTATATGGAGTGCTAGATTCATCTCCATCATTGTCGGTGGAGCTCCAAATATCACTGGTACTGCTTTCGGAGTCAGTAGACAAGGAACTTTCAGTTGAGCCCTCCGTTGTGCTAAAGGTAGATCCTTCTGTAGTGCTTTCAGTGGGTCCAACAGTAGTGCTCTCTTCTGTTGGACCACTTTCAGTTGTGTCTGTGATATCACCACTCTCAGTGCTTTCTGTAGAAACGGTTGGTACAGCGTCAGTAGAGGCGGAGGATTCTGTGGGCTCGGTGGAGCCGGTAAGGTCAGAGGATTCAGATCCATCCGTTGAGACTGTCGAACCTTCTGTAGTCGATCCATCGCTGGCGCCAGTTTCGGTGTCCTCAGTTGAGCTTGAACTTGAAGATTCAGAGGCTTCTGTTGATATGGACGAATCGTCAGTAGAACTATCAGTTGTACCATCAGAGGAGCTATCAGTTGAGCCTTCAGAAGATGCTTCAGACGCGCTTTCTGTTGAACTGCCAGTAGACTCTTCAGCAGATCCAGTAGTTGTATCGTCACTTGACTTAGTGCTGCTGGAGTCCGCTGCATTAGAAGTGGAAGAGCTTTCGGTGGAACTATCGGTCGATGCATCGCTGGAGGTAGAAGAATCAGTAGTGTCGGATACATCGAGGGTCGTTGACTCGGTCGTATCAGTGGACTCATTAGTAGTATCTGTGGTGTCTTCGGAGGTCGATTCAGATGAGACAGTAGACGAATCAGATGTTGCTCCAGATGTACTATCCGAGGAACTCTCCGTCGAGCTAGAGCCATCTGTACTATCAGATCTAGAATATACGGTAGAAGATTGTGCCTCTGTTGTTTGGTCAGAATAAATGGTCGAAGAGCCCGAGGATTCTGTGGATGCAGAAGCGCCCGTGGATTCAGAAGCATTTGATGTATCGAAGGCAGATGTTTCAGTGGAACCGGAAACTTCAGTTGAATCGGATGCAGCTGTTTCCGTGGCGCTGGAAGCATCGGTTGAACCATCAGAGGCATCCGAAGATCCGTCAATAGATGCATCCGTGGTTTCTTCGGTGGCGCCACTAGACTCAGACGCAGAGGAGCTAAAGACTTCAGTTGTCGAATCAATGTCCGTTGCACTGAACACATTGGTAGATGATTTAAGGCTGGCTTCCGAAGTTTCATCGTCATCACCGCTACCCTCAGTAGAAATGCCACTATCTGTTGTGGACTCCGTATCATCGCCTGAGCCCTCAAATGTGCTTCCAGTTGAGGATGACTCATCGTCAGGTGTCGCAGGGCTGTCACTCCACATTAGCTCCTCAGCCTCAATTGGGGTTTGCGTCTTTGCCTCACCGTCTAGGTCGACAACATCTGAAGTCGGTTCAGAGTCGGAAAGGCTGTCAGTGACAAATTCAATTCCATCGTCTTCATCGCAATCCTCCTCATCATCCTCGATGGGCTTGTCAGTGCTGGTCAATGGCAGGACCTCATCCTCGGTGCAGGCGTCTGCATTGCACTTCTCGGATAAGGATTCGACCTTCGATTCATCGCAGTTCAAAGATTTGGTGCCGTTGGACAAACAGAGGACTTCCCGAACTCTTTCACCGCCGCCACATGCCTTGCTGCAATCTCCCCAAGGTCCGGTGAACCATTCGCCAGGGCACTCCTTTTCTTCACCCTCGCAATCCTGTTCAGACTCTGGCTTTGCAGCCTTGTCACACTTGGAATCGTCACTGGCAGGAGTAACTGTCTTTCCATCGAATTCTCCACAGATTACTATGCGCGATTGAACACCTTTCCCGCATGCGGAGGAGCACTTGCTCCACTGCGAGGAGAACCATTGGGCCTCGCACTTGGGTGACTTGCAGGGCCGCGATAGAGAAGGTACCTCTGGCTCACAAAACTCCTCCGGGTACACCTTTCCCTCCTTGTTTCCACAGATGGCCGTGCGGGTCTCAGTGTTTTGACCGCATGCAGTGCACTACAAAATACACAAATTTGGAAAAGGAAACAAAAAAACTGGACAGAACTCTTACCCCACTCCACTGGGAGATAATCCAGTCCACTCCCTCACAGGGGGTCAGCAGGCACTTCTTTGCCTCCTCCGGCTTATCCTCAACACAGTCTTCGTCGGGAAGCACGCGCTTGCGTCCGTTCTCCTTGATGTAGCAGGTTACCTTTCGGGTCTGCTTGCCTTCGCCGCAGAGTTTGTCGCAGGGTGTCCAAGGACCCAGGTGATATTTTGGGCAATTCTTGATATCGCGGTTGCACTCCTTAACAGTGGCCGGCTTGTTGCCCACCTCCTTCAAGCACACGGCATCATCCTCAATGGTGTGTTCGCTGATAGTTTAAACTTATCAGTACAAACTCAAAAATGCACAAATATATGCTTACCCGCTAGATGCGATTCTCTCACAAGTAACAGTCCTGTTCTGACTTCCGTCCGATCCGCAGCCTTTGGAGCACTTTCCCCATTCTCCCTCCACCCAGTGGGGGGCGCATGGCTCCGTACCGCAGGCCTGCTCCTCCGCAGGCTTAGTCTTGGCATCGCAAAGCGATGAGTGGGCCTCGGCAAGGGTAAGGCGATTGTTGCAGGTCACTCCTCGCTTCTGGGTGCCGCCACCGCATTTGGCAGTGCACGGGCTGAACTCCAGATGCGTCCACGTGTGCGTTTCCGCGTTGGATTGGCTGAGCGTCTCCGGAATACTGTACTCGTAGTCTATGCTTATGTTCTTTTCCTGCACCAACATTACGATGAAAATGCTCTCTGATATTGGGCCACTGCAGGTCAGCTGGTCAGGAGCGGCCAAGCCCATTGGCTTGCGCTGGTAGTTCCACCAGGAGTCAGCAAAGAACTTGGGGCGAGGGAAGTCTATGCGCCAGTCACCGTTTAGGTAGTAGTGCCCGGTGTTGTTGCGGCAAGCTAGGTAGTTGCTTGACGGTGCCGTCTCCTCCACCCGGATGTTGGTGGCGCCCTGGGGCAGCAGAAGCAGGTCGTTGTACCCCGGTGCAAGATCCTTGGTGACAAGGGTGTTCCGGATCGTCTTGCATGTGCTGCCATCTCCGCCGCACTTGCGGCACTTGTCTTCCTTAGCGTCGCTGCCCAGCATCATGTCGCAGCCCACTGGCATGCACTGCCCGTCAACGCACACGTCCAAGTCCTGATCGTTGCAGCGAGTGCCATCCACGACCTTCTCCTTTTGACGGTAGTAGAAACGCTCGCCCTTGGGCATGCAGTTTAGCTCACAAGGATTGGGGGCGTTCGTATACGGCACCCACTCGTGATAAACCCCGTTAAATTGCTGGTCATTGAAGCGAGCGCACTGCAGCGACCGGAAGTCGGGATCCTCCTCTGGACAATCCTGCGTGTTGCAGGAGTAGTATCGCCGACTACCCCCACTGCAGGCTGCCTCCCCGTAATGGCTGATAAATTTGTGTTAGAGAGTTAGAAAACAACGGGTGATACATTTTAATCTTAATGTAACAAACTTTAGTGGGTAGAATTAATTTTTACCAACATAAACTAACCTAATTATGAATTATTTAATTTTAATACAATCAAGTAAGTTATGTTAAATAGGATATTCTTAGTCAAGATTTCTCGTGGCAAAAATCTAGGAATGACATTAACTGCATAATAGTTAAACAGACCTCATAGGTCTTTAGCTCTTATTTTGTCAAAGTTATCAAAGAAAATACAGTTTTATGCAAATTACAAAGGCGGAGAGGGGCGTGGCTAAATTTTGAAATAAACTTCTGCCTGCAATAATAACACACCAAAACCAAAAAGAATTACACCTCTAACTTTTACCATTTCCTAGAACGAGGTGTTCATACATACAGACAGACAGACGGGCAGACGGACAGACGAACATGGCTATATCGACTCGGCTGTTGATGCTGATCAAGAAAATATATACTTTATGGAGTCGGAGACGTCTCCTTCTGTCTGTTACATATATTTTCAAAAAGTTAATATACCATTTGTACCGTAAGGTACATTGTCAAGGACTTGAGTGCTAATGTTAATATACTCGTATATGTAGTTATAATTAAATTACACATGGACTTTAGATCTCTGCTTTTGTATTTAAGAGTGTTACAAATTATTAAATAAGTTAAATCACTCTAGTAAATTTTTGTATATTATGGGGTCCAAAACGCCTTGCAGAAATTTTGTTCACCCGTTAATTAAGGACAATTTTTGCTGGTTACTTACTCTCTTCGCAGGCACTCGCGGGTTTGGTAGGATACGCCTCCCCCGCAGGTTCGAGAGCAATCGGATGGCGAGCTCCAGTCGGACCACTCGCTGGGATCATTTCCGTCGCCGCCTGGTGTCACGGAGCTCTCCGGCAGATACATGTTTGCGCCATACTGTCTTTTCTGTCTGGAACCGGGCTGGAAGAGGGATTTCGAATAATAAGCCTCTGATCCACCTGAGATCCCCTTTACTTACGTGTCTGCACTGAGAGTCGTTAATGCCGGCCAGTACAATGAATGCTACCAAGGCAGTTGAGCTGCAAAGGGAAAGCGAAGAAGAAGACTTTTAATTAAACGCCACTCATTACCTCCCCGACTTTGGGACATTCATTAAAAGCAAGAGACCGAAGTCACGTGTTGACTTGTTGCAGTTATTTGTTGACTTTGCCGCATGCTTGGACACACAAGTGTTGAGACTCACTGAAGAAACAGCAACAGGCTGGACCAAATGGATAGGTGTGGCAGAGGGGGCGGAAGTTGGACTGCTACTTTCTCAACCCAGACCATAGAAGTTCAGAACGCGTCCAGCGAAGGGGCACCAAAACAAAGTCTTGTGGGGCTTCGCGGCGACACATGATGAACTTGTTTATGCTCGCTGGCCAGAGCAAGCAAACATTGAACTTGTTTTTTGTCTTTTGGCTAATGCAGCGGCTTGAGAAGGGGGAAAAGAGGGGAATACTACTTGGTCAAGAAGTAGGAGACAAAATCTGCAATTTCTTCGGTAACAAATTTTTTATTATGCGCCGCCGAGCGGACCATAAATATGCAATGCCACATAAACAAGACATAATTTAGCAGCGCTTCCTGCCGATATGCCAAAATAGGAAGCGGAGAACAAAACGAAAAGGACATACCCGAAAGCGGAGAACAAGCAAATAATAAGTACCGCGCCCCAGAATATATGATTCCGCCACAGACAATCCGACGCCGCGGACTCTGGATCTGCCGTCGCTTCTCTGCACAACTTTTGCGAGGCCAAGGAGGACGCCTCCCAACCAACGCCGCTGCCTGCTGGCGAGGACAAGTTGCGTGAATATGTCAAAGGCGTTCAATGTTGCAGTGCAGTCAGTACTGGGGCTGGTGCTGCAACCGTTGTTGGGGACTTGCCAATTTAATTTCTGACGCTGCGTGCGGGGAGCTAACGCTTCGTTACGCTTGAACGCCTCCGACTGATGGCGTTTGCCTCCTTCTGACTTCCCCGATATCTCCGAGAGCCTTGAGATCCCCGGCATCCTGGCCGATGCCACAGCAGGCGGGCTGCTTATGACAGCCGCTGAGCCGGGGGCCGGGCGCCAAGTGTGGCCATAATTTTTATGCTTCTGTGTTGGCATTTTAATGCAATTTGAACGCATTTCCCTTTTGGAACCAATGCCAGGACACCTATTGCTTTGGCAAGGACAACGGCAACCGACAACGGCACACATTTCACAGTCCATTGAGTTTGCGCTTTTGGGGAGCGTGCAGAAAGAACCGGGTACACAAGCCCAGGAGCGGCGTCGCCCAGTCGCCTCCTCCGGCAGTGCGTCACCATGCAAACAGGATAGTTCGCCCAGGACCTCGGCCAAAATCCAGGACCCGCGCCATTAATTGGCCAGTTCCAAGGAAACTGCTGAGGCAACAGAAACCGCAGAGCAGTTCATGATTTCGATTTCATGCAAACGGCGCCTGCTGATTACGCAAAATCTTCCCACCAGCTGCCGGATCTGTGCACCGTGGGATAAAAGCATATATACAGTATACTTTTTGGAAAAACCTCCTTATAAATTACTCAGGTGTTAAAGGAAACATAACAGTAACATAAGTAATCCACAAGAATATAAACATAAAAATCCCCAACATATGTATTGAGGCAGAATCGGCCCCATTGTGGCAAAGGGCAAAACGAAAAACATTGTTATTGCCACATGCGGCGGATGCCACGTGACACGCGCACATACAGTTGGCACAATCGTCAAATAAGTTACACATGTCATGTGAACCACCGGCCGCCACCAACCACATAAATGTCAAACAAACAGCGGAAATGCTAAATTCGGCGGAAGCTCTACAATAATAGATGTACAATAGGCTAATACCGCCGCGGTTGGTTGTTTGACCCGATTTATAGGGTGTACCCCTGCCATCTGTATGCCTGGAATGGTAAGGATTTTCTTGGGATCAAAGCACAGCACCCGTTGCCTGTGGGCCAATTAACGGGTAGCTACTGCTGCTGCTTTCTGGCCAGAAATCGGTCGCCTAAGTTCTGCCTCACAATGGCCGTCCATTGTTCATTGTCTGCCAGTGGCACTACGAGTAGGCATTTGGAAAGGCGGGCATCGCTAAGCATTGATAATATTTATTTAAAGGCCCCGGCAATCGGCATCTTAGCACTGCATAGATGCGGAGAGAGTGTCGGAAAAGGGAAAGGCATCCTCCCAGTACTTAGCCCTGCAATTGCGGGCATTATCAGTCAACTTGAACCGCCAGCGAATGGAAGTGGATACAAATCCGGGCCACTCACTCTCACTCGCCATGAGTGCAGCACTTTGCAGCATCCGAGCCGGAGAAATTCACGATCGTGTAATTGCCTCCAAATGCCTGCCAGCAACGGATGCATTTTGGGGTGGCATGTTGTAAAGACTATTGTAAATAAAGCGCCTGCTAATGAGCCGCAGCAACAACACTATCTGCGGCACTTGCATGTGCATCCACTCCACAAGTGCGTGCACTTAGCCGCGAAACTCAAGACCAAAAACAAATTACGGCTAATTTTATGCCAAACAAAATGGAATAAGCTCTAGCAGCCCAAAAGAAGCTGGTAGTACATGTTTCCAGTTTCATGGAACTTGAAATCTAAACACAAAATTCAAATAAATTGTGGCCAAATTTCACACCTGACCACGGAGGCCGGCATTTAATTTGTTTACATGACTCATCGGCGAGGCGGTGTCAGCCTCGCCCGCATTCCAATAAAGGAGCGCCCCGCCCAGGCTTTCCCAGGCCAAATGATTAGGGCCGATGCTTTAATCGAATGGCGAGTGGCGTATAATATCTGCACGCTGCATGCCACAGCTGCTATGCAGCCCTTGCATGGGCCCTTTGATGAAGACGGAATGCCCATGGCCCTCCGTTCTCCAGCTGCAACCGATTGACTTCGCTGCCCCCGTTCGCATTTTATGTTGATTGTATAACAAAAAAGAAGATGCCGAGGCAATGCTGGAATTCTACTGCAGGCTGGCTGCCCCTGATTTAATTGCGCAAGTACTGACGGACCACACTCCTTCGGAAACCGCATTTTTGATCCGAGTGATGTGTGGATGCAATTTGCCTTATTCACTGCGGATCAATCAACTGAATCGTAAAGTTTTCGATAAACCGAGACGATGAACAGTCAGCAGCCATAAAAGCTCGACCAAATTAGGAACCCGATCGGCAAAAGGAATAAGTAAGCTATGCTGGAAACTGTGTCACTGGGTAGTCGACCGTTAAACAACAGCTGCAATTAGGCAGAGATATATCTGTTGCTGTTGCTGGTGCCACTGCCGAAGCTTCGTCTGATGATGACTCTATGAAGATGCGGGCTTCCAAAGCCAGAGGCTGGCGGGGAAGGCAGCCCGACGACATTTGTTGCAACGGAAGTAAATGTTTGCATTGTTGAAATTTTAATTGCATTTGCATAAAGCAACGCACACAGTGCAGTGCAAGCGACATCCTCCATAGACGCTGCCGTTGCTGCAGCACCCTTTCAACTGCCTCGTAGCAGGAGCGATGCTGCCACAGCTGCCATTTTGACTGGCAGCCAAACACGCTGCCATGGCCCGGCCAAGCAATTATCAATTTCAAAATTAATTTAACTTAATTGAGTAGTGAAAATAATAAACACACGCACAGTGAGTGCTTTGCCCGGGAGTGTTTATGCAAAAGGCAGAGGACGGGATTATGCAACAGCAACAACTTCCCCTAATGGCTCGTCTGTGGGTGTGCCTACAAAGTTGCTGCTTTTCGGAGCCACACGGCACGGCACAGCATCACACCAAACGGCACAACAAAGTTTTCACAAATGCCTAATGAAATATTTGCCACGCGTTTGGTCAACGAGCGGGCCAAATGAGCAAACAGAATGCACGGCTTAAGCGCAGCCAAAGACACACTCGTTATCGTAGCTGCTGAAAGGGAAAGAGTTTCACTGTGTGCAGATTTACCGCGTTTCACTGCGCCAACTTACTGACCCATAAATTTCACCCGCTGACAAAATGTTCGACATGTAAACAGCAACTTTTTATGTGCAATGTTGCACCAGCCACTTGAGATGCAGCAGCCGCAGGCGACGGCCCAGAGTGCCGTGAAGCTAATTAGAGGCATCATAATGCCTTTGTCGCGACTCCGCACCCTCGATCAGCCCCGCACAAACATTGGCAATTTTCTATTTGCCCAACTCATTCGGTCTGAGATTGCTACAAGCTGCTTGACTTCAAGTTGTATTCACTTACAGCTAATAGCTCTCCAAATGGGAAGCGCGAAACAGGCGGCTTGTCGGCCGCGGAACATAAACTTTTGCCCTGGCTCGAACTTTGCACTTTCCCGCGGGGGCGGCTGCGCTTGCGAGGCGGTAAACATTTTCGCACCAGCTCGCGATAATAAATGGGAATGTAAGGGAGGACACAGGATGCCGAGTGAACGGGCATGTTTCAGCACACAATTAGCTCAGAGCTATGCGGCCAATAAGCAAAAAGCATAATAAGGCCGGATAAACATAAACAAACTTGGGGCATTCTGGGAAAACATGCCTTTAATAGATATTAACTTGCGTGGCGTCATAATTTAGAATCTCAAGCATAACAGCGATTAATTTATCGGAATATGATGTATAGTATTTGTTATGTCTCATTACTTTGAATTGAATCGATACAACCTGATGCTGAACGAAGAGGCATTCTGATGAAATGGGCCGAAATGAACATAAACAATAAGCAACTCCGAAGGCTGACGCACACAAGTTTTAGTTATTCCTTACAGTCGTCAAATGGATCGGCAACAGAGCCAATTGCGTTACATTGTATCTTGTCAGCAAAGTACCTGAGTACCTGACGGATAAAATGTGGAGCAGACATTGATTTATAGCGCAATTACGGTCTCCAAAGATATTTCAATCGCCATCTTGGTGGAAGTTGAAGTTAAGGGGGCAGAAAGCAGCTTTGAAAGCTAAAGGGAGCAGAAGGATAAGAGGTAGGGAAACTATTGTTCCTTTCGTCCCTGACCTTAGTACAGGTTTGGCCTCTGTGTTCATTTGCTGTCATCAAGATGCGCATCACGTTCCCCAGAACACCCGATCGACGCTTGTCGTCGGTCAAAACATTTTTATGGGTTTATTTTTTTGGCTTCGGTCTTTCGCTTTCAGCGAATATTTCACTTGTTGCTGCTTCTACTGCTGCGTGCCCCTGCCCCTTTCTTTCCGTCACTTTTTGCTTTTTCTTCATCTCCATCTCGTTGTGCAACTCCCAGTTTTTAGGCATTTCGCTGCAAGTGACGCGTCGTTGGCCTGCTCCTCCTCGTTGGATCCGCAGAATTTTGGATATTTTTGCCGTAATGCTGCTGTTTTTTTTTTGCTGTGCTGTATTTTGTATCTTATGCTGCCGCTACAATTTGGCGGCTGCATATTTTTGGGCATCCTTTATATCTTCCGCGTTTCTGGGGGCGATGAACCCGGCTGCGGCTGATCGATCCGATTGTGTGCGCGCCTGTGTCTGCATCCATCCACGTTTGGGGGCCAACATTGAGATTAACACTAGCATACTTGCCACCACTGCAGTGGCATTTGATTTACGCGCCGGACTATGGAATAATTAAACTCCGCCTGTCGGCAGCCTTTGTTAATTAAGCATAAAGCACTAAGTCATGGGAACGAGATCCGCGGATCTGCAGATCGCGAGATCGGGAGTCGCGAAACCATTAACCATGCCATGGGGGTCGTCCCCGACGCGGCTTGGGACAGCACATGGTGCAAATGCAGCGTGCACCATTGCCGCCATGAACTTGGGAGGTAATTGAGGCATGCAATATGCAGCGCAGGATGTACTCGCATCTCACAGCACACAACAAGACGTGCGTTTGTCCAAACGGCACTAAACATAATTTGCTGCTCATTTGCCGCATCATTCGATATTCTCGAGAAATCCATCCGCAAACACATGCCAGCCTGCCTGCAGCGCAGGCACATTTCCGGGGGGGACTGCCCCCGCCTCCCAGAGAGCGGCGGCTCTGCTGAATCCGCTCACTCAGCGGATGCCGCGAATAGAGGAGCACCCACTTCGCCAGTTCCACATTTGCTAGGCGATTTATTTATAGCTATTAAGGATCAATTATGCAATCCGAGTGTTTAGACACTAGACTGTGTGCATGATTTTCGAAAATTCGAAGTTCTGGTTTCAAGGCAACCGACTGCCCCTCCCTGCGTGTATATTTCTCCAAGCATCAATTTTAGAAATGTAGTGTTTATAGTTATCTAGCACACACCGATCACACTTAATAAACAATTTGGCCCAGCAACTATGTATGTGTTGCGGGTTTTTATTATTATTATTTTTTTTTTTTTTTGGTTTTGCTGTTGCGTTGGCTTGTGTTGTTCTTGTTGCACACACTTCTCTGTTAGGGTTGGTGGTCAGAATTTAGTGCTTTCCGCAGAATATTATAGTTGAAACATAACAAACAGCGGCCACAATTTATCAGCATAGGTAGGGCATCTTATATTTAGATTGGGAAATTTTATTGAGTACACAAAAACACGGGCTCACATTCAGATTCTTCGAAAGAACTGTATGAACTGATGCTGAATCAACCGGACAATGATCGGAATTTCCTTCTCGAAAATCTGGATTCCTGCTTGGCTGTATACATCTAGCCAGTATATAGCCAGCCGAAGTCAAGTTCAAAGACGTCACGAGTCACAAATTTTGGCTTAATGTAATGTATATTTCGGCCACTTAATGGCCACACACAAAACAAACTAGGTACTGCCCGGCAAAGATGCCCTGTTACTGATTTACCCAGTGCGTTAAAACGTTTAGTTTGTGCCATTAAACTAAAGACATAAATGGGTCCACAAATGTATCTTTCAGTTTGTATGTTCACTCTGTTGACCGGTCTGAGGCTGCAAATCGTGGCGACAACGGGGCCAGACCGACTTAACGGATTCCCTAAACAAGACGATTGTGGCCTGCCAGTGAATTGATCGCATTTATCGCCAATTGTCCAATTCTCAAGAACTTTTCCATTTTCCAAATCATTGAGATGTGGACTAGGAAAAACTATAATTTCCTGTGAATTTAGACAAAAAACCTAGATAGATATTAGGCACATGTCCCCAAAAAGTAAGCTAACGGGTCATGTGTTGGCCATATTTCAGATGACAGACCCCAAAGAAGAACAAAGCCGAAGCAGCAGAGGCCGCGGATATAGTAAGTAGTATGTGTTCCCCGCGCTAAAAGAGATTTTCCCTTTCAAGTGGCTAACGTACGATTTTCGCGAAAAACTTTAAAAAACTTGACGAATGGATGCGCTAACTGCCAGTTGGACAGGGGAACAAGTTTCTGGCCTTTTATGTGTCGTCGTTGCCGGGCACCGACGGCGGCTTTATGACTTTGGCCAAAAATACGACGCACGCAACGCTTGCGGTCAACTGGCAACGGCAAAAGGCACCAGCAGCCACAACAGGCGATTCTGGAGACCAGCCCCGGAGCTGAAGATTATAGGAAAGATATTTTTTGTGTGGCCAGCATGTGCGTGAGAGCCGCTGGAATGTCAAGATCTTTCCCAGCCGGTGAGTAAGTGAGTGAGTGGAGGGGTTGCGTCGCCGTCAACTTTGAACTGCCCTGACCGACGTGCTCCGCCAGTATCTGGTCTGTCTGGTCATCTCACCTCTTCTGGGCAGCTTTTCCGGACAGGCGGGAAGCCACTTCAAAGCGCACACGCACTTCGCCTACGCTGGCCAGGCGGACAGTCGAACGAACGCTACTCTGAGGGATAAATATTTACATATCGATTGGAAATTTTGATTCGGTTTCGTTTGGGGAGCTAACAACGGCGGCGGAAAACAGAGAGCTGTCGATGTGCCGCAGGTGAGGTAATAGGTAGGTACTGCGCTTTCTGGGCCACCGCTGTTTGAAGTAATTGTGCTGTCGGAAACATGGATGATAAAAGAGCAAGTCGATTGAGACACGAAATCAGAAGAAACGTCCTTATTGACTTTGGGTACTTTGAAAGCTACTTCTTGCATTAATCGGTATGAAAATGGTGACTTTAAAGTTTAAACTCAATAAAACGTTGGACACCTGATATCTATACCTCCTAATTTTACCGTATTAGCGTCAATTAGTAAATTCCCCACATTTGTCGATTAATTAAAATGTATTGAAGTTTGATATAACTTTCGATTAAGGGTTCCAGCGTAATTGCTAATGGAAACATTTTGCAGGACACGCCGGAAGGCAGCAATCAAGACGCACACACAATCACATTAGGAGGGCGCGTTGGTAACAGTTTGAAAAATGTTGCAATTTTCATTAACAAACTTCAATTAAGTTGGCTATGTAATTTGGCATGCAAACAAAATGCTGGCCAGGATAATGGCAGTGGAACTGGCGCAGTGTCAACATCGCAGCCAGGAGCCTGTTGCACAGTGAGCACGTAGCCAGGATGCCAGGATGCGAACACAGCTACATCTACATACAGTCGCTCCCCCGCATCCGCACATGTGTGGACAGGACAGGATGCTTGCGGAACAGAAAGGAGGAGGAGCACTGAAGCAAGGCAGCCAGTCGGGAGCCGTGTCAAGTGTTTGCGCATGTAGTTCAAACGGAATTAAAATTCCAATTGACACAGTAATTTGCTGGCAACACAAAGGGAATCAATTTCATGCCAAACACGAACTCCGGCTTGGATTGCAGCCACCACCAGCACATCAGTCGCGTTCGGAGGTATACATGTTTGCCGGATGCTTACCACAACCGCCTCGATAAATCCATTTTGCGGCTCCTTGCTCTGGTTGGTGGCACAATAATCGTCGCTGTTTCGGGCGGTAAATATTTGTATCGGTCTCGTCCGGAGTGGCTCAGCTCTGGAAGGTCCTCCGCGCCACTTGAGTTTTTAATTATCTCTGGCACACTTGTTTGTCACTTGCGTATATAGAAATCAAAATCGGCACTCAAATCAGAATCTAAATTGGTTCGTCACTTTGCGCCTGCGCATTGCCGAAGGACACTGGGCACGTTGGTGTGGTATCACGGTAACGCGTATATCCTCGAACTCGATCTCGATCTGGATCTGGATCTGGATCTGAATTTGGATCGACACACCCGCAGGGCTAGAGCGCACGCCAGCAACTGATCGAGTCGGAGCGTATACGATCGCTCTAATTCTGTGCCACTGCCAGCAGCAACAGCAGCAGCAGAAGCAGCCGAAGCAGCAGAAGCAGAAGCGGCTGCGGCAGCAGTGCGGCTGCTCCTCTGCCAGAGATATCTTCTCCGGGGGCCGAGCCGCAAGTTGCTCCGATAGCGCCACAAAGGACGGCTGCTGTTTCCGCCCCTCTAATCGCACCCGAATTGAATGCTGCCTCCTGAACGCGTCCGTTGCGATCCCACTCGTTATGTGTGGCTGCTGGGGCACCGCATATACATAAATATCCAAAGTTTACGAGCCGCTGATCCTGGGCTGAGTCCAACCGGCTTCTTGTGACCCCCACCAGAGACTGAAGACGAGAGTGCGGCTCTTTTTTGCAGTATTCGCCGAAGTGCAACTGGTTCTCGACGACTCTCACTGATCTTCATGCGCTGCACGTGTGCGCAGCGACGTTACGATGCGATCCGATCCGATCCGAAGTGATTTACTGGCCCTGCCCTCACTGTCAAGACCCACAGGCGATACCAACGAGCCGCCCTGACAAACACATGTCGGCAACTTCTTTTCGAGTGGTGGGGGCAAGGATCTTGGAGGATCAACTTATTTCCATTTGAACAGAAAACTAATTGCTTGAAACACGCACATGTGGCGATGTGTTACTCTGATTTTCACGCGTTTTTACAGACCCAATTTTAGGCACACATGATCCGCTCGGATAGTCGCCATTTGGCATTGCACGAGCCCCATTGCCGGGCCGGGTATCGATTTCAGCAAATTGGTAGAGTTCATTCATGGATGCCACAAGCACAACAAAGCCCACAGTCTAACTTCCGCATTCCGAGTGTCTGCGGAAGCTATAATTCCATTCATAATTTTTATCCGAATTCCACTCACAACCACAAGCGGCTTATCCACGAAAAATTGTCCCAAAAACTTCAAAGCCGATAACGAGGCCAACTTGGGCCGCTAGCAACGCCAAGAAAAACTCCTATGGAAAGTAGGAACCTCGGAGAACGGAAGCCGATGCAGCAGAGGTTATATAAGCCTCCCGTCACATTCTATTTTTACACTTTCGCTTATCGCCACTTGTGCAGGGAAAGTCTCCTCCAGTTAGCTAACAAGTCGCAAAAAAACGAGAATAAAATAACTTATCCACATTTCAAGGCGACTGCGATTGGCGATAAATACCATTGTATATAGTATGAAACTAATTCGCACACATTCGAGATGCGGCTTGCGTCCATTAATGAGATGTAGGACTAGTCCCTAATTGGAAGCGGAAGCCGGTTATCTGTAAGAAGTCGCTCTGGCCTACGGACTCCCAATTACCATGGCGCGCTCTGACCCATTTCGAGCAGCTTCCTTATCGGTAGCCAGTTCCGTTGGAATCCTAAGCGCTAGCCGAAGCCGAGCCGCGCATGTGGGTGAAGGGTGGACGGCAACAGCAGCGCCATCAACAGGAAGTCGATAGTGGATGTCGATGGGCTTTATATAAACAGTATTTAATAGAAAACTACTAGAGATACGATAACAAAAGGCAGAGGCTGTGCTTGTAAGGGGGCGTCGACTAGAAACCTGGATCCCAGTCCGTGCGCTGGGCCTCCATGTGCGTGGTGTAGCATTGCAGGATGTCACCTGCCTGAGCCATTACTTTGGTGTCCTTGAATCGCAAGCCGCACTCCACGTCCTTCTTTATGGTGTCCACTTCGTTTTTCAGGTGCCGCATAGACTCAAGGGCGCCTTCGTACACAGTTTCGCCGTCCCGCAGCAACCGGAACTTCTGGGCCTTTTTTAGCACGCCCTTGGTGCAACGGCAGCCGGCCACGGGCACCTCCTTGCGGCCCTCGTTGATAAGGAATTGCTGCAGCACGTTTGCCTCGCCCAGCACCTCCTCCACCTCGACGGGCGGCAGCTTGCTGCTGAGCTCCTCCTTCAGGTCGTCGATCAGCCGGTAGATGATGTTGTAGCTGCGCACGGTCACGTCCTTAGCGAATTTTGGCTGCGGCTCCTCCACAGCAAAGGCATAAATGATGGCCCCGAAGGCCTTGGCCAGCTCCAGGTCGCCCTCGGTCACGTTGCCCACTCCGTAGTGCACGATGTCCAATCGGCAGTTATCGTTGCTGTTGTACGTCTCCAGCACATCCAGTATGGCCTCCACAGAGCCGTGCACGTCGCCCTTGACGATCAAACTGACCCGCGGCTTGCCCTCGTTTTCGTCCACTTGCTTCACCCGCTGGCCACCGCGCATACGGAAGCGACCGGCCAGACGGCGGGCTTCCCGCTCAGCCCGGTACTTGGCCTGGTGCTCCTCCTCTTTCTTTTTGATCTCGTCGCTGCTCGACTCTATCCTTTCGCGCTGAGCCTCGTGCTCACGGAACTTCAGAGCTGCGTGAGCTTTTTTCTAGAAAGCAAACAGAGGTTTGGCTATTCTGATGCGTTAAGGGAGGTAAAATACAAAGACCCACCTCCGTCTCCACCTCAAGAATCTGTTCGCCGGCCAGGGGCAGCTCCCGCCAGCCCAGAATCTCCACCGGCGTGCCCGGCGGCGCCTCGCCAAGCGGCTGGCCATTGTGGTCGAAGAGGCCGCGCACCTTGGCGTGCGCCAGACCACTCAGCAGCACGCATCCCTTGCGCAGCGTGCCCCGCGACACGATAGCCGTGGAGAGTTTGCCACGCCGCGGATCCGTTTTCGACTCCACCACAATGCCCTCGACCAGTCCCGTGGGATCTGCTTTCAGACCCATCAGCGTGGCCTGTGTGCTCACCGCCTCGGCCAGGAGCTGCAGATTGGTGCCCTTGAGAGCGGAGATGGGTATCACCTGCACATCGCCGCCGTGGTCCTCAAGTGCCAGTCCCATTTGGGACAGCTCCCGCTTACTCTTTTCCTAAAAGACGGTTCCAGTTAATGGGTTACCGGAGCTGAGGCACCTGTGTGGCCACTCACTATGTTCGCCTCGGGCTTGTCGATCTTGTTGAGCGCCACAATGATGGGCACTTGCGCCTCCTTGGCCAGCTGGATCACCTCCCGCGTCTGGGCCATCACGCCATCCTCAGCCGCCACCACTAGAACAATAATATCCGTGGCCACGGCGCCACGAGCCCGCATGGCACTGAAGGCGGCATGGCCCGGCGTGTCCAGGAACGTGACCCGCTCCCCGTTCTCCAGCGTCACCGTGAAGGCTCCGATGTGCTGCGTGATGCCCCCAGCCTCGCCGGCGGCCACGTCAGCGCCCCGCAGGGAGTCCAGCAGGGTGGTCTTGCCATGGTCCACATGCCCCATGACCGTGACAACGGGCGGACGGGGCTGCAGGAGCTCCGGCGGGGCCGGCGGCCTGGGCGCCACATCGCGGTCCCTTTGCTCGGCCTCGCTGGCGGTGTCCGGGGTGGCCACCACGCGCGTTTTGCTGCCCAGCTTCTTGGCTATCTCCTGGATGACTTTCAGGTCCGGCAGCTGGGCCTGGGCCTCAATGTTGTCCGCGCCCTTCACGTACAGCATGGCCTCCTGGACGTCATCTGCAAAGGGACGTGTCGCTGAGTCCGCAAGAGCCCTCGAGAGGCGAAGCTTACCCAGGGGCCGCTCCAGCTCCTTGGCCAACTCGGCCACGCTCATGTGCCGCCAAATGTCAGCGGCGGCGGGCCCTCCGTGTTGCGTCTTCTTCGGGGAGTACTCGATGATTCTGGGGGATTTCTGATTTAATTAGTGAGCGTGTTCTCCGCAGAAAGAGACTCAAGTGTCCCGGGCATGCAGTTTTAGCAGCACTGCCAAGAGCAGTGGCTCCCAAACCCTCGGAGCAATGGCTGCCAAACTTACCTTCTCCTCCGCTGTTTTCCGGCGTTTCGCCAGCACAGCATTCACGTGGATTTCCCGGACGGGAACAGCTGATGGCAGCCAGGGCACCGGCTCCAGACTCCCATGACTGGCTCCCCTGCAGCAGACCGCTCGCATTTCCTTGCTATTTGTTATGTAAAGCCTACTGCACACCAGTCTGGCCACTGCCGCAGAAGAGAGTGAGTTGATTAACATGACCTCTCTGTGACGACGGTGAAAAGTTACCATTTCGAGTGGCTAATTTCCCTATTTTCAGCATTCCAACTTATTTATTTTCCGATCACCTGCGTTGCCACTCATGTTCCCCGCCGGCATTGCCCTGCCAACTCGCATCCCCGGTGGACTGCAAACTTGTTCTTGGTAACCTGGCGATGCCATCTGGTGTCAATTTGCCAGTGTGTCGCCATCATAATAATAGCTTAGTGCTGCCACATCGGCGAAGTTAGATCGCCGGTTTTGGCGCGCTCTCTACACTAATTTTAAAATAATGTAATCGAATGTAAATACCTTTTACAATATATTAAAAAAAACAATTCAAAATTTTCCAAAGATACATATATAAGTTTAAGTTTCGGTTTTTTGTTGCGCACATATGCCATGAAGAATTTGAATTTCTTATGATTAAACATTCGCTGTAACGCAATTCCTTATAAATATTCAAATTTCTGCTGAGGCCCCTGTAAGTGCCGCGAGTGCCGCGAGCAGCTGCGTGCGCGTCAATCACTGCCGGTGGAGGTCCAACTCAGCTGCCAGCTTGTTTGCAGGATTCCAAAGCGGCTCGCAGCCAAAGGACGAGGCCGCTGGGAGTCGGGGACGAGGCGCGCTGGAGTACGCCTACTCTCGGCTGGGAACCCTTCTCGTGACTGACGCTGAATATGCCACTTAATTCGGTTTTGAAGCGAGTTGCATGTCAAAATGATTGCTCTTCTGCAAACAGCGCATCTGTGTTTGAATTATGATGGAGCGCGCAAATATTCCAGATGCAAATATTTGCGCAAAACTACACACACGCAGGCTCATTCCCGCACTCACACGCTCGCACCCGCTTGCTCTAGCCGACTTGAAGTACAGGAGCTGGTCAGGACTCTGGACACTCCCTGCTGCAAGGCGCCCATCTAGGAACGCGACTAATGGGAGGCGTGCTACGGTGGCAGGGCCAAGCACTTTTGAAAATGTGTAGCCGGCACTGACTGACTTTCGCCAGCTGAGGACGATAGTCCGGAGTCGGGAGTTGGGAGTTGGGCGCCGGGAGTCCCGTGTCCGTTTGGCCGGAGCCAACATGCAATGCCGGTGTGGTGGTGCCGGGGCTGCCGCTGCTGTTGCAGACATCCGTTGCCGGAAATACGCTTATACACGCAACCAGCACGTACGCGTCGCTCCGCACAGTGTGTCCTGCCTGCCCGAGAAGAGGGTCCTGCCGCCCAGCCCTTCCTCCATGCTCGCCCGGCGTTTGTTTGCTCTGCAGCGCAAGAAGACGGCAGCGACGCAAAGAACTCAAACAAAATATAACTGTTGGAAGAAGCTGCTGCAACGGCGGCACCCGGTAGGGGTGTGGTGGGGTGGTGTGCTCAGAAAAAGTTTACAATTTATCTAGTAAAATGTAATTAGGATCCGGGGTGCAGGCCTCCCTCATCCCAGTGCGACGGTGCGCTTTCAAGATTGAAGTGCAGTTTTTGCTTCTCTAAGCTTTCAAGCTTAAAGTTTCCCGTATCAAAATGACACTAGCACACAAAAGGATATAAACGAAGCTAGAATACATAGTTGGATCGCAAATTGTCCTGAGAATTAAAGGGCCTTCAACATTGAATAGGATTGACGAAATAGTTACCCTTAACAAATCCTATATGTGTATCTTCATAATTGAATAGCAAAAACCGGCTCACAAACACATCTCAGTTTTTAAATAGTAGTGTAATAATCAGTTAAAAAAAAGACTAAAAAAGCGATTAACCCGCTTCGGGTTGGAGCTCCGCTAACCCATGTTGCTGTCTAGGTTGCATCTTAATTATATCCACGCATATGAATACATTTATGTACAAGCTTGGGGCCTAACACACGAGCATTCGGTTATTTGCCCAGAAATTGATTTTCGTTAATTTCAGCCGCAGCGAAAATGGCGTGCAGCGAGGGCTGCCCCAGCAGTTGGTCCCGCCACTCGTTCTGCGGCGGGGCAAAATGTTCGAGCCGCCTGCGTCCAAGACATGCGCAAGAGCGACTGAGATACAGATACAACTCACAGACACACGCGCACGCACCCAAGATAGTCCCGGGCGGCGGACGGAGCGACAGAGAGAGTGCGAAGAAACGAGCCGAGATGACGCACACACACATGCAAGCGGACGAGGCGGAGCTAAGTAAACAAGCATGGCCGAAATATGTTTGTTGGCCATAATCTGATACAAGAGCTGCTGCACACTGACACTCGCACACAGGCCTTTCCATTGGCCTGGCATTTGACGCCGCACTCATCTCATTCGGTTTAACGCATCCCATCTTCTCTTCCTCCAACTCCAACTCATCCTGGGATGTGCGAACTTTTCGCCAGGTGTTAATCACAGCAGCCGTGTAATCGGCCTCGCTAATAACTCAGCTGCTCAGCTGCTCGTTTTGTGGCCAATCTCATGGAGGCTCTAAGTGCGTTGCCAAATAATTCTCCCGAATTCGGACGCAAGCGGGCCGAAATTGGAAAGCCAAATACGGGTTGCTGCTAATCTTGAAATATTTTTAGAGTACAGATCAGTGGAACACATCGGTGCAAATGCCTTGTGCATGAAGCAACAGAACAAAGTTTATTGTTTGCTCTTTATTTGCAATTGTCCCTTTTTTAATGAATATTGTACGCAATTTAGGTTCTTTTAATTCTACTTGCATAGTGTTCAAATATTGGTATACAAAACAGTCATTTTTCGCGCGGACCGATCGAAGGGCGCAGCCGTGTAACGTACGGCTCGAGTCGCGGGGATTGACCCGAGTGTAAAAAAAGAGGAAACAAGTTAGGATGTTGTTGCGATACTGTTATATTTGGTCGTCATTTTTATCTTAATATACATAAAAATTGTGATAAAAATAAGTAGTAGTGGTGTAACCGTTCAGAACCATTTGTAACATTTCTACTTCAATTTCGGATTTATCAGAAGTTCCTTTCCGCTTCATACAATTTAATATAAAATGGATGGCAAACTATCGAGGGCTGCGTCCAATTGATAGGTACTCGAAGCTAAATGGAAAATTTTGAAGCTTGTTTTTAATTGACCAACATTTGCAGCTAATTAGTGAACCAAGTCAGGTGCGAATGTAGAGTCACTGCGCCCGGTGGGTTTGACCCAGGCACAAAGAGGCACTTGAACTGGCGAAAACTTTTCGGACATCGCTGCACTTCAAAGCTGCGACCGGCTGGCACTTCAGGTGAAAAAGTGTCTCCATGGTCTCCGGGAATGCGGACACTTGAGAAGGGCACCTACCACAGCGTCGCCGCCATGTCGCATCTCCCCGGTTTTTCTTTTTTATGTTTAGGTTTTCGGTGTGGCGGTATTCCCTCCACTCTGTTGGGCCTCTTTTGCACCGTACAGGTAATCACTCGGCGATGGCGGCTTTCAAATTTAAGCAAAATATTGACAGAGCGGCAAACTCCAAGGCGGAAAGGCACCGACAGCCGAGCTGAACAACTGAAATTTTCTGACCATATATGCATATATGCGATATGACGTTGCCGATTCAACGCCAGATACAGGTACCGACTACAGGTAATATTTCCATCCCCAATCCTAAGCAGTTCGATTTCTCGTTCACTCGTCCGTTCGTTCGTTCGTTGGGTTTCACTGTTTACACACATTAGAGCCCAACATCCGTTGTAGCCGTTGTCGACTGTCGCATTCAAATGTTGTTTTTAGCCATTGAAGTGGTAAATTTCACCTGTGTGCGAGGAAAACGCTGATGGAACCGGCGGCCCATAGACACGGCCACTTACAACAAATGCATTTTGGCCGGGGCGTCGGTCGGTGCGGCCTTTGATAGTGGACCACACACACATTTTTTGTTTTTAACACAGCCAACCCAGCGACACTTGAGTTGATTGATTTCGAGATGCAAGCATCCGCGAGATGCAAAAATATAAAAAGAGACCCAACCAAAGGAGCGGAGCGGGCGGAGAAATCCCCGGGGTACGGACGGGGACTGAAATATTCCACTCCGGTGGTCCGGTGCCTTTTGCCGCTGTCGCTGCGGTTGCTGTCATCACGAGATCTGTCGAGGCTGTTAATTTGCTCGAGGAGGAAGCTTCCATTTAGCACTTGGTCAAACAGTTCAGCCCTCTGCAGTTGTCACTTATTCGAGCACATTCCGCCGATGTCCAGGCAAATTTTGCCATAAATACAAAATATCAAAAATATTATTGCGGCTGCCACCGAAGCCAAGGGGGTGGTGGCACATTGCCACTGTGGTGCGGTGGTGGTGGAGGCCTTATTGTTGCTTCTGTTTGCGGTTTGCTGCTGCTTCAAGTGCCATTCAGCTAAATTGTTTGTATGTCAATCAAAGATGAAAACGCGCAACGGAAAATGCGAAAATTAAACAGAGGGCGGTTCGGCTCGGCTCTGCTCGGATGACGGGTGGGCGGACTAGGTCGGGTTGGATTGGGTGGGTTCAGGATAGCTTCGACGGCTCTACGTGGGCCATGCCACTTAAAGTTCATTGAGGTGACGCTTGTGGTTGGCAAAAGGGGCACTGCCACAATAACAATGTGGCACTACAACAAATTGCTTTGCTACATGAAAACGTCAAAGCAGACGAGTTCAGCTCGAGGGGTGGTGGCAAAACATAAGGCAGAATAATAAAGTTATAACAAAGGCGTCCTGAGTAACAATAAAAGCAGCGGCAACACTTAATCAGCAGCGGCTGCTTAAAAACCTCTCTATCCCATACCCAAACGTTACAATCAAAATGAGTTGTGAAAATATTGATTTAGTTTTGCCATCAAGGAAATGGGTGTACCGTAGGAAAGTCTGAAAAATTCCCAAGAAAGGATTTTTATAATTTTGGTATAGTTCATACTTCACATATGCACTAGTATATGCAAATTTCTTTTCTGGACTTAAAGCCCGGTCGCTATTCATGTAAATCCTAAAATCCGTCGTCGATTTGCACCTCCGCCAGTTTAGCTTCCCTCCGATAAGTTTTTCCGGCTTGACTCCGTAATATATGCTGCTCCCGAGTCGACCAACCCATCAACAGCTTTAGACCCCATCAGTTCGTCCGTCCGTCCGTCCAACCGAGCAACCATCCCGCCATCCGGCCCTCAATCCAATCATCCTTCGGCGCTCCGACGTGCCCCTTGTTGTTGGTTAAATTTACATTGAAATGCGAGACTCGAAGTAATTCGAAAGTTTGATTTTAATTTGTTTTCATTTCGCATTAGGTGTAGGGTTCCAGCATCTCTCTTTTGGTGCTCCGAAACGTGTGTATGGGTGGGTGGGGTGGTTCGGGGCTGCTCCACCGTCTCCGTCTGTTTACACGCCCAGTTTGCACCACAAGCTGTGACAAGGCAGCTTGACAAGGCAGCTCCGCCTTGGATGGATGCACACACATGAAAAAACTCGTACTTATTTGCCGTATATTGGCAAGAAAAATACAATTTCAAGTGCCCAATTAACCAGTTTCAATCTTGTAACTTTCCCAAAATCCACATTGCCATTTCCTTGAAATTTTTGAGTGACTTTTGCTCAGTGCATCGACTCAACTCTGCCACAAAAAGCCGAGCACTCGGCATTGGGATACTGCTCCATTTGCGCGCCGGGCTGTCTCTCAGCTTATCCATTTCTCGTAACCAAAGCCCATGCCCCTGCTCCCGCCCTTTGCTGGGCCGCTGGTGTTGGTAAACTTTTGCCTGATTTTGTGTGCTTTTAACAGTTTTAATCAAATAATTGCACATGTGCTAAATGTAAACATATTTGTTCGATTCCACTAACCAGACACGCCCCAAACAACCGGCGACCTCCACTCTTCGGGCCTGTCTCTAGGTCTCGCCTGCAAATTGTGCAAAAATTGTTAAGCAAGAGCTACAAAAACAAATGGGTTGGGTGGAGCGCGGAAGGTAGGAGAGTGCACATTTGCAGCTCCAGTTGAAAACCGAAGCTCCCCAGGAATATTTACAAATGCAAACGAAACAGGAGAAAGTTCAAACATACACACAAATGAGCGCACAAACAACTGAGAAGACAGCATCAACAGAAAGAAAGCAAACTGACGCCCAAACCAGCCATCCATCCATCCGTCCATCCGAAATTCTCCATAGGATTGCAGGACGCGTGTCTGGCCCCGTTTTTTAATTTCACATTTCGTTCGCATGGCCATCCTAAGCCCAAAGGATAATAAGTTGCAGCACAACAGCAACTGCAAAATGGAAACCCTGGAATGAAGAGAAAACTTGAGCGCGTGCTTTTGTTTACCCGATTCACGTGGCTCAGCGCTCGTTCGGGGATTAAATGCAACTTGAAAATATTAAAACATTTTGCGACAAGTTGGCAAATGAAAGCCCGCCCAATCATGTCAACAGCCAAGTGGCAGGGCGCACGGAGCGGAATTGAGGGAGTGGCGGGACAGGCGGGGCTCAGAGCCAGGAACCAGCACCAGAAACCAGCTAGCATCAACCAGGAACCAGCAACCAGGGACCAGGCAACGACACCAACAACAGGAAGGAATGATTTCTTGTGCCAATATTTTTCCAGAGCACACAATTTCGATTTGTCGAGTGCAACTTTGGCGCTCATCGTACTCATCATGGCTGGCGCTCAGCATTTGGCTCCAGTTGGCCCTGCCCGGCTCCCTTGGTCCTGCCGCCTCTCCATGCCACGTCCTTGACACCCAGTCGACAGTCAGAGTCGCAATCGGCAGTGGATGTCTCCTACACGAATGTCAACGGAGCTGCTGCTGCTGTTAAAAAATACGTTGGTTGAACCGTTCACATCCACATCGCCACAGTCACACGCAAACGCACTGGGAAAAGGATCTGCCCTCTAATTCCTGTCACTTTAGCAAGTGCTAATCGATCTTAGGAATGTAGGAGTGAAACAAGGGAGGCTTTAAGTCTTCAAAAATATTAATTTGGTTTTCCCAATTAAATTTGGTATGAATTTGTGCTAATAGATGTATAAAACAATGTTAATTTATGGGATATTAAGAAGGCTGGGAGTATAAATTGCTTGCATTTAGGATGAATCAACTTCAAATCAAATCAAATATAATTTAGGATAAATCAATGGAACCCTCAGGATATGAATGCTGCTGGCATTACTACAACTGCCTCAACGGGTGGGGGATTATTTTTGCAGTGCATATGTATTCAAACACAAACACACTTACAGGAGTCGCTAGAGTCTGGCTTCGAGTGGGTGGTTCGAGGGGCGAGTGGGAACGAAATGCGACTGGGACCGGGAGCGGAGTGCGGTGCTGCTACTCGCTTGCAAATCAAGTGAAATGTTTGCAAATAGAATTTGTCTGTGCTTGCTCGAGTGTTTGACTGAAATCTATATACACATATAGTTAGGGTATGTGTGCCAGGCAGGATGTATATATGGGGACGTGTGTGTGTACATTATGATCAGTACAAATGTGAACATAACTGCACAAATATGTACATAGCAAGTCGCTCGTCTCGCCCAACGCCGAGTCAGCGGAGCACCCGGCCAGAACCAGTACCAGAACCGCCGACCCGCCGGAGTCAGCACCACCCACTACCATCCATCAGGCAGTCGGAAAAGCCAGGCAGGCGAGCCAAAGAGTCGTCAGCTTTTTATTTGTGCATATTTGACTCCGCTCTCTTCCAGGCCACGCACCAGCCATGCGCCCTGTTTGCCTTTCCCGGCGTAAGGATTAATTAGCGTGCAAGTGTGGCGAAAAGCGAAGTAAAAATCCGTTTTCTGAAAATGAGAGCAAAATGAAAATAAATAAAATGATCCCCTCAATTGCATCATTGCTCAAATGGAACCAGCCAATTGCTGTCATATTCTCAAGGAGTCAAAGAAGTTATTTTCCCCATTTGGCTCAGAGTACTTCTTAATACTCAAGCTTATAGAATATTTACAAGACCTACAAACTCTAACCTTATTCATAAATGTAATTATTTTTTGTCTATCTATTATAATCTCCAAGATCTATATGTTAAACGGAGAGACGGCCATACGGACATGCCTGTATCGACTCAGCGTTTGATGGAAATCATGAATATACATACATTATAGGGTCGGAGACCATACATACTTTCGAATTCAATATACCTTTTAAGAACCGGGTATAATAAACAAAAACATATAGGAAATGTTACAGTTTAAAAGCAGCCAACAATAATGGATTGTGAAAAGACAGATTTACGGACTTACCATTAACATTGAAGATGTGATTTGTTTTGCTAAAAACAAGACTCATTAGTCCAGCGATTCAAGAAAGTCCTTCTAATTACGTATTAAACAACAAGCCTGACATTGTCAGGGGCATTATAAATACGAGTATTTGTGAAAATTAGTATAGTCTCTAGAAACACGACTCGTCTCGCTCGTATTTGAATTCTAATTAACTGATGTTATTGCTCTATTATCGATTTGTCTGTGTAAATTATTGTTTGCGAAGCAAATTAGTTTGTTTTCCAATGTCACTTAAAGTACACATGCTATATATTATCTGACTATTTAATAAATCAATTAAGAATTACATGAAAAGTGCACACAACAGTTCGAATGAAAATTGTATACGCGAGTGCTTTTATTTAATTTATTTCTTAAAAGTGTTGTTATTAAGCGATGATGAAACATTGCATGGATTTATATTACTTAGCCCCAATTTGTCTTCTTTTTGTGTGATTTGCACTGCTCTTCATTATCACTTCGACAACAAGATTATCGCCTGATTAACATTCCATTTCAAGTACATCTGCCCCGTTTTTTGGTTGAGTTGCGCCGTGGCCCGTCATTCATTAGCACAGAAAATTATAATTTTTTGTCAACGCTGCTGATGCCGGTTAATTGTGCCCGACAATCTTGCAAAATATGCAAACGTTTGAATTTGACATGCACACACGAAACGGTTGGCAAATACGTGTGTACCAGCCAGCACATCCTCCACCGTCCCCGCCTTACATACCCTAACCCCACCGCCTCTCGCTCTTCACAATTTTCTCTGTCCTCGTCGGCCAAATGCAAATTGTTGGGCAAAAACGAGGGGAGCGGCAAGAGCACCTGCATGCCAAGGCAAACAAAACGCAGCCTGCGACACAATCGCTTCTCTTTTGCCCATATTTCCCTCTGTCCCGGCCGGGAAAACTGCATAGCGAAGCCAACAGAAACTGCAACCGGCGCTGCGACGGCGACTGCCGCTGCATCCGCCAGTGTGACGGGATATGGAGCTGGACGTGGACGTGAAACTGAAACCGAAACTGCAGCATCGCCGCAGCGGCCTCAAGATGCTGCCCCGGTCCGTCCCGTCCCGTCCCGTCCCGTCCCGTCCCGGCAGGGAGGCGAATGACTTTGAAGTGGCAACGCATATAGGGCAGGGTGTTCTTAAAAATTCATTTTATTGTCCTGCATTGTCTGGCGAGAGGGGTGCGCCGGGGCGCAGGGTAAACACAGCTTTTGCAGCGGTCGCTGATGCTCCTGCAGCCGCCATCATTTCCGTTTTAGAGCTGCCTGGCGCATGGTTGGATGACTGGATGGCTGGGTCCTTCGCTGCTCGGCAAAAAGATGCAAAGACAGCTAAGCAAACATCATCAGCACAAAGATGGCAGCGCCGGCGACAGGACGCAGCAGAGTACAGGGGAAAAAATATCAAGATGCCATTTAAAAAAAAAATGATTCCCGAATCAGCAGTCACAATCCGACTGAAAATTGGAAACAAACTAATATTTCATACAGGCAGGAGTTGTAGGTTGTAGGCTTATTAAATCCGCAATAACAAAACTTTAATATGACCAAAAATAATAAGCTGTACAATTACATACGTGGAAATAAAACAAACATCAGTTATTGCATGATTGAATAGATAATCGTTAAAATACAACTTTGTTTAACCAATCCAAAGGCCAAATCTCTAAACTCGCATTTTTCCTGGTGCATCTGCAGAAGGTGTGTATGCACAGCGCACGACGGATATTGTCCCGATGTTTAGCAGTGGAAAGTAGTAGAGCCTTTGCCACGGTGCACCAGCGGCAGTCAAGCATTTGGACAAACACTGGAGGAGAGGCGCCGGCAAGCAGGGAGCTTCGCCTGTGGCCATAATAAGCGTGACCAGGATGAACCGGATCCGGATCAGGCCGAGCTGGACGACGAAAACAGGAGTCGCTGGCCTGCAGCGGAAATCCAGGCCTAGGCCTAACCCTAACACAATTTGAGGCAGCCCTAAGACGACAAGCGGCCAGAGAGGCCGTGACAAGTGCAGCTGCAAATAGCCGCAGGATGTCAGTAGAACCAGGACCCAGCCCAGAACCAGTAACCAGTAATGAAGGTGGAGCAGCTGTTGTTGCAGCTCAAATCACGCCAAAGAAGTCCCCTGGACTTAATAAAAAACTGTCAGGCAACTTAAACAATTTATAAATATTTAGCTGGCAAAAAGAACAGAGGGGATGGGGAGAGGAAATGAGGTGCTAGGAAAACTACAAACCAAAACGAATTTGTCATTGTTGTGCCATTTTAGGCAATAAATTTCGACTTTGCCAAATTGAATGCGCATGGGATGCCCATCCCCATCCCCATCCCCGCACTGTGTCCTAATGGGCCGTGCAATGTGTCTTGATGCAATAGGTCGTACAGGGATCTCCCGCCGTGCCATACAAATCGCATTACACGACTTTTTGACTCTTGCATTCAACTCTAATTACCCGGTAGTTGATTGTGTCCAGACCTGGTCTTTGTGCTGCAGGCTTCCAGGATAGGGGCGGTATCTGTTTGTTATCCTGTCGCCCAGGACACCGGGTCTTTGCGTTACGTATGTGTGACTGCACTGCCATGGAGATTAAAACGCCTTTCACACGCCTCTGTCTTTGTCACAGTCGAAGGTCATTTGAGGTCGATCCACGCTCCTCTCCGACCGCGCCCCAATCCCCTGGCTACGCTCACAGCATGTACTCTATAAGAAACGACGCATCGTTAGCAGCCTTATCACCATTTAGAAGATAATGCTAAATTCAATTCTATTGTTTCGCCCCTGAAACAACTGTGCGGCTTGTTTAAATAATGTATTGAAAGAGTGCTAAATGAAAAATAAGTGCCTGTGTTTCAGCTAGGCAAATATAGCGCCTTAAATATGAATAGAAATAAAGAAACAAAACGTCAAATATTCCGTCAAATATTAGAGGATGCCGGATGCCCTTAGCGCTGAAGGTCGTTTAACCCGTAGTCACCGCCACTAAATTGGTTTTGCCATTGGACCGAGAGCAATATCTCTCTAGGATTTATAATTTTAAGAGTTTTGAAATGGCCAAGTTATTTAGAATGCAATTATACCCCTGATAAGGGTAGTTCGATCCTCCGTCGGACAGTTCGGGGGGTCTCTAACTTTCCAAACAGCTTTTGAGACACGCTGTTGGGGCTGTCACTGTCGTTGTCGCCTGCTATTTGCACAGTTGCTGCATTGTAAGATCCAGCAAAATTCCAAATAAATGGGAAAGATACAAACGGCCAGAAATGAGGAAAGAAAATTTGAAAAAAAAAAACAGAACACAAAAAACATTGTCGCGTTAAGCAAACATGATCTGGCATTCGTTCCAATTTCAAGCCCATCAATAGAACACTAAACGGCAGACAACTTGAATTGTGTTTGCACAGGCCCCAGCATCAAAGATCGGGGTGTTTTGTAACGTAACGATCGATCTTGGCCATCAGCGGCGCATATCTTGACTCGAGTCAAAACACACGTCAAATGTTTGCACACCTTCTCGCCCTCACAGTCCCACTGATCGCAACAATGGAAGTACCGACCAGCCGACCAGACAACCGAATAAAGAAAACGCACCTAGGGCCCAAAAGAAAACTTCTGCTTCCGCACATTCCGCCAATAACAATGGCCTTCATCCGCAGCAGGCTCTAGTGGTAGTAGGTAGCTACTAGCAACCTGTCAGCCTCGGATGGGCATGACAATGTCATGTTCCACACAAAACACATCCGGCCGGGTAACGAATGACAAATCTCGTTGCTACACCCTGACCAAAATTCCCCAATTCGCCTGTCATTATTCCGAAACTCATTCAGCATCGCTGCTCCGCTTCCGTGTCATTCCGTTCGTCCGGAGGAGCGCCAGAAGATCACTCGAAGCGGCCCCATGGCGATGGCCCACCTCACGTCCCATCTTACTCCAAGCCATCTATCCGAAATACAGTAGCGGATGCTGTATGCAAATTTCCCCCATTCATCCCAAGTGCCGCCAAAGAGGCGTCGGCGCTTTAGCATGCAGCTCCGATGACTCGGAGGGGACTTGGCCAAGTGCTCCTCGGCATGGTTAATGAGCAGCAGGCATAAAGTTGGTCACCTAATTGGGGCCAAGTGTGGGGGGAAGCTGATTGAGAGGCAAATATTGAAATTGAAACTTTCCCACAGCCATACCCTGAGAGATTAAAATGTAGTTTAGAATTTGAAAGATGTTTTGCCGGTGATCTGAACAATGCAATTTAATCTAATAAAATTAATCACTTTAATGCATCCTGAGTATAAAGAATGTATAAATAATTGTGTAAATTCCGTTAATTAAAAGGATGGGTAAAGTAAAATTTGATATTTTTGCCCACCCGTTTTGCAATTATATTTTTTAAACGAAATGTCGTTAATCATTGGCATTTTATCATTTGGCTATCGGTCGTATTGGGCGGCCTGTTGTTGTTTTTTAGCTTTAACCAAAATGTTGATTCATTTTGTTGCCAAAAGTCATTGAGGCGGCTTAATGCCTCATATAAAACGGTTGATCGCGCGTATTGATTGCTTCTGCCGCTGCAATGTTTGGCGTATTGTTTGATTTGACTGCGGCTGTTGCCGCCGGCGACGCCACGGAGGCTATTCGAGTGGATATTTGCTTTTGTAATAATTTTTAAAATAAATTACATTAATATCTTCCAAATCTGTTGAATAAATTTTATAATAATTCATTTATCGAAATGGACTTTAAAGTGCACACTCGCTGGCGCAGGCAGGCCCACTGAAACAAATAATAAACATTAAATGGCCAATGCCAACAACATTAACGGCCATTATTTGCATGCCCCGGACGAGGGGCGGTGGGTGTGGCTGATGTGGCCGCATGAGCCCCCAATTAGCAGCAACGGTGAATGCGTAATTTGCACAAACATAAAAGGCCTTTAGCCGCCATTTTTCATTTGACAGTTTATTGCAAATACTGCGACCCCGTTTTATGAATGCGTTCCCTAAACTTTGAGGAAGCTCCCACTAGCCGTTTCAATTTAGCTGCACCTCCTGGAAAACTGACATAAGTTGGATTCACAAAAATACGCGTTCACATGTAAAATTCCATCAAAAATCGCGGCTTTTATACAATGAAAACTACCCGACGAAAATTAAGTTTGCCTTCGCGGTTGCGGCAACAACGAGAAAGCAAAATCGTTTTTGCCAAATATAAAACGGCATTTCGAATACTCTTGTCTATTTCGATTGAAAATATTACAAGCTACAAACTCTATAAATGGTACATGGATCAGTTTCAAGGCTTTCAACCCCTAATGCTAATACATGTACCTTCTTTAGCCGATTGTCTTTTATCCTTCAACCTTTTGCAACCAAATCAAATGCATTTTCTGCCTGTTTATCCAAGACGTTGACGTCCTAATTTCCTCATCCTTTAATAAATTTCCATGACCAATGCCTCAATGCCTTTTGGCAGGGAATCGGTAAGGCCTTCTATTTCGCTTGTTACAATAAGCAACCGACATCCTTTACCCCATTCCCATCTGGCTTGTTGTATTGTACTTTGAGTGCAAATATTGTGCCGCTGTCGACAACCAGCCACGCTGCCAGTCTGCGAGCCAGCCAGCCGTCGAGCGGACTGTGCTGCTTCAAAAATCAAATTCCAATTGCAACGTATACTCTGCGTATACGCAACGCACTTTTTCCACAGCCAGGTTGTTGGCCTCCTTTTGCCTCTTCCTCGCCCCCGGCCTGTGTCTTTATCCAGCCTGCAATTCGCGCTATTTGCTTTCACAATTTCGGCTGTTGGCTGTAGCTCCGGCCGAAGTTGTTGTTTGTTGTTTTTATGGGGGAAGTGAAATGGTAACGTCCTCATTTCTCAGCTCCCTTCGCCGGAGTCTCCGCCCAGTCCGGCCATTCGTGTGTCTATATAAGCATGTATAAATTTTCATTATGGACCGAGGGCACGGACACCTCGGCGATTAGTCAGATTGTTCTGGTTCTGATTCTGATTCCGAGTTCTGGGCCCGACATTTATTTGTCCTGTTGCAGCAATCAGCCAGCCAGCCAGCCAGCCAGCCAGCCAACCAGGCAGCCAACCAGGCAGCCAGGCAGGCAGCGTTGAGCAACGCGCTTATTTGCCTTGGCACAAATCCTGGCCCCGACCATTTGACTGCTCTCGGGCAATATTTGCTTAATTCGCAAGCCCTTCGTTTTCCAGTTAATAAAAATGACAATGAAGCTATTTTCGCCGCACTCTGGCCTAGAAGAGTGCCAGGGGAGGCGGAATTTTGCAATGTACGAGCATGCACGAGCACATATGTCATCAATTTTGGTTTGTGAATTTTTTAAAACGCTAAATTGCCGCGGCCATTGTTGTGTTTAGTGAGCGATAACCAGACGACTGGTCCGAATGGGGCGTCAAACTAATACGAAAACAGAAACAGCAACAGCAACGGAAACAGGGACCTGAAGCGGGCTGGAAAAAAGCTGAGAAAATAAAAATGGGGAAATAACACACTACACACTATGGCCATACTATACTCGTATATAGCACACACGTATCGCATACCGTATTGGGGGCCAGTCGAGTGTGAGTTTTTTGGTTAAATATTTTATAATTAAAAAGCTAACACCGACTAACACCGTGCGAGGTGTGTGTGCAAACAATAAACAAACAAAATCCTTTTCAAATATTTACCGTTGGCATATAGCAAACGTTGTTGGCGACAGCGACAGCGACGGCGACAGCAAAGTTGACGTTGCTGTTGCCGTTGAAGCTGCGCTGACGCCGACGCTAACTTCGGTGCCGCTGCAGCGTCCTCCCACGGCTAAAAATTTAAAATTTCTATTTAATTTCATTTTGTGGGGGGCTGAAAGATATGCGACAAAGAGAATAAAAACAGACGCATTCAAATGGTGTTCGTTTAAGCGTATGTGCCGTAGCAGGCCAGCCAGTGTGAGCCTGTGCGCCTTTGGGTCATTTAATTTTGCATAGTAATTTATTTAAGGCAGCACGGTTTTTTTATTGTCCTTTATGTTTTAATTTTTTAGCACACGCAGGGGAAACAATGCGAATGCCCATAGCCTATTGGCATTTCAATTGTACTGCCTTTTGCTCCATTTGTTTTTGTGTTTCGTGCTGTTGTTCGGTGTATTGGTGCATAGAGTACGTCTATTCTTTATTTATAACTTTTGCCAGGGCCTACACATATACAGACACACACACACACGTACAAAAAGCAACGAGTAGTGGGAGAGGAGGTTTCCAACACGGCAAAACCCTGCGCATGTGTCGTATTTTATCGCAAATTTTCCCTGTGTGATGAATATTAAAAAAGAAGTTTCAAAGCCGAGGCTCTAAAAGAGCAGAAGACCCCAAAAAAGTCTACTGTGCCTGCAAAGAAGAGGCCAAAAGTTAGGACAGGACGAATTAAGGGTGCGCTAATACCAAAGGAGACAAATGAGAAAATTATGTTTCAACAAACCTAGAGGAAAATCCTTGCAAAATATTTATATACCTATATAAAACATTTTAATTTGTTGTTGATATTTATGATATTTTTTCCTAGAGAATGAGTCCAAAGATATCGGTCATTGTGCAACTAAGTTTATGAATGAAGGGTGCGCTAATATCAAAGGAGACAAATGGGAAAATAATGTTCAATAAACATAGAAGAAAATCCCTGGATCTTTGTTGAAATTTCAAATCTTTATATACAAAACATATAAGTAGCATAAGATTAAATATAGCGTATATTGTAATTGATATTCATGATATTATATTTATAGTATGGAATTCATTCATAGTATGAATCGAAAGATATCGCTCATTGTGTAACTAAATTGGTGAATTTTTGGGAAAATTTGTATTTTACATCCATTAAAGCACCAAATTTGTATAATAAGAAATAATTTCCTGTCTAACACGCGATCCATTTCGATGTAGCGCACACAAAGCTGGTAAAATTCTAATAATTGTGCGCACTCCAGGCACAAACCGAATCCATCATAAATCTCGGCTTGCTCGATGACAATGCATCATCCGTGTGCAAACAGAATACTAAATCCTTATAATATCCTTTATGTCCAGGATGCGCCATATGCGTGCGTAGACTAAGGCACTTCAACCCGGGAATTTGCGAATTTGGAATGGCATGTACCAGAAAGCAGTGGGGAGCGTGACTGCTTTTAAACTTTGTTATCAAATTCCTATGAAACTTGAAAACCGCCTGTGCTTTAAGCGAAACAGGAACCGAATAAAATGTCTGTGTTATGTGCTTTGACTCTCACTGTGCGAGTGTGTGTGTATCTACAAGATACAATAACTTGGCCCACTAGTGCCTCCTTCAAAGTAGCCGAAAAGTACCGACAAAGTATCTGCAAACAGGAGGCCAAAAAGGAGAGCGCATAAAACAAATGAAACTCTTGTAACAGCAGCAGCCGAGAAAAGCACAAGAAAATTTCAAGAAAAATATTAAGACAACAACAAGGGCCACGGAGGGCCACAGAAAGGAAAATGCTCGAGTGCCTGCTTTGGGGATGGTTGGGGTCGGGTGAACGGGCGGACGGGCGGGGGATGGATGTAGCTGCCAGCCATTTGTAATAGTTGCCAGGCAGCTTCCTGTTTGGCAGCCAGGCATCCTACCAGTCCCTTTCTCCTGCCCCACAGCCGTTCTCTCGCTCAGACAGCAATAAAATGATATAAAAGTAAAAATCAAAAGTGCAAAAGGACGACGGAGCGGCAAAAAGGGAGTCAGCTCTTGATCTGGTTGCTGCTGCTGCTGCTGCTGCTGCGGGCAATTTCACGTAGTCGAATCAATTCAAAACAACTGCGAATGCAATTTAATAAAATCCGTGCACGGGCGAATTTCTTTTCAAGGGAAAACTGGGTGGTGCTGGTGGTGAGTCGTATCCCTGGGTTGGCCGAACGGCCGGGGCTCCGGCCCGGCAAGGAGTAAAGCCAGCCCAGCGCAAAACAATAAAGCGAGCTTGTGTACACAAGGGATATGCTTCTGTCTTCCAGCACACACTCGCACAGGCTCACTCAAACATGTTCTCCCTGTATCCAGTGCTACAGTCGCCATATTGGCAGTCGTCCTCGTCGTCGTCGTTGGTTTGCTTTCATTGTTTACCGAGCGCTGTTAATTTGGCAATACCCGCTTTCAATTATCTTATAAATATGAAAATGCAGCAGCAAGCCCCGCAGGCAGCTCTCCAGCATCCGCCGGATTCGTAATGAAAAACGTTTCATTTTTCATTAAGAAAATCAAGAGACCAACTGCGCTGTGTGCCTTTCAGATCAATCAAATAATCATGACGGCCCAGTCGCCTGCGCATGTACAGAATGTGGTATGTATACACCTTCCACGGCTTGACCAGGTCCTTTCTGCTTGCAAGACCCATGAAAGTGGCAAAAGTCAGTGGTAGTCCGTGTACGTGACAGCAACAGCAGAGGCAGCAATCGCGGCGGTTGCATGTTGCCGGTACGCGACTATGATGCAATTGCGGGACTTACGGTCCGGAGTTGGGAAACCGACGATCACGCACCTTCCTTCTAGCCAGCTGGCTGACTAGGTGGTGGCTTGCTGGCTGGGCACAGGCGAGGTCGGCACTCCGTTGCGCATCTCTGGCAATGGGCAAATATGTGCACACCAGCAACATCCACAGCAACACGATCGGCGCACCAGCGACACTATTTCAATTAGCAACTGCAATGCACGCGCTAAAATATGCAAAGTGCCTGCCACTCGCATTCGCATTCACATTCACGTCATGCCAATATGATCGATGCTCCCCGTCCGCCGTAGTGCCCCCTTCACCCGGTCTGTGCGCTGATCAATTGAGCACTTGACCCCGCTGGCCCAAGTCTCCGTGCTGGTGCTGGCACACTTTGCACCGCACATTGCTCATTGGGCGTGTTCATCACTCGCCTGTGCGCGGGTAAATATTTAACGCGAAATGCCGCGGCACGGCGCAGCGAATGGCCAGATACTCCAGCTAGCTGGGGAGTAGCCAAGCGAGGCTGTGACGCTCCTGCAATATGTTGAGCAAGCTGCGGGGCATGCGTGGCGATCTGGCCAATTATCGATATTCGCAAGGGGACTGCCGTCAGCTGACACTCGAGAGCAGGTTGGAGTCGGAGTCTGGAGCACTTTTGATTGGCAAAGTAGCGCCTTGAATTACAGCATTGACAACCACTTGAAAAGGGTAAAACTCAATAGAAATTCAAGTTGGCTATTAAGGCTATATGCCTCGGGCCCAAACCATTTGGCCCGCTCGGAAACAGTCCTGTTTGGGCCCAAAGAAAAACTACATCCACCATTTAGAGTCAACCGAGCGCGGCATTTTTGTAGATTGAGTACTGCGTACCCGGTTTAAAACACATTACAGATCCGAGCTGCGGTTGTTTGCGATGATAATGACGCTCTAGCAGTGCCGCTCGGAGACCTGGGCCCGAGTCAATTCGGCGTTAATCACGACTTTTACTTGTCTTTAATTTTTTTGGCAAATACAGCGGCAAAGAGGAGAAACGACACGAAACTCTCGAGGGTCTGAGAAATGGGCGCGGACCGATCGGCGTCACTTGGGCCTGCAGGTTGGCGTGGATCGCGTTAACAAGCACAGACACAGATACGCAACACAGATGCAGATACCCTCATAGATACGGCCGATACGGTGGATATTTCAGGCTAAGTATGGCCAAGTGGTATGTGTAAATTTTCACTGTCGCTTGCTTATTTTTTTGGTCTTTATTTTGTGTTTTTTTTTGTTTCGTGTTCGAATTCAATTTAAAATGCACGTAGTTATGTCTGTTTACTTAAGTTTTTGACGGATATTTTAACGATGTGAGCTCAACACAAATTCACTTTAAACGCTGCCATGGGCCGCGCGGGGTAGGTGTTGGGGAACGGGAAGGGTGATGACCAATGGCATGGTGACGGCAAGGGACGGGGGCCCCTAGCGGCGGATGGGGCAAGACAGCGGCGAGCATTCGCGTTCGCATCCGCACCGATGACGAACGACAACGACAAACATGTCGAGATATTCACGTCCGAGTGATAATGAGATGCGCGCCTTTTTTCAGTCGGTCTCCGGCTCCCTCCGCCGAAGCCTGCCGACTCGTTCCCCTTTTTATGTATTTTCGCTGATAAACAAGATGGAGTTACATTTTTAGGTTAATTATGTGCTAAAGTGTGGGACGGCCAGCGATCCGGGTGAGAGGAGCATCTGAGGGCTGCGGAAATGGGTGCGCGCTCTCCTTGAGCAGAGAAAACGCCGAGTTAGTTATATAAATTATTTATACGAACGTGATATCATTCTCAGAAGATATATGTACATACAGTCACCGCAGAGTGAATTGGAAATTGGATGCATCAGTGGCCACTGTCTTAGCATTCGGATATTTGCAAAGGTCCTAATTTCGAGTCAGTCTGCTCAGCAATTTTATAGGACCAACCACATTCAAAAAGACAAATTCTGTTTATTTGTTTACTCCTGTATAGATATGAGTTTTGCATATCCTATGATGCATAGGTATAGCTGGATATATTGGGCCTTCGACTAAACTTTTTTTTAATATTTTATCGGAATTGTTTTGTTTGTGTGCCTTTCCAAGCAACAGTCTCGTTACACTAATAATATTTCTGAATAAATGCGTGTTTTCGGAGGGTATCACCCTGTTCATCATTCCGCAAATCGTATTTTAGGCCTTGATTTGGTAGCTGCTGATTTTGTGCTAATTTATCAAAAATGACCAAGCCAGGCATCGTTCAACATGGCACAAGACGTTTGCTGATGCGGCAGGTTGTCCTGAAAGAGGCACCCAGATCCAAGGGCCCTGTACGGAGACCCGTGCTGCTGATTCATTAAATCTGCGCTGGGAAAACGCCTGTTGTGCCTAGTTTATGGACATGGCCAAGTACGAGCCCTCAAAGCCCTGGCAAACCCACAGCAGCAGCAGCAGGAGCAGCAGCAGTGGTGGCGTTGCACTAGCCGAAAGCTGTGCAAATATTTTATGCAAATGTCCGGGCCCGTCATTGCACGGACCCGGGCATGGCTATGGCTATGGCTACGGCTTTAGTTACGGAACCGGCAACAGCAACAGCAACGGCTTTGGCATTGGCTACTCTGGTTGGGGCCACTGAAACGAAATTAATTTGTGTTTATACATAATATGCCTGGGACCGGGTGTGTCCTGTTTTCCACTCTGTGCACACACGCATCCTTGTGCGGATATATGGGTGTAGGCGTGGGTGCGGATGGGGGTGTGGATGTGCTTGCCGCAATGAAATTTCATTATGAATATGCCGGCCAGCATCATTATCAAGAGCGGCAAAACAACGCAGTGCAGCGTACACACCAAAGGATATGCACACACCCACATGCACACGCAAACAGTGCGCACAAGGATATGCGAGCGCTTTTATATGAGCTGCTGTTGCTGCTGTTCCTGATGTTGCTGCTGTTGCTGCTACATTTGCTGTTGCTGCGGTGGCTTTAGCTCCGTCTGTTTGTTGTTGGCTCTGTTGTTGCGGTCGGATGGAGAGCGTCCGCCAGATAGGCAACAATAATGCACATGTGTCTAAAATTGAGTTTAAATATACATACGACCGGTGGCAGCTTTAAAAGTTCTGAGTCCCTATAAACCAATTAAATCATTTAATAAATTTATGTGTGTTACGTTTTCCCAAGTACCAGCGTGCGAAAAAAGCTGAAACATACGTTCTTTACAACCTTTTTCATGCCATTTCGAAGTAAGTTTTATGCTCACTGACAAACTCCTTGCGCCAACCTCCCGCTGGAATACATATGTTATCTGCACATATGCAGGCATTCGTCGACCAAAATCTGAAGTTAAATATTTCTTGTTGCAGCGGGACAAACTTTGGCAAAGTTGTGCGGGCGACAGCAACGACGCACAATGGTCGAAGAGCTAACACACACTCACTATAATTTGTTGATTTTGCCACTTAAAGTCAGCTACAGTTGCTTCGAGAAGCAGCCCCGGTTCCTTGAAGAGCCACTGGCTCTGGCCCCGGCTCCTGTGTGCACATTTTTTGGAAATTATGCCGGCGCAGCAGAAATCGTTGATTCATACGGTTGACTCCGCTATGCAAACTCAACTGCCTGTAAATCGGGTAAACTGTTGATGCATGTGGCAGGCACCCGCCGCACCGCCGCACTGCATCCCACTCCCCGTCCGAGCCCAGTAAATTCGGTTACCACCCCACGGGAACTGCCCAAGTCATCAGCCCAGGGCCGTATGCATATGCAGGCAACTGCGATATTGCTGCTGCAGTTACCATTCAAGTACTCCTTGCTACTGGCAACTGGCTACTGGATGCTGCTGCTGCCACTGCTGCTGCTGCTGCTGCAACACTGCTGTTGCTTTTGAGCAATCAATCAGCGAGCAAAAGTCAAACATTGACTTACAATCCAATCCACGGATTTAAATTGACGTATTTACCTGCGCAACGACTGCGCCGGAACTGGCCCCAAACCGTAGACAATGGCGGCAGCACCGGAAGGGGAGCTATGGCGAACTGCTGGTCCGGCTGCATTGGCCTCCAACTTGGGCCGACCTACACCGTGATTCGCAAGAAGAAATTTTTGTTAACAACATAAAATTAAAGAAACCTTATAATGATAGGGACAATCGGATGCAAGGGGATTTTATATTTGATTTGACATCAAGCCAAGTTTGCCTACAAATCGAAGGCTATTTTCCTGAATAAGCTTATTACCCAAGTAATAAGGCCAAGTCAACTCATTGTATCTACTCCACAAACTTCAGTTCGCTGTGCCATCACGATCTACTCGAAATTTAGACCTCTAAGCCTGGAGGTTTGTTGGACTAACTTTGGATTACACAATCGTTTTCGAGTCATCTGTACAAATTATAATAATTTATATAAATTCCTGCTTCTGTAATTCATTCAGTAATAGTTGTTATACCTTTTCCAAATATTTAATTTATTGTATTTATATTTAATTAAACAATTTTTTTTTGTCAAACCTAATACCCGTCCATTCGATGGGAGTCGAAGCATATCGTTAAGCGGGTAAAAGGATTAATTGAACAATTGTTTGCTAAATAATAAATTTAAAGTCAAATATAAATAAATTTAATTTCGAAAATTCCAAGAAGCCTATAATCATGCTTATTTTGTAAAAATTCCTTGAATTTTTTAACCCTTTTAGAACTTTATTGCCGTGTAACATCCACCCAGACCGTCTCTGTGACCCCCGGTGAGCTGGCATTAAATTGGGCGATTCACCAAATTATTGAGTTGTCGCCGCTAGAGTCGAACCAATGGCCGGCAGCGACACAGCAGCCTCCGCAGGCGCGGATCAAGAGCGGGTGGTGTCCTTTCGAGGGAGGCCCAGGGAGTGGGAGGGATGAAGGAATGCAAAGGAGGCGGAGCAGTGGAAGGAGGAGAAGGCAGAGGTTACCAGTTTTGGCCCTTGTGTGCGGGCACGCTGTTTGGCCATTAAAGCTTCATATTTGACTTCTGAATAATTCAAATTACTAATATTGATTCGGGCCACGAAAAAAAATGTGAACGCATTGTTGTTGCTTGCCCATTGCTACGATGTGAGCGACATTTCAGTATTTTGCTATACGGCAACAGCAAGAGGAACAACAGTGAATATAACCAGGAGTAGAGGGACGGAAACAGCAACAGCGACAATAAAACAGTCAACATGACAAACGTCGCGTCGCTGACGTTGACATTTGGTTGATTGGCGCCCAGTCGTATACGTAATCAACGGAATGTTGACCACGTCCACCACGCACCAGGCCGCACTCACACTCACACCCCCGCAACACACAATAGTCCCGCCCCATCCCCGGATCAAAATCGCAAACTGACACTTATGCACATCGGCGCATAGCCCGGCCGAGGCGCAGCTACCACTCAAACGAAATATGCTTGATTGGATACGCGCGTATACGGAAAAATGCGAGGCGTCGGGGGCCAACAGCCATCAAAACCGAATGGAAATGGGGTTAGCTGGGAAATGGAAATGGCTGCTTGTCATGCGAATGTCAGCTTCATCGGGGACCCAACTCGGACCCGGGATCCGGTGGAGCCCGCCGGCCCGGATACGAATTTGGTATGGATCCAACTGCTTATTTCCTTTTTATTGACAACACCGAGATGGCATGGGGAGCAGGGACAGGGGTGGATACGTAGCTTTTAACTAGTGTAAATAACGTCCTCATCAAATTGTCATAAGGACTCACCAACACATCGGCATGCACACGAGCCCCGTAGAGCTTGCAGGCGTGAATTGCATGTGGGCCGGAATTTCAGACACGACCCAATAATAGAATACTCTTTCCTTGTTTTTAGATTAGCTATTAGACTTAACTCTAACTAAGCTAAATGGTAGTAACACAAAGGTGATAATAAGTAACATAAATCTTGAATAATTTGAAGGTTCTAAACATGGTATTTCTTATATTCAGATTACATTTTGTGCTTTTAGTCAAGACTTACCATTCACCATTGAACCATATTTCAAAGACCGATGAGAGCATTGGCTTGTCCGTCAGCGAAAGACATTTGTTCGCTTGGAGAACATTTCTGTAACTCTGGCTTGTCAAAGTGAGGTGGGGGGGTCCTGCGGGAAAGTGACTGGTAAAGCAACCCTCCCACCACACAGCCCGCCACCAACCCCACCCAATTCCGCTGATAGGGCGCGATAAGCAAGGCCAACTATTTTCATTGTCTGTCATGTTTGCCAACTTGTTCTTAATTAAGCCAGGTTGGAAAGCCCGGTGCCTGCCCCCTCCCACGTTCGCCGACTTACTTGGGTCAACAAGCTGTTCACATTTCCCGCCAGAACAGAGCAGCGCCAACGCAACGACCATTTTGTATTTGGGCCTTAATCAGCAGCTATACGCGCATTCGTAGGGGCAGGCTGTACGGCCGGCCGATAAGAGCCGGAGCGGAGCAGAGCAGAGCAGATTGAATCTGCCGGAGGAGAGGCACGAGTGTGGGCAAGAGCCTGAGCCAGGCAGCTATATTTAGCCGCTTTTCGCCAGCGGTTCTTATCTGAACGGCTGCCAGAAGAAGAAAGAATTTGCTCTGTTCTTGTGATTGTTTGCTCAGTGTGTCGTCGCTGTCGTCTCTCCGGATGCATTCACCGGCCGGGCTTATCGCTAACCTCGACAACTGTCTCATTATACGGCCCCGTACTAGCACCATTGCCACAGCCTGAAGGAACCCGGTGCGGGGATCGGAGCGATCTCGCGTTATTTGCATTTATGCAGCGTCAGATTAGATAAGTGCCTGCCGCGGGCTAGATAGCAGCGGCCTGTGTCTTCCTGTTCTCAGGTCGATACCTGAGCCGCAGCAGATTCAGATAATGTGGCGGAATCCACGGGACCGCGACTTTATCGTTTGCTCACGCCACTCCGTTCCGTGCCACGCCAGCACGCCAGAGATAAACGATGAGGTCTTAACGTTGATTCTTCGCCCTGTTTACAAAGTGCAATTTACAACTTTTTCCGAGAAGTGTACAAAACCCATATGCCGCTCCGAGGGATACGAGGTTTAATAAACGCGGTGCGCCGTAAAAGCCCCCGACACACCCATGAAAGTATAACTTGTACCGCCAATGCTCGAAACTTCTCATGGAGCCGGCGATCGGCCTCCATAATGGCTAATACTTTGCAAACAGTCAACAAATATCCGGTTAGATCGCATTTGGGATGCCCGTTTATTAACCGCATTTGAATAATTATTGTTTGTTCTGTTTCGGCTCATTTCTACCATTTTTAGCGCAGAAATTAAGATCACATTTTGCCAGTGCGGAGAGTGCGTTAAAGTAACCAAAAGCACTCAACTGGGCAAACAATGCCAAGGCTGCCGGCAAAAAAAAAACTAAAAGGCTTGACCATCTGAAAACTGGGGGCTTGGTGTGTGAAAAGCAAAAGCTTGATGATTCCAAGAAATTCCTGCACTTTTACATGAAGAGGCCATTAACGGGGATTCCACTTGCTTATGGAATGTTGAGTCGTTCCCCCACAAAGCTAACCTAAACATCTCTGAGTCGGACGAAAAGTGCAATCTCCACAATTCACTGAAATCTTATCAGCGACAGCTCTGGATTTGTCAAATCCTATTATTCTCGATGTCGTTCTTATCAAATAGTTTGTAGTCCAAGTAAAATTTCCTCACCGGGGGGCTGTTTTCCAAGACCCCTCTGAACTGTTCGGCTAATTCTAGTCCCTGGTGTTTGCTTATGCATATAGGGGCCTGTTCCGATACAAAACACTTCGATTGGCAGTCGTGGGCGTCGTGCTTCGATTGTTTGTTATTATCATCACCTACAGGTGTCGCTTCATAAACATTTTCAAACATGACGACAACAACATCGGCAAATGCAACAACAGAAAGAAAAACAGTGCCGCTCTAGCTCACAGCCAGGCTGTCACACACATCTGCATGTTCATGTGTACATAAATATACATACATATATTCCAGATCCGAGACGGAGACGGAGGCAGAGACGGCGCTGGAGGAGCCCAGTGCCTGTATGAATTGAACAATTGCGGAGTTCGTTTGCGCAAAGCAAATATTTTACAAATCAAGCGCTTTTCTGATTTTGTAAATGTGGGCTACCAATTTCCCTTAGCACACACACACCACACCGCCGCATACTCTTCAATCGATGTGTACACACGAACGAAAGCGCAAGTCATTGGCAATGTGGCCTTCTTCTGAGATCTACATACACGCCCCCACTTCCCAATCCCCACTCCCCATCAATATCCAACCATACCCCAAGAGGCGTACCTCCGTAACAATAAAAAGCGGGAAAAGGAGGCTCGTGCCTCTGCAAGACCGCCAAGAGGCGTTCTACGGGTACTAACAATATTTAACTGAAAAATATTTATTATTTACCAATTTGTTTGCTCGACTAATAACAATAATCGAAGCGGCCCAAGAACAACAAGGAAAGCCACGTCAAAAAGAAAAAGTCATTCATAGAGTTCCCGGCCCCATGCATACACAAATACACATCTACTATATATATATGCATAGTAGCCCCCAACGATATGCCCCATCGTATTCAGCAACCATCTCTTTCCGGTAGCCAAGGACACTGCACCGCTATGAAAATCGAATACGAAACAATCACAAATATTGGCAGTCAGCAACTGCAGCAGAAGTGGGTCCGGGAGCAGCAACAACGACGCCAGCAGCCACGGCAGTGGGAGCAGGAGAAGGAGCCGCCGGTTGCCCCCATTTCGCACTTGGCAGACATGCGCTAGACGGCGGCTTGTGTACACTCTCTCCGCCATTTGCCTGCTACTCCGGCGGGGACTGGGATTGGGAATGGAACTGGAACTGCCGCCGATGTTTGGATGAGGACTGGAGGCGGCAACCGGATTGCCCGCTGCCTTCGCACCATCGACATCCTGGCTGCCACTGCGGCAACGTCAGCGACTTACAGTGGATCATGTTGGGGCAGGAAATCATTCATTCTAAGAACCTCAGGAATCGTTCGAAATGGTGATTGGGTGCTCCCAGTACCTATTTGATAATTCAGTAACATTTAATTACAAATTTGTTTTAGCTTAAATTTTTAAGCACTTATTTAAATTAATTACATGGTCCTTACAATTTTAAAAGCATAAAGTGTAACAAAATTCAAGGAATTACTTAGTCTTTTTAGCTTAGTTAGATGGATCTTACGAGTTCTATGATTTTTTCGTTCAGTTCGGAAAGCCATCCCACTGTGCGTTATTGTTTTTATTTGCCTTTTTGTATTTCTATTTACTCGCAAGTTTAGTTTGAGTTTAAATTTATTCCCTCCGCCGTCGCTGCTGTTGCCAACGAGCCATCCTGGCACTCCACGCGTGGGCGTTCCGCCTCCTTTGCCGGTTCGATTTCTTGTTGATTCCGCTTGCGAAGCGATTCGATTCAGTTCGATCCAATTGGACGGGATGGCCTTGCCCCGCCGCCACAGTCCCGCAGCCGCCTCCCCGGCCCCGAGCAGGAATCCCGCAGCAGGGAGCAGGAAGCAGGCAGCAGGCTGCATTAGAGCCAAAGTTGTTAAGCAGCGCTAGATAAGTGCTCGAATAAACATAAATAATAAATGACATTTACTAAATAAAAATATTTGCGTTCGCATAATATTTGAGAAGCAAACTCAAACTCGACAGCCAGCTCTAGCTCTCTTCCATGGCCTGGCTCTTGGTTCTGGCTGTGTTTGCCCCTCTGTGTGTGAGTGTAAGCCAGGAATGGCCGACATGGCTAACACACACAAACACACACACTTGTCGCTGCGCTTTGGTTGATTTCGGAAGCAATTTTGGCACCAAAGCGAACGAACGCCGCGCTTTGCCTCCCAACTCGTCGCCTCCGTCTGAATGGTTGGTCTGGCCTTCCCTGGTCTGGTCTGGTCTGGTCTGTTCCGATGGCTATGTGTACGTACCTACTATGAAACGAGGGAAAGGCAGAAGCATCTGAAGGAAAAAACATCGCAAATTTGTGCTTTCACTTTCATTTGTTTGCTGTAATAACAAGCTGGCAAGGTAGCGAGTAGCAGAGCGCATTTGAAGACTGTATTGTAGTTGGACACACAAACGCGATGGCGGTGTGTTCTGGCCGCTTTGTTTATTTTTAGATTTGACTGTGCATTTGTCAATGCAAATATACACAAAATTAAAACCGTAAACGCACATAAAATGCAAAGGGAGCCAGAGTCATTGACACTGGCCTGGCCCCGATAAGCTACACGGGAGTGGAACTGTTTGGTTCATTACATTTATTTCGAGGCCCTGACCCACTCGGAGCCAGTTTGGGTAAGCTGGCCTAAACAAACCCGCCATTAATATGCGGATTTCAATGCAGATTCAATGACAATTAGCCGCGCCAATTATGCAAACTCAATTAAGAAATTTCCAATGAGTGCCAAGAACGAAAAAAGTTCGTTGGCTTGCTGTTTGAGTGCTCAATCATAATTATTTCCAGCGATTTCCTTTCGGCCAAGACGGACTATTGACCCAGCGGCGCAATTATGCGGAATCGAAAAGATGAGAAACGAAAGATTAAACTGCAATCAAGGAAGAAGGCAAGTATTTTACCCGGAATAAATGCAGAAACGACTGCAATTAGCGTCAAGTATCTGCAAGCAGGGTCAAGGGCAAGATTGTGAGTTGGCTTATTCTTCGGCGGGCAAACAAAAAGCAATAAACATGGCAATCGCTAAGCCGCAACAACAAACCGTTTCCAGCTCAACACAACTCACAAAAAAGGCCAAACGCAATTGTATATTGGCCCACTGCCGCGAATATCAATTGTATTAACGCCGCCGTAATCAAATCAAGATCATCGGGGCGGGTATCTGACACCCCCCGAACCCTATGTGGCAGTCATGACTGCTGCTCACTCACTCGGGGAAAATCAAAGTTCAGCCGCCGTGGAAAACTATTAACTGCTAAAACGGCAATGTGCACAAGGACCCCTGGAAACCGAGCACAGTTGGATTAGCATCGGCCACCACCCCAGCAATCAGCGCCGGCCGTCACCACATCCAGATCCACATCTACCCCGTCCCTGGTCCGACTCGGTCCTTTGTCCTCCCCCCCACCCCCATAGGACGACCTGCTCACAAATTGCTCGCCCCTTGCAGTCACACAAATGAATAATGAAACGCTTATTGTCGCAATTATTTTATTGCCCTGATATTTGTAGCCTCAAAACATACCCAGCAATGGCACTGGGATGGGAAGTCAGTGAATATGACGGTGATGGGGAAGTATCGCCGACTAGGAAGACGTCCCGATTTTAGATTTATTTTAGATTTATTGCAGGTATTTCCTAATACCCTTTGTTGAATATTTTCATAAGCCATTCAATTTTCAAGTATAAATGGTTTTTTAACCTATTTTCTCAGATAGCTTTCAAAACTGTGATAGTTTTTCTACAAAAACATAGAAACTTAACTAATATTACTTTGACTTTAAAAGAAAATAATTTTGCAAATAATTATGCATCTTTAAAGATACTTTTCAAAAATTTGGAAGTTAAACTACAGAATATCTGTAAAAAAGAGTATCTGTACTTCCGAATGAGAGAAACAAAGGCTTCCAAACAGCTCCGCCGCGACAATGCACTCCGCCTCCCTGGCCCGACTCCAGCAGAAACACAGGCCCAAGTTCACAATCTGAGTTCTGAGTTGGTATGGCATAATCCTTGCTATTATTTGGGGTTGATTGTTCCCGAATCGGAGCGCGCACAGACAGGCGTTTTGTTGTTGCTCTTGGTTTGTTTTTAGGGGTTGTCCCGGCCAAAGACAACAACACTACATTAGCACTTTAATGCGGCTAGTGAGCATAAAATGCAGAAACAAACGCTTGCGCCCCTTTCAATTAAATGTTACACGAGGGCAACAGCAAGAAACATGGCCAGGACCGAGCCAGGGGCAGGGACCGGGACCAGAAAGAAAAGAAGGAACAAGAGCAACAACAGCATCAGCATCAGCAACAATAACAAAGCCACCCACCCACCCACGACCACTTTCGTGTCGTCGCAATTTATTTCGAGGGTGTTGATGGGCGGTTTTGTTTTCATTGGATTTCTGTTGCTGTTATTCTAATGCCAAAGCAACCACGCCGGAATATTTCCAATCGAGGGGCGAGCAACCACCGGACGAACCCCGGCTGAGCTTGATTCCGGTGAGCCGAGAACCTGCGTGCTAAATGCCAGCATATGGGAAAATAAGCTGTGACAAATGGCTTAATTTAGTTGTCAATGCTAGAGGGTGCCCCGACGATTGTTTAACATGTTTTAAGCATGTAAAAATATTGGCACATTACGCAGAGATACCAACGCAAAACTTGGCGGGGGCGCGGGCCATAGCGGCCACATTAAATAGCGCAGGACTTGCTAGTTGACCTGCTGTTAGCATTTGGCAGAGTTCAAGCCGCACATTGGATTATATCTGACCCGGGGCCTTGCACCTGCCGCGAGCCCTGACGTACATATATTTGCATGTCAGTCAGGTTTAAAACACAAAAAGCGGACCAACTGAAATAAATAAAAAGTGGGGAGAAACTTTTGGGCCCTAGAACATCTGCCAGCATTTGCCGGGGTTCCGGGTGGCCCAGAGACACAGGAACTCGGGGAGACAGGCAAGGCAAGGCGACGCCCTGTCGACGGGTTAAACGTGATTGACAGTCGCCTTATGAATGGGCGCCCATTGTGCCGAGCAGGTACTTAGCCGGGGCTGCAGCATTACGGATTTATATTTTCATTGGGACTGCACCCGCGGCGACAGCCGGTAAGCTTCGCTCGATGCGGCGATCAATTACAGAGGATTTGCGAGGCTGACATTTACATGTGTTGTGTGGTGAGCTTTGCTACGGGGGCTCCAGGGCACCGGAGCACCGCAGGGTGTCCCCGAATCAGAGCCGGAACATATTCATGCCTAACTGTGGGAGTAAGTAGTAGCTTGCCGCATTGTTTTGGCCCCGGCTCAATTGGCCAGAAAAACTGTTTGAGCACTCTCGAACACATGACTGGAAAAGTGCACTTCCACTTCCATTTGAGGTTGGCGACTGCCGATACTCGGTGGCTGCGCATTTGATGTTCTGCGGGGAATTCCGCATGCTTAAATCTTTTTGACTTGCAATTCGGAAATGATGGCTTATCCTGTTTTCTTTATTGGTTAAAGATGCCGTGTGTCCCGGCCTCCAATGTTATTGTTTGGACGGCTTTGCAGGCTAAACCTTGTAGACAACAGCCATCCTGGGTCCTATGCAGGAACCTTCCAGCTGTTCTCATGCCAAATCGTTTCTGTTGTCTTGTCCGTCCTGATCACCTCCCTGGCCATTCATAAATGGATTGCGTTGCGTGCCCGTCGGGCACTTTTTTTTCATGAGTTTACAGATTCAATGTGTCGGATTAAATCCGAAGGTAAGCATTCGATATAATGCTTCTATAATTTTACAATCCACTCTACAGGCGATTTAGTTGGATAAATAATAATATATTTTTATAAAAACTTCATTTACTTACTATATTGAAATTAATCCAGCCAGAAAAAATTTAAGGACTTAAAAATTCTGGCTTTGGAATTTATAATTATGTTCAAGAAACAGGACTAGATCTAGGTTTCAAAACATTCATTATAACCAGATTCAAATGGGGGCATATAAAAATTAGACATTTAAAAAAAGTGAATACAGTGGTAACAGGCGAATTCTTCCGAACCTCACCAAGAACTGCGAGGATATAATCACCTCAAGTGTCATATAATATATTGTTATATTTGTTATCTGGTTATTGTTTAGTTAAAATCATATTATGTTAAATTTTTGTTAAAGGTAATCTAATATCTAGCTGGCGCGCCCAATAGGGATGAATTTATTACAATCAAGAACATGAAGGAGTTTTAGGTACTCCGTAATCCTCAACCAAATAAAAAAAAATAATAATTTAAGTTTTTAATTCAACAAACCTTTTGGCTGTTGTATTGATTTAAATATTAGTTTTTGGGACGTCCCATAAATATGATATGCACCTTAGTATAACTGTCGGCATATCAATAGTTTTGTAGGTTCCCGAGACAATTTTAACCAATCGAATTCAAAAGCGAACTCACATGCGATTTCCCAGGAAAACCATGGAATTAGGGCAGCCGGTCTGTGTGTCAGCCGCAGAGTCATTTCGTCCTGTTGCCGGTTTTGGGGCTCCCTTTTGATTCTGGCGGAGTTTCTATGCGACTCCTAAATCGATTTGAAGGACACACATGGACCCTGCTACTGAAACGGTTCGAGGCCAGCGAAGATGGCTCCAGCTGCTGATGCTCTTGCCATTGCTCTGCCTTGCTGAGCTATGCAAATCCAGAAACCCAACAGGGTGGCTCCTAGGCAGGAACGCAGCTGGGGGAGTGCGTGGGGGTGCTAAGAGGGCAGCTGTGGGTGCGGGCGAGGGTGCGGCGCCCACTTGACAAATACCATTTTCGAAATTGAAAGACAAACTTTTGAACAGTCGACGTCGGCGTCGACCGATGGCTGCCACTGCTGCTGCTGAAAATGGAAATGAGACACAATGTGCAGCAGCAGTGGCGAAGGCATCCGCATACAGCTGACGAATTTGCTGAGTGTGTTGATTTGTTGATTCGTTTCGCCTAATCGCCCCATCACCACCATCAGCCAGGGCGAGCCGGAATAGGAGCACGAGCCGTAGCCATGGCAGAGACGGACAAACTTGTCCAGCCGGCGAGCATTGTCCCAAGTTGGAAGCGTCCCAGCCAGGAGCGCCTCGCCTTGCCGGTCCTTCGTACGCAAATGTGTTTGCCCTGTGCACGGACATGTGAGTGTGCGAGTTGGGAAAGTTTGAGCCAGTGTGTTCTGGAAATGTGTTGAAAATTTATTGACATTATTCAATTAATTATTGTGCAAATATTTTCGCATGCAAACACAGATACACACACATGCTCACGCACCGCATGGGAGACTGGCTCGTAAGTGGCAGGGAATTTGTCATTAATTGTGAATTAGATTGCATGAAACTGTTGCCATTGCCAAATTTGTTTATCCTTGTTTTCCGGGAATCCGGATGCCGTGCATCCATTCTCTGGTCCACGTCCACTCATTCAGTCATTCAATCACTCACTCAATCGTCCGCTGGTGCAGTGAGGCGTTTTCCGCAAACAACGGCGATGAGCAGCATCGGAGTGGGATGCAAAAGAGCGGAGTATAGTATGCGCCCACTGTGCCATGACCATCTCTACTTCCGACATACAGACCGGAAGCCATTGCTATCGATACGGTTCTGAAGTGTACTCGTATGGTTTATTCACACCCCACTGCCCTCGCTGTTTGTTGCTATTTGATGATGATTTCACATTAATTTCGCTTGCGTATGCAAATACGCTTTCAAATAAATCGAATTAAATTAATACGAGATTCTGATTTGATTTTTGCCAAATGCTAAATGCCGCCGCATTTGCATCGCAGCTGCAGCTGCTGTATATTTTTCCCTGTTTGCCCTGCCGAGCATTAAGGTAATTGCATTTAAATTGGAAATATTGAACTGCATTTCGTACGAGTTTTAATTAAATCGAAAATAAATAATCTACAGGCAGTAGGCCCGAACTTTTTGTGCTGTCTTCCTTGTTTCAGTCATTTGCAATAAAGCTCTTTGCCGTTGGTCAAACAGTCGCACGGTTCATTCATCATACTCAACAACTAATGAGGTCCCCCGTACAACCTCAACACTTCGTACTTCATGCTCCACATTGTCGTTGGCCTGTCGAAACACAATTTGATTATTAGATGCGTCGTTCGGCGGCGGGGTGCTCGCTCGTCTGAAATTTCATCCAATCGAATGGCTGCTGCTCCGCGATAAAGGTGTGTTAGGACTGCCAATCGATAAAGCGCCTTTCTCTAGCCTGCCTGCCTTCCAGCACATCAGTCACTGTCACCCCAAGCCACCAACCACAAATGGGCTGGCCACCGACCTCCCACATTTCCCGGTCCCCTCCACATGCCGAAACGTGATTAATGCGTTGGCAGTGCAGCTAAGCTGGCCATCAGCAGCAGATACAGGCCAAGATACCGGCCCAAAACGTATGGTGGCAAGGTCTTTTTTAGAAAGTGCCGGCCAACTTCACACCCAGCCCGTGGAGATTTGTAATGTTTTGATTGCAGACTTTGGCCGCGTGTCGGGATCCTTATAAAGGACACGTGCCCGCATTTGCGAGCGTAAGGTTTCGCGGATTAATTTCAATTTGCTAGCTGCAGGGAAAACAAGAACCACGCTTCCGGGGGGTGGATGTGGGTGTGCGTCGGAGCTTTGCTGCTAATTATGTGTGGAATGTTTTAGATAAACAGAGAACACAATGCAGCCCAAGAGCGGGCTGCAGCAGCGAAAAGGACAATCGCACCAAGGCGGCCACTTGTCAGCTTGTCCGCCGATGTTCCTCTTACTGATGTGGCTGTTGGTGTTGCCGTTGTCGTTGCTGTCGGCGATGGTGATGCTGCTCCTGCTGCCGGCCTAATCCGTAAGTGTCGTTCTCAAGCACGCAGCAGCGGCAAAAGCAGGCGCAGATAGAGCACACACTCGCCCGGCCGGGCTGCGAGGACAATCGCCGGACATGGCCCCGCCAGAGCCACTGCCACCACCACCCCCCTGTTCATAATGATGTGGCGCTGTCGACATCGACGTGTCATCGACAACCAGCGACGATTTTGGGTGGGGTCGCCGCTGCGAATGTAGCCAGCCTGTTGGTCAGAGATAACAGCAATTTATTTTCAAGTCATCATTTTAATTATCCCGTTCGCAATGCTGGCAGCCAGCCTTGCTTTCTGGGCGCGGCTCGCATTAAACGTGACAACAGCAACAGAAACAGGGCCAGCACCAGCGATGGCAGCCATTTTGCTCATTAAAATATAATATGTATTTTTTAATTTCAGAGAAATGTTTGCACAAAAATTTTCTCGAAACAAAGTTGAGAGCCGTGCTTTTGGCCCCACCTCCGCACCACATTGGTGAGTCCTTTTCCCTCATTTCCCAAGCCCCGCACATTTCCATCTTTTATTTCATGTCTGTCTCTGGCTGCAGCGCAACCGGCAGAACGAAATCCTTTTTTCAGCTTGCGATTCTTTTATTTTTTCGCTCATCTTCCATTTGCCTAACTGGTCTCCGCCCCAACCGACGACACCACCCACAACACCTAACCCCCGAGCAGGGCCGCCAACTTTGCCGAACCGAGGCGAGCTCAACCCGTCCGCTCCGCCATCGTGCGTTTTTATAACCGGAAGCGTTCACGAGAAAGTTTCCGCTTTCATAACCGAATTTTAATTAACTTTCGAAAACCTAATTACAAAGTATTATTATAATGAAAAAGCAGTGCACAAAGCGAGGCGTGGAGGCGGGTCCATGGGGGTCCACGTAGAGAACCCCCATCCATGGCTAACCAGCCAGCCAGCCAACCAAGCGAGTGCTGGCCCTGCAGCGACATCCTCGAATCCAAGCATCATTCCCCCACTCCGGAGATGGCTACACATAGCGAAATGGCATTGGAATTCGGTTGAAACTTATTCCTAAGCATAATGCAGCTGCGGTCAAAATAATAGTAGTGAGCAATCAAGTTATCGAAAATCAGCAATATTTATCCGTTATTAGATTTTAGGAAAATTATATTCTTTTTTTATCGAAAGTAAGCTTCTGGCAGATGTCTATAATAAATAAAACTTTGGATAACTGTTATAAATTAACGGAAAAAAAAACTTCAATAATTTTCAAAAATTGAGTCGGTAAAAATTCTAAAAATAAAACTTTAAAGGGATAACAGCCCTAAAAATGTTTCTCAACAATTTTAAATTATTTATAATTGTAGATTCGTTTTGAAGGCATTTTTTAAATTTAGTTGAATATCATTTGTTGTTACATAGGCTGAAAAGATTTTTTGCATCGAAATGACCAAATGTGCCCTTTAGACAGGAATTAGGGTCCATGACCTTTATAATCTATCCAAAAGTGGAAAATTATTGGGTGGTTATATTTCTGAGACAATCTAAAATGTACAGAGGCGGTTTGATAACATCCTAAGGTATCGATTAAAAGCACAAACCGTTCAGAAAATTGTACTGTCATTTTTTTGCACTCCACTATTATGACCGCTTCAAAAGTTTTCTTATTTACAAAAAAATAATAGAACGACAGATAATAACAACAAATAACTGCAATAGTAAAAGTTTTAACTGTTAATAATGTGAAAAAAGAATTCATTTGTCAAACCTAACTGAAAATATAGCCGAACAACTTTTGGAAAGACTAGGACTAGTATTTTTTTTACAGCAACTGTAGGTGTTAAGTCTCAAATGATTTTATTTCCCAATCAAAATATACATATATTTGTAATATTAAGCAACCTGTTTTGTATTCATCTCTGTGTACCAGCACTGTCTTTGACTAGCGTCGTGTTTGAGAGAAAATGGCAGAAGGTAGCAGGAAGAGCCGGGGATGGGAAACGGAGGTCGCAGGATGGAGGATGGCAAAGGCACTACTTCCTGTGTATCCATCCGGCATAAGCTGGGGAAAAAGGGTTACCCGACCACTTTTTCTGCGCCAGCAGAGCATCATCTCCTGTGCTTTGTATGCCCCAACTTGGCTGTCTCGTTTTAAAATTAAATATTCCATTAGAAAATTACTACAAGATTGTGGTTCTTTATTAGCATCAAAGCCAGGACTTGGCCACCGACTCAACCAAATTCAACTTTGTTGCCACAATCCCTGCCGACTAAAAACGTAGCGTAAAATGTGGATTACTTTGGTAAAATGCACAAAAATTACCGAAACTTTTTCCCCTTAAAATACATTTTACCGAATAGGTTTGTGTGGGGTCACAGACATACGGTAAAACTGTGGCATTCATGAATTTTAACGACTGGCCAAATGTCATGACAAAATTTCCTATTTGCCAATTTTCTAATGGTTTTGTTGTGAAAGTTACGAGCGTAAAGGCGCACTCTGTTTGTTGAAATGGAATTTTAAATCTGTCTCCCAACGAGCAATTATAAATTGATGGCATCGGGCCATTTATGAATAGATATGGAATGTGTCTAGAGAGCTCAACAAACTGTGAAACCCTTCCCGCTTCTTGTGTTCTGACACCCACCCTCGCACTTTATCGTTGTCAGCTTCTTCAGCGCGCATGTCTGGCATTAAGGCATCGATATATAAATTTTCGACAAGTTGGCGAGCGGGTTTCAGTGGGCTAGCCTGGGTGGCGCGCTCGTGTGGGTGGGATGGCGGCTGGGTGGTTGGGTGGTTGGGTGGTTGTCTGTTTAGCCGCTGCGAACCAACCCCAAAACACAGATTTCCCCGGCCAGCACAGATGGGGTTGTTTGCCGGCTGGGGTAAAATGAAGAAACTCCGCCGGAACGCTGACAGTCACAATGTCAAGGAAAAATCGAAATTGAAGCGACAACAAAGCAAGCGCCATTTTGTTGTTGCTCGCCGAACGAACGCAAGCCGCAAGACCTAGACCCAAGCCCAGCAAAATCCATCCCGACCAAAAACACCCAGTCCCATTTCCTATTCACGACCCGAGGCGAACAACAAAGCGAGCTCTTTATGGAGCAGCGCAACTTAGCTCCGGCCTGGGGAGGCGGCCATAAAAAATGTATTAAAGCAAGTCGCCCACATGCTCATGTATAAATAAAATGTCGTTTATTGAAGTATAGAATTTGTGACCTTCCTGCTTAATTAAATGAGACAACTGCTCCTCAAAAATGCGGAGCTTGGGCCTGCGGAACACACGATAGCATAAGTAATTCTATTGGAAATTCGAATATCCTGAGTTGAGTTTTGGAGTACCGTAGATTCCTTCAAAATATGAATCACACAGTTTTAATAAACAGTGGTTGGGTATTTGCGTTGGATCTAGCTATGGCCGTTTTTATATACATATTTTATATACAGAGATAAGGTCCGGACTACGAGCGATAGGTAATGTCCGTACTGCATGAATATAGCTATCAAACAGAAAATGGGCTAGCGAAGAGCAGTACACCTAGGGATAGGTGCAATCTATCAGTTCTGTTGGGGTTGAGTTGAGATGGGTTAGTCCGTCAGTCAGCTCAGTTAGTTAGGTCCGGGACGGGCTAGTCCCGATCCCGTTCACGTTCCCGTTCCCGTTCCCACTCCCAGTTCCATTTCCATCCTGGCCGTTGTTTACCTTCTTGTTCCGTTGCAATTTATGAGTGCGCGGCGATAAGGGCTTATCACCGTCATCGGGGGGAAGGAAAAGTTATGGAAAACTGCACTCTGCATCTGAGTGGCGATAAGATAGGCGGCAGCGCCTCTTGGCATCGAACCATCCGCAGTTATCGGTCGTTCAAATCGTATTCACTGCATTAATATATAAACTGGTAGATACTCAAGCGGGGCAGAGATATGGCCCAGCCCAATCAATACAGAAATGATTGCTGGAGGTCAGTTGTTTGAGTCAACAAAGGTCTACCGGCACTGGGAAATGAAAACTAATTTATGACTTTTTTTTTCCTTTTTCTTGTATTTCAAACATTAAAATAGTTGATTTTTTGTTGTGTTTGTTTTGCATGATTTATAATAATGGTAATTTTAACTAGTTTAGAGCTTGATTTTAATTCTTGCATTGACATTTATTGAATTTTATATTGTGTATTTTACAATAATTTTCATTTGTTTCTGTGTCAGTGTGTGGGTGTGTTTGTATTTAGACTATTCTTTTAAGTTTAATTAATTAGCTTAGCTCAATGTAAAAATGGGTCTTTGTTTTCGTTTTCGTATTCAATTTATTTTCAGTTTACGCACAATATAACTAATATTAAAAATTATTGAATAATAATTGCAGTTTCTTCTGGTATAATATGATTTTTATCGATTTTTTTTCGCTTTTATTATTTATGCTAATTAAATGTTAAGTGCTATACAATATTTATATTATATTTACTTTCATGTGGTGTGGCATAATTTCATACAATTTGATTAATTCTCAAGTTAGTTAAAAGTTGGTTGCTTGCATTCGGGGATCTAAGTTAATTTTTTTGCTTCTTTTATGTTTGATTTTGGGGGTTAGTGGGGGAGATGTAGCTTAAAATTATCTATTTATAGATTATGTACAAAATGCCTTAGCCTAACGAATTCGTACAGTAACAGAAGACACACAATGTAAATGAAATGCTGGATCCTGCGATATATACACGTATATCAATGCGAGCATATACAAAATTGAAATGACAATTTGATAAATTATATTATAAAAACATAACGTCTCCTACGCATGGCCAGATTTTTGTTTCTTAGTTTTGTTTTATTTGAAGATTCTTAGGTTTTGGGTGGCGGATCTGCAGAATATGACGATTTACATTTTAGACTTTTTGGTTTTTGATCATTTGCGATTCGAATTCGATTGCGTTTACGATTACCTTTGGACAAAGGTTTTCAGTATTTGTATCTTTTTGGGACTGGTTTAGCTTTTGTTATTTCTGAAAATACACACGATCCCGCTAAGCTCTCCTCTCCATCTCTCTCTCTATCTGTCTGTCTCTACATCAATTCATTTCCTTCATGATACATTTATAATGTTTAAATTTATAGTTTTAACCGCTTTGATTGTTATTGCTTGTTTCGAAACAACGAAAACAAATGGCACGGAATTATTATTTTTGTATTTGTATTTGCAAAACATAAAATGTTAACAAAATTTTAGCTCGGACAGGGGCCAGGCAAATGCGAGTCCCCCGCACGCTCGCTGCACTTACGACTACATCACTTTTTCTTTCGTTTCCCTCGATCTTGGATGACCACCCGACTGAATGGTGTATATACGATAGTTTTGGAACTGAACCACTCGGAGGCAAATAACCTGAACCTCAGCCCAAGCCTGCGCCGCGCCGGTATGTATAGTACAGAGAAGCGAGCCGGCGGGCAGCCCTACTCACGTGCTCAAAGGATGCGCTCAGGTGCTAAAAGCCCCGGACTTGCTAATTGGCCGGATGGTGGTTGCTGGTGCTGCTGGCGGTGGTCCAAACTACTGGTACTGCTACAGCAGATTCTGCAGCGCAGCGGCTCCGTTGAATGTGAGACTGTGATTCCAATTGCGGTAGCTGGCCGCTGCGGCATATTGCTGATAGTTGTTGTACTGCTGCAGTTGCTCCTCGCTTAAGTCGCTGGTGATATTTGACGAGTCCTCCTGCAGCTCCTGGAGCTGCTGCTGCTGTTGTTGCTGCTGTTGTTGTTGCTGCTGGTGTTGCTGGTGGTGCTGCTGATGCTGTTGCTGCTGGGCCAGCTTCTGTGAGTAGTTGACCACCGAAGTGGAGCCCGATCCCGAGCCGGAGCCCGAACCTGATCCTGCACCCGATCCCGATCCGGACGCCGATCCCGCCTTGCTGCTGGCCTTTCCCCCGGCTGATGTCGATGTGGCATTTGAAGCGGATGTCAGGTGCTGCGCCGCCTGCTGCTGCTGCTGCTGCAAGTGCTGCTGCTGCTGCGAGCGCAGCATCTGCTCCGCGCGCCCTTAAGCCAGCGGGTACTGGTGATGTCACAAGCTCGTGGTGCCGGCGGGCGCATGGTAGCCGAGGCTCTGGTAGTAGGAGTCCTGGCCTAAGGCAGCGTGTGAGTTGGTCAGCGGGCTGAGGGCGTTGTACCCGGCGTACTGGCTCATGTCGTACATCTTGATGTCCGCCTTCGATTCCGTGGGCAGCAGGCGGTTGATCGAGAACGGGTGGCTGGAGGGGGTGTAACCAGAGGGCTCCTGCTTCAGCGGATGCATCGACGAGTGGTAGTCGCTGATAAGCGACGGGTGGCACCTGTTGGCCATCATCGCCGAGAGCTCCTCCTGCTGCAGCTGGTGGTGCTGGTGGTGGTGGTGCGTGGGCACATGCTGCGGCTGCTGGCTAAGACAGAGCTCCGCGTTCGCATGCAACATGGCCAGCGCCTCGGCGTCCTTACTATGCGCCGCGCTCAGCACATTTACACCGGCTATGGCCGCACCGCCCGCCTCCTTGTGGTGCTGGTGATGGTCCAGCCGGCTGTGATGATGGTGGTGCATGTGGTGCGAGTCCTCGTGATCTTTCTTGCCCGGACTGGTCGCCTCCAGGCTGCTGTGCGACGGACTCTTGTGCAGCTGTCGGATCGCCTCCTTTTTCTCGTCTTTGAACCGCTTCTGCCGCCGCAAGTAGCAGCCGTTCTCGAACATGTTTCCCGAGTCCGGATGCAGGGTCCAGAACGAGCCCTTCCCGGGCTTGTCCGGCGTCCGCGGGATCTTTACGAAGCAATCGTTAAAGCTGAGCGAGTGCCGGATGGAGTTCTGCCACCGCTGCTGGTTCTGCCTATAGAACGGAAACAAGTCCATGATGAACTGGTAGATCTCCGAAAGCGTCAGCATCCGCGTCGGGTTGTTTTGAATGGCCATCGTGATTAACGATATGTAGCTGTACGGGGGCTTGGCGTGTGTGTAGCTTCTCCGGTATGTGGTCGGCTTGTCAACGCGCGATCTGCCCAGAGAGTTTGGCGATCCCGTCTCCATGTCCCGCGATCCCGGCGGCATGGAGCCGTAAGTGCCGCTCAGTCCCGCCGCTGACATGCTGGCCGCCGACATGGCCATGCAGCCACCCATGTTGCCCAGTGGCGATCCCATGCTGGCGTAGCTCATCGAACTGGGGGTCATGCAGTTGCCGCCCATCGAGTTCATGGCCGCTGCTCCCATGCTGCCGCTCATGCTCGCCACAGCGGCGGCCGAGTCCAGGACACTCGATCCGAATGTGGCCGCCGCCTGAGGCGAAACCGAGGACATGCCGCCCACCGGAAGGCCCATGCTGTTCATTGTGTAGGCGGATCTGGCCAGCGGACTCATGCTGCCGCCATTTGCTGCAGGGTTCGGATTGTTGTTGCCGGGCGGAGGGGGTCCTCCGCCGCCGCCGCCGCCACCTCCGCCAGATGCAGGGCCGCCGGCGGTGGCCATGCTCACCGGAGCACTGCTGGGCGGCGGCTCCGCGTAGAGCTTCTGCATGATGTCAATGGTGGTCTGGTGGGGACTACCCTTCAGGAAGCTGTTCAATAGTTGCGCCGTTATGTTGCCGGCTTGTCGACTCGTCTGGATGTAATATGGAAAGGGAAACGCGTGCGATACGCGTCTTCAAAACCGAAAAATTAAAATAGATCGTCCCTCGATTGTGTGTATATGGGCTGCGTTTCTATTTCGATTTGTTTCGATTTCAGACTTTGTTTTGTATCTTTTGGTTTTGGTTATTTTGTAGGTGTTATTGTGGGATCACTGCACTAGCACTGCTTGAAAGGGATTTTCATTTTTGATGCATTTTATGTAGCACTATTGCACACTTGTCGCCACTCTCAGCATGAAAACACCGACGCACGAACGTTGCGTGGCTTGTGGCCACTGAAGTCTGGAGCTGGAGCTAGAGCTGGAGCTGGAGCTAAAACTGCTTCTCTGGCTGCTGCTGCTGCTGCTGTTGCTGGTCCGCTCGAGTGTCTCTTTGGCTTGAGCTCTTGAATGTGACTGTTTGCAGAGGGGAACGCTTGTCTACTATTTGGCTTGCGCTTGCTGCCAACAAATATTGTTCGAGCCGCGCTCAAGTGCCGACGCCGGCAGCGCCGCCAGCCCAAGCAGCGCCGCCGACAGCTCGGCGCGGCAGCAGCCACTCCGACTCGTTCTCGCTCACGGCAAAGGTGGACCCGCCGCACACTCGCACTCGCACACACTCGCAGGCGGGCACTCGCACCACTAACCACCGCCGGCCGCCGAGGAGTTACCAATGACATCGTCTGGCTCTCTTACGTACACAGCGGCAGGGCGGCGCACGCGCATTGGCCGAGCGGCTCTTGTATCAACAGAGCGGCGGAGCTGCACGCCGGGTGCCAGGTTGCCAGGCAACACTAGCTGGCTAACCAGGAGGCGTGGCCAACGGCGGTGGCGAGCAACGCCCTCGACAAGCAGCTGCAGCGCCTCGGTGCTCACCGCCACAGCTACGCTTATTTTCAGACACAGATACACTTTCAGCCACAGATACGGCGCACAGATACGAACGCGACTCACAGACACTGGCGTGCGTATCTCTAATGCCGTCCCTCCAACTGAGCTGAGCGCCGCCATGTTACAGTTAACGATTTTCCCTAATGCGATCAATAATCGCTCGCTCTCGCTCTGCCTGAGACGAAACAAAAATCCAGCGAATAAAACAGGAAAACTCTAAATAAAATCTAGACAAGCGCTGCAGCTGGAAGAGCCATCCGGGGGGCCGGGAACCTGAGAACGCGAATGCGAATGCGAATGCGACGCTCTGTTTTGCCAGAGAACTTGCAGAGAATTCTGGCCCGCAAAGAACGCCTTGGCTTCCAAAGAAGACATTAATAATGTGTGTGTTTTGCTGTCAGTCTTCCTTTTTTGCTTGTGGGTTTTTTTCGCTTTGCCGGCCGTTCTTTTTTTGTGGCCCGTGCACATTTTGAGGTTAAGGTATGCCAATGTCACTCTCATTCATTCCATTCCTCGCATTCGTGGCGGGCATCCGCGGGCAGCAGCAGCAAAAGCAGCACAAGCAGAAACAGTGCCGCAGTTCTCCTTTTTGGCAAGTCATTGCGAAAGTGACCTAGTTCTGGGCCGACTCATCTGCATCCGCATTTCATCCGCCACCGCATCCACACGCTCGTCCTCAGACTCATCCGTGCCGGCTGGCCGGCTACCTGGAGCCGCCAAGCAGTTCATTGATGCTGATGAGGAGGATGCGCGTGCTGCGGAAACTTCCTGGTAGCGCGCACTGTTTATGGTCGCGGATAAAACGCATTTTAATTTCGGTCATAAACCAAACTACGGCGAAAATTGCCTGGCTACCGCTTAACGCCTTCATTGTGCATTCCCTTTAACCCTTTCAGCCCGGCCGAGAGCGAGTGTTGTGTCTTTTTGAGTGTGTTTGCGGCAAGTCCGGCTCATTATTGCAACCATAAACGATCAATTGTCTCGTTTCTCAATGAAAGTTCTTAGCCGAGCGGGCTAAGCCCTACCTGAGTATTCAGCAATGCGCGGAGTTTCCTGGTTACACATTTCAGACTCACAAATTTTCCGCTGTCCTCCTTTTGCTCCAGTGGCCCATGAGTTGCATTGGCAGTTGCATTTCCGGGACAGCTCTTCTTGATATCTCTCTATGATTCAAAAAGTAATTAAATGACTCAAGTTATGCCTGAAAAGAAAAGTATTATTCGTACACACAACGGTCATGGCAGAGTGATCTGATCCCATAATATCGCTCATTACACACCAAACACACACCGGTCTTTATGTGCACTTCTAATAACCGTAATGTGCTTAAATATTTAATATTTTTATTGTATTTCACAGGCCGTTCAAGTGGCTTTGGCTCATTAATGTTTACCATGTGGGCAGCGCATCACTTTTTTAGTGTAGAGACTCTCTGCAAATAACAATGCCAACAGCGGGCCAGCAGTCCAAAAAGTTGTATTTATTTACCTTTTAGTCATTTATCTATTTATTTATTTGCTTTAAAAGCGCGCCACTGTAGGTCGGATTCGTTGTCGCCGCGGCTGACGTTCCGGTTGGCTTTGCTGTGCTGCGATTTGATACAGTTCGGGTGCACCCGGTGCCAAATCGGGTCTAAGCCGCGCTCAAACTTTTTAATTAGTTCCAATTGTTGGCGCCCGCCGTGCCCCCGCACCGTCCATTGGATATTTATGGAAAATATTTGCTTTGCTGTATTTTTTGGCGCTCTATCGGCGTTGTTTTGATTTTGTTGCTGTTGCTCGGGATCTACTAATATTGCTTTAAAACGCTGCGCTTTCTGTTTGTTTTAAGCGTTTGTGTGACGCATGCGCTGCGAGACGATGACTTTACAGAAATAAATACGAGTATATCTATCAAAGCATTTGGCCAACATTTCTCAGATAGATGACGTCCACTGCCGAATGCCGCTGGCATGTATCCGTATCTGCCGCCGCCGCGGCCGCAGTCTCTGTATCTCTATCTAACTCGGGGTATTGCCATAATATGTATAATATTTATTTTTATTGTTATTATTGGTTATTGCTGATTTATTTGTTTGTACAATATTTTCACACAAATTAAAATACCCGGCCGCATATGAGTCGGCACCCTTCGCACATCGGACATTGGACACCCCAGCCCCAATGTCGTTTAAATTGTTTTTCTTTGTTTTATTTGATTTTTTTGGCCTAACCCAATTATCAGAGCTTATTAGTGATTGTTTAATCGTTTGCGAAAACAACAGTTGATCGCAATGTTCTAATAAATTCGGCAAACAATCCCACGAGATCTTGAACTGTCTAAGAAGCCGGCGTTACTTAGAAAATACATATTATCAAGTTGTTCAGGTTGTGACCCGTTTTGTGTTCATAATTTATTTTAATCCATTAATTATGAGATTTCGGTGAATCTGTCCAGTGGAAGATTTTGTCTTATAATATCCATGAATGAGTCGACTAGCCGGTTTTAGTGAGCAGTTGAATCTTCTTTTGGTGATTTTCAACCAATTAGTTTTGATTTGGAATACTAATTTACTTTAATTAATACTAAAATTGTTTTTTCACTTTTTTTCTTTTTATAACATAAATCTTAAGGTAAACTGTATCTGCTTCGACATATTTGACCATAACGTGAACAAAATAAGAGCAAGAGACAAAATTATCTTTCATTTGGTTCGTTTAACTAATAAGCATATAATGGTGTTTTCATTTTTTGCCCCTATTTCGGCTTCGAAAGTTGCAAAAAAAAGCTGTACCTCCGAGATGGTATAATCCCGAGTCATAATTTTTTTAGGCAAAAATACGTTGAATAACTTTCACATATTTACAAAATGACATTAAGATCGGACAATAAATATAGAAGATTCGGGCCATTAAAATTTTAGGCACCCCTTGCCAGTTCTAATGCCCGATGTACCGCTTTGATAAGTACCCTCCTTTGACAAGCAGTACCATGCTTTGACAAGTGATCCGAAATGTATGTATTAACATGTTTTGAATTATTTAAATGACATCAAATTGATGATGGAGAAAATTGGTACATGGTACATTATCCCATTTTCGATAAATCTCGACTGCAGTATTTTTACTTGTTATTAGTATTACATTCAAATACGATTAAATCCTTAAAAATATGTATACCAATTTCAAATTGCATTTGGCTTAGCATCACCGAAAAATGTTTACGAGTTTGAAGTTTAGGGTCATCTCCTGCCCGCTTTTACGTACGTAGGTTCATTTATCGGTATCCCGTACCTGTGGCCGCCTATGTATCTGGCTCTTTGTATTGCGTGTGCCTTAATGAGCGAACCATAAAAGCGTCTTTTGTTTTACGACCGCATTGCGCGCGTGTTTACCGTAGAAAACAATGCCAATTTTATGGCTGCCCTGCCACGCAGACAATGCCCCGGCGAACCGCATCCCAGCCAGCCGCCGGGGCCGCCAGGCCAGCGTTACAGCATCCGGCGGGTACCTTTGCAAGAGGTGACACCGAAACTGGAGCAGTCGCCGCCTCGAACGGGTGAAAAGCGAACGGGACGCCGCGCTCCGGCATTAATTAGAACCGAGCCGGTTGCACACGAAGAAAATACTTTATTACCGAATTCATCAACCAAATGCAAAATATAATAAATGAGGAAACGCATTCAGCAGATTCAATATGGGTTTTTTCAGTGCATGATGGGGAGGCGGCGGTCACAGAGTTTGCAGGGACTATGATTACTTTCTTCGGGACCATAAAACCGAGCCGGACTGGAAGCTAGCGGCTCTTATCTAAATTAGGATGTTGGTTGTTTGCGGCTACGTCTGCACATCGCCTGCATTATTTGCGTAGGTGTTTCATTTCCGTTTCACAATTTATCCAGCGGGTGCCGGCACACTCACGGCGCACCTTTTCCCAGCGCCCTTGCGCCGCGAGATTTTCCGTTTTCCTACTTTCACATGTGATTTTCTTTGTTGTCTTATCAGTTTTGGCGCGTCAGACGACCTCGCAGTTGCATCAGCTTCGTCTTGCGGTCTTTGGCGTCGCCGGGATTCCCAATGGCCCTCGCTGGCCTGCGCTGAACTGCACTTCCATTTGGTCTTGGGTCGATCCACTCGATGCAGTTTTTTTTTTTTCGAACGGAATTTAGCGCATTTGGGGTGCGTGCCTTATCGGAGCGGCAACTACGCCGCTAGATATCTCATAAATCAGAGCCTAGTCATGGTTTTGCTTGATTATTTCAATTTTTATCTATTTCGCTGCGGTTGGCTATAAAATTTCTGGTTTTTATCTTTGTGCAAACACTGGCAAGCAGCGCTATTAAGGCCCTGGCGACCCTATTTCCTCTGCCCCGAAGAAAACAGCAAATTCAATTCTTTTAATTAAAAGACGAAGAAACCTCCTCCTCCTTTATTCGAGATGAGACATTTTGAAAACTTATAAATGCTCAGCAATCCTATAAATTATTACCGAGCTTTTTTTATTTCCCTGTAAACAATTTTTGTCCAACAAATTATTTGGACGGACTCAATTGATTTTGATTGATTAGAGGGACCAAGCCGGTTTGCTCCCACCAAACCAGTTTATGCAACTACAACTACAACCGAACAGCGTTGTGGAGAACCTTTGCTAATGCCCGAAACTGATCATGCCAAAGAATTTTTTGTTCATTTGCCGAGGCGACCGCTGAGATTTGTTTCTGTTCGCTCCTTTCAAAATACTCATGCAACTTAGCACATAGCTGCTAATTATTTATTCGTTGCCTGAAAAATTAACTTTCCAGCGACGAGCAGCAGGGCTGTTGCTATTGTTGTTCCTATGTTAGCGACGGCGACAACGAGACTGCCTCCAGTTTTAGTGTATAAAGCCCCGAAAATGTGTTTTTATCTACCTATCTATCTAGCAATATGCCTCGGACTGAGCCCCTGCCCAGAAGCCTTCCTGCGCCCAATGACGAGCGTAGCGGCAACCGAAAAGCTGTCAAATTGTCGAAAAAAAATTATTGTTATCGTGCTTCATGTTATTGAGTGGCCATGTTCACACGCAGCCTTGCCTACGGATACCCGGCTTCGGCCCCAAGATACAGATACAGCGACAGAGATACATTTGTATCTCCTGCACACATGTCCGGACAAACAATTCAATTAATTGTTGTAGAGAGGAATATGTCACACTGGGGATATGGATGGTTAAATTTGGAAAAGCTCGGCTGCTATTACCAACACCAATAATAATTTTCGGTAGTTTATTGATTTACAAGCCGGCAAGCCGCTATCGCAGATAGATGCAAGTGGTGTACAAGTACCACACACTCACGTATTTATTGGTGGCGTCCACTCGGTGGGTGGTGCAGCTGGAACGGGAACTGGAACTGACTTATCGCGGAGGCGTTGTGATTTTTTGAGTATCAAAATGCCATAGCAAATATGATTGGAGCTTTGTTTGCCTAGCCCCGTCCGATGGGGTCTTAATTACTTCCGAAAACAACCACAACGGTGACCAGTGGCGATACGGACTGAAAGCTAAGTCCCAATGCATTAATCAATTTACAACGAGATTTAAGCGATGGCATCGGTAAATAATGAAATAAATAAATGAGCCACAGATACTCGTACAATTTAAATACCGGTTTTGCATTTTCTGGCTATCATTCATAAACTTTTGCCGGGCTGACACGAAAATTAGCTCTTCAGCCAAGGTAGACAGCGCATATACCTCGGAGCTGCGCGATGCGAGATCGGATAGGGTTGGATCGGATTGTATCCGAGATACGACATCCAAGATCCCAGCCAAAGCCGGGACTTGGCCTGAAGAGCTGCAGACTGTGGAGACCTTAAGACCTGCTGAAGAGTGCCCGTCCCCACGGCTGTTGATCATGATGATGACTGCGTAAAAACCGAAAAGTAAAACCACCAAACTGGCACACAGCTTTAGATGCTTGAGATGTGTTGGCCGTTTGTGTTAATCCCATCAAGACCCAGCACATTATGAAGTAGCAAGCCCAGCAACAATACCACAGCAGCAGCAGTACCAGCAGCCGCAGCAGCAACATCAGCATCTAGCAGAAACTGGAGCTGGAATCCGAAGCTTGGATTCGGAGTCAGAGTCGGAGCTGCATGCGGTGAGTACTCATGTGCTCCAATGGAGGCTCCATCTCCATCTCTACATCAACGGCACAAGTGACATAAGTGGCGCTTACCCGATGATGCGTGCGCATCCAACAAGCAGCCAACAGTCCAACAAACCAACTCCAGCTTCAACCTCAACCTCGGCATCAGCCCCAGCATCAGCATCAGCTCCAGCACCAGCAACTCCGGAGCTTGTCTTCATCGTTTTGTAAGAGTCATCATCGTCGTCGTCGTCAACAACAGGGTTCGGTTCGTCAGTTGATAAGAATGTGTTAAAAGCATCACCGCATCTCCGCTCCGTCCGCTTTGTGTGTGGTCCATTGATTTCGATTTCAATTTCGATTGATAAGAGAATTTTGGATATCGGGGACCCATGGATCGTACACCTGGTATTGCTGGCAGCTTGCGACCGACTCTCCTAGATGAACCACCAAACAGACCACACAGAACAAAATAAAAATAGAAAAGTGTAGCATTGTTAGTTTGATTTCTGAGAGGGGGTATTCAATAAACTATGTATTAGATTTGCACATTATTAACAACATTGAAATGTAAATTGATTCTAGAATTTGTCTTGGCGAAAATGTATAGTTTTTTAGATAGACAAATATATATTTTCCAGTAAATCATTTAAAAAATGTACATCTAAAGGATGTATACCTATTTTTTAATGTGCACGCATGACGTGACGGGCCGCTGACGTGCCAAGTGCCATCGAAAATGGCAAGTCATTGGCATTTCAACTGGACATGCGGCACCCTTGTTAGCCAGAGCTGTCTCTGGCTCAGACTCAGGCTCAAACTCTGACTCTGACTCTGACTGCGACTCCGAATGTGGCAGTGACTGTAACCGGTCGCTATAAGATCCTTCGACGCATAACGGGCTGGACAGGATAGCCAGGCCAACTCCATCTCCGACTCCCAATGTTCCTTGGCGATGACGCAGCAAACGGCAAAAGCGTTAATTTAATAATGGCCAAATGGAAGTCAGCCAGTTACAATAATTTGGTGCAATACCAAATATATATATAGTACGTCCGAGGGGAGGCGTGTTTGTTTTCTTTGTCGCTGCTGTCCATAATTGTTACACTTGGCTGCACCAAAGTCAAAGCTACAAAGTCAATGACATCCAGAGCAAACAGCCCAGGAGCCGTGCCCAGCAAAAACGAAAGTTTAAATCAATCAATAAGCTAACGAATTCGGCATAAAAGACCATATATCATCCCAGGTGATGATAGAAAGCATATGGGAAACGATTCTGACGACAAGGAGTTGTTCGAGGTTCCACATGAGCGCAAGTGTAGGGAGCACGGAATGAACATTTCTGTTTGCTAAAATGTAAGTGCTATTAAAAATCGTACCTTTTATTGCCCTCCACACTAATTTTCTAGACACACAGCGTTCGCCGGGCACTGGATCGCAACACTTCATAAATAGTTTGCCACTTGACAGCTACTGCTGCTGCAGAACCCTTCGATTGACCTCGTCACGCGCTCCGTCCCACTCTGGAATTTCGGTGTGAAGTTCTTGTGATTCACTCGCATCGGTCGCCTCGGTCGGTGCAAAATCAAAGAGAACTCAAGTCCGGCGAGCAGTGGCCAAAAGCACCATAAAAATGTTGGATCTTGGGTCCAGAAGCAGAGTTCATTGATTTTGAGTTGAGCAACTCAATCAAAAAATACAAAGAAAGAATCTAAAGACATAAAACCCAGCAAAGATCTTGGGACAGCGCGCACGGCGGTGGCACTCTATTAGCACCTCTAAAGCACAATTTACAGCAAACATTTACAACTGTCAATTGGCAACAAAGCAGCGGCCGTTGTAGCCCAAAAGGGGAAGATATCAGAGCCGGCGAGATCGGCCTCGCCAGCGATGAATTAAGGATACAGGTCACACGGCCAACAAAGGGACCGCCGCTGCGATGATTTTTCGGAATCGAATTTGTGGAGCTGACGAATTGCTGGCAATTTGTTAGCATTTAACAAAACAACTAATGTGCGACCGGATTGCCATTGATGAGACAACGTGCATCCAGAACCTTTAATACAAACTGTATGCTGTATTTATATGCACCCGCAAACGTATTTGTCCCATCACGTGTGAGTGTGTGTGGTGTGTGGCGAAGTTTAAAAACGAAATTAATAAAAATTTCACTTGAATTGACAAAGTGCCCGAACGCCGTGACGTTCAACTGACGACAAGTGCCACTTGACAAGCTGCCGAACTTGAAATTTTTTCCTCGGCAGCACAATATTTCATTGTTATATAGAAGTCTGACTCCTTGTCTGGCTCGCTTCGCCGGCTGACTGTGGCTATAGATATAGCTGAAGTTGGGGCGATGTTACCTGCCCCGCTAACCTCGTCCCACACAGCTGCCGATTAATCTTGGCATTGAGTCGCCGTACAGACGCAAAGACAATGCCTTTGCATGGCACATATAAATGTTCCATTCGATTCGATTGTTGACAATAAATACATCATTTAGTGTCGAGAAAAAGACGCTCCCACAGTATGTCCGCTGGCGATTGCATGCGAGATCGTTATCAAGAGAGCTCACGTGCAGAGCACACGGCCGATGTGCCAAGTGCCAGGAGTTCTGACCCAGGACTCCAATCATCGGACGAGCGTAGCCGTGCACAAATAGATTCCCGGGCCAGAGCCGGTGCTCCACGACAAGTGCAGGTCATCATAATCAGCGGAATCATTACCGACATCATCGCAGCGAACCACAGGAGTTTAATTACATAGTTAGCCGCCGGCCAAATTACACTAGTGCACACGGTGCCAGGTCATAAATCAAGGGGTGGTGAAAGGGTGAATGGAACTCATTTTGTAGCAAGCTTATGGAATGCAGAACAGCGTAAGGCAATCACATATAATATAATTCTGTTTCTGTTTACCAAACCATTTTTTCAATTTTAATATAGGAAATTTAAAGGCAATTCAAATTTATTCGCACTGTGTCTAATAGAGAGGAATGTTATTCTTATCATGTCCTAATCAAAGTAAAATAACCCAAAACCTCTCCTTTCCTTCGCAGTAGTGACAATCTTTGGAATCAAAATCTCCACTTTGCAATAGGACTGACCCTTTAAACCCACAATGCATGTTCGATGGGATATAACTATCCTGCTGTCCAGTGTTAGTTGTGGTTAATAACTGTAGCCAGCCGGGGGCGTAGGCCGAAGGGTGTGCCCGCACGACAATTGAAATGCAAAGCGCGCGTGTGTGCGTGCTCGGTGGCATCGTGGGTATTACTGGGCTTCCCAGCAAGTGGGCTTCCAGCTTCGATCCATGAGCCGCGGGCGTATTGCAAAATTCAGTTTCGTTCGATGGCAGAGTCGATGGCAAAGGGTCTCGTCGTTCAAGTGCCAGCCCGCCGGTCTATTGACAGAAATCAAAACGGTCCGGGCTGGGATCAGAAGGCCCAAATGGCAAGCGCTACTTTGCTTTGCATTGCTTGAATTTTTTGTTCCAGTTGAGATGACGTCGTGGGTTGTCGACGGCTTATCACGGCATCAAAACAAATTCGTCTGAAATTAATGCGGAGATTTGCTTTCATTAGGCGGCTTGCCGGGTACAAATTGTAACTGTTGGCAAACACAAAGGACTACAACTACGCCGGCAAGCGGAGAAACCACCGACCAACCGACACGCCAGCTCTGAGCTGGGCGGCTAATCCCCTGGCAAAACTTTTCGCTGGTGGAAGGACGTCGCAGGTCTACCCCCTGACCCTTACCTTACCAAACCAGCACCGCACCCATGCCGCCACGTGGCCCTCGATTGTTACCACCCCCAGCCACCCGATGTTTGGAAATCGCTTTTTGGGCTGCGTCATCGCTTTACATTTTTGGACGAAGAGCTGTGTTCCCTTCCGTTTTATCGTCTAATGTGACAGTTTAATTGCAGGTGAGGACCAAGAGGCGCGTGCCCAGGGAAGCGTCGCTGATGCAATTAGACTGCCAACGACTTTCCCATTGTCCTGCCGTGACTTATCGGCCGCTTGTACGGGCAAGCAGTCCGGTTGTCCTGGTATTGTGCGGGTGCAGCGCACCTGGAGCCACTATTGTGGCCCACTTGAGATGACTTTGTAACCGATTTCGGTGAATGCGAATGCCCTTTAGATCAATGTGATTCCCATGCAGTCTTTACGTGTATATTAACATAAACGACTGAAAAGAAAGCAGTTGTTGAACTTGAAAAGGATTGAAAATTCATTTCGGTTTAACAAACTCCCACCCATTTTCTCGGGATTTTCCCTTTACGCAATTAAATCCTTACCGTTTTCGGAACTTTTTCTAAGAAACTCGTCCGCAATGCCAAATATATCAAAGGAGTATCTTTGCCGGTGCCACCCAATCTCCATCCATCCCCAATGGCCAAAAAAAACTTTCTCACATTACATCACGGGCCAGTGACGAGGACTAAAACAACAACGGCATCAACCACTGGATCTGGAGCGCTCTAAATGGACACCGACCAACATCGTTTAATATTGATGGACATTGTTTGAGCTCTTTATGATGGGAAAGTGAGGCCATCGTTCTGGCACGGCCTACGCTCTTTTGCTGGCCTTTGTGGCTGTTGTTGCTGGTGGTGGTATTGGGCTTCAAGTGAATATTTAATTAAATTGTTTTCTAATAACCACGCGCAACTTTGTCGGACTTGCTACACGCGCCCACAAGCGGCGAGCGGCGGCAGGTCACGCGGCAGGACAATCGGTTCGCTACCGGGCCAGGACACACCTTGTTGTGCCAACAACATTAGCAGGGGCCGAATAAAAAAATAAAAACCGGGAAATGGAAACGGGAAACGAGAGCGAAGCGGGTGGAGCCACCCCTTTTCTGCGTATATCCTGCTTCTAATTTTCCAAATTACGCACCATCAATCATCGCAAGCTTTGACGAACGTCGATGCGGCAAAGTGGATGATGTTGATGATGACGTTAGAAACTATGCCACATAAGCGAACGAGCGAAAGGACGAATCAGCCACCCACCCATCCGACCCACGCACCAGCCAATCCCATGGCGCAATCACTTGAACCCAGCGACGTTGTGGCAGCCGCAAGAAAAAATTAAATTAAACTTCAAGTGGCCGCAAGGGCTCGCAGCCGTGGCATCGTGCCACGCATTGCCCGGAACCGGGAATCTTTTATCCTGCTGTCATGGGAAGCAGAGAATAGTGGTTCTGTCATTGCTGTTTTCCGTCGTAATTAACGCTAATTGCGTTTTGCCCTAAGCCGGAATTTTGACTTTTCCACGTGTTTCTCGGATTGTCCCTAGGATTTTCCCACCTAATCCACAGTCAAATCGTGTATTTTTGTTATGGCTTGACTTCGGCTGGCAACAATATTTGCGTTGCATAAATAAGCAAGAGATAATGCTGATCGGAAGTGATTGTCTGGTGGGTTTTCTGGGAAGCCGAATGCCAAAGTCCTGATCTGACCCTCAGTCGGACTCTAATCCAGGAACGGCCAATCGGTGGTTAAATAACTCCCACCCTTCCGTCCGGTAATTGAGATTGCAATCTAGCTATTGAAATCGGTCATCGAGATGGGGACATGGCCGAAAACGATGGACCAGATGGGTGTAAGATTAGAGGGGAAACCTAAGGATTAATATCGTAGTGCAATTAAGAGCTCAATCACAGTGACTCGATTCGGGTCGTGTTTGCATCTCTCTGATTACATTTATGAAATTATTATTGATGTTTGGCAGTGACCACCACCCACTATCACCACCACTGCATACTGCCAAAACAATTCCCTCACTTTCAGCCCCATCGTCCCATCTGATCCGATCCAATCTACCCCGAGCCAATGGCATTTCCAATTTCGTTGAGTAGCCCTAACTCCGGGGCTTGGACATGGCTTTGGCTTTGGATGGCCCAGGCAGGCCATTTTGATTGAAATGCAGACACAAAATGCTGGCAGGCAGCCATTATGTTTAAGCTGACCCGATCTGCGTGTGTGTAGTAGTCACACAAGCGGTCAATCCATTAGTGAAGCTAATTAAAAATGGATAAATATTCAACCATCATCCAAAATAGTTTGAAAAGTTCTTTATTCTATAAACTTCATAGATACAAGCAATATATTTAATGCAATGTATTTTCTTGTATACAAGTTTTTTACACATTTATTTCCTAACTACTTGGTTCATTTTATTAGGTACATGATCTGGAAAAAAACAAGGTTATGACAAAAATGTCCCTTGTATCACAAAACAATAAGAATCTAAATAGTTATCTAGGAGTAATTGAGGATACACGTGGTACCCACTTAATTTCTCAAGCAAAACAATGCCAAAACCGAAGTATTTTGTTTAACGTTCCCATGTATCTTGGATGACAGTCAATATGAATACCTATTTTACAAAACTTCGATTCATTCAGACACATTTAGACTATTTAAGTCCATTAATTAAATAGGGAGAAATTAAATTAAGCACCCTAAAGTTTCCCCAAATGACGGAATGCAAATATCCGGAGACATTTTTTTGATAAAATTATTTTTCTATTATACCTTTAATCTTGATCTATGCATTACGGCGATTTGTTGTAGGGCTATTGATTTGACCGCATCTGTATGTGCATCCCATTTCTTCCCACTCTAATCTGATTTTATGTACACAGTTGATTTGCCTGCCACTCACCCACTCCCGATTTGGAAACTCCCCTACATAAGTAACGCCACATATGATTTCATTCATACGCAGAAGAACTATGCTCCTCATTCCGTCGAGCCCATCACTGATTTGCAATGTCTAAAATGTTTCAGCCTGATGATGATGGCTTTCCCCTGCAGACCCCTCGCCGGAGACTCCCCTTCCAATACCATCCCATCCATCTCCACGTTGTTGCTGTTCCGCTCTGCCTAACTGCCAAACATTTCCCAAATGCCGATGCCAATGTGCGTGTGTTTGCCATCGTTTTTGGAAATATTATATGCTCATACCTCCGTTTTCGAGTAAATTGTGTAAATATTTGCGCTCGTAAGTGGATTGGAGATGGATGAGTCTATCAACAGAGACGCCGACGTCGTCGGCAGCGCCGCTGCCATCGCCATCGCCATGTGCGTATGGGTTGGTCCGCAGGCCGTCTCCGCATGCACATCCTATCCTAGCTTACCGATTGCGGATATCCTGCAGCTGCCAATTGTGTGTCACACAAGAGTACCTTTAATTGGTGGCCAGAATATGCGGCTTGTTGCGTTTGCAATTTTTACACCTTTACAGCGAATTTATTTTCCTAAAACATAGCGCACTGCCACATACGCAGACACTTGAATTGGCAATCAAACAATAACCAATGTTTCTATTTAGGGGCTTTCTTGCCAGCGGCTTCCGACTCCTTTTCATGCTCGCTTTCGGTCGTCTCGCCCTCGTCCCCTTCATCATCGTCCTCGTCGTCGTCGTCGCTCTCGTCCTCGTAATCCCCATCTGATTCATCTTCATCATCGTCGCCGTAGGCACCGCCGCCGCCGTAGTAGCCGCTGCTGCCGCCGGGCCCTCCGTAGTAGCCGCCGTAGCCCTCCTCGTCGTCGCTGGCACCGCCCTGCTGTTGGCGGCCGAACTTGTGCGAGCGCGTCGACATGCTCAGATCCTTGGTGACCGAGGTGTCGTAGTTGCACTTGGGGCAGGGAATGGCCTTGTTCTTGTCGTACTTGAAGCCTTTGCGGCGCACGTGATCCTCGCAGTAGCAGGTCTTGCAGCGCAGGCAGGAGTACTGGCCCAGCCGGTTGCACGACTGGCACTTGTAGTTCTCCGATTCCAGGACCTGCAAAGGAGCCACCGGGTAAGAATAGCGTTCATTGAGCGGATTGGACGGACCCACCTGACAACTGGCTTGGTGCTCGAACTGATCGTCTTCGCAGAGGAATCCGTTGCAGAAGGAGCACTTGAATATGCGGCCTCCGTGCTCCCAGACGCCTCGCTCGCACTCCAGGCACACGGCGTTCTGCAGAGGACACGTGCACGCGTGCGTCTGGAGGCACTTCCGTCCGTGGCACACCCACGCCTCGCAAAAGTCGCAGATGGCGCCCACCATGCCTAGGCCGGTGGTGTAGACGCCTGGGTGCTTCACCACGCAGTCGCCCGTCTTCAGCATGCACTTGATCTTGCCGCACTGGGCGCAGATCGGCAAGCGCTGGACGCTCTGGCAGAAGTAGCAGAACGCCCGCGACTTCTGCTTCTTGTCGCACTTGTCGCAGTCCATCGGCGCGTTGCACGGCAGCTCCGCCAGCGGCACTTCCCGGCTGCGGATCTCCTTGAGGCGCAGCTTTTGCTTCTCCGCCTTCTTGCGCTGCCCAGTCTTCTTTTTCGGCATTTTGGGTGCCGGTTTCACTACAATTTCACTACTTCGTTGTTTCCCTTACGTGTGCAATGAATGTGACCGTGTTGAGGGCGGCCAAAATGCCAAAAAAATTTCAAAAAATTTCGTTTGGTATTTTAAATTTCACCGAAACTCGCTTACATCGATCGCATCCCCGTGTAAATGCGAAATATTCCCGTGTAAATGTGAAATAAGCAATACCTATTGACAACAAATAATTCGAAAATATTGCTTTTGCCCCGTCCTAATCACATATAAGGTGGCCAGATCGTAAGCAGACGCATTTATACCTTATTGGCATGTTTTCAATCCTCTGGAGTAGTGCTCATGAGTGAGTGAACAAAAAAGAGTTGTTCACTGAACTAAGCGAGCGAATATGTTCCTTCCTTTTTTTCTCTATTGTTCATTTGCTCATTTTTGCTCACTTGCTCCCTTGTTCACTAGTTTATTTGTGCTTAGTTACTCTGTTTTGCACACTTTGTTCCCATTCAGAAAGCGGGAAAAAAGTCAAGGCAGAATTAAAAAATGAATTTTTATCTGTAAGTTTGAAAATTATATATGTAACATACATATAATATATTTTTGAAAAGTCGTTGAGATGCAGTGCTTATTGGCTTGGCAATGAAGCCACTGAGAAACTGAGCATCTGAGCAATGAGCAACTGAGCAATGAACAGTGAGCAAGTGAGCAATATGAGTCGTTGACTCTTTAAAAAAAAAGAACAATTGAACATGTTCACCTAAAAGAGAAGTATTTACACAACACTACTCTGGGGTTTGCAGAAAATATGAATATTGGTTTCAGTGTATTCGGAGCTGGTATTTAGATTTAGTATATTTAATATCGATAGCTCCGAAGTCGTGTCACCCCCAACCAGCGCACACACTCATTCAGCCTTCGATTTTTTTCAAGTCGTGCAGCAGCGTCGTAGACTTGTACGTCTTTTACTGAGTAAATCGTTTTAATCGCAAATAATTAAGTTCAAAGAAGCTAGCATGGGCGGCCACAACGACAACCAGAATGGAAGCTCCAACGGACACGATGATGTAAGTACGAAACGGTCCACATGAAAATTCTTGGCACGCGGCCCTCCCACCGGCCGCCATTTTGTGAAAAACCGAAAATTAAGGTTAGGTGCTCCCGTCGACAAATCAATAATGTGCGTTTCCCTGCCAGGACATCTCGGAGCCGGAGCATATGCGCAAGCTTTTCATCGGCGGCCTCGACTACCGCACCACCGACGAGAACCTGAAGGCGCACTTCGAGAAGTGGGGCAGCATCGTGGACGTGGTGGTGATGAAGGATCCGCGGACGAAGCGCTCCCGGGGCTTCGGGTTCATCACCTACTCGCACTCCAGCATGATCGACGAGGCGCAGAAGTCGCGCCCCCACAAGATCGACGGCCGCGTGGTGGAGCCCAAGCGCGCGGTCCCCCGCCAAGACATCGACTCCCCGAACGCCGGCGCCACGGTGAAAAAGCTGTTTGTGGGTGCCCTAAAGGACGACCACGACGAGCAGAGTCTGCGCGACTACTTCCAGCACTTTGGCAACATTGTCGACATCAACATCGTCATGGACAAGGAAACCGGCAAGAAACGAGGCTTCGCCTTCGTCGAGTTCGATGACTACGACCCCGTGGACAAGGTTGTTTGTAAGTAGCCCGACTAAGACTTTCCCTACATCCTAGCAGAGGCCCTAAGCCGCATGTGTCGGGCGAATGGTACGGTGATAACACAGTCCCAGCTCCTCACTCAGAGAAGAAATGGCCCAATAATGCAAAGATATGGCCAGACCTAATTCCACGTAACACGTGAACAGTCTGTGCTCAGCGTAGCAATGTGTTTAACCATTTGGGAGCCCTGAATCACCATCGCAGTACTGACAAATTGACAGGCTAAACCTTCCGATACCTGATCAGTTTCCCTTTAAATGCTGTGAGACAAATCAAAGCGTCGGCTTACGCTATGTTATGCGAATGTATGTTATCAATCAATTCAGTGTAACACGCAGCCTCGTTACAAATGCATTCTTGTCTTGATTTGAGGAGAAAACTCAACGAAACTTTCGATTTCCACAGTCCCAGCTCCGCATAGCAATGTTTGATGGGCTCGTGCGGCGTTTGCGACTGTCAGATAAACATAGCTCATATTATATCTCTGTTAGCTAATCACCGTTTGTGTATAGTTGATGAAAACGTATGCGCTACACCTGCACTCTATAACCTCCATGGGCAGCGCCTGGCACTTTCTGCTCCTAATGCTCCCAAAAACAAAAAGCTGTGAATGTCTCGACAAGAGGGGATTAAGGGACTAAGTGCTCGGAATTTGACGGTGAAAAGGGAATGAGTGAAGCGAAGGTCTCCATCACAAGGGAATCGAAATGTGCACGTCATCCGAAGTTGACGGTGAAAAGGGAATGTGTGAAATTACACAAACAAAATATATAGAACCAAAAAATCGGATGGAGGGCCTTTTTTTGAATTTTTTTGGACGGCTCCCAAGTTAAAAATCTGTGCCCACCGCTGCACTATAATATTGAACCACCCTATCATCCACTACACAGTTCTGACAAATTGACAGGCCAAACCTTCCGATACCTGGTCAGTTTCCCTTTAAATGCTGTGAGATAAATAAAAGCGTCGGCTTACGCTATGTTATGCGAATGTATGTTATCAATCAATTCAGTGTAACACGCAGCCTCGCTACAAATGCATTTGCATATTTTAAAATTTGAATTAGAAACTCAACGAAACTTGTGATTTCCACAGTCCCAGCTCCGCATAGCAATGCTCGATGTGCTCGTGCGGCGTTTGCGACTGTCAGATAAACATAGCTCATATTATATCTCTGTTGGCTAGTCACCGTTTGTGTATAGTTGATGAAAACGTATGCGCTACAATCTGGAACCACCCTATCATCTCCAACACAGTACTGACAAATTGACAGGCTAAACCTTCCGATACCTGATCAGTTTCCCTTTAAATGCTGTGATATAAATCAAAGCGTCGGCTTACGCTATGTTATGCGAATGTATGTTATCAATCAATTCAGTGTAACACGCAGCCTCGCTACAAATGCATTTGCATATTTTAAAATTTGAATTAGAAACTCAACGAAACTTGTGATTTCCACAGTCCCAGCTCCGCATAGCAATGCTCGATGTGCTCGTGCGGCGTTTGCGACTGTCAGATAAACATAGCTCATATTATATCTCTGTTGGCTAGTCACCGCTTGTGTATAGTTGATGAAAACGTATGCGCTACAATCTGGAACCACCCTATCATCCCCAACACAGTACTGACAAATTGACAGGCTAAACCTTCCGATACCTGATCAGTTTCCCTTTAAATGCTGTGAGATAAATCAAAGCGTCGGCTTACGCTATGTTATGCGAATGTATGTTATCAACCAATTCAGTGTAACACGCAGCCTCGCTACAAATACATTTGCATATTTTAAAAGTTGAATTAGAAACTCAACGAAACTTGTGATTTCCACAGTCCCAGCTCCGCATAGCAATGCTCGATGTGCTCGTGCGGCGTTTGCGACTGTCAGATAAACATAGCTCATATTATATCTCTGTTGGCTAGTCACCGTTTGTGTATAGTTGATGAAAACGTATGCGCTACATTTGCACATTTTTAAATTTGAATTAGAAACTCAACGAAACTATGATTTCTACAGTCCCAGCTCCGCATAGCAATGTTTGATGGGCTCGTGCGGCGTTTGTGACTGTAAGACGAAACCCCAGCCAGTATTATATTAATGTTGTTGATGCCTTTGTGCGCCAACGATGAAAGAGTATATGGCACAAGCAAATCAGAAGATGATTCCCTTGGAATTCACGCTTTCTATTTGAACTAAACAAGCTTTGTATTAATTTATTGCAGTGCAAAAGCAGCATCAGCTGAAGGGCAAGATGGTGGATGTGAAGAAGGCCTTGCCCAAGCAAAACGACATGCAGGGCGGTGGTGGAGGTGGCGGTCGCGGTCAGGGCGGTCGTGGCGGCGGAAATCGCGGCAACAGCATGGGCGGAGGAGGTGGCGGCAGTTACAGCAACCAGAACGGAGGTGGCAACTGGGTAAGTGGCATCAGAAGACGACGGGTCGATTGGACTGGTTCCTAAGCCGACACATTGACATTGCAGAACGGAGGCGGCAACTGGGGTAACAATCGGGGCGGCAATGATAACTGGGGCAATAATAGCTACGGCGGAGGCTACGGCGGTGGCAACAACGGCTGGGGCAACAACATGGGCCCGTGGGACAATGGCAACGGCGGCGGCAACTTTAGCGGTGGCTCCAACTGGGGTAACGGCGGCGGCGGTGGCGGCAACGACTATGGTGGATACCAGCAGAACTATGGCGGTGGGCCCCAGCGGGGGGGTGGTAACTTCAACAACAACCGCATGCAGCCGTACCAGGGAGGAAACTACAACAAAGCAGGTGAGCTAAAGCCACAATTCCATGAATCATAGAAAAAATTCCCCAGAAGACGTAATATTCAGACGAGAAACGATCAAAACATTTACAGTTCGGCAGTTCCGTTTCCCAATAGCAGCCACGTTTCAGATTTTTTTTGTTTTTGTTTTTCTAACTCGGACGGAGACTCGGAGTATTTTTAATTGAAAGGGTTCTAAACGAAGCTGGGTTTGTTTTTTAGGCGGTGGCAACCAAGGCAACTATGGCGGAAACAATCAGGGCTTCAATAACGGTGGCAACAACCGAAGATATTGAGTGGGAGACCAGTCAAGGTGAGATATTCCTATATCCGCAATAATATACTAGTCAAGGCCCAACGTTAATAAACTTAGAAACCACTAATGAAACTAGTAACGATCGTTTGACATTGCAAACGTATCTTTTTTTACTTGCTTTTTGTGCCCTTATTGGCAATTGTGATTACCTACTCTTTTTGTGTTAGTAGTTTTAACAGCATCTGAGACTGCAATAGCAAAGACAAACGGCTAAGACAGTCGCCAATACATATATCGTACGCAACCACAATCCTAATTAAGCCTTACGTATTTATTTTGTAATAGTTTTAGTAAAAAAAAGAGCCAAAAACCAATTAAGAACCCCGATTCTCGCATATCAATTGTTTTAAATAACGTTTCTCATTTATCGACATTTTATAGGTAATAAATTAGAGGTCGCTCAGTATAAGCCCCAAAATCACAGTCAAATAAACGATACGCAATTCAATGATCACTATCGAGCATGAGCGAGTCTCGTTCGTTAGAAGCCTAAGAAGTTTTCCGTTCGAACCACCACAAAGCAAACCAAACATGACAGAGAGAAGGGAGTGATGTGAGATCAGGATCAGTGCAGTGCAGTGCAGTGCGGTCGTAACGTAATGAGGCGCTTGTTGCTTGGTTCAGACAGAGAAGAGTGTGGGAGATCGAGATCAGAGTGCCAGAGCAGAGCAAACAAGCCAAACAACCCAATACCCAATCAAATCAATCAAACCAAACCAAACCAAACCAGTGCAGTACAGAGCAGAGCAGAGCAGTGTGTGAGCTAAGCAGACTAAAAGCGAGCGTGCAGCAGCACACGTACACAACCACAGAGCAGCTGGCCAGGATTCCGTTCGATTTGTTTGCACATGAGGCGCATCGCAACTGTCCAATATCCATCCCACATAGAATTATGTCCCAAAACCCCCCCCGCCCCGCCCCGCTCCGTCACCCCAAGTTCACATTGTAGCCCCCCTGACCTAAGTAATATTGTAATTTAGAAACAAGAAGAAATCTGTATATCCACACAATTGTCAGCATGTAAAACTTCAAGGCGCAAGCCAGCCGAAAGCGAGAGATTATGTTTATTTGTATGTAGACAGCGGCAGCAGCAGCAACTCTGATAATCAGTGCAGCAACACAAAATATAAACCATGTATTACCTTTATGACCTTCACTAGCCTCTAAGTTCTCATAGATTTAGTGAAGCGTGCGGCGGAGCCAGAGAGTCCTGCGTTTTGCAGCAGCCGAGCCGCACGCTACTCTAGTTTAATCGATATTTTTTAACTACCGAAGTTCTAAGCGAACCCGAGCGGATGAGCTTAGACTCCTCTTTCTTTGCCACTGACGACATGGAAATTACTTTATATCCGATGTTTAGAATGTAATCGAACGAACAAAACAGCACTTAATGTAATCAATACCTTTTAGCAAGCAGTTTGTACGCAGTTGTCTGTGAGGTCAGCGCAATTATATATAAAGAAATTTACATTTTAATGTAGCGAAAAATACAAGATTAAAACCAATACCAAGTGTACCAGCAATTCATGTAAACCTCGATGTAGCAGCTAAGTATCGCAGTAGTATTTTGTATCCAATTTCGAAGCAGAGCGATCAGCAGCATCAGCAGCAGCAGCGACAGGAGTGCAAAAGGAGCAGGTCGAAATAGAGCTAAGTCTTGTGTCCCTGTAGGGGGCGTTACCAGTGGGCGGGCGCATTAACCCATCTCGCAAGCGAGTTCTCTTCCTCTTTTTCTTTAGGCCCGTGGGCCGCCCGATCTTTGACTGACTACCCACCACACCACACCACACCACCACCCCGAACCAAAGCCAAACCAATGTCACTTACAACTACCAACCAATGTACATATATTATTGTAGTTTCCGTTGCGAGTCGGCTGGGAAAGTATGCGAAGCGCTGACCTGCGGCACTTGCTTGCTTGCAAAACCTGCTCCGCGGCAACGGATTAGATTCCACCGCCTCCTGCTCCTCCTGCCGGACCGTAAGAGGGTAAGTTCTTTCAGTTTTCCAGGAATATAGTGATAACCGGTGACCAGGTGACCGGTGACCTGGCATCTTGTGGCTAATGGAGGGCCCTCCGCCGCGGAAATATTGAAGAATTTAATTTATTGCTTGATTTATTTATTTGACATTTTCTTCAATAAACTACAAATCAAAAGCTTTAAAGTATGTCGTTTGAAATGGGATTAGGGGTCTTAGATATAACCATCCAGTGTGTGCACACTGCTCGGTTAAAATCGATAAGTGTGGGTTGGTCACACTAAAACCCAATAACCGTCCAAGGGTTAAGCCATCAGCTGTTGGGCGTTTCGATGCTTGCATTTGTTGGGGGGCGTGAAGCTTTATAAATTTAATGCCTTAAATTAAGAGACTCGATCCGCAATGGACTCAACTGCCACCCGCACCTTGCCGTTTATCTACAAGTACAAAAATCACGAGGGCGCAGACTGCGAATCACGGCAGGACGTCACTTTTCCCTTCGAGCAGGAGGACCTCGAGGAGCTGGTGACCAAGTTGATGGGCCAGATGGACCCGATGATGCGCTACCTGGACGAGAATATCAGTGGGTTCTCAGCGCAATGATTCCCCCCTTTACACATAAACACGTTCATAAGTTACAGGGCTGGAGAAGGAGCTGCAGGCGTTTGTGGACGTGGAGCAGCAAAGTTTCATGGACGATCTGTCGGAGAAGTTGCTCAACCAGGCGGAAAACGGGGAGCTGGACCTGGACGCCATCGCCCGCAACACGGAGCGGTTGTACAAGGAAGAGCTGCTGCAGTTCGCCGACCGCGTCGGACCCAGCGACGCCGACATATTCGCCCAGAGCTTCCACCGGCTGGTGCACTCGTCCTCGCTGGAGGAGATCCTCAAGCGCGAGCGGGCCTACGCGAAGGTCGTGGCCGACATGAACGAGCTGATGGAGAGCGAGGTGGAGACGCTGCACCACTCGCTTCAGCAGGAGATGGACAGCCAGATCAACCAGCTGGACATCACCACCACCTCGGACGACATCAACAATCTGCTGGCCCAGCAGTACACCACCCACAACTTTGTGCGCAAGCGCTACGAGTCGGAGCTGGAGGCGATGAAGGGGCACCAGAAGAACGAGTACAGGAACTGGATCACCAGCCAGGTGGGCGAGATGTTTCAGGCCTCGCCGGTCGCCACGCCGCTGGGCAACCGCTCCTCGATGTTCGTCTCGCAGCAGCCCTCGATGGAGGAGAGCTTCACCATCCACCTCGGCTCCCAGCTGAAGCACATGCACAACATCCGCATCCTTAGTGCCAATGTGACGGCGCTCTGCAGTCCGCTTCATGCAGAGGAGAGCCTCAACGGCCTCAACATGGCCCTGGGCCTGTACTCCAGTTCGCTGTGCGGCGTCGTCGTGCTGACGCCTTCGATCCAGGCGCAGGCCAACAAGAACATTATCCGTAACGCCAACAAGTCCACCGAGTTTCACTTCGAGCAGATGGACGCACAGCTCGACGAGATCGAAAAGCAGATCCGGAACCTCAGCACCGAGGACTCCAGCGGTAGCGGCAACGGTAACGGATGCGGTAATGAAAGCGGTAACGGAAGCGGGAGCAGTGGGAGTGGGAGCGGTAGCAGCGCCGAGGGCAGTGCCACGTCCTCCCCGTCAAAGAAGCACGTTCCGCGCCTGAAAACCGGCGACTTTTTCATCACCAGACACTCGAATCTCTCGCAGTCGCACGTCATCTTTCACTTGATCTCCGACGAGCCGATCAACAGTCCTAGTGAAATCAACTCGCGCCATCCGGTGATCCTGGGCCTGCGCAACATCCTTAAAACGGCGAGCCGGCACGATATCACCACATTAACCATTCCGGCTCTGTTGCGGCATGAGATGAGCGAGGACATGACCGTGCAATGGTGCATCAGGCGGGCGGAGCTGGTTTTCAAGTGCGCCAAGGGCTTCATGATCGAATCGGCTTCCTGGGGCGGTGCTGAACTTAGGTGGGCGATGGTTTGGTCCCTTAAATTTGATTTAAATAACCAAAGATTCTGTTTTAGCACGGTGCAACTTCTGCTGCCCGACGACATCTCGGAAAGCCTGTTCACAACGCTGGCCGGAATGGTGCCCACTGTTTTCCACGTGGCCAACCCCAAGATACTTGTGGACACCAACAAATAGACGGCACATTCCTCACAAGACAAAATATTCAAGAGACTTTGTGGTTATTTTTATGAATATACATGTTATTCAGATTCAGAGTTATATATATGTTTGTATATGCTTCATTATTCGTCGCTTGCAACTAGCTTCAACACAATCAGAATATTCTGTAAATGTTCCTGTATCAATTTGTTTGTCAATAATTCATTGCAACCTTTTTTCAAAACTACAACACTACAATGTATAAGTACATATCGTACATATTCTCATATATATAGTTATAATTTAGGTGTAGGTATCGTGTGTTGTGTACTCGTACATTACTTCAAAATGAAAATGTTTCTTTGGTTTTCGTCACCTCGCGGTTCATGTATGTATTCGTATGTGGTGAGTGTAGTGTGTGCCTGTGTCTTCCGTGAGTGCCGTGTATCTATGTCAGTTCGGTTATCGCGATTATGATTATAGTATGATGTTTTGAATAACTCTGATCGTTAACTTGTAAATATGCTTTTGAAATATATATCTATACCTTTTATGTATATCTAAACAATTGTATTTTGCGGTTTTTCTTAGGTTGCTTGTTAACAATCAATTAGTGTCTGCTCTGTTCATTAACGTTTCGCTGTTCAACTTTTTGCTTCGTTTCTGTTCTTTTTGGGATTTAGCCCAGTGCGTTGTCTGCTGAGTTTTGACTGCTTTGCAGTGGGGTGTGGAGTCGAGTTTCAGAAATTATTCAATGGGTGAGGTTTACATAAAATTAGTGAGAAGTGTCTAGGTACAGGAACGGACCGCATTGAGTTCGGGGCGATTTAGCAATCTACATATACTATATCTCTAGGACCTTGCTTGCCACTGATCGTGGCAGCGGATAGGAAGGAAAATTTGGTTTTTGGTACTCTTTGCTCTTCACTCTTCGGGAACTGCTTTTAAAGAATTGACATAAACAGCGTAGTGTACTGCTAAAGTATATCGTATAAAAAATTACATACATATGTACTTCCGCGCCAGTTAATGCTCGTTGGATTAGTACGGGCCGCAAACAAACTTGTACTTAAATTATAAGCCGTTGTTCTGTCTTATGCAAGTGATTTAATAAATAAACTAAAACTAATTCTGAGAACAGTGCCCGCTTAAGTATACATTTGTGTGAAGACCTAATTGAATTTTGATAGTTTTGTCGCTACATTAAAAAAAGTTTGCTACGATTCGCATGCCAAAGAAGTATTCTAAATATGTATTTATATATGGGTTTGATTTTAGCTTAATTCTTGGGGCGTGCCTAAAACTACATCATGGGTGTCGGAGTGGGATAGTATGCCTACGTGTATTTAGGTAAAAAAAGGTTACTAAAATTGAAACTATCACAAAAAACAAATACTTTTCTCAAAGTATAAACGTAAATCAACTCAAATAATTTGTGAACCTAATGTGTTTGAGTATGCAGTGAAGTGGGTTAATTTGTAATCCCGGGCATTTACATTTGGCTCTCCTTCCGCCACTGGAAGGTTCCCGACTTGACGCCAATGCTAGAGGAGCCCTGGTTGCTGCTGGAGGAGAGTATGTTGTTGGTGCGTCGAATCAACTGGGAGGCGGCATCGAAGCGGCTGCGGATTAAGCGCATTGCTGGATTGCTAGAAACGCCGCTGCGCTTGCTTTTTCTGCAAGATAAATATTATAGAGCATACGTTTTATTTATTTAAAAGTGTAAGTGGTTATTTGTTGACTCACCCCGAGGAACTGGGTTGATTCTCCTTGAGGTTGCCCAGGATAATGCGCATGTGCGTGTCCCGCGCGAAGTGGTTATCCGGCAGAGGCGGCTTTCCACCGCCGCTGGTTCCGGCCCTTTCATCGTCCACAAAGGCATTAGGACCTGGTAACTGGCCCGGGGAGCTCAACTCGCTGCTCGGCGAATGCGGTGGTGTGGCATACAGCGGTGACATGCACTCCATGTCGTACATGTCCGCCTCGTTGGTCATGTTGGATGCTGCATTCGAAAATTTTTTTGAAATCAGCTTCAAAATAATATTCCCAGGTAAACGCAACTTACCCAACTGATGCTCGCTGAGATCGGGCAGCACCTGCGAGCGCCTCTGACCACCACCGCCGTTGGACTTGTGCCCCCCCGCGCCTGAACCTGAGGAATGCTTCGAATTAACCATTAGGTTGTTGCGTGAGCTCAGTTTGCTTTGTCGCTGCAGTTGCTGGGTAAAGGTGAGAGGCGCCTGATGTGGGAGTTAATGTGCATAATTAATTTGACTATTGCATGATTCCGAAGACCTGTACTTACATCATTGCTGCTGCCCGTGGACTGACTAGAGATGACGCTCTTGCGCTTGTGCAGACTGCTCGTGTCCGACTGCATGGTGTTCTGGTAGAAGTTGTTCGAGCTGTGCGTGGAACTAGAGGCGTTTAAGGCATGCAGGTTGCTGCCGTTGTGCACAGTCGCCGTGGTGGCAGCCGAGCAGACCGATGTGGCGGAGGCATGCGCCGGGTAGGGGGCCAGGTTCTGGTGGAGTGGCAACGCTGGCGGCTGGTCCGGGGATCGCAGCATGCTGGCGTGCGCATGGAACTTGGGTTCGTTGGGGTTGCTAGCTTCATCTAAAGGGTGGGAATGTGGGAGAAGGGAAAGCATTAGTAACACAGCAAGAAACTTTTCCTTCCTGGGTTCTTACTCTTGGTGTAGCTCTCAAATATCTTTAGGATGCTGGTGCGGCTCGACTTGGCTGCCAGCTTGATGGGCGTGCGCCCGCAGTGGTCCGACTTGTACGGGTTGGCACCGAACTGTAGCAGTGCGATAACGCACTTCTCGTGCCCCTCCTGAGCGGAGATGCCCAGGGCGGTAGCTCCCTGCTTGCAGGCGTGGTCCGCTAATGCTCCGTAGTACAGTAAGATGTTCATCACGTCGTGGTTTCCCTGCCAAGCGCATGAGTGCAGTGGTGTTCGGGCCTCTAAGTCCATTGAGTTCACATCCGCTCCCGCTTCGATCAGCGTTTTGACCATGTCGGCGTGCCCCTGCCACGCGGCTACATGAAGCGCAGTGCGTCCTTCGCTGTCGGGAATATTTACGTCCACATTGGTCATGTCCAGCAGGTACTTGACAATATCCAGCTTGTTCTCCAGGGCCAGGATGTAGAGGGTGGTGCGCGAATCGGCATCTTTTGAGTTTACATCGCAGCAAAACTTGAGCAGAAACTCCACGGTGTCCATATGGCCCTCCAGGCAGGCCAGTCGGAAGGCGGTCTTTCCGTCGTGCGCCTTCTGGTCCACAAAACTGGAGTGGATGTCCAGCAGGGCCTGCACACAATTAAGCCGGCCCTCCTGGGCGGCCAGATGCAGGGCCGTTTTGCCTTCGTTGTCACACTCATCAATCTTGGCTCCTGATTCTAAAAGCTGGAGGCACACCTCGTGGAAGCCCTCGAAACCGGCGTAGTGGAGTGGCGTCCAGCCAGCGTTGTCCCTATGCGTTTCGTCCAACCCACGGTCCAGAAGCTGTCTCACCGTTTCCACATTTCCCTGGGCGGCCCCGATACTGAGTACCGTTCGGCCCTCGGAGTCCATGCAGTCGATGCCGCAGCCCCAGAAGAGCAGCAGCTTCACCACAGTGGCATGTCCGGCCGTGCAGGCGGCCCACAGCGGCGTGCGGCCCATGAAGTCGGCAAGATCCGGATCAGCGGCATTCTCCAGCAGCAGCTCGCACACCTCGGCATTGCCCTCGAAGGAGCTGACCAGAAGCGGGGACATTCCGTCGTTGTCAAGCTGGTCCGTATTGGCACCGTGGTCCAAAAGCGTGGAGATCACCTTGCTGTATCCCGAGGATCCGCATAGAGCGGCCACGCACAAGGCACTGCGCCCATCCAGGTCCAGATGGTTCACGTTGGCACCGTTTTCCAACAGGATCTCTACGATGTCATAGTGGCCCATGTAAGAAGCAGCGATCAGCGATGTGCGTCCTTGACGGTCTACTGAGTTTACATCCGCACCGGAGTCGATAAGCAACTTAAGGATATCCTCGTGACCGCTCCAGGCGGCAGCTCTTAACGCAGTGCGTCCCTCTTTGTCGGCGAGATCGATCTTACAGGCGGGTTGGGAAATCAGGAGTCGCACTACCTCACTGTGCCCGCCCCAGGAGGCTGACCGTAACGGAGTCCAGCCATCGCGATCGGCGTGGTTAACATCCACCCGCTTCATGCGCCCGGTGCCATCGTTGCAGGGCTGCGAGAAGCTCAGAAGCAGCTTCACTACCTCCAAATGACCATTCCTAGCTGCAATATTGAGAGCCGTTTGGCCGTTGTAATCTTCAATCTCCAGGTCGATGGGGCTCTTACAGGCATTGAGCGCCCGCTCGAGTAGATGATGATTGCCGTCGTTGGCAAGAATATGGATGAGCGCCTTGCCCTTGTGCAGTTCGATGTGGTGTGAGTCCGAGAGCTGGTGCAGCGTACTTGATGCGTTCTCATCTTGGCTCTCGGCCGGCGGTTCGCTGTGCTCCGAGGGACTGCCCGCTCGCTGGGTCTCCATCAGGCAGCTCTTTTCGCTGGACAGCAGCAGGTCGGCCAGCTCAAAGTCAATATTTTGCGAGCGCTCCGACATCTCTGGCGACATCAGCGATGACTCGCAGGAGTTCTGCGAATCCGCATTATTGATGCCCGTTTCAATGAGCAGCTTCAACATCTTTGCGTCCGTGGGCAAGCTGGGCTTGAAGAAGTCGCACAGGAACTGGGCAAACGGCTCGCTCAGCTCGCTGGCCAGAAAGCGTTCCAACATCAAGCGCGTTTTGGGCAGAAAGTTCGGGTCATACTTAAAGTCGTGCTCGCACTGGGCACAGCAGTTCATCTGGTTCGTGTAGAAGCAGTCGCTGAGGTTCACCCGCGACTCCAGAAGCATAAGAATGAGATCCAGGTCCACATGTCTGCTGGTCAGATACTCGCCCGAGCGAATCAGATGATATGCGAACTTTCGCACGGTATTCGCACAGAGGGTGTCCGCCACAAGCAGGTAATACATGGAGATCATCACGTGACCTTCGTTGACGTCGCATATGAACTTCTTAGTGGCGAACTTAACGTCTACTAGCCAGTCGGCGAAGGAGTTGTGGAAGATCTTAAGGCGCTGCGCGTTGGTGTCGTATGCCAGGATGTTGCGCATCAGCTGAAGACGCTTCTCGAACTCTTGGCAATCGATTGTGTAGTTGTGGGTTCGCAGGCAGTTGAATAGGAAGAGTTTGTCCACGTAGCCGGAGGACGCGAGAAGCACGTTCAGCAGCGGCCGGATCTTCATATATTGTTTCTTGTTGAAGGACTTCTGACAGATGTACAAGTACAGGCCGTTTAGCGTGCAGGGTATCAGCTTGATCTCTCGAAAACTAAAGAAGTTATCCTTGATGCCGTGCAGTACCTTCTCCAGATAAAGAATGCACCCGTTCGACTTAATGTAAAGCTGATGTAGGGACTCAATGATCTCCTTGGTGAGCATAATGCTATCCTTAAAGTCCGAATTCAGTCGATTGATAATGTACTCTTGCACGTCCTTGACCACATGTGACTTTCGTAGGTCATCCAGCGTTATTTTCTTGAATCCCGTAAACATCTTGGTTATCTGCTTGGTCTGCTTCTTGGTGGTGCACACCAGGAACAGCCACTTGGGAAACAGATGGATGTGGTTCGACAGCAGTTCGGCTACATTGCGGCTTTTGTGGTTGGTGGCTGTGCCACGGCCACCCTTCAATGTGGAAATCAAGTTGCCCTCGTTAATGTAGTTCTCATCAATGGAATCAATGAGCAGAAGCAGGGCCGTTTTTGGAGGCGTCAGCTCCAGCAACGGAAAAAGGAACGCCTTTTTGAAGCACTCATCCGGATTCTTTTCGATGTTGTCCACGCTGAGGCACTCGAGTATCTCAGGATTAGACAACAACAATTCGTAGTAGCCATCTGCGACGATGGTGCGACAGCTCTTGGTCTTGGGCAGTGGAGGCGGAAGGGTGTTGGTGCTCATCCTGGGTTTTTCGCCCGGCACTGGGGGTGCTTCCAAAGGCTCCGCCTCCTCCTGTTTTCCATTTGGCTTGCTTTCATTTAAATCAATTAGGGGCTTGGATTTAGCATCTGCTTTGGGAGATAACTGTAACTCATCGCCCTTCGGCGTTTCCGCGTCATTCTCCAAATCTTTGGGAGTTGCCTCCAACTTTTCGGCTTGCTCTTTATTCTTGACATCGATATTTGCCCTATCATCTACTTTATCATCCTTGATAGCCGCTTCAATCTCATGCTTTTCCTGGTCGTTGTTCAGATCGGCTATGTCTTCACCGCCTCCCTGCTGGATAGCCTGACCCCCATTGCTGACGGTGACCAGCTTTGAGGGCGAGAGGACTCCACTGCCGGAGCGACCCCGCTTCACAGGGATCTTCGACTTGTTTTTTCCCGGACTCGATTTGGCCGGCTCCTTCTGTTTTTGCTCCTTTTCGTTTCCCACGTCCTTGTCTTGCTCTGAATCGCGATCCCGTTGCCGCTCCCGCTCCCTGGATGGCCGCTTGGGCGGATGGGTTCCGAAGTTGCCACTGTTTTTCTCATCCGGATCGATTGCATCCAATGGCGACTGCAAAGGAGCTGGCTCTGATTGTTGACGCGTGAGACTCGACCTGGTCGCCTTGTTGTTAATTGTGGAGGTCCGCTGAGACTGGAAGTTGTCAAGCTCCTGGGTGTCGCACTCACTGGCGCCGCGCTTTAGCTCTTCGATCAGCAACTCCTCTGCGTTTTCGCTTAAAATAATGTTGTTCATCGCCTCATCCAACTTTGACTCCTGGTGCTGCACATCCTCGCGCAGGAAGGAGACACCCTCATCAATGATCCGCTGACTGTCGTCCTTACTGATCAGCGAGGCGTGGCTGAGCAACTGCAATACAATCTTGCGCATGAAGAGTGATAGGCTGTGGCACTCCGGGTTTTGGGACTCGATTAGGTAGCAGGCCAGCAACTTGCGATTGAGAATGCCCTTGGTCCCAGAGTTGCCCTTCATAATGGCCTGGCAAATGGAGGTCTTGCCTGATCCATTGGATCCGAGAACCAAGCAGCCGTTGTAGCTGGAACTAGATATTGCAGCCGCCTTAGCACGAGCGGACACATAACTTGAGGTTGCAGCTCCCAGGGCAGCCGGCACAGGTTTCCTGCAGGCTGTTCGCTGCTCCAGGCACAGGGCAATTTTTTTCAGCACCCACTCTCTGTGGATGTACACCGTGCTTACGATGCGATTGTTTGGTTCCAGACCACTGCTGACCAGTCCATTAACCTCCTTGTCCGGGGAAACTTTTCGCTGCATTAGTGCTTCCAAGTTTCCGTCCGTATCCTCAGCGCATTGCAGCGGTTTGCATGCACCCGCCGCCTCCTGCCCATCTTCCTCCGGCGCTGAGCTTCCGTTCGTTTCGCCATTCGGATGCGGTGTTACATCAAGCGGAAAATTCTGTTGCACCAAATTTGCGAAGTGCTCCTCCCGTGCTAGATTCGAGAAACTCGCGTTGGGACAATCGCGTCCGGTGATCTCCAGCTTCTTCTGCAGCTGTGTAGTGTCCTTGAGAAAGTTGAGGATGCGCCGATCCTCAAGCTGCTGGTTGGGAGTCCCTCCCAAAGATTGGTTGCCGTACTTGGAGCCACCGACCAATGCACTGGTCGAGGCACAGCCATCCCCTCCTTCCGCATCGTCCTCGTCAGCATCCAGATCAGTGATCTGAACGGAATTTCCATTCCGGGCACTGGCCAGTCGATTGGAGTCCCTGTAGTTGGAGAGTTTTGCCTCCGGAATGGCGGCAGTTGCACTCGAAACCGCCTGGCGCCCGCTTCGTTCGCCGCTCTTGTAGCGATCCGACTTGCGGAGCGGCGTGGCATAGAGCATCTCCTTGGGCATGTTGTTAGTGGGGGGCGGGGCGTGGTGCTTGGTAATTGCCGGCGTGGAATGGCAGTTGCCAATAGAGTTGGCATTGGGGTTGGAAATCGAATTCAGACTCGAATTCGGGTTGGGATTGTTGCTGTTCATCGCTTGTGCGGATGATTTCTGTTGTTGCATCTTGCGCACGGATTCGTTGTACATGGCCTGGCAGGGCAGATTCTCGTAGATGTCATTGCGCAGATTATCATTATCCGTGTGCTTAGACATGTTGACACGCAGTTGGTATCGTTGATGATGTCGCTGTTTCGGCGGCTGCTGCTGATGTGCAGGATGTGAATAATCCGTTTGCTGGCTGTCTGCTTGCAGAGGCTGGTTCGTTGGCTTTTCGCTGCGTCAGTCTTTCACTTAAACCGCTGAGTCGACTGCAAAATGTAGACAAGAGTGGAAATGGGTTTTGTTATCTATCACATTGCTGATCCACGTACATATAACTAAATCAAATGATGCTCGGAATGTTTCATAAGATCGTTCGAATAATTACATTTTGCAGAACGCACTAGTACTGCTAAGGCAACTAACGAAACCGTAATTTTTGAAACTAACTTTTTTAAAGCACAGCACTATTTCCTGTCTCTTTGGCAACATTATCGTTAGGTGCTTATATCGTTAAGATAACAAAAATTAACTTTCCTCTTCAACTCAGCCTGCACTTTTGGCTTTTATATGCCATTACTTCAGCTTAACTAGCACTTTCTTCCTCCACATTTTCCACCGGCTTCACTTTTTAGCATCCTGCAAACAATTGACCTGATTTCTATACATTTTTAACCCTTTGGCATCTCGGGCCCCTCCCAGACATTCACCACACACAAGCACACAGCCACGCTCAGAGACCCTTGCATACTAGTCATAATTTTTTCTGCGCTCGTCTTTACGCGCTGTATCTTTTGTTCTCGGGCTTTGCCATATCTAAGCTTATATGCCATTTATGTGCGTCGTGAGGATGACTGTGCCGGGTGCTGGGCGTTGGGTCTTCGGAATGGGGACGGTTGCCAGCTCTGTGTAAATAATGCTTTTCATGCCACAAAGTTTTTATTTTAAACTTCAATTTACTCGTTGAGTCTCTATGGCTCCCATTGGCCGCGGCGGTGAGTTGGGTGGGCTTTTGGTTTCAGCTAGTGATGGTACATCCAGGAAAGGTACAGAATGGTAGTCCCAGGTGCAGCTAACAGTAACCGGTAGCTTCTTTGGGTGTGAAATGCTGGAGCGTACCCACTATGTCAACGAAAGGCGGCGAAGAAGAACGTACCCTAGTTACCGACACAATTCCCATCGCTGTTGGCGTTCACAAGGACAGGCGGCGGCCAAGTAACTAATGATTCGTCCCAGCACGCTTGTTGTGCAACTTTTCGACAGAAATGGGGCAAATTCAGCACGTTCTTCTCGTTCGCCCGCTGATGGCGTGGCCACAAAACTCTGGCCGTAAAAATCGGAGCAAGTGAAATGAATGATTTACGCCTGCGACCCGACGACGCCGCAAACGGGAAAACAGTTTCCGCTGGTCCTGTCGATGGGGCCATGATGGCGGATGACAGACAGCGAGGAAAGGACTGACGGATTACCATAATGTTCGCAAGTCAGCTGTAAAATCCATTGATTGGGAGCCTGAACCGGAGCAGAAGCAGGTGCTGGAGGGAAAGTCGGATGGAAATGGCCCGGACAACGACACATCAACTTCCTGACCGCGCTGGCACGTGAGAGCTTTGCTCCCGGGACTGCGGACGTTTAACCGTAATTATTGGATTGGATGGATGCCGATTGCATCCCGAATTGTTAAACTCGGTTTGCCGCCGTTTTCCTCAGTCCACTGGCACCGCGCACCGCCCACCGATACGTACGAAGTTGCATTTGACTTTACCACATTGGAGTTTCGCACAATTGGCACGTTCTTCCTCATCCCGGTACAAAATATTCTCTTTCAAGAGGCCAAATTGATTTGCCATTGGAAGTGAAACGAAAATGCTTTCGCCCATTTTTGAGAAAACGAGCTTGCGCAGTTTTCCGAATCCCATTTTAGAGCAAGTAAACAGCAGTGAAATGTGCTAATTATGCAAGTTTAATGGGTTCCTTCTGACAAAAGTGCGTGTCTCACACTCGGAAAAGCAGTTGGTGGGGGAAAATAGGGGGACCAGCCTTGCTAATTGCCATTTCCACAGGACGGCGGACTAAGTTTTCTTAGTCCTCTACCTCTGTGCGCAACTTGACAAACCGGCAGACCGTGTAACTCTCTCGATGCATTTCCCATGGCTATTTAAGGCCCGGGCACCCTTCTTTTTTGGTTCCCGACTGTATTGGCAGCTTGCAAATGATTGCCTTCTGGCAATTATGCTAATTAAACGTGAAGAACAAATCAAGCATTCTAATTGGAACAAATCTCGCGTATGAATCAGCCTCGAATTGTTAAATTAGAACACAAAATACAAAAACCTAAGTAAATGACGGATAGGAAATTTCATTTATTTATTGAACCAAACGTACGAGTATGATGCTCTCGAACAAAAACACCCGATTAATGGCGTGCCACATGGGGCCACAGACTCCTCAGACATCTGCGGCTCCAAATGTAGTTGTATCTTTATTTGTATCTACTGCTTGCCTGTATCTGTCTGCCCTGACAGCTGGGTGAACTTGAGTCGTTACGGCGTGGGAATATTTTCCGGCTGCCAAGGGCCAACAAAAGTAGGTATATGAAAAATATTTCAGCAAAGGCTGCGACGGTTGGCCCGCCCAACACCAAAAACCTGGCCAGGGCCCAAATAAAGAGGACGTCGGTGGTCGGCAGAAAGCGACTGGGATGTAATTGAAATGTTTCACCCACAGACTGGCGTTTAAAGCACTCCAAATTTGCATTTGTGGTTCTGCATTCAACACACTCGAGTTTCCCCTCCCGTTTTTGTTTGTTGTTTCTTGGAACCGAAAGGATGCAGACAGGAAATAGTCCATTAATTTGTATTTACATATTTTGATTTCGCATTTCACCCTATGCCAGCTGGTTTTAAAATTTGTTTACGCTGACGCCGGCTGCTGTTGATTATGAGCAACGGCGGGCTCATGTTTAAGTAATAACTTTCTGACTTGTTGACTTGCTCAATTATTCAGGCAATAACTTTTCGTAAACAAAATATATTCCATGCATTGCAAATTGTGTGCAGGCGCAAATAAATAGGTATGCACAGGGTAAGAGCACAAGATGCGACATGAATAAGTGGCTGTGCTGCACGCTGGATTCATCAGTGCGTCAATTGAGAGAGCAAATAGTAAATCCAATATCGCATCCAATTGTTGGGCGGGGCAGCGAACGCCGAGCCACGATACAGAAAATCAGGCAGCACTCCCTGCATGTGCGGAAGGAGCCTTGAGCACAACAGCAGCCGAAAGAAGCTTAGGAGCACTGCCGCATCCATTTTCAAGCTCCCTATGCTCCAGGCATTTGAAACGAGAAAAAATGGCGAGGGCCATCCTTCCGAACAACCCGACGTCTCGTTACCCTTCACAAATAATCGATTCACTCGCAACAGTGCATTTCCTTTGCTGCAAAGAGTGCGATATGTAGCACCAGGTATTGAATATTCAGTGATGGACTTTTTATGGAGCATGCCAAATGATGCTTCATTTTATCTACCCACCCATGACAAGTTTAGAACCGGATTACCAACTACAAAGATTCAGCCACCTGGATGAAAAGAGCATTTGGGGGAAAAATCAAAACGAATGCTCTGGGCTCCGCTTACAGATGCGCTTAAATTTGTAACACAATGCCGCTGGAGGATGCCGTCGAATGGCAGTCGGAGAGGCAACTTCCTCCTAAGCGAAGGATTCTCAGAGGGTTGAGTTGGTGGCTTGGAACGTGCCCAAAAGCGGCTGTGGGCTAGCTATCGGAGCCCTTCCCTTCTTCGCGCATGTTTGCTACATTTGCGGCTGCACCGGAAGCGGATTCAATGCGGGCATCGGAAGGGACAATGGCGTGCGCAGCCTCGCAAATGGGAACAGGATGTCACAGAGCTGCCAGGATGTGATGTCCGTGGGCCCCAGGGTGAACGCTTAATTAAACTTAAATTTTTCATGGCTCCATAAATGCATTTAAAGCATTCCCTAGAACATTATGTGCATGAATGCGAAAATGAGAAGCTGCAACGAGCGCTTCCGCCCTGCTATACGCTATATACAAAAATGCAAACATTAATCCTGACACTGCCATCACCATCATAGTCATCATCATCAGTAGTTGGCAAGGATTTTTGTGTAATATTGTCGGAATGCCTGACGGCATTTACTCGTATCCTTGCCCCGTTCACTGCTCCTTGGCGTGCTACTCAACTTTCTGCCATTTTTCAGCACTGTGAAGGTATACACAGGGAGTTTCACGGCGAAGGCATGAGTTTTTGAAGTGTTGGAAAAACAGGCGCCCACTCGTCAGCTATTTCCCAGATTTTATTTCGAGGGCTGTTTCGGCGGATGGGAATAGCCGATTCGGTTAGAAATTCCAAGCCAAAGACGACAAAGGATGTAATAGTTTTCCATCCGTAAACTGGCATCTGACCATGGAGGAAGCTTAATAATATAATAGATTGCTTCCCACATTCATGCCAAACCGTATCAATTATTTGAGTCCTGCATTTTTACTGCATGTGCTTAGGATCGTTTTTCTTCGGGTTTGTGTGTTATCAGGCAGCTGCATTGTATCTGCATATTGAAAAGTCTGCCGCTGGCAACTCTACACGAGTTTATCTGTGTCAACTGCCTGGCCCCTTGTCTTTGCTGTTCCTGGCACGCATATTGACATCGTTTTTGACAAACACTATATGCCCCCGATATCACCTTTACGTCGGAACTACAGCTTCATCCACACGTTTTTCTCTCCGCTGCCACTTGTTCTCCGCCTCAGCTGCAGGCCCACGCACTCGCCTTTGGCATTTCAGCAGCCTCCCCACCGACCCAGCTTCCGCTCCGCTGCGTGGGCCATGTTTTGTGTTTGTCTTTCAATAAAAGCGTGCTGAGCGGCACCGTGGGCTTGCAAAAACTTCCGAAGACTTATAAACGATATATTAAATATTTATTAAATATTTTGAAAAAAAATAAAGAGACAACACATTTAGGAATATTTTTACATTCACAAACACTGCCAGACAAAATAAACAACATTTTTTGGCGTCGTTAAATGGCACAAGCACTTATCAGAAATAAATTTCCGTATACCTTGCGAATTAAGTAAAAAAGATATCTATAGACAGCCCTTCTTAAATAAGGTTTCCGGATATGACTATATATTATAGTGGAACATTCCTTCAAGCGTCGAGTGCTCTCTTCTAAGGACCCACTGTTCGAGCCATCTTGCATGAATGTCATCAGCCAGCGGGACAACCTGCCAATGGAGGCATGTGAAAAAGTTGTTGGATTTGGGTTATGTTCCATGTGTTTGCCGAGCAACATTTAATCAAATTAAAGCACACACACGGTTGCGGACACGGACACGAATACGGACGGGGCGCAAACTGGGACAGCCGGAGCCGGCTGAACTGACAGCCGCCTGACATTTTACAACCTTGTCCTTTTCTCCGTTTATTGATGAATGAGTCGGAGTGGGGCTGGGGCTGGGGCTGGCGCTAGGCCTGGGCTTGGGAATGGGAATGGATAAGTGGAAAAGTGTGGGTGACAGATGAATACAGAGTTAATTCATGGCGTCTTTTTTGTTTGGAAACTTTAAGGAAAACTTGCGTTTTCTTTGATATGTCCTGTGCTTTTGCCTTTCATTACGGCGTTGGCCTGCAATATAATTGAAATGAAAGCCAAAACGGTCGAAAAACAGACGTCTGACTGTCTGAAAGGATGGGAAGTCATTTCGGAGTAGCCAGCTAACGCAAATGGAATTAACTTGCGGGTGCTCGGAGACACAGCCGAGCAGGACTATTCTTTTTCTCCGGAACACTTTGGTTTTGTCTGTCATCCTTAGCTTGGGGTTGAGTATTGGTTCAGATTACCAAATAGTCGGTAGGAAATTGGAGTTTCCCCTAAGTATGCAATAACAAATGACCCTCGTTTTGGCTTTAATTCATCCGCCTTGCCACTGTACATATGTGCGTACATATATAGAGAGAAAAGCGCAGAGAAAATAGGGAAACAAGTGGGCGGTGCGACTGCACATTGAGTGAGCTTATAGTCGTTTAATTGCAGAATTTCCGCTGGCACCAGACAAGTGTGTGGTCAAGTGCAAGACCGTACATCAACCGAATTAAACCTGACATTCAGTGAGCAACGGTCGGTTGCTTGGGGGCTCGTGCTGGATTAAGTCTAAACAACCTCAACCTAGAGCATGGCAGCGATCTGACAATCAAATTGCACTTATGTATGTGCACGTTGAGTGAAGTCAATGAGATAACATGTAGCTTATTGCCCATATTTATTTACACACATAACATCCGCTTGTTGTGACTGCAAAAGGTTTAAGTCCTGCACACTCAGACCTGGAGGAATTTCACATACTGTTGTCCTTGCCCCGAACACTATTGAAATGTTGTGCGTCAACTTGTCGGCCGTCAATCGATTTTAAATTTTAAACTTCAACCTGACATATAGAATTAGGTTGGTGTGCTCAAGCCAATTAGTTATTAAAATTGTATGTTGAATGCAGAAAATATTTATCCGCATAAGATAACGGTATTCAAGCTTTAACAAAAATTAAAAACAAAATTTAACAAAAATTTGTGTTCGCACAAATCCAATTTTTGTACCGTGTACCTTAAAGTACATATGGTAATCTATATCTCCGAAGACATAATTTTAAAACATAATTTTGAGTCCTCTAAGTCCGCTGATCGTGACACACGTGAAAATTGAAAATTACGTCCCAGTCGGACAATAAATATATGACCAATTAATGTTTTACCCAAACCTCCCACGGCAACGGCATGACGCTGCACATGCTGGGTGACGTCATCCGATCTTCGATCCGTTCGCACGTGTATACATACAGAAGTGTGTGTATGTATGCACAATCCATACAGAAGGGTATGTATGTGTGCACGTGCTGATTGTTTGGACGTCAACAAACTATATATTAAAAGAATTATTTGAAAAAAAAAATGCTTGATAAAGAAAAGAGGTACATGGTATCTCGATGTCGAGAAATATCGACTACCACAATTCTACTTGTTTTTCCTCCATTGAGGAATTGAAAATTCGAAAAAATGTAGGATAGCCCTAATTGTGGAAAAATCAATAAACAGAAACTCGAGCCTGCTTAATGTGAGTGCTAATAATGATCCGCAGTTGAGGTTTGCCCTAATGAAGCGTGTAATCATGGCGTGGCATCAATTTGGACCAGCGGTGAGTTAACCAGCTGATGTGAAGCAGCTGCCACCGCAACTTATGAGCTAAGTAAACTTTCGTGATGGATGCCGCTAATTCGTAGCCAGGTGGTTGCTGTGCCAGGCAGCATCCTCAGGTGCCCGTGATGCTAATCAAAACCAACAGCACCCAAATGAGCAACGCACGCCACAAAAGTCGAACAACGCCCGCCCAGTTGGCCTGTTGGATTTTTTCATTTTCCGGGCAAGTTTAACTTAGATGATGCTCTGTCGGTCGACCGTCTTCATATCATGCGTAAATTGAGTCAGAGTTGCAGAGCAGGAGTTAAGATAGAAGCCACACCAACTGGTAGCTGGTAAAGAGCACATGTAGGGGCTTGGTGTGTGTTTGCGATGGGTAACTGGATGGGGCTTGCGAAGAGGAAAGGCCAAAGGAACTTTTGTCGTCCCCCTTATGGAATAGATAACAATATACGGGGATATTTTATGGGGTCCCTGTTGCATTCAATATACCCTTGTTCCTTTTAAGAACCGGTTATACAAACAAATATCTAGGAGATGCAAATTAATAAATAAACAATTCAAAAACAAGACAGAAGTCAATCAAGTTTTAAAGAATTCAAATGTGCAGAGCTTTTCAATTGGTATTGCAAGTTTAACTGGAATAGGTTACTTTCCGATTGCGACTCAAGTGCTCTCTGCTGGTTATTCAACTTGTCCGGAAGTTTACGCCTTGCGACCTTGAGCATGCCGTGCCACTGCGATAACCGAGAATATAAATAACAAAGCTACGCCATGAGCATGTAAATGCAGCACCGCAGCCAAACCCACAGCCGACAAATCATGTGGTGCCATCGCCGCTGACAAGCGTACTCATCTCCGCATATTAGATATTTTATTTAATTTATTGCTGAACATATTTTGATGACAATGAATGGCAACGAGCACGTGTTGCACTTGGATGAAGCTTCCAAGCAAAGCTCAGATTTTGCGGATCACAATTGGAATTGTGTCAGTGGACAAACAGTTGGGCATGGTCATGGCATACCATGTCCGGGCGCGTGGTTGCTGCTCTTGGTATACATTTCAAACAGGGCAACAAACGCTCGCCGCACAGTGGTTTAACACTGAAAAAAGGATGAAAAGGAAGAACTTTTTCTATATTATAATAACACAATATTAATTTGCTACAATATTAATTTATATTTTTATCCCAAAAATATATCCAGTTACCTAGGGGACAGTTCAAAAACGTCTGGTCACTGTTTGGCCTCAGAGTTTTGCTCGTTTTTATGGTTTCGGTCGGTAGCCACAGCCGTATAACTCACAGAAACGACAGCCGTGGGAGCCATGTAAATGCCCCACACCAGTCCGCGCCAATTGGTCACTTGATACACATTTCGAGTGCAGCCGGTCAGCCAGTCAGCCAGTCGGTCGGTAGCCGGCCAAACCCGGCTCAGAATCAACTTCCCTCGCAGTTTCTTCCTGGTCGCGCTCGGTCGGTCCGCGGCTTTGGCTAATTAATGCGACCGAACAGCAAATTAAAATACTGTTTATCCAGCACCAGAGCAGCTGTCACTTTGGCGTCATCGCCATCCTCCGGGCGACATGTGCCTACAGAGCCGGCTTTGGCCAGCGGCGAGCTCCTGGCCTGCACTTAGCATAATGCTGAGACGAAGTCACAGTTGCAGTTCCAGTTTCTGGTGCAGCTTTAGCTTGAGTTGGTGTGTTGCGGCTCACTCTGCCCATAGGCAAATGTGGGTTAAATGCTTTTTGCGGCTTGTGACCGCAGCTGCGAGTCTGCTGAGATTTACCCCCCACCCCCCCTATATTCTTTTTGTGTCAGATGCAAATTCTCAATTTGCCGCAAAAGTTTTTCATTTAATTTAATTGAAACACTCTGCGAATTGCGCGCACAAACCACGTTTGCGTGGCGTTTGCTCTCTGTCCTAGAAAATGGTTTGTTGTGAAAAAATTATGAAAATAATACTGGCAGTAATGAACTAAAAATAAAGTCAATTATTTCCCAATTAAGCGCAGTTGACTTTTTGTGGTGGCATTAAATGCAATTGAGAGGGCCAGTGGCTTGGTGGGTGGATTTAATTGGCGTGTATACGCGCCAGCATTGGAAAAATTCCGCGGCATCAAAGTGCAACTATTAATCTTTTCGTCGGTTACATTCAACAGCAGAGTCGGAGCAGCATTCATCATAACCAAAGGAACCTTATCTGCTCGGGCTGGAGAAGGGAGCTGCCGAGATATCACAGCCCGCACATTTGATAATTGCTGTATACGTCTTGGTTTTTATTCTATGAGTAAACAAAGGAAACGTCTTACACATACCGGTTTTACTTTTGGTTGGCGATTCTGGACCTACATGTGTTTATTTGTCATTATGATCGTGCCAGAAAATAGACTTTTGTGGGCCTGTGGGCGACAGCCGACTAACTGCACCCCGGATGGCTGCAGCTGCAAACGAGTTTAGCATTTCTGAATGACGAAAATGCCCCGGGCTTGGGCTTATTAATAAACTTGTTTGCTGCTGAAAATTTCAAAAAATTACAATTGAATTTCCCGCCAACCACTGGCCAGTTCGTGGACCTAAATATGTCAGTCTCGATAAGATTTGCATTCGCATCGCAGTCTCGTCTCTTTTCTTCTTGTCTGGCTTGGCACTTTGGGCAGTCAATTATTAATGCCAACACTTTGTGTGGCTAAAACCGCATAAGTAATTGGCTCCCAAGCGGTGCCATCGCCGCCAGTGGGCATGTGGTAGAGTGCACACGTGGCGTATGCGTAATGCGCTGGTTGCTCTCTGCATGTTAATGCGTAGGCAAACAGCATTAACAATCGATTCGCGAGAACTGGCCTGACATGACCATGGACACCACACCACAACATAGCACCGCACATCATTGCCCCCCATTGCCCGTAATTCTCATCAACTTAATGGCATCCACCGGCGCTGAAGTAATTTTCTAATTTGGAAGTCCAAAGCCAAAAACGCCATAGTGGTCCGATGCATTTAATTGCACAGGGAGACCAAGCATTGCCAAAATACTGTGCTAATACTTTCACAGCCGCTCTCCAAACGCTGCAACTAATGGCACAACTTTGGGAAGTGACAGATAGGCAAAAATGGCTGGCATTCCAAAAACGTTGCAGGGAATTCTTTACGGTGAGGTGAGTCAACAAAAATAATAATCACAAATAGATTAAGAGGGGAACAATGAAAAGTTGACGCACATGGTTTCCTTTCTGATTGGTACTTGTTCTTGCAGCATACGAAGTTTGGGCTAGAAAACTTATTCAAAGTTTCGGGCTGGCTTTGGCCAGACGGGCCATCGTCAAGTGGTTGTTGCCACTAACAATTAGCCCAAGTGCTGGCGTCGGTGTCGCCCTCACCCACAGATCATCATGTTGTTGTTCCAGACGCTTCATGCCTGGAAACACGACAATGTGGGTTCAGGCCCATCGGCTGAACCCCGCCGGATAGCGTTCGTGTGTGCATATGGGCAAAGCCCGTAAAACCCCGGCAAACAATCGACTGGCGCCGTCGGGCTGGAGGGCGTGGCAACTAGACGACCGTTGCCGGGCATTCGCACAGAGCAATTCATTCATGGAACTTTTGGCCAGATTGCCGTCGCTCTCCTTGTTCACGCTTCATTTTGCTATTATTTTTCCCCACGCTTCATTTGTGGGCTGTGTCTTTTCCGTTTTTGGGATGGCATTGCTGGGGTGGTGTGGGGTGGGGTGTGGTGCGACTTTGTGGCGTGCCAATTAACAGTTGGTCCCAATCGCATACATAAGCGCAGATATATTTATGGCCATAACTGTGCGCTGCCTTGCCACAGTTATATATAGATTATGGGCATTTATTTAACTATGGTCCGCGATTGCCTCACTTTTGCTGAGGCTATTAATGCAAATAGTGAAAAGAAGCACAAATAGCAGACAGCGCGGAGAGTAATGAGTAAACAATTTGGGGTCTGTGTTTGCTTTGGAATTAGCGTTGTGCGAAATAGCTTACGTGCTTGCGTGGTTTTGTTTACGAGTGAGTAGCTTGCCAGCCTGCGGCCCATCGATTGCCCAAGTCAAAATGATGGCCAGATTTTAACTGTGATTGCTGAGCATCTACTTTATGCCGGGGGCCAGGACCAGCAGGAAACCGACCGGCAGACAAGTCCGGCCAGGCCGACAACAACTTCATTGGGGCAATAAAACAAAGCAATTAAAATGGCTGCCAGGAATTAGCAGACGTATGTGGGTCAGGCTGGCAAAAGTTTCAGCTCCAGCCACTTGTCGGCCAGCCGGAGCAGTGAGCGGCCATTACAGTGCCAATCGGTAGGCTAAAGTGGCAGTTCGGCTAATGCAACCGGGGGAGGAAGTGCGCCGCCAGCACTGCGAACTTCATTCACACAAACTGCAAACTGTTCAGAAAACTACCAACTGCACAAGGCTGACAGGTCCTCGCTTGGCTTTCCTTTCACCTGCTCATTCCTGGCTGTAACTCACATTTTTAATATGCAATAAGCGGGCTGTCCCCACATTTCAGCGGCGTGAGTCAAGCCGTGTTTACGTAAGGATTTCTCCGCCCAAACAAGGCTTTTATTGTCGACATTTTCGCTTTCTTGTTGCTCGGCGAGTTTGTTTATGGTGCTCCTCCCTCCCAACCAAGAGAATACGTAAATTAAGCAACGTTTGTGACACTCGACTGGGTATTCATTCATTAATCAGGCCCCAGCAGCCTCGCCTCGCATCTCCGTTCTTATCCTATGAATATCGGGCGCAATACAGCAGAGCCAAAGAAAATCAAAGAGCTGGTAGTATGACAAATCAGCAGGATCAGCTGAGCAAGAGAAAAGATCCCTGACATCCGTCAATTCGGAGATTTAAATGGCAAAAGTATACTAGTATCACTATGTGGTTTACCCTCCGACTACGCCACTGGCAGATACGTTCAGGGAAACACAAGGGGCCTATTGAGAGACCACCCACCCACACATACAAAGCAGTATGCAATCGAGTCGTGCCATTTGAGCTCTTGCATCGATAATAAATGTTTGCTGCATGTTGCAAGACTCTTGCATGGATCGACTGTGGGCGGACTGTGTGTTCAGGACTATCGTTCCTCCCAAGGCCGGTTTTTGAAACCGATGACCGAGTGTCGCGGCTTCGACGCACAGGAATACTATGTTAATAGACAGTTGCGTTAATTCCTACTCATTTGCAGCTAAAGTGCTCTAATGGCTTTTCCCTGCTTCCCCCAGACCTGGACGAAAACAAATTAAGCAAATTGCTGAATTTATGAATATTTAACAAAAACAACGAGAATATTTAACAACAACGTAGGCACTATTTTCGCTTTCGCCTCACGCCTTTTGACGCAGACACGAAATCCCTGACCTTTTGCGGTTGCCGGCTCTCCCCTCTCGAGTTAATTAAGGCCCCGATCCGGGGACTTCCTGCCACCGCAACAATCCGAAACATCCCCCCGAAATACTCTTTGCTGCCGCACAAAGGACCCCATGGAATTACACTACCCGGAGCACCAGCTTCGTTGGCAGGTGGAGGCGACGACGCCGCCGTTGGCGTCTCTTAAATTTAGGTCAGGCACTAAGTGCAAGTGAGTGTTATGTAAATTATGGGGCGTTGCTTGAAAGGACCTGCAAGGTCTCCTCCGGCACCATGCGGTTGCTGTTCATCATCTCTGGTTTTTCGGAGTGTTTAGCTGTTCTTGTGTGATGCGAGCCTTCATTCGTTTGTTTTCATCTTTGAGCAAATGGAAAACTAACTGAAAAGCTAACACCGCGCCCATTTGACAGGCCGTTAGTAAAACAGAACGGCACTTGCCGGCAGCACCTCTCCGCCCCGGGCCCGACTGTCCGCTGTCTCGCTCTTTTTTAATTTAGCCATTGGTGTTGCTGTTGGCAGCTGACAAAGCTGCAGTGTGTGGGGTTTTCCGAAAGGGGCACTTGCACTCTCCAAGCAAATGATGAGGCTGCCAGATGGGAGTCTTAGAAGAAGCAATGTTATTCCAGTTGCTGGGCAGCCCCAGATTATATCATAACACACCGCACAGCACAAGCGGCGTTCGTCACCGCTGTCGTATAGCACACACAGCCCCTTTCCCTCCTATGCAGGGGATCGGCCATTGACCATGACGAAGAGCTGCTCCAAGCGGAATGTAAATAAAGCACAATAACAAGAGGAGCTGCGTAAAAGTGCGCGCACTCAGAAACGCTTACACTGAGAACTTGGCTATCTACATACATACAAGAGTTTAAGCTTTAAGGAATTCATCTGAATTTTTAATAAAATTCGTTTTATAATGGTTCAAATTTGATTTGTGTAAGCAACTGTTGAAATTGATACTCGTAGATACCATGATGTTGCTAAAATCCATATTTAAGAGGGATTGATTTTGATAGCTCCAATGGAGTGATTTTTCTGTGCATGTATTTATAGCGCCTGACCCTAGCCATTTTCCCCCTTTCGGCATTAAAGCCACGCACAAGAAGAGATGGCGCACACAAGTCAACAATCTCATAATCTGTTGAATTACAAAGAGCAAAGTCAGCTAGCTCATGGCCGCCGGGGTGCGGTGGGGGCGGGACAAGGGTTCGTCGCTTGCAAGCAGTTTCCCTTAATGAGCTGCGGCTGTGCGGCAGGCAGCCGATAGACACAATTGGGTTGCAGTTTCAACGATTTTGACACGCCAATAAAACCAGAAACGCATTAAAAGCGCCATAACCAAATCTATCTGATTCTGGAGCAAAGGCCAAAAGGGCAAATGGCTTTGAGGGCCCGTTTGCGGGCGTGGGATGAACTGTGACGCAAGATTGGGCGTCGGCATTATAATCATGATATGGCCAAACAAAAGGCAGGAAACTGCTTGCCGGCTTACAATTGCTGACCCATTTCTGGGCCCGGAGGTGAGCCAGGCCGAACCGGGCCGGTAGAAATGGTTTGGCCAATGCAATGAATTAATTATTCCCTCCGTCAGTGCCCCGGGTATCCCAGTTCCCCTCCGACCGTGCGGTGTCTAGCCCCTTGGGTGTGTCCAGCGGCTGTGCTAAAAATAACAAAACTCTACACACTTGATGCCGTGTCCGGGGGAAAATTTCCCAACGAGGGCCTTTGAACTATTTGTCATGGTTTTCCCTCAATTTTTGTTTTTTGTCGTTGCAATGGTTACAAAAATAGCCGCGCACAAATCTCATTTTGGGAATTGCGCCGTGTGCTTCATTTGGGTATTGAAAACGAAGTTGCTTCGAAGTATCGACGTGGACGATACTCAGTTTTAGCCACAAGTTGCGTAGAGATTATACTAATCTAAGAATCCTCAAAACTCGATGAATATGATTAAGAAGAAACGTGCTTGCCAACGTGTTCCGAGATTACCCCAGAAGAGTTCATTTGAAATATTGATGTAATAGCTAATTTTAGCATCATCGTCAATATCTTTAAATTTCGGGCGCTTTTTGATCGTTTGATTTCCTCAATAAATTCTCATTTCGTGTGATTAATCAGTGACCAATCTGCTCCCCTGGAAAAATAAACTGCACGCGAGCACCGCGCCACAATTCTTGCCCCCTCCAAACAGAAACTCGAAAAAAAATGAAAATTTGTAAAGGAAGCTGCATGGGAGCGTACATCTCTGGGGCCCCAGCTGGCTCAGCTTTCAAATGCAAACGGCCGCCCCGGTTGGGCTGCCGGCTCTTGGCTTTTGGCTGGAACGTTTCCAAAACGTTTCTTGGAGAAAAAAATTTAATGCGGTCACCGGCTTTTTGACATGCCGCAAACTATTTTCGAATGTGTACGAAGAACTGCGAGAGGCCGCAGTCGCATTTGTCGTTTTTATATTCATTTCACTTTGGCTTGGTCAGCGCATTGGGAGTTGTTTTTTTGTTATTTTTAGCGGCGGCTAGAGTGAAGTGTGCCCGGTTCGTGGAGCATCCTTCAGCTTCGGTATCTTATGTAAATTTTTATTTTTTTATTTTACTTGCTATTGGAGATAAAATGATCCCATGACAATGGCATGATGTTTGCGGTTTGTTACAGTGGAGCGGGATTCCCTGGGGCCCGGCTGGAAACTAATAAAACGTCAAAGCAATTTTGACAACATGCAACTCGAGAAGGCAACAGAAAAACCTGAAAAGAAATCCAGACAAGCACAAAAGTAACCTACGGACGTCTTCGTCTTGAGGGGAACAGCTTGCATATTGCAAATGGAAAGTTTGTCCAAAAGTTTTTCATCTTCTGAGAGGTTTTTCTTAGGCAATGCTTTCATTTTGCCATATTCCTAGGTATTTCCTTTTCGCTTTCTTCGTTTTCTTATTTCAGTAACTTACGGAGGGAAGCAACTTGAGAGCCGCTGAGCCGGGCTTAAAGCTAGATATCTTTTAGCCGGTGTATCAGCTATAAATGCGAGCATTAAAGTCGTGTGAAAATTGCAGTCTAAAACTTTGAACCCCCTGCCGGCAGAAAAGCAGAGCCACTTGCGGGCTATCGAGGGTTGTAGGAGAGCGGTGATAAGCGTTGTGTCTTTATAGAGTTGTCAAGTGCTCATAAAATGGTTGTTGGCTATGACCTGTGTGTGCTACCTGGCGCTACATTGGACACACCCGCTTTCGGCTAACATGGGTTAAGTGCGTCGTCATTAGCACACACCCGCAGTTGCCCATATTTTGGACGAAGGCGAGTCGGACGGATGGGTTTTGCAGGAACCGCAGCGTGTTGCCAAAACAGCAAAGACAACAATACAGTCTGCTACAAGGTTGCGACACTGTCGAACATGAACAATTATATGGTTGGTCCTCAGAGCGCTACAAACTCCGCCACTCGTCGCATTTTTTTTTGAAAGTGACTCAGCCCTAAAATGATTTTACACTTAAAGAAATTAAAAGAATTTTTTTCTAACTTAAAATTACTTTCTTCATTAGAGTTTTTTATGTTCATCATACTTTAATGGTTTGCTGTTATATACTTCGAAATACAACATATGAGAATCGGGAAACACATATGGAAAAATACTAATACCTCTCTTTTTTCAGTGGACTTATGCGTGGATCATGGTGTGCGTGTTTTTCCATCATTGACTGCCAAGGACCTTCCGTTGGCCTGTCATTCCAGCGAATGGATAAAAAAAAGAGCCTTCTAACAAAATTATAAATGTATTTGATGTGCCAGCTGCACGATAAAATGTTTCCCAAAATAATTTCTCCTCGTTTTTTGCGGCCACTCGCAAATGTGTCTCAATTCAATTAATTTGCCTTTGGGGCACTGCCTGGGGCGGTATAGGTGTCGGGGCTCTAAAGTGGCCCGCCAGTAGGCAAATTGGCCGCAGGACCTGCTGCGCTGTTAAATTTTAATACTGCGGTTTATATACGATACCGCGAGGTTTCGGTAGATTACATTTTAATTGCTTGTGGTCCGACCAAAGCGGCAGTCAGTGGTGCTTGGGCGCTGCTTGGTCTAATGGGTTTACTAGGCATCCAGAATTTCAGAATTTAGCAGACCATTTATTATTGCTGCCTGATTTCGACAACTGAGAAAGAAAATTCTGCCGAAAACTCTGCCAAAAGCTTGACAAAAGTGCAACGAACCGTGGCTGAAAGAGCGGCCCAGAGCCAAAGGAAAATTGTGCTGGAAAGCCGGAACGCGCAGGAAATTATGGAAAATACGAGCTGAATAAGCTGTACATTGTAGTGGAGTACGAATGTAAACGGCGGCCGCAAATGCAAATTCATAAAAAGAGCCTGAATTGGGAGCAGGGGCGCCATCAGCTGGCAGCGTTGCTCTTGAGCTTGAAAAGGCCAGACGGGAGCTGGCTGGACGCGGAGCCGGAGCTGCGATGGCGGCTTGCTAGTCGCGAGTGTCTGGTCTGGGCCGGGTTCCTGACAATTACGTCAATTGCGCAAATAAAACGAAGAAATGTGGCAAACACAACAAACCCGTTAAGCGCCAAATGCCATCGCAATTTGTGGCAGACTCATCGTCGGGATCTTAGTCATGGCATTTGATACACTCCAAATCGTGGGGTGATTTGGTTTCAGCATGTTGCTGACCCAAGACAAAATGTGTTGTATGTTTGGTATGTACATATACCGCCACCTTAAGGGACTTTCTATTTAAGCTAAGATTACCTCACCACAGTCGTCGTCCCGGCGGAAAAGAGTATTAGGTTTCCAGCCAGCACATTTCTTGGTGCCCCTTTTCCATTCTGATTCATTGCAGTGACTAGTGAAACTTTAGTGCAATTGTTTTGCCGTTTCGTTTGCTGTTGATGGCAACCAAAGGGCCTGGCAGACGCCGCGTCTGCAGACTGTTGCCTTTCGGCGATATGGCTCCTCTCCCTGATTAACTCATTCATACATTCAGCAGCAACAAAAAAAAAGAGGGGGGCAAACTGTGTGTAAAGCGAGATTTGAGAGGGCGTGGCATTGTCGAGAGGCTCCTGCCAGTGCCCTTGCTCCTGCTCAGGGCCTTTGATTATGAATATTTCCATTGCAAAAGTTGGCGGCGCAGAAAAACCGCAGCCCGGCCCCAGAACACATTGTGTAGTTCGGTGAAATATTTAAAGCACCCTGAGAGTCAGAGTCAGAGTGTACATACTATTGCCAGAACACTCGCACAGGGCCACTTCATACAGGAACACTGGCATAAAATCGGAATACACTATTAGTTGAAAAGCAAAGTTTAGTACATCCTTTCATGAGTAAGCAACCAGAGCTTTTTTTGGCAATCCCCTTCTGTTTACATATTAAAAATTATCTGAATCATGATCCACCCTTCCCCCTGGCAGTACTTCGCAGTTGTAGCTTAAACAAGATGCTTTTATTTAACAATTACTTTTATGATGGAAACGATTGTGCGATCTTAAAAAGAAATAATATTTCTTAGGGGTTTTAGAAAACAGGAACTGTAATTTTAGCCCTTAGAAAGGAGAAAGCTTTTGGTATGTTGTACAGTAGTCCTGCATCTGATGCATCATGTTTGTGACTGCTTCTTGGTTCGCTTCAGCAGCCGCCGGCATGCCGGTTTTCCGCAACAATTTTTTCCTGCATCTCCCTGCGACTGCTGCTGCGTTATAATTGGAGGTTGGCAAACGTGTTTTGTATTTTTGGTCAAATTTGGCATTCGTTTCCCACACGACTGGACTGCTTTGCCTAACCCTCGCTTTGTTAGGTGTTAGTTGAACGCTTACCTCGGTTTGCTCCTTGCAACTGCACGCGGTTGTGCATCTTAGTTGTCGGCCTTCAGGTCCTGATAACGGGCGCCGGGGCGGTGGATGTTTTTCTACCATCGACGAGTTCCTCCGCGATTGAGAGCACATCCCCCGTGGGCGAAAAGTCACCCGCCAAGGCTCGTTGTCTCTGATGTTTTTCGCAACAAATGGAAAAGCCGATCCAAGGCAAAATTAAATGATAATTTGGCGTTGTTGTGAACACAAAAACACACTCGCGCACAAACACACATGCAGATGATGGCACATAGATACACCAATACACTCGAGCAGGGCACTCTTTTTCTCTCCCCACAATCTTCTCCGTTTCAGCCTGTGTATTTTGTTTGTTCTGGCCTTACTTGGCGTTGCAACACCGTCGCGTTACTGTTGGAAATGCTGCACTTTATGTAGTCGGTTTGCCCGATTTCTCTGTTTTGACGGCGGCAGATGCGGCTCTCGCCCTCTCTCTTCTTCGTCGGCTGCTTCGCCGCTGACGACTTATCCTCGCGTTTGTCTCACACAGCCATTTTGCGAACGCCAGGATATTTTCTAGGATAACTCCCCGTTGCACTTTTATCACGTTCCCCGCCCGTATTTCGAGAGATTAGGCACATTTTTGTAATTTCCAAACCTCCGAAAACACAGCCACCCACGACAGCAAGCGCAGTTTTTCCGAATATTTTCGTTTTGGGCGTCGCGTTCGTCGCGTCCGTCGCTCTTGCTGGTTTTTACAAAAGTATCTGAGTATCTGTATCTTTTTCCTGTGAGCGCTTTGTACGTTGCGGCGATGGTAATGTACAGACAGCCCTGCCGACAGCCTGTGGACTCGGTCAGTACTGACACTAAGCAGCCGCCCCTGTGTGAAAGCGATGGTGAATGCGAGCAGTTGTTCTTCCTCTTAAACTAACACATGCTGGACTGAATTGTTGTACAACAACAATAGGTCGCTGCGTGACGTCACGTCACAATAACCGAGTGAGCCACCCGGTTCCAACGGAGTTGCCGTACCGTCAATCGGGGGGCGGGAAAGGCCTCAACATTTTTAAAGTACTTCATGTCCCACTTTAAAACCAATGTTGTTATCAATTTACCCAGTAAGCAGAATTGTTTAATTTTAAGGCCATTGGCATCCAGCTAATAGCATACAAATTCTGGACGCAACGGATTTTTATTTCAGATTTCAGATCAATGTACAGATTATTTTAATTAATTCAGATATTTTTTATATAGCTTAGTTTTTGGTGATTTTTTTTAGAAAACTTGATCAAGACCGGCTCTGAATTTATTTGAGGCAGCGTTATGTTTAAAACACGTGCTTCTGCATTTGAAACCGATACAGAAGCTTTCTTCCAAGCCTAGGCCTTTCGCTGCTGCAACATTTAAGACCAAAGCTTCAGATGGGAACGTTTTGCATAGGACTTCCAGTCAGTGTGGGCATAAAACTCCTTAAAACAGGGTTTCACTAAAGTGTCCTCCGGTAGGGTCCTGAACACGGGCTCACCGTACCAGGTGCCCACCTCCCAGCCGGGCACGTCCTTCATCAGCTCAGCTTCCTCGTCTCGGTTGCGGCGTAGCTGGCGCAGAAATTCACGGTCACGCTCGGCAATTAGTATAGGAAAAATCACGTTTTGGGCAGAGCGCATCTCTACTGCGTCGCGCTTGATCTTTTTGGCGGTGAGGTAGTAGATGCCCAGTCCCACCGCCGTCACCGCCACATAGGTACCGATCATAGTGTAGCCTGTGAAATAGCTCTTAGGGGGCACACGTGCATACCGGATTTTCTTGTAGCCACCGGGCGGCGGCAAATCCTGCTTAGGGGCACATTCCTGCCTGATCCTGTCCATGGTTACTGCTCCTGACAAAGCAAAATATCAGTTAAGAATTAGATCAATGGGTCAATGCTTACGCTGCGTTAAGGCTGTGACAAAAGCACAATTAAATGTTGACAGGAAAGTCGACGCGCTCTGCAAAACAGTAAGTATTTCAATATTCAGATATTTTATCGAAGGTAAATTTTCCAAAAATGTTGAAACATATCGGGCTTTTATTAAAATTATGTTTGTATATTTTTTGTTTATATCTGGCCGCAAGCAGCCGAGGCCAGATACAAAGAAACATAAAAATAAATATAAACAAAAAAAAATATATATTACAAATTGAAGTATTATTCTTCGGAATATAGTTAGCTTGCGTTTCAGTTTGTTGAAACATTTAAAAGGGGGACTGGCATATTTTTAATACAAAATGAATCTGAGTTGGTATCAAGCAAATCTGAATATTAAATTAGTTTTTATCTATCCGTCCGTTTATGCATGTATATCGTCTTTCCTTTTACATTCACAAAATTATTTACTACAGCAGCGTTCATGTGCTCGCGCCTTTAGTGGGACCAGAGTACGGCTATTCAATGTAAGTGACCAAAATATATTGGCGCTAACATACCACGAAGTTGACCTGCACATGCGGAGTTGCCAGAAACTTATACTTCACAGTGTGGCAGTCCTATAACCAGATAACAGTTAGATTCAAATTTAAAAATGGTTCGTTTAAGTCCATTCAAAATTCGAATGAAAACAGAAGCACACAATATCACGGGACCACTTCATAACTTTGTGATATTATTCAAAAAATGAAATTCTAATTAGTAAATAGAAAAAATATAAAATAAAATAAAACAAGTAGCAACGTAGATAATATCTACTAGATATTTTAATTTTTGGATAGCAAAAATATTTATTTGTCTTGCTCTAACCATTTCGGACAATAGACAAATATGCATAATACAATATAGTTTTATGCAAATTACGAGGGCGGAATTTTGAAATAAACTCGATCTGCGTACATATATAACGTACCTTATTTGTTTTTGATAAGAAATTATATGAAAATAACATAGGGCTTAGAAAAATGTTTGAACTAGTTTTTGAAAATGATACAGTGCCATTTTCTATGCATTTTGCCACTAGGTGTCTGATTTCGCGATGTATGTTGGCTCTGAGCAGAGATATATATATATATTTTTTTTTTTCTGTTCGCGCGGTCCCGTTGCTTTACGTTCCGCCCAACCGACCGAGGGGCGCGCCGTGTATCGTGTATCGATAGACCCGAAAGAAAATACGAGGAAAGAAAGAATATGAGGAAAATAATTTTGATGTTTAAGGGGGAGGAAATTGCGAGTTAGTCTACAGGGCACGGTGAAATTTAACTGGCCGAGTAACCTTGTACAGTCAATTTCACCACGTATTAGTTTGTTAATAAATACTACGCCAAACATCGTTCTACGGTTAGTAAGGGTAGGTAGGTTTATTAAAAGTAGTCTACTATGTTATGGTACGAGGGAAGGTATTGGTTTGCATCCCAGTTAAGGCCACGAAGTGCGAAAATGAGAAAGTTTTTTTTGCACCGATTCAATGCTGTCTTTGTGAACTCCGTATTGGGGACTCCAGACAAAAAACCCGTATTCCAACTCGACCATCTTTTCACAAATCCAAGTACACCCCTCCCTTTGTTAACCATACACGATATATGGTCGGTAAATTTAAGTTTAGGATCCAGGCGGAGGCCAAGATCGTCAATAAGCTTAAAAACGATCCAGGGCATCTCCATTTAGGTAATAAGTAGCAAGCATGGGATTACAACGAAAGAAGGTCATTGTCTTGAAGAAGGTCATTGTCTTGCACATAAAGCCATTGAGGTTTAAAAAGTTAGCAGAGCACCACATCTGGTGATTGGTTAAGTCGGATTGTAATTCCGATTGGTAGGAAGCAACGCTATATTGATAGCAAATTTTCACATCGTCAGCGAACATAAGGACTAAAGAGTTTTTTTAGTGAGTGGGAGATCGTTTATAAACAATGTGACCGAGGTGACTCCCTTGTGGGACACCGGAAGTGACGCTGACCACATCTGATAAAGAATTTTTTAATAGGACTCGCTGCGTCCTACCAGTCAGGTAACTACGGATCCAACTAAGGAGATCTAGTAGATCATGGGCTTATAAATCCGTGTTGGTAAGGAGATATTACCGATCTACAAAGGTGCTGCAGGTGAGGGGTAATTAATTTTTCAAAAAGTTTCGGAATAGCGGATAACTTTGAGATACCTCTGTAGTTTACCGCGACCGATTTTTTACCTTTTTTATGTAAAGGAATGATGAAAGATTCCTTCCAGAAAGATGTTAGTTTTTTTAGTTTTTTTAATGGCTTACCTGTGGTTTTGATTGCTGGGAGTCTGACACCAAGCGGAAGTTATATCTTTGTATTCCTAGGCTGATGTTCTTGGAGAAATATATATTCAGGCCAAAAGTTAGCCGAATATACATATCGTCGCATTTCCGCGAATGTATCGAATGTCACTTTTTTGCGAAATTGAGATTTTAATGCAAAATTGTTAGGCACCTAATGTCTCATTACCCCCTAAAATATTATAACTAAAAGAGCTATAGTTCCGATAAAAATTAGGTTTCAATTTTTATGTATTTTTTTTTCATTTGAATAAAAATACTTCAAACTCACAAAAATAAAGAAATAAGGTATATACTCGATATATTTATACAGCTGTGTTCATTGAAAAAACAGTGCTTAGAACCTATCCGTTTAAAAATGAAAATGACTATTTTCAAGTATTCCTAAGAGATTAAGTTGAAAAAATGCTTCTAGGGAGGTATCACCTTTAGGGATTTTGGAATCGCAGGTGGATGACCTGATATATCATTTGAAACCGGTAGTCCGGAGGCTCGGGTCCCTTTTAGGTGTGGGTGATTTTTTATTGGAAAATAAAACTGATGGTGGGTACATCATCGGACCTCTACTTACATTCTTCAACAATTATACATTCGGGATCCGACTGTTTAGTTGTCCCCGGCGTCGTTACCAAGGTGGCGGCAGCGGTGTTTTTAGAATGTTTAGCTGCGGTAAATTATGAGGAATTTGGTCAGTCTGGGGCAGGCAAGAACTTGGTTTTTTGCGCTTAGGAGACTCATTCAATAATTGAAGGTAATAGAAACGAGTATTCTGTGCCTGGAGAGCTGCATCGGCCTTTTAAATAGGCCAATAAGCCCTTTAAACTTGGGTTTTGTCTGGCGCATGAACGATCTCATTTAATTCTGAACCCCTCTACAACTTTCGCAGCAATAATGCAGACCGGAACCAGATCTAGCCAAAGCGTCTGATACTGGCGCATTAAAACCGGCACATTTAGCGTGAGCCAAGTTGTTACACAGCCAGCAGAGAACGCTCGGCTGATTGTCGGAAATGGCTTTGTTGCATTTCTTAATTACGTACCTTTAAAGTTTAAACCACTGTAAGCACAGAACGATAAGTAAATGGAGAGAAGCACAGAGAGAGAGGTACACTCGATAGATAAAGTTTGAGTGATCGGAGTGTAACTACAGAGCGAGAGTGCAGTTATGCGAATACAGAGTAAAGAGGAGTGGGAGGAGTGGTAATAATCACAATATGAGAAGCAGATATTAACAGGGTATTAAATAACAAAATATTTAATGCCTAACTGCACACGCGGAAGCGATATGGTTGTAAAGAAAAACACGTTGAGAGTTTCGGATGGAATTTACGGGCTTCATTGTCGCGGAAAATATTTTAAAATTCGCACATAAAAAACGCGTCCGTTCGCTTCGAAAGAAGAAAGATATGGGGGAGGTATTCTTTTTTGGGGCCATAGACGTGTTTTTTTTATTTGTTTTGAGTTGGTCAGTTGTTTTTCTGTTGTCAATTATGTCTGTTGTTAATTCTTGTTATATGTGGAGAGGCATATGGGTTGGAGAATCCACGACCCGAATGAGCTAGCCGGATCGCCCGTAGAAACTCACACAGGCCCAAGTAGGTCCATAACATTAGTAAATAGAAAAAATTGAAAATAAAACAAAACAAGTAGAAATAAACTCGATCTGCGTACATTTATAACGTACCTTATTTGTTTTTGATAAAAAAGTTATATGAAAATATCATAGGGCTTAGAAAAATGTTTGAACTAGTTTTTGAAAATTATATATAGTGCCATTTTCCATGTATTTTGCCACTAGGTGTCTAATTTCGCGGTGTATGTTGGCTCTGAGCTGAGAAAGTCAAGGACTAACTTGCTTGGATTAAAAAAATGGGGTGCCCAATGAATATCGCCTATTGTTGATCATCGGGTGTCTCTTTCTGTCTCCCTCTGCCTGTTACATACATACATTTGCACAAAGTTAATATACCATTTGTACCTTATATATCTATATCTCCGAAGACATAATTTTAAAACATAATTTTGAGTCCGCTAAGTCAAACACGTGCATGCAAAATTACGTCCCAGTCGAACAATAAATATATGACCAACAGATATGACCATACGGAAATGCATGTATGTGGGCACGTGCTGACGAAAATAGGTGAATTCTCGATGTCGGGAAATCTAGACAACAGCATTCCTACTTGTTTTTGTATTGCGAAAGATTTTTTGGCGCGGTAAATTACGGTCTTCAGACTCGTATTTTCTCGGTGCCAAAAATCTAACAACGCAACATACAAACATACCCGTATATCACGCCGCAACCTTAATTTGCTAAGCACACCGTTTACTCAAAGTCATAAGAGTAACATTAAATACATTTGTTGTCATTATTTAATAGTGATAATGGATCTTATCATATGGCACATTTCATTGTCAAATTTGCTTTACCTTCCGGAAGGAGCTGGTGACTGATAGGAAAGTCGTCAAACTTAAGAATTTCCAATTATGGGCCACCGTAAATGGCCTGTTTCTTGTTCTGCTATCGGCTTCCCGGGAGGAATATGATTTATAAAAAGTGGGCTGCCCGAGTAAAATTCGTTAGTCTGCAATCGTACTCGTTGGGCCAAGCAGCGATGTTTGCCGCGATCAATTCGAAGCTGAAATGGCTCGCTTTGTGCTTCGTTGCCGTGTTAGTTATAATGGCTTTGTTCACTGGGAAAACGGACAGAACATACCGCGAATACCGAATCCAAGGAATACCTACAAATAATACCGATTTATATATGGGGTCTGTTAGCGATTATGATATTAGTGACATATATAATTTGAATAGCACATCTTTGAGTGATGACTATTTAAAATACCAGCCAAAATACTTTGTGGAGACGGCCAAGTGCAAGATTCCGTATGTAGATCCCTTTGAAGAGGCGGTACAAGAGTTCTTCCACCCAAAACAGTTTGAGGTGTGTTCCAACGAATCCGCCCTTGTGACCCCGATCTATGACATTTTACGTCAACGGTATGTGCTACAAATAAACGAGACCCTTGCGTCAATTTTGCTAAACTCCACTGATACGGAGTACAACTGCTATTATCAGGAGATAACGCGCGACAAGAAGCACGACAGTTTTAACAAGTAAAAGGAAGCAACTATGATCAAATATCTTTCTAATGAAGGGTTCCCTCTCAGAAACGACCGCAAGTACTTTTCTCAGAACTTTGAGGTACCGTTGCACGTGGAAGGTCTCCTTCTGGCATGCCATCTCCTCAGTAACGAGTCGGACATTCTTCAGAGCGATGCGTATAGTCTGATCCAACATAAGCCAATGCCTCAAGGACTATTCCGCGAACCGCCAAGAAGGAAGCCAAGTGTTCTAATGTTCGGAATCGATTGCCTCTCACGTATTAATCTGCGTCGCACTATGCCCAAGGTCTACACATTTCTAACGGGCAGCGGCTGGTTTGAGATGCAGGGATACAATAAGGTGAATAGGTACCCGGTAAATTTTGGAAATTTAATCATTTTGCTGCCTAACAGATAGGTGACAATACGTTTCCCAATCTTATGGCCATTTTAACTGGCTATGATCCAGAGTCCGCCCGGAACGAAGTTTGCGATTGGAAAGAAAGCGGCTGTTTCGATCATACACCGTTTATATGGAAGGACTTTGGAAACGCCAGCTACTTGACAGCATACGCCGAAGATGAATGTGGTATAGCAACGTTTAACTACCTTAAACCCGGCTTTGTGGAGCAGCCAACCGACTACTACGGAAGGCCCTTTCATAAGGCATTCGAGTCCGGACTTCCAACTTGGAAGTGCGCGGACTGTACGATGAAGTACTGCATCGGACGTCGCATTACCAGCAGCTACGTATACGACATGGCGAAGGAGTTCGCCCGCCGGTACGTGGCAGAGCGACCCATTTGGGGTTTGTTTTGGTCCAACAGCTTCAGCCACGACAGCTATAGCATGCCCTCAAAAATGGAGGACTATGTGCTCGAGTATCTGCTTGACTTCATGGCTGATGGCGTTTTCGAGGAGAGCATTATGATATTCTTGTCAGACCACGGATCGCGGTACGGCAAGTTGATGTCACTGCCTAGTGGCTTTCTGGAGGAGCGGCTGCCCGCAATGTTTATTTATCTGCCAGCCTGGTTCCGCCAGCAATACCCGGAGTATGCAAGTGCTCTAAAGCTGAATCAAAATCGCTTGACTTCTAACTACGATCTGCACAACACCTTAAAACACATCATTGAGCTGGGAAGTCCAGAGGCCCCACCACTGCCTCGGGCACACAGTTGTCCCAAATGCCAATCCCTCTTCATGCTGATGGACCAGCAGCGCACCTGTAAGGATGCAGGAATCCCAGAACACTACTGCACCTGCATACCTTACAAGCGGATTGACGCCAAGTGGGCCAAACGGATTGCACCCTTGGTGATTGACAGGATCAACGAGTACCTGATCGCGAGAAATATTAGTGAAATTTGCTGGAAACTGAAGCTTAACTATGTGCATAAGACCGAAATAAAAGTTGAACTGGACAAAACTTTCGATGATAGTACCCCACTCGACGTTGCCACTTATCGTACAAAATTTAAGGTCAAACAGAATTCGGCAGACTTCGAGGCCACCATTGTCTTCAATAACATCACAGACACTGTCGACGTCCATGTGCCAAGCATTAGTCGCCTAGATTCATATGCGAAAGTGTCGAACTGTGTCAACGACAAAACTGATAAAATGTATTGTATTTGCAAAAGTGATCTCAAAGAATAGCGCAACTTCCCATGCGTTATATATAATTATAAAATCAGTTGTCCTAAGAAGCACACACATAAAAACGTGCTTCTTAGGATAACTGATAATAATGATAAATTGGCCTTTTAAGTTATTTTTCCCAAAATTAGATGAGTCGATTTTGTAAAACAAAAAGTATTACACCTATAGTTCTTATCAACTCGGAGAATGACTGTTTCATACATACGGACAAACAGACAAACGGACAGACTGATAGACAGAAGGTTATGGCTATATCGACTCGGGTGTTGATGCTGATCAAGAGTATATACACTCTATGGAGTCGGAAACGCATCTCTGTTACATACATTGCACAAACTTAATATACCATTTGTACCCTAAGGAACATGGTATAAAAATGCGGTTCCACACCCCATTTCCCAGGTCATCGGTGATAAGCGCAAGTGCACATGAGGTCCAAGAAAGTCCTTGCCACGGGCGCGGGATGGTTTTCCAGCTGGGCGGGGTGCCTTGCAGAGTGTGGGGGCCAACCACTTGCTTTCTTTGGATTTCATTCTGCCGTATCTGCGTTTATCATCGGCCACCGCCAAGTGGTTTGCGGGTCGCGTTGTTTACCTTGCTTGCCAGCGCACGTTTAATAACAAAGGTGTTGCCCTTCCGTTCCATTCAGGCTGCATCCAATGAACTTTATGTGCTTGCATTTTGTCATCAGCCCTCATAAAACCCTATCTAAAATTGAATCTAAGGTGCAGCAGGGTGAAATAAAGAAAAATTCTGCACTTGGCGCCGCTTGTCAGGGAAATCATTAGGCGGGTGCTGGTGTAACTATTACGGGTGAAGTGGTGACCCGCTATACGTGATCAAGGAAGATAAGACATATTTCTGCAAAAGAATTGAAAACAAAATTGTATTTTTTTTAATTTAACGAATAGAATATTCAGAAAATAATGGTAATGGGAGAATCTTTAAAGGGTGAAGGCGGCGGCGTTGCAACAGAAGGTGTAACCAGCGGCTGCAGTGTTGGCCAGGGTCAGGGGGCAGGGCACACTGCGGCAGAATCTGGGGACGGCTGGGCGACGGGTCGCGAAAATGTTATTGTAGGTCAGAAAAACTGTTTGGGGTTGGTTAGCGGCGGTGCGCACCACCTTGTATATCCACTCGGGAACTGGGTTCTTGTCGTTGGAGGACAAGAAAATTCGTCGCTGGCGTCGTCGCCGGTCTGAGGAGGCTAGGGACAAGATGCCCGATGCACCGGTCTTGATCCTAAGGTGGGATCCTGCGCCAATACTGCTACGAACCCACCGCTCGATGTTCTGCCAGTTAGCATCGGCAATGCTCTTGAACAGCGGCACCACATTGACGTACTTGAAGGTGGCACATATCTGGTCCCCAAACAAAAAGTCAGTCCACGGAGTGAGTTGACCGCGAACTATGATCGTGTCGCGATCGTTGCGTATGTAGCGCTGGTTCCTGCCCAGAATTCGTCGGAAGGTGTTGTAAACATTGGCCGGATTGTAGTTAATGCCATCCGCATCGCTAACCACACCGTCTGTTGTGATTGCCGGACAACTTCGCTCAGTGGCTGTAAAGACCACGAGTTGAATTTTTTGTGAACTTGAAACAAGATCGGTGTACTCACGAATGGTTTTGTGATAGGTCTGGTGAGAGGTAAACAAAGCTTTCACAGAGCCGCGATCGAAGCAGGCGCGGTAGAGCTCCAGGCGACGATTGTTGATGGTATAGCCTACGGAGTACATGGTGGCCGAGCACGAGGGATCTGCCACGATTTCGGTCGTGGTGCCTATGGGATTGTTGCACCGCTGGGGCAGAGGGATGCTGAACGTCGAGTTAGCTTGGCACGTTGTTTTGACGACGTCATTGGGCTGGCAGAACATGCTCAAGACCTCTCCAGTGCGGACTTGCTCCACCCGCTTGAGTTCATAGTTTCCGGCGACATCGACGTTTGTGAACACACGATTGGTGCCCTCAATGAGTGGCTTGGAGAGTGGGCAATCAGCGGATGTTCGGAGCACTGGAAAAAATTCCCAGGACAGTTACTTTTTAAATATAATAGTAAGTATTAGAGATGAGCATTAAAGATGAGCATTTAATAATTGTAAAGATCCAAACCTAAATATTAGGTTTCCATTATCTTTTACTTACCGAATCCCAGAATGAAGGCACATATTGGCAGAAAAGATTTCAGATTGTGAACTTCCATAATTATGGCTGGGGAAATTGAATTTGTCACTAGCATTTATATGGTGTCTGCCGAACTGCATTCATTGTTTTGGCCAAGCCCGTGCGCACGTGTCTGTATTCAGCAGCCCAAGTGGAGACAACAGGCTATTTTCGGTCCCCTGGTTTCTTTCAATGCATACATGCTGTACGAAATATTGTATTCCGAATTATTGTGATCCATTGTGTACTTGATGGCAGCTGGGTCTAAAAATATGATTCCCCTCTCAGTTTGACAATATCTTCGCCCGCTCTACGACCTTGTAGCTGCAAATTTGTCAATAAAAACCCAATATATTTCTTTAATAGTTTTCCCGAAATTTTTTGTGATTCGGGCATGCCGTTTACGCTTATAAATATGTAAATAGGGAATGCATATTTCGAAAATTTCAAAGGATACTCTAAAGAATATCTTCACGGAAAACAAATTCTTGTTTTATCCCATTAATCGCAGAAAATAATCAATGCCCAAATGAAAGTCGTATTCTAATGGGCGATTTCTGCCAACATCTAATGCACAGTAAACTTTGCTTGAGCTTTACTTTATTCGCTTGTATTTTCTCCCTGTAAATGAAAATGTAAGCATAAACCATCTTTTCTAATCCCCATAGTACAAGTCAGAGACCGCAAAAAATGATTGCTGCTGAATGTGTAGTTTATTATTTTGGAAAATACACCTCAAATGCGGAAAATGGTTGCGTTGCAGCAGAAGGTATAACCAGCCGTTGCCGTGTTCGCAAGTGTCACTGTGTTTGGGCAGGGCACACTGGTGCATGCACTGGGGGGGTTGGGCCGACTTCTGGCATAGATGTTATTGAGGGTCATAAACACGGTGTGTGGCTGGTTGGTGGCAGTGCGCACCACCTTATAAATCCACTCCGGCATCGGGTTCTTCACATTGGCACCCAAAATTACGCGTCGTGCACGCGGCGGCCGGCCCCGATCCATCAAGGAAAGGGTACCTGTTACACCCGTCCTGATCCGCAAATGACCGCCAGCGCTGATCCGATTGCGCACCCACCGCTCTATGGTCTCCCAGTTTCCTTCGTTAATGCTCTGCCACTGCGGGATTACGTTGATGTACTTGAATGTGGCACACATCTGGTCCCCGTAAAGATAGTCCCCTGCTGGTGTCAGGTGGCCGCGGTTGATGATAATATCTCGATCATTGCGAACGTACTGCTGGGTATTCCCGAAGATCTGCCTGAAGGACCTGTAGATGCTACGTGGGGTAAAACTGCCGGCGTCCGCTTCGCTCAGGGCTCCATCTCGCGTAAACTGAGTACAGGTCCGCGTAGGAACTGAAAGTAAGGGTAAAATAAATTTCATCTACTGTAATTTCCTGGGGAATTGTATACTTACAGAAGGTCTTGTGGTAGACCAGGTGGGTGGTAAAGAGGGCCTTTACATTGGTCCGATCGTAGCAGGCGCGGTAGAGCTCTAGGTGACGGTTCTTGATGGTGTAGCCCACTGAGTACATTGTGGCCGAGCAGGAAGCATCCGTTACAATCGTCGCGGTGGGAGCAATGGGGCCGGTGCAGCGCATGGGGAACGGGCGGCTGAAGTTCTGGTGTTGAGTACAGGTGGTTTCAACGATGTCCGAGTCCTTGCATACCATGAAGAGCTTCTCGCCGGTCCGCACGCGCTGTGTACGCTTCAGCTCGTGGTTGCTGGCGGCGTCGCGGTTGGTGAATATGCGGTTTGTGCCCTCGATCATTGGACGGGTTAACGGGCAGTCGGCCGATGATTGGAGTACTGAATAAAATGTATATTTTGAATCAAAATTTACTCACTTGCCAATAAAAAAAAGTTTTACTAACCCCATCCGAGTCCAATTGCGAGAACTAGCAAAAGTGATCGTTTCAGCGATTGCGCCATTATGCTTCTGTCTTAGCAAATGCGATATGCAAGGCCTATTTATTGGGAAAGCTTAATTGCATCTCATTGTTTTGGCCAATTGTTTTGGCTAAACTCGTGTGCACGTGCGTTCTTTCAAAAGGTAGAACTGAAACAACAGACTATTTTAAGTTGCAAATATGGTCTTTATTCTGTAGCTTGCCATTACTTTAACTCTATTATTCCAGGTGTAAGATATTCTTTATTATATCAACGCATTTAGTGTAAAGAAATTTATTTTACAATCAAAACTATAGGGCTTTCATATTGAGCTTTGGTCTGTTGCTTAAAGTTAGGAAGTTGTTGCCACGGGTTTATTGTTTGTGTGAAATTCTGCACCTAAGCATGAATAGCCCCATTTTAGCTAGTCGAGGGCTGGATAATTGCCTTTAAGCATACATCTGCTGGCCATTGTCTAGCTATTGAATGTGTCCTTGTTGGACTGCTCGTAGGACGCGATTCCTAAGTGGCTGTGCTTTTAAATGGCCATGTTGCGAAGCGGTTAATGCTCAGCAAAGTATGCTAGGCTTTTGTCCGATTTCCGTTTCGTTTTCTGGAGCTTCGGGGTGGGCGGAGCGAAGTACAAGCGGGCGTATCGCAATTTCCGCAGCTTACGAGCAATTTGGCGCTATTTGGGCACTTTTAATGTATGCTCACAGAGGCGAACCAAATTATGCCATATAAAATTTGCGACTCAAATCGTGCGGTGCGGCTGGCGGCAGTGGCTGTGGATGTGGCTCTGGCTGGGTGCTTGTGTGAAATTGTAATGGTCAATAAAAATAAAAGGGGCAAAGCAGCAAAATCAACAAGCCGACCACAAAGCGGAGCATAAATTAAATTGTGCCGCACTGCAGGCGTGTGAGTGCAGGCAGAGGCGATGGATTCATAGACATTTCCACGAGGTGTGGGGGCTCCCATTTACAATGCCATTGAGTTGCGTGTTTACAGCACAATTACAACTGTTTGGTTTTATGAGAGCCCAGTTGAACGCATGTCCGGACTGGCTCCGGGCTGACTAAATTTATTCTGCACTTTTATGAGCTCCCAGTGTCCGGGGCCACTGCCCCTTTCCACAGAAGCTTCGGATTTCCATCAGCCCCGCCCCCCACGCACAAAACAATTTTGCCGGCGTGCGTATTTAAAAGCAACACAGCCCTGCCCTGCTGAATTATTTATTTAATGTCTACTTTTAGGCTCACCCGCCAGGAAGCGCAACAGAACAACGGAACCCGAGCCAAGCAATTGCCGTGGCCTTTATTGCACTCGCACGCATTGAAAAGCGTTCGGCCCCTGGTGCCACAATCGCAGCTTGAATTTAAATGGGCCCAAAGCAAGAATTTATGAGGAGCCACGGTATGACCATTAAAACTGGAAACAAGAGTCAATTTTAAATGAGGCATTCATTTCAAGAGTTTAGATGGCTCCTAAATTGCCATGCAAACGTTTACGGTTTATGAAAATTGATTTGCGCCTGAAAAGCATAAGATCTCTTTGGATGAATTTGGATAGGATCAACCCAATAAGGGTGTTGTTATTTGTAAACTAAATAGAAATGTTATAATTTTTATACCATGTACCTTAAGGTACAAATGGTATATTAACTTTGTGCAAATGTATGTAACAGCCAGAAGGAGACATCTCCGACCCCATAAAGTATATATATTCTTGATCAGCATCAACAGCCGAGTCGATATAGCCATGTCCGTCTGTCCGTCTGTCCGTCCGTCCGTCTGTCCGTCTGTCCGTCTGTCTGTATGTATGAACACCTCGTTCTGGGAGATGGTAAGAGCTAGAGGTCTAGTTCTTTTTGCTTTTGGTGTGTTATTATTGCAGGCAGATCAAGTTTATTTCAAATTTTTGCCACGCCCCTTTCCGCCTTCGTAATTTGCATAAAACTGAATGTACCTTTAGCCCATAACGACACATTAGCCCATAACTTGCACAAAATAAGAGGTAGAGACCTATTTCTTTTTGCATTATGTTTGTTTAGCAATAACGCAGATAATGGTATTATTGGATTTTTGCCACGCCCCTTTCCGCCTTCGTAATTTGCATAAAACTGAATGTTCCTCGACACATTTGCCTATAACTTGGACAAAATAAGAGTTAGAGACCTATTTCTTTTTGCATTATGTTTGTTTAGCAATAACGCAGATAATGGTATTATTCGATTTTTGCCACGCCCCTTTCCGCCTTCGTAATTTGCATAAAACTGATTGTTCCTCGACACATTTGCCTATAACTTAGACAAAATAAGAGTTAGAGACCTATTTCTTTTTGCAACATGTCCGTTTAAGTATTGCGCAGATCATGTCATTCTTGGATATTTGCCACGCCCCTTTCCGCCCTCGTATTTGCAAAATAATAGATATCTTCGAAATGGTAAAAGCTAGAGGCATAATTTTCAGTCCAATAAGTCCACTGATCGTCAAACACGTACGTGCAAAATTACGGACGGATCGGACAATAAATATAGAAGATATGGCCAATGAAAGTTTTACCCACCCCTTCTCTAGGCAACGGCATGCCGCACATAAACCTAAATTTGGTGAATTTTTTGAAAAAAAAAAAATAAAATCAAAGAAATGGTTCATAAAGAAAAGAGGTACATGGTATCTCGTTGTCGAGAAATCTCGACTACAGCGTTCCTACTTGTTTTATTTTAATATGTAGGTATTTTTATACCATATAATTTGAGGTACAAATTGTATATTAGGTAGGCAGATGGATAAATCTGTGGCCATATAAAATTTATGTATTCTTGATCCGCATCAAAAGCCAGCCGATGTAGTCATGTTCGTCTGTCTTTATGTATGATTACGAATAAACGATAAATTAAAGTTTTACCCGCCTTTTGCCAGAGTCAATGCCCGCATAGACTTCAGTCATGGGCTGGTTGAATTTCGAGTTGAATTATTAAAAAGGAAAAAATAATTGATAATAAAGATCTGTACATACTCGTAATATCTCGGTGTCGAGAAACCTCGTCTACATCGTTTCTAGAAGTTCTAAATTAGGTAATACTGAGAGTTTTCGGAAATACTTGTTTTGGGAACCCATAGGGTTAGGCAGATAAAGCCAATATCTTAGTAGGTCATACAGACACATTTTAATTGGTTTTCGACATGTAAGGCCAAGTACATCCCTGTAGGATGCATCAAGAAGGCAGTCTATGGATTGAAATTATTGGGATCGCAGCACAAACTGTAACCCGCCCGCGCCGATCGAACAAATGCTATATTATTGGGGCAGCGTATAGGCCGACAAAAGGACGGAATGGCGGGAGGTCCTCTTGTGAATTCGTTGTTGTAAGTCACAAAAGCGTGCAACGCTCGGTTCTGTGAGCTCCACACTCTTTTGTACAGCCACATGGGCACGGGGTTGTTGTTGCCGCTTAAGGTAACAGCTTTAGGTCCACTGGGCGAAGGCAAAGTAAGGACATCACGCGTTCCCGTGCGCACGTTCACGTACTGACTGCCAGTCACCAAGGAGCGGACAAAGTTTTCGATGCGAGCCCAGTTGCCATCGTTGATATTTTTGAACATTGGCGCCACGTTGATCAACTTGAAGGTGGCGCACATTTGATCTCTAAACAGGAAGTCCCCCGAAGCGGCCAAGTGGCCGCGATTGATAACCACAGTCGTGTTGTTTGGTATGTACTGCTGTCTGAAGCCAAACAAACGCTGAAAGGTGGCGTAAATGCTGCGCGTGAAGAAGCTGCCCTCGTCAGCACGAGTGAGAACACCATCGCCGGTGAACTGATCCACACAGGGTCGGCGAGGCACTGCAAAAATATTAAGTTTGTAGCCTGCCATATAATACAACAAATTATTCACTCACTAAAGGGCTTTGCATACACCCGGTGAGTCACAAAACGTGCCCTCACTTGCCCCGGGTGGTAGCAGACTCGGTAGAGCTCGGCGAACCGCTGACTACTCACACTGTAACCCACGCGGTACATGGTGTATGGCCGGGTACACTGGGAGTCTGTAGTCGGGGAAACAGTAGCCGCCGGGGCAATAGTGCAGTTCATGGGCAGCGGGGGGTTAAAACTTGGTTGAGCCCCCGCTCGGCGGCATGTGGTGTCACGAAAAGTGGCCCTGCTGCACCACATCCGCAGGACCTCGTTCATAGGCGAAGTGGCGATTCGTTTCAGCGTGTACTGGTTGTTGATCAATTGCATAAAGACGCGCGTGGTTCGCTCCACTTGGGCCTGAGTAATTTGGCACGGTGCTTGGGCTATCCATAGAAATTGAATATATAGTACATCTTGAAAATGCAAATTTTTTTTATGCATTCCAGTTACCTGTGACAGCGTGACAGCAGGCCAGCAGCGACAACAGATATTTTAGCATTTTCAAAAATCTCAGCTAATTCGCCAGTGGCAACAGGCGATCGTTCGGCTATTTATATGAGATGCCATGCCGTTAACCGATTATTAATTAATTGTTTACACATCTGTTTCACCCTTTTGATTTAGCTCTCTTTATGCGCGACCACACGTTTTGCTGCTCATTTATTCAGTAAAGAATCGTGCGAACTTAAGCTACCTGACTTAGCACTGCAGAACAAATCGCAAGGTTAAAACCGTCTTTTCGGAATAAATTACTTGTGTATTTTTATTTACCTAGATACCCTTATTTGGTGGACCTGATTTGGTTTTAATGGCTACCGCGTTCCTGACACTGGCCCCGGAATAATGTCAACGTGTGTTTGCATATGCTGGCCTCCAATTGCAAACGTGTCTGGCAGAGTAAATGAAATTAGTTATTGGCCACAAGCCACAGCCTGACCAGAACCAGCCGAATCACTTTCCATTTGCCATTTTCCCAGCGCCCCATGATTGCATTATCGTTGTTTGTTTCACAAATAACATTAGTTCGGTTTGGTTTAGCATTGATTTCGCCCGAAAGCTCGACTGCCTGTGAGGTAGACGTACGAGTACATGGATTGGTTTCTGCAGCCAAGCTATTTGAAGTAGTTTTTCGGGGCTGGTTTTGGGGAAAGGTGCCTTGGCATTTTCTGAAATCTACGATCCTTGCTGCTGCTCTCTAATATTTCATAAATTTATATGTGCCTGAAAATCCCTTAACGACTCTGGGCTTTTTCGTTTGTGCGGTGGTAAACTAATACATGCGCATATATAACACAGGCTTACAGCAGCAGGACCCCCGAATAGCGGCAAACTTTGCATATGTGTTGGGGGTATTGGCATGTGTGTGAGTGCTAAGGAGGGACTTGCCGCAGGAAGGACAAGGCAAGGCAGGAGACATTGACTTTTACGCGCAATTGAGTCGGCGATAGTTGAGGCTGCTCGAGGCAGCCAAGAGCTGCTTAGCAGCAGACCTAGGGCGCCTGCCATCGACGGCCCCTTAGGCTCTCCAGCGCCACTTATAAATATTTATAACAGCCCACTCGACACCCACTAAATTATTGAGTTAATGTGTCGCGCTATTCAAAAAAGGTACGCCCGGCGACCGGCTTGGGGAGCAATAAAACTGGTAAGCCCCGTATCGCTGTGGTTGTGCATGAAATGTGGCCAAAACACTTTGACAATTTCACGCGTCCTACACATCATACGGCTTGGCATTAGGATCAAGGGACGTGCTTGATTTCTCCGGCTTGCGACCCGGTTGCCCCCGACCCGACCAACGATTAATAAGCCTGTTAATGTTGCGCGAAATCATCGGCGAAATGGGAAAAGTTTTGCATGCTCGGAACTTGGCCTAAGATTTATAAATGGTCCATGTTTATAAGTGCAATTATAAGGCTGCCGCAAAGACATATGAGCGATGGCAAGTTAAGTAAGTTAAAGACCATAAATCAAGGATGGGTCTGGCTAGAGGGGTCACACAATCCGTGTAGAGACTTATGAAGTTTCCTGATAGCAGGGATCAGCATGGCTTTCTGTCTGTCCTTCTGCTTAACCATTTAAAACTCCACGCTTTGGCTGGATTCAGTTCTTTCCAGTGTCCCAATTGTGGCACGGGTCGTATACTTTATATTGCATACAGGTATACTTGGCATTTGGTGGGTTTTAGCCTGCTTATGTGAACAATATGTGGCGTTGGGGGAGCGATGCGCTTTCCACCTGCATTCTCGATTGCGGTCAGCGGCAGGTGCAGTGTTTGGTCTCTCAGCTTGACGTTTATTAAATTTTTCCCCAGCCACAGGAGAGTTTCTCCGGATGTAGATGCCGGGAAGTGGGAGGATGTGTGTGGGGGGTGTCCGGAAACGAGAGAAGGAAGAGTTCACTTCATGCTCGACTGCGCGGCAGCTTAAACTCTTTTATAGCTAGGGTCTTTAAGGGAGCCTCCTGTTCTTCGTTGACTGCGGTCGCTTGAGTTAACATTTTCCTAGAATTTTACTTCATTTTACTGTTTTCCACTCTGTCAGCTCGCACTTGTCCTCCCTGGTTGCTCTTTATTTGATTCACTTCTTTTTGGAAATATCATCATTAGGGCTACACATGCGACGACGTTCAAAGCGAAACGGCTCCATTACATTACAGTTTGCATGGCCTCAATTTCTGGGGCAATTATTTGCTTTGTAGCTTGCCAAAAAGGCTGCCACCAGCAGGCTGCGCACTCTGCCTGAAAGACAGACAAGGCGGCTGTTGCTAGTGGTGTCGCTACTGCTGCTGGTGCTACGAGTATCCTCCCCCAACTGCTCTGGCTAGCTCAGCCGCCAGTCGCCAGCCGCTTGCCGCTTTACACAATTTCCTTCCGCTTTGCTTTCGTTAGGAAGGTATTACGATGATTTGCATAATTTTAGCGCACCTACAGCAGCCGCAAAATGAGGCCTAAGCCACAGCCCTTGCTCCGCCACTTTCCAACTGAATCCTCCAGCGCATCCTTGTATGCGCCTTTTTTACTGCTCAACTTTAGCTGTAACATAGAATCATGCTTGGCTGTGAGGCGCCTCAGAAGTGAGGTTAGGAAGAGCTACTAATGTCAGATGCCCGGAACATGACAATTCAGGGTCAAAACTGAAGAGTAATGAAACCAGAGGTGTTTATGAGAAGTAAATTTATCTGTATCCTAAATTTTATTTATTAAAAAACATTATTTTAGTGGTAAATAAAAAACTTTAAAGCAAGAACCACTTTATCAACTGATTGCCAGGTATCTTACAGTTGAAACTTCTGGTCCTTTTTTTGCCGGCTCCTTCCTTGTTCGTTTTTTTGGCTCGTCTTTATCTGCTTTGCCTTTACGGTGCCGCGCCGAGCCTTTGTTGAGGTGTGGGGTTGGCCCGGGGGTGGTGGGCGGCCGGGTCGGAATGGGTATTGGGTAGTAGCCTACATTTTTGTAACTGATGTGCTGCGTTGGCTCTCTGCTCGAATCCGCTTCTTATCTTTGTGCCTGATCGAAATTGCTTTTGTGTGGTTGCCGGCCGCCCTTCCTGCGTCTCAGTTCCTGCCTCAGCGCCTGCTCCCGCTGCTGCTCCTGCTACATCTGCTCATGCTGTTGCTGTTGCTATTTTAATTTCAGTCATGTGTGCAGCTGCCTTCTGCCTGCCGCCTTGTCTGCGGATTCTTTTTAGGCACTTTTGCAATTTTCTGCCTGTTTTGGGTTAGATATTCATATCAGCTCTATACATATTATAGCTATTTTCCGCTATAACTGTTACTGATTGCCGCTTTGTGGCAGCATTTTTTCCCATCCCCGTTCCACGTGCCACCCTCGCCCGTTCCGTTCCTTTCCCTTTTCCGTTCCCTATCTCCGTTTCCACCCCCAAACACTTCGTCTCTCGATTTTTGAGCACCAATTGAGATGCAAATTGCTTTTGCCTAGAATGATTTGAAAATAATTCAGTTGGTTAGCATTTTTGCTCTCGGATCTTTTGCTCCTTTCTATCTGAAAATTTTGCACTCGAATTAATTTGATTCGCTGCGATAATCTTCGGCCTTAAATTTGGCCAAAAATGTGTATTTAAAGCCCCTGATTTGGTTTGCAAAAATCGGGTTTTCTTGACTAAATGCCAGACAGTTGGGCCAGTATATGTACCCGCTATTTTAGAGCAATACTCAAATTTTGCTAGGAATTTTGGTTTAGGTATTTTGCGCTCAGGGCTGGCGCAAATTGTTCTGCGGCCAAACATCCGCATTTATTATCCTTTGGACACAAATACTATGTATAAAACGTTTTAGCGCTTGTCGCTACCACATGGTGCTTCCATTTCCTTGTTCATTTTCATTTGCAAATATTTATTTGTACATTTCCTCTTTGCACTATTTACCCACTTCCGCTGCACAATCGCACACACACCCTCAGATACATCGCCACCGGACTGAAAGCTTCGAGGCTTTCGTTTTCACTTGCCAGGAACTTTGCGGAACTTTTCAGGTCCCCACTTACTCGCCCAAACACTCTCAATTTGCTGACCCAGACTCGAATGCAGGCCCTGCAGATGCGAGTTCGACTGCGACGCTTTAGTTTTCATTTCAGCTTTGCCCGGGACTTGGCGTGTTTTGGGGGAAATTCCTTCCTGCAATTTGCGAAAACCTAGCCAAAATGCCAGCCCTCTAGCCGGTTGAGCGAATGCCGTAACCCATAACCTACAAGCCAAAACACAAAGTCGCAAAGACCAGGTTATACTCTGCTTATACCTTAAGCTGCAAATGGTATGTTGCGTTTTTGTAAATGTTTATAATAGGGAGAAGCATCTCCGACCCTATAAAGTATATATGTGTATTCTAGATCAGCCTCAACAGCCGAGTCGATCTGGCCATGTTCGTTTGCCCGTCTGTATGGATGAGCACGTCGTTCTCCNTTGAGATGCAAATTGCTTTTGCCTAGAATGATTTGAAAATAATTCAGTTGGTTAGCATTTTTGCTCTCGGATCTTTTGCTCCTTTCTATCTGAAAATTTTGCACTCGAATTAATTTGATTCGCTGCGATAATCTTCGGCCTTAAATTTGGCCAAAAATGTGTATTTAAAGCCCCTGATTTGGATCGCAAAAATCGGGTTTTCTTGACTAAATGCCAGACAGTTGGGCCAGTATATGTACCCGCTATTTTAGAGCAATGCTCAAATTTTGCTAGGAATTTTGGTTTAGGTATTTTGCGCTCAGGGCTGGCGCAAATTGTTCTGCGGCCAAACATCCGCATTTATTATCCTTTGGACACAAATACTATGTATAAAACGTTTTAGCGCTTGTCGCTACCACATGGTGCTTCCATTTCCTTGTTCATTTTCATTTGCAAATATTTATTTGTACATTTCCTCTTTGCACTATTTACCCACTTCCGCTGCACAATCGCACACACACCCTCAGATACATCGCCACCGGACTGAAAGCTTCGAGGCTTTCGTTTTCACTTGCCAGGAACTTTGCGGAACTTTTCAGGTCCCCACTTACTCGCCCAAACACTCTCAATTTGCTGACCCAGACTCGAATGCAGGCCCTGCAGATGCGAGTTCGACTGCGACGCTTTAGTTTTCATTTCAGCTTTGCCCGGGACTTGGCGTGTTTTGGGGGAAATTCCTTCCTGCAATTTGCGAAAACCTAGCCAAAATGCCAGCCCTCTAGCCGGTTGAGCGAATGCCGTAACCCATAACCTACAAGCCAAAACACAAAGTCGCAAAGACCAGGTTATACTCTGCTTATACCTTAAGCTGCAAATGGTATGTTGCGTTTTTGTAAATGTTTATAATAGGGAGAAGCGTCTCCGACCCTATAAAGTATATATGTATATTCTAGATCAGCCTCAACAGCCGAGTCGATCTGGCCATGTTCGTTTGCCCGTCTGTATGGATGAGCACGTCGTTCTCCTAGATGGTAAAAGCCAGAGATGTTATTGTTTTTGATTTGGATCCGCTATATGTGTAGCTAGAGACATAATTTGGATTCGCTTATAGTTGTAGCTAGAGACATAATTCCTTGTGCTTTAGGTTAAGCAAATACACATTCTGTGTATGTTTTATTTTCGTCACACCCGTTTTCGACTTTTCCATTTTCAAGAAACTGTATTTTCTTCTGCATATTGGCTGGCCTATGTATTAGAAATAGTTGGACCAAAAGATACAAATCTTTTGTATGTGCTGGTTTTGTGCATATATAAAATAATAAAACGAAAAACTGATTAATAATGAAAATACATAGGTGCAGCGTATCTCGTTGTTCTTCTTCTTTTAACTCACTTTTAGTTGGATGTCACTGGTCTTAATGTTATATCTGCAAGGATAAGTATATTTTATATTAGCCTGACTTTAGATACAGCATGGCTTAAAAATACGATTCGGAGTTTCGTAGTTTGTCAAACAGATCCCAATCTTCATAACTAACAAATAACATGGGCTTTTTACTTAAATATGTCAGGAGGTAAGTTAATGCCAGAAACGTGTTGATAGTTCGCAGAAAGCGGATTTAGACAATATAAATCAAGAAACAATAATGAATCAGGAAACATGTAGAAGCGCTGTAGTCGAGGATTCTTGACAATGAGATTCCATGGCGTTGCCGCGGCAAGGAATGGGTAAAACTTTAATCGGCCAAATCGGCCATAACTCGGCTGTTGAGGAGCGTGGCAAAAATCTGGAAATAACATTATCTACATCTTAGATGTTTTGTCCAAGTTTTGGTCAAGTAAGAGGCAAGTTTTATGCAAAATGCGCGGGCGGAGAGGGGCGCGGCAAAAATATGAAATAAACTTGATCTTCCTGTATTAATAACGTAGCAAAACAAAAGGGACAGACGATCCGACGGGCATGGCTATATCGACTCAGTTATTTATGCTGATCAAAAATGTATATACCTTATAGGGTGGAACACGCTTTTTTCTTCCTGTTACATACATTGCAAGTTAATATACCATGTATACCTCAATGTACATGGTATAAAAGAAGACGTTTCGTAAATGCAATCTGTCAGCCAAACATCACTTGAACTGCTAAGAAGGGTCGGTGCAATTAAATATGACTTACGGGGCAATTGATAAATTGTCTTACCATGGGATATCACGGCTGTCGATTTAAAGCTCTTCATTTCACTCAGCTGCGAAAGGGGATTCCCAGCAGCTCACATGGGAAATCAGCGCAGCGACGTCCAGTCCTGCGAATCCTGCTGTCTCGAGCCCGAACTGGGATGCCGTTGCGATGGCCATTTCGATGCTGACATGCACATCATAAATGCTTAATGGCCACACACGAGCAACTCTCAACTGCAACTGCAGCTATAGCTGCAGTCCGATGCAAAAATTCAGCCGCCCGGCAATCAGGGCGGATGTCAGGAATCGCATTCGGATAACTCCATGTGCATTGCGTGTCTGTTAAATTAATAAATAATTGCACGTCCATTTCCCTAGGTCCTGCTTTCAGTTTTCGAATGGCCGTGTGCTCTTGGCTGGCTTCTTCTTGCTGTCCGGTGAATCATTGCCGGAGCCATACATCGCAGCGGGCTGGCTTCCTATGCAGGATTTTCGCGCACACCTGTCCGCAGCTGAGCTAGATTAATTGCCTATTTACCGAGCGTCGGGCTCTGGCCGTTCCCCGGGCCCTTCCTTTGTTTAATGATAAGCCGTGGCCGAAAATCTCTGCCACTGACATGCTAATTAATAAATTATTTTGCAACAAATTAATTAGATTGCTGCGGCTGGAGAAAGTGATTGGTCATGTTGCGGCGAATCGTTGTCTGTGGCCCGAAAAGGAATTTATTGGACCAATGGGCTATTGGTCCGCTGATTGATGGGCAACTGCACCATACGGATTTAAGGTTGACCCTACGGAAGTCGATGGTAAAGAAAAGAAATCTGCTCATTGAATATTCAAATCGTAGGGATCACACAATATACTCGTGTTCCGCATTTGAGTATCTTCATTAATTTTGACCGCCGGCGGCCTAGTCAAAGTCACTAGTTTCCACACATGTTGCTCCTCTCCGTGTTGGTGTACCTGTGACCCAGCCTTGGCCCGGCTTTTCATGGCTTTTGTACGGGCACGAACACAGGCCTCTGGGTCGTCTGTCTTCATTAAAACAATATTTCATCACAGAATATCTTGGGTGGGCGCTGCCGTGTTACTCTTCAAGCCTGCTCATCGCATCCATCTCGACCCACATCTAATTTGGTGATACATATTTTAATTAAAGGAAAGTAATTATTGGCCAATGCTTTTATTGCATGCCCGAGCTTTTGAGTTAATTAAAACGGCGCTTACATTTATTTTGGAAAAATAGTTAAAGTTTTATGACAGCCACATAAAATATGAATTTCGTCTGCTTCCAATTACAAAAGCAGAGCAGCAAAAAACAAAGCAATTTCTCTTTAAATATCGTTTATTACTTTGCGCTCAACCATTAATTAAGGGCAAATGCCGGGCGATTATTGCGTGCCGGGTGAGCAACCTGCCGCACCCTTGGCCACCTCATATTTGCCCCCGTTCTCGTCCTCGTTCCCGTTCCCGAATCCTTTTACCCCCAAAAGCATCTGGCATCTTGGCAGGCGGAGGAGAGGGGCCACGGATGCGGAGACAATTAATTGTTGCGCTGTGTGTTCAGTTCGCGCTTTCAACATTTCATCTGCAGTTGTCAGTTACTTTTGTCGTAAGCCGCAGCACTCCGCTGGCGCCAGCCTGCTTGCTTGCCCCCTCAACGCGCCACCCACTGCAGTTCGCTTATGATAAATGAGTTGTTTTCACAATGCGGTGGCAGTCTGCCGCCTTTGTGTGTGCAGCGAGCATTTAATCCTTTGGGCTTCAAGGCTCTTCAAGCGGCCATTCATTTAGTTTTCATTCCCAATGCAGAGCCACTTAGTGCGATACCCTCGGCATTCGGCATCCGGCATAATGAGCACTCCCAAAGCCGACCTGAAACCCACCCAGAATCTGCACTTGGCGAAACGCTTGTACCCCCAAATGTTTGATTTCGGATCAGAAATTGCTGCAACAAATGGCCAATAATGCATTTCACATTGCTATTGTAGTTTATTACCTTGGCCGGAACCTTCTTTGGACAATAAAATAAAATCCATTTGATGCGTAAATTGCAAAATCATTTCAAAGTTACCACAAAATGCATCCATTTGGCGAATCTTGGGACATGTGATCAGATAATCAGCGTGCAAAATTTGTATCGTATTGGTAACTTTTTTGTAATTACTAAATTTATTTAAGGTTGTAACAACACTATTTGTAGTGTGGCCTTAAAGCGATACGGGAAAAGTTTGCTGGGCCAAGTTGCCGCCCAGTGCCCAAGTGTTGGGTGGTTGCTGGGCGGCAAAAAGTTGCAACATGCATGTGCGCTGGCACATCCCGGGAAAAGTTTACCACTTCGGCTTTGGGCAGTCCGGACACACCTGGTACACAGTATAAAGCACAACGATATTATTTTTATAAGACGGCGGCGGTATGATGTTATAGAAACACTTTGCCGTGTACTTAGCCAATAATGTGTCAAGGGACGTCGCACGATGATGATTTCGCGGTGGGAAAACTGATTGGAAAGGTCATCTGTGTAACCCAGGTATGCATATAGGACATGTGTAAACACATTCCCAACTGTGTGCATATTCGATTAAGCAAATCCCAGCGGGAGCTCGTGCCGCAACTTTTGTAATTTATTATTTTGCTTATTTTGTCAACAGAACTTACAAATCCCAGGCCCGGGCCCGACTGACAAGCCGCCGCAATGCGACCAAATCACATATAAATTATTGCGTCAAATTGAAGCTGCTGCCCGGCCCAAAAGCCGATTTAAAACTTGACTGACTGTGGAAGATATACACATTTGTGTTTATCGCACGCAGTTCAGGGAAAATCGAAATCCAACCCGTAAGCCGAAGAATTAAGTGTTTGCCTCCCGTTTTTTCCCGTGATTCGCGTTACGATAAGTTCAAAGAAGCGGATCGTTATAGTTTTGACCATTCGAGCCATTAAGAAATTTAATTTTAGTTTTTTTTGTGTTTTTTTTTAGTTTTAAGGGCCTTATAAAGTAAATTTTGTCTTTATTACCACGGAGGCAACAATTGAATTGGTGGAAACTTGCGGCGTTCGGCGCGCGTCCAGTGCACAATAGTTTTATCATGGCTTTTCGTATGGAGAAAGTGCAATGGATTTTTAACTCCAACGGGTTGCTCCCTTTGTTCTTTCGCCGGAAGCTGCGCTTGCTGTGACCGTTGTGTTTGTGCTTGAATTTGATGTTTGATCACAATGCCGCCATTACCATTGGTTTCAAATTTTGTTCTGCCTGCGAAGGAAATAGGGTTGGCTTGGATCTTTCCCCGACACACCCTTTACTCAAAACCTCTTACTCACGCGTGGTCATGCGTTTCGATTGTTCCAATTCGCAGTATTTGATTACCTGAGGAGGCATTTTGTTTTACCGAAATATAGTTGTGTAGTACAAATATTTTTACTGTTTCTGCCAACTGATATTTGACAGGTAACGCCCAACAAATCGTGTGCATTGACTCCAAGAAAGACTTGTCAGTCCCCCGACTACGGATGAGGAAACCAGAGCACTGAGCACACTCCCGGTTCTTGGGTTCCCTTGTCATCGTTGCGCCGATAAAGCTAAGGAGATTTGTTGCGCATCCATCAAAGTGAGCATTCTTATTATTCAAAGTACTTACAGTTGCGTGGGAACGTTTCGGGCAAGTGCGTGTCCTGCTTTGTTGCCATTTGTTTGCGCTGTGATCCGACTGTTGTTGTTTGATATGTTAAGGAGCAACAGCGGCAGGGCAGGCTCAGATAAAAAGTAAGCGCCGCAAATAGCACACTCACACATACAAAATCCATTAACTAAAGTGTCAATTTAGTGACAGAGATAAAACGTCACACGCACAGGCCCACATACAGACCCACAGCAAGGACCTGGACACACACACACAACCTAAAACGCCATATGCCTGCCAGTATGTCCTGTGCGAGGAATAAGAGCAACACAAATGGGAGGGGGCCCCGGTGGAGAGAAAGGAATCGCAGGGAATGTCACTGGAACTGCCTTGGCAAATAGCAGCGCACAATGAATGACAGCACTTTGTATTTTTCCACGTATTTTTTTCCATCGTCCTGCTCCTTTAGCTGTTGCGTGCTTTTTTATTTGTTTGCTCATGTCAAAAGATCTTTGGATAAACTTATCGTTATCGGTTTCTGTATTGTCTGCTAGGTCACAAAATCACCTGTTACATCTCACCATTCACCAAGGCCTGCGTTACGCATACGCCGTGTGAGCAATGGATTTGTAGACTCTTTTTCTTAATTGGTTCAAAAATGTGGACCGTGAATAAATTACAAAATTGAATGTTTACCTTGTAAATTGTTTGATTAATAGTAAATATATTTCCATGTGTTGGCGCCCGCCCCTCCAAGTTTATGAAGTCCAAGACAGAAGCCAAAAAACCGATTAAAACACAAAAGTGAAAGACGCATGTGAAAATTGTACCTTTGTTTTTTATTCGTTTTTTGGCTCTGCCACTTCCTTTGCGAATTGTCTGGCAGGCATTTCGCATGCACCACGCTCCACCGCAAAGCGCCACAAAGTGCAAGTCAATATCAGAGGAGCGAATCGAGCGAATACAACGACGCCGTTGCAGGCACCAGCTCCGCGCTCAAATGGCAACGTAACAGGAGAAGCGGCTTCTTTCAATCCATTGCCTGCCAATCGAGAATGTGGTGCGTGCCGCTGCTAGAAATTTTCGCGACTAAGCAAACATTTGCCGGCGCATATAAGTGCGGCTCCACACATGTTTCGACGGCAGGGCGTGGCGAGCATTTGGTTTTATGCAAAGCAGGGCAAATTGTATAAACTGTATTGAAATTCAAAAGCGGACCCACTGATAAATGACAAGCTTGTGCAAATGCATCTCGAGTGCCATTCGAGTGCGAGACACCAGAGGTGGCGTAACGATTGGCAAACGAGCTATAAAAGTTTCAGCCGAGGTGTGTAAATCGCCTGGCAAGGTTTAATTATTGCGCCTCACTTGGTAGGACCATTCGGATTCTGAGCACTTCATTAGGCCCTTGGTGCGCTTCTAAGTAAGACACGCATATTTTTCATACTTTACAAAATCCACAAGCAGGGCGTAGCTCAATTATTCAAAGCAGCTGCACGGCCGGGGCCCAAAATAAAACAAGAGGAAAGACTTTCGGTGAGAATAGAGACTTTTGGATACCTGGTACATGCTCGAAGTTCCTGTTACTTATTTTTTTAACCATATATATTATAAAAGTCTCTGAAAAGAGCGTATGATTGTATTTCTTAATTTTAGTTAAAGGGTGTAATTATTAGTTAGTATCATAGATAGTATGCCGTGCTACGATGGGACAATAACACAGGGAGATAAGGTGGCCTAGACACGGGTTTTTCGTTGCACGACATTGACTAATGTTGATATGTCGTCGTTTTTTGTTCGTCCTACCGTTGTTGTTGTCGGTTTCTTTCCAGCCTTGGCCTGATGGTTTATTTTTGATGTGTGTGCAGTTGAGCTTTGGCGACGTGCGACTCCCGCGCCGAAGGATGTCAGGATGACGGGACGCTGGGGTGCTGTGCCGACGGGATGGATGGATGGGAAGATGGGGTGGTACTCGGATTCTCGGGTGTTACGAGGATGCCGGGCGTCCCTTTTGTAGCAATTGCTGTCGCTGCTGCCAATTTGCTGCTATGCGTTTGTCCTGTGACAGGAAGCGTAGGCTTCTATTGCGACCCCCATGTATGTGGATGCTATGTCCTTCGACGAAGAAGAAGGCGGTGGGTATGACTGTGTGTGTGTGTGTGTGTACGTTGTGACGTGACACATAGTCGTAAAGGATTTTCTTTGATGATGTTATCGTTAATGGTGCATGGTCGCAGTCTCGGGGCTAGCCTGCTTCGTTTTGGCTCAATTTCGCATCAGTTTCAGCTTGTGCCGCTTTGGCAGATCGTTAGCGCTCGCGCTGAACTTTTTCCAACATCTACTCCTTGAATAATGATGTTGCTGATGCCCTCCGCCCACCATCCAGCAGCCATCCGAACGAAGCCAAAACCACCCAAGGGCATCACCACCGGCACGGCGATATTTAAAAGCTCGGTAGCTGCTGGCAGCCGTGTTAAATTTTCCCCACCGGATTGTCTTCGAAACAACAAAGCAATACATTTTAATTAGCCACCAAAGGGCCCAAGGACTAGCTGCTAATTCAACTGACCATTGCCAAGCAAATAAGCTGTCGGCTTGTTGTTATGTCATGTTTTTGGTTGACGGCCGGCGGTCGCAGTTGTTATTGTTAATTACTTGACGGCGGACGTGAGTGGGACCGGGATAAGAGGGCCTTGGCTTTAGCTCTGCCCGCGCCCCGGAATGCTAATTAAAATTGAAGGGCCGGCCCAAGTTGGAGCAAGTGCTGGCCGCATTGCTTGCGAATATTTGTCTTGGCAAGCTATTCGGTTTAGCCAAAACCAAGCTCAGACGGTGCGGTCTTCATCTCGGCTTGGCCGACTGGAAGCCGACCCTCAGAATGCACTCAGCTAGGCCATAATGCAGCTCTTAATGTCTTATTTAATTCAACCACACAACATAAATTCATCATGAAATGAGGCAGGCATGAATTCAATTTCCTGCTGCAGTGTGCATTCTCTCTGCATTAAAATTCTTATTAAATGATACGAGCCAGATACTTCCTTCTCCTCGGCAGCAGCGGCAACAATGCTTGGCCACAATAATGCAAAACACATGGCAACATACATATTATGGGCACTGGAGCTGCCTCACAGCAGCTGGAAGCCGCAAAAACCTATGTTGACCGCACATTAATTAACTTGGGGCCAGAAGATTTTCCTACAGATGCTGGGAGGTGAAGGCATAATACGCATACGCAACGTATGCCGATTTCAGTATAACTGTGTGCTCATGGGTGAGTCGTGAGGATAAATCATTTAAAATTGGCAGCAGAACACCTTAAATTTGCATTGCAATCTATTGCGACCCCTCAATAGGTGTAAACTTATTGGGCCGATGGGGTAATTTATATTTTCACAGGGCACGCCCCTTTGCTGTTTTCCCGGCTAATTAGACAGGAACGGCGGCGAAAGAAGAGCCGGCTGGTGTGAGGGGGCTTTCTAAAAACGGTTACAAAATTGTACCAACTGCAGTTTGACTGTCTGGTCTAATTGGCTCAAGCGTCGGTTAATGCTAACTTGCCGGTTAAATGGAAATTGCGAGGCTTGTTAAACAATTCGCAATCGTGTTTGGCATGGCTGTCATTGTTGCAGTTGTTCTTGTTGTTGCTCTATCCAAAACAAGCGGTCTGCACAAATAACAATTTCGGTTTAACGTGTTACATGCATGCATACGAAAGCACTCTTTCGGGGGTTGCGACGCAGGACCTCTTAATGGCGAATATCGTAGGTTTTTCTCTTCTGGGGGTTGTTTCGCTCTCTTAGCTGGTTTAGAACAGCCAGAGCTTTCTCTCTCGAGTTTCGCGGCGCGGCGGTCGTGTTCTGGCGCGTTCCGAGTCCTAGGACAACGACAGTTCAGTTGCCTCTTGCCAGTTAGCACTCAGCGGTTTGTTCGGGAGCGTTTACTAGGGAATTATGCCACGACTTAATGCGTAAACTATGTAGTTTATTAGTTTGGCATGGCCTGTGGGCCAGATTCCCCTTGTAGTTTCAGCTGTTGCTCCACGCAGCTACACAGATCCGTCCTGCCAGCTGCAACTACACTTAATATATATCATATCCGTTTATTTCCAACAGCTCCCCCTTCCGCAGACCTCTCCTTTGCCGGCGAGATGTACGTCTTGTGATTTTATTCGGGACACGTGACAAAATGCTGGCGCTAACCCCAAAACCCATGGCACCCGCTGCTCTTATTCTTTTGTTAAATTTTATGATGTTTTGCTTATAAATAATGAATGCATATTGCTCCTCTCGATTTCCCACGGCGCAAGCCGGAGGGGGAAGGACAGGACACCATCCCTTGTCTACCGAAGGGGTCACGTTCATTGCAGACGTTTCACACCAATTACTCGCAATTTGCATACAACAGAACCGCATGCAAATGACACAATGCAAAGTTATCCACGTCCCGGTCGCCGGTACCCCATTTGCATTGGCCTGCATCTCAAATGTAATCAACGAAAGCCGAGGCCAAAGCAAACTTTGCTCCCTTACCGCCAACCAGACAGCCTGGCCGCCCGACCGCGCGTCCGCCCGGCAGTCCAACGTTGACTCTATTAAGTAATGAATTAAGATGCGAATCGAGATCAATTGTTCGAAAATGCCACAGCGTTGAGTTTTTGAGGGTGGTGTTGCCAAAATGCATTCGGAAAATTGCAAAAGTTTCTGCCTTCTAGTGGAGTTTTCGGGGAGTTCTGGTTGCACTTATAAATTAATGATTTGCCGCCGGGAAACTTTCTGCCACTGCCGGATCACTGACTTGGTTTTAGCCGCTGGCCAGCGGGTGACAAGTAATCAAGGCATCAATATCGAACAGCCAGTCGAACAGAATGCCAGGCTGTCCCATACTAAACATGGCTTATTTATGCTCCCCATAGTCGTTGGTCGGGTGTTTAATTAACAAGCGCGTCATATCCACGCGCCGGATAAGTTGGATAAGTTGTTTCGGCCACCAAGTCGTATGCGTGACGTATCATTAGCCGGGGCTATAAATACGACTGGATGACAGGCCAGAAATTAATTTGTCGAACGGCGGAATCGGCGGTGTAAGTGGCGTTTCAATTTCGCCTGAATAATTTATAAAGGCGAATCGCTAATTGGCCGCCAACTCGAGCCATATGCGTGCGATGTCATAAGCCAGGCCAAGGCGGAGGTTCAACAAGTGCGAGATGAAAAGGCGGCCGAGTTTGGCGTTTGGCTTGTGTCGCCATGTTTGCAAAATAAACATGCGAAAAAATTGTTGTGCTGTAAACAAGCAGATAAGCCGTAGCTGTAAGCCGCTGCTCGCACATGGTATGTAATTTAGAATGCAAATCGAAGCGTCCCCGACTCAGCGACACTCAGGACGCGAAGCTGGCCCGCGCGCAGACGACTTTCGGCATACCCCTCGATCCCGAGGGTATCGAGTGGTGCTCCGGATCATTTGCATACACGATACGGTGGCAAGGGCTTGGATGCAGGACGAGATGTAGGCTGCCTGCCTGCTCTGCTGTTTGCCGACGCAAAGTCGATTGTCGATATACCAAATTGACGTTTAGTATAATAAATTGTGTGTGTCGGGGCTGGCTCGCATTGTTGTTGATCTCGGGTCCGATGAGCGGAGCAGTTGCCATTTGGTATTGTAAATTATATTAAATATGCAAGACAATGCTCCCATATAAATCCTCTAAATGAATTTCAAGCACGCAAACACACGCGCCACTGAGCAGCCACACACACACACACATACACCCACATCCACATAGAATGTGTGTAAGTGGGTAGGTACTCTTACCCGGCCCTCAAAACGAAAAAAAAAACAGTCACACACAACATACACCCACTTGACTCGAGGCGAGTGCCGAGCAATTTTCTCCGCCGTTTTGCACGCGCGTCGCAACAAACTTTCGAACTGTTTATTGGAAATTAGTTAAAGCATCCTCCCGGCGCTGGGAAAGTCTCGAGGTGGCTGCGTGTCCCATTGCCCTTGGCTAGTTAAGCTGCTTCCGAGCCGTTCAGTGGCTTAATTTCTAGCGGGCTCGTAAATCTCTGCAAAATGTTGCAGACTGTTTAAAAATTACAAACCCAGATCACGTTCTGCAGCGAAGAAAGTTTCGACCTTCTATAAACACCCGAGATGCTTTGTATTTTGTCGTAAACGGAAATGGCAAACAATTGCATAAGTGGTGCGCCTGGCGGGTTGGCGGTTTGGTGGGCTGGCAGGGCGACGAGTGCACACCCTGTGCAGAGGTGTGGTACAGCCTGGGGCGTAGGGCGTAGTCTAACTCCGCTGTTAACCCATTGACATCAGCAGCATCGGTGGGTCTTGGCCCGACATGGTATGGCCCATTTATTGTTGTTGCTGCTGCTCCTTGGCACGCCGTCACTCTGAATGCTTTACGCTCGATTGAGTATTTATTTGATTTCTCATTTGTGTCTGCCAGTTGACTATTTTTCCTCCTACTTCCCGTTTCCCATTTCTCTTTCCGACTTCTTGACTTTTCCCGTTCTCATTTCGGGCCCTGGAAACTGCCACCCTAGCCCCGCCCGTGCCCCGCAAAGAGCTTGACCTGTAATTCGAGCTCTGTGGCCAAAAGTTAGCCACAGTTGATTGGTTAGACAGGGCTTTTTGTTCCAGCGAACTTCGGTGGCTGTTTCTGGTTTGTCTGCCGACATTTTTCAAGAATCGGGTGCCCCAAAGTTAATGAAACTTCTGCCATGTAACAATAAACTGCATTAAAGCCCGTGATTCGGAGTCTGCTGTCGGGTGCATGCTCTCCGCGCCGTTTCGTGCCCACGCACAAAGCGCAGAGTTCATTCACAGAGTATTGTTTTTGCTAGACTTTTCTTTGGCGGAAAACGGAATATATATTGCCTGCCATTTGTTGCCGTTGCCCGTTGCCGCTGCCTGTTGTTGAATGCACTAAATATTTTTTCAGTTGATATAGTGGGCAATATTGCGCATACGCCACGTGGCCATAAAGTACTCAGCGAAGGCAATCGCTCGCTTTTTCGCATCACCAGAAGGCACTGGGGTTGGAACAGCAGCAAGGGCTTTACAATGTTTCTGGCCAACCAACGAGATGGGGTTACAACTTTAGCATACTTCATGCTCCGCGGCAACATCGATTAATCGGAACACGTGTCCTGGTTGCCAATGGCCCAGGATAATTGCTATCGTCGCAAACAAAAAGCCAGCCGGCCAGATTATCTGCGCTATAGCCATCGCTCTTCATTCTGTCTTTCATTTTACTGCTAAATGTGGCGACAGCCAAGGGCCATTTGCAGCCGATTTCAATTCCGTTTGATTGGCAAAAGTGATTTCTTCGCTTGCGATTCTTAAGTGGCATTAAAATCGGACGATAGCGATAATTATGCCATGGAAGTTTGTTGGCTTGTGCTCTTATCTGGTCTAAAGCTTTGGCAGGGATTCTGTGAAACTTGCCTCTAAAGTTTGGCCCGTAAAATGGGCCCGCCACAGCAAACGCCTTCCCATCCCCGAGCTCGTCCTTAGCAGGCCCAATCACCTGGAGATCTGCCATATTTCCACACCGGTATGGCATATTAAAAAATGCCTTCTGGCAGTGCAATATGTCAGAGTGACAGACAACATGCCACGACCTGACCAGCTGCTGTCATCTCCGGAGCGAATTTCACAGACGTGTCTGCTGCGGCAAACCATTGACACTGATTTGCAGCAGTCACTGAGCTCTGAGCCTGACTCCGACTGAGTCGAGTTAAAAAAAACCCTCAAAGGATTTAATTTTTTGGCATTTGCAACAACAAATTTATCAACTCTGGGCACTGGCATTAAATCGCTGAAATAGAGTTAAAAAATATATAACCAAAAAGAAGCATCCATTTCGTAAGCTATTAAAATTGCAGTATTTCAATTTGATAGAATTATAAAGGCCTTACGCTTTTTTTGAAGCTTTTTAGGCACGGAACAGAATAAACTATTTGATCGTTTTAAAAATCCATTCAGGCAATTTTCTGGTTGACTTCATGGAGCGGCAATCATTTTTTGTCTACGAGCGTTTCGCATTCAGTAGTTTACCCAAAGTCCTTTTGGCAAAGTTCTCATAGGTTTATTTTTGTGTTCTCATTAGACTAACATGGGTTTTCCACTAAAGTTTTTAGCGCACGCAAACGTAATCACCGCACTGGTCCCAACCCCCCCGAAAATGTCAAACAAATCTGACAAATTGTTCGAGACGCAGATGGCACGCACAAATTTATATTTTACATTTGCCAGAATTTGTGCAATTGCGAGTAAGAGCGTTGTCATCTATTTGCAGCAATCTTTCTCGTGGCAAACAATGCGAGTGCAAATGAATTTGCCCCCGCAGCTACAAGATGAATACTGTTTGAAGTGTGCAGAATGTTGATTGTAGGATGCAGAATGCACTCTGTTTGTGTGTTTTTCATATGAATATAACTGGGGTTTTGTATACGCAGCTAACTATGCAAGCTACATTACAGAAATCTCTGACATTTCCCAGTTCTGCGGCTCGGCTCAAGTCGGCTCAGGTGGGATCGGGTGGGATCAGTCGGGCAGAGGCATTTGAATATTTAAATTCGATTGGAAAGCCAAAATGCTTTCCTCGTAGTGGCAGATGTCCAGCCTACAGATTTGGAGAACTTATTTCACGTGGCTGGTAAACTTGTGCTGGGTGCTGTGTTCTGCGTGCTGAATATCCTTTTAGCATTGCCACCTCTGGGATACTGCTACGACTTGGTAATTTACTTTTGAGCTCCTTGTTTCCGGTTACCAATCGACTTTCTGGGGATGCCCCAGTCTCCGGGTTCGCAGGGTTCCCCCAGCCGCCCCATGAGACAATAAAATTTTCGTTTATAGCATACAATCAACAAATACTTTTCAATATTTAACCTGCACATTTGCCGATTTCCGACCCGGGGGCGTGGCAGACATCCTCTTTCAGAGTTAAGTCCTGGGCCTCGTTGTGTTTTTGGATTCAGAGTCGCTTCGAGCGTCGCAGTGGTTTGTTGAGTTGTTTAGCTTCTGTGCCGAAAACCCTTTGAAACTTGCTTGAGTGGCTCTCATAAATTTTCCCAAGTCCACCCCCTCCATTTGCCCTTGCTGTATAATTTGGCTCCGAATTTATGTGCCATGTGCCGTGTGCCACGTGGGCTCTACTGGTTGGCGGGCCTATCCTAACTACCAATTTACTGTCATAATTCATTGACGAAATTATTGGGAGACAAGCCACAGTTTAGAATTTAATTGGCACTCTCCGCAAAAGTGGTAAAAAATTTGGTTGAGCACCCGATGCCGAACCCGTGTTGCCAATTGCCCGTCGCAAGTTATTATTCCTTCCTTTGTTAGCTTTTGTTGCTAACTTCGACTTCAGACCCAAGGGTTGTGTGTGATGTGTTCCAATGTGTGCCTCATAAGTGGCCTTTATCTCACATGCAAGCAATGTCAAAAAACAAGTAGGAACGCTGTAGTCGAGATTTCTCGACAATGAGATACCATGTACCTCTTTTCTTTATTAACCATTTCGTTGTTTTTATTTTATTTTTTTCAAATAATTCACGAAATTTTCATTTGTTGACATCAAAAAAATCAGCAGGTGCACACATACACACACTACTGTATGAATACACGTGCGAACGAATTGAAGTCTAAGAAGAGACGGATGACGTCACCCCAGCTTGTGTGGCATGCCGTTGCCTTGGGAAGGGGCAAAAAGAATTACACGTCTATCTCGTACCATCTTCGAGAACGAGGTGTTCATACATACAGACAGACAGACAGACAGACAGACGGACAGACGAACATGGCTATATCGACTCGGCTGTTAATGCTGATCAAGAATATATATACTTTATGGGATCGGAGATGTCTTCTGTCTGTTACATACATTTGCACAAAGTTAATATACCATTTGTACCTTAAGGTATATGGTATAAACATGTAGAAACGCTGTGGTCGAGATTTCTCGACAAAGAGATACCATGTACATATTTTCATTATCAATTAATTTTTCTTTATTTTTTTTTAAATAATTCAAAATGTCGCTTGTTGACATCCAAACAATCGGTACGTGCACACATACATACACTTCTGCATGTATGGTGCATATAAATAATAACACATAATAACACACCAAAAGTAAAAAGATCTACACCTCTAGCTCTTATCATCTCCGAGAACGAGGTGTTCATACATACAGATGGACAAACGGACATGGCTGTCGACTCGGCTGTTGATGGGGAGTAAGAATATACGTATATAGTATACATTCTTTATGGATCTTTCTGTTACATACCTTCGTATATTTCAAAATACCCTAGTTCTCTTTAATAACAGGGTATAAAAACAGAGAAACACAAAAATAGAGAAGTATACCGCTCGGATAATCTGACAAACAGTTGCCAAACTTTGTACAGAAGTCGCAGCCCTCAAGCAGTTTGCAAAAATGTCCCCCACTGTTCCCGCCCTCTTTTATCTGAGAGCACTTCTAAATGCTTTGGCAGTTTGTGACTCCTCTGTTCTGAATAGATCACAAAGACACAATGGAATATCAGCCTCAAGTTTGTTGCGATAAGCATTTGCATTTACATTTGCTCGACGCACTTCAGCTGTACTTGCTGTCGAAATTAGCTGCAGTTGCCATCGCATAACTTTCAATATTTCACGAAGGCCCAATGCCTTCAGTCCTAGGGTTTGAGTTGAATATTTGAGCTATTAGCGAGCAGAGCGAGACAATGCCGGACGGCTAAACAATGTGCATCTCCTTGTCCCCAGTTTTCATAAATTATTCACGACAAAGGACTTTCAGCTACAGTCGGAATGAATGCAAAACAGTCCAGCATGTTTTATTGAGAGCAGCTGAAAAGATGGCGTACAAAGCAGCGTGCGACGTGCCGGAAAGGCTTCCGCTGTTGTTTTCTCTTCCCTCGCTATTTTTTGGCTTTTTAGTTTTGGAAAAAATCCTTCTTGAGCGTGGAAATTTGCGAACAATTGAAATGCGGCCGGTAAATGTATTCGCTCTGATTTAGCTACTAGAAGTTTTTATCCTGCCAGCGCTCTCAGCGCGATGGAGCTCACTTCACTTATCTAACCAAATGAGTGCATTCATGAGCTTACCCACAAGCACCATACACATGCTCCCCGTCCCACCTGCTTATGACCACAATAATGGAAGCTGCGTCTGCTCTGCCATTTCGGAAGTGGCTGGGAGCGAGGGTCTCTTGGCGCACTTTTATTAATTTTTCTTCTCGTTTTAGCGTTAGTTTTGGCTTGGCACTTAAGTGGGTTAAGTGATTTTCAGCTCAATTAAAATGGCCGGGAAAAGTCGAGTAGCCAAGGGGGCGGAGTGCATATGCAGTTACCCTCACTCCCGCTCCGGCCGGCCAGCAAGGCTCTGTCATATTAATTCCACACTCTGTGAAGGACTCAGAGCGCAGGACAACCTGACAACCTGTCAACCATAAAGCACTAAAGGCCACTTGCCGATGTAGTTGCTTTTGCTGCTGCTGAGTCTCTTTACAAACTTGAGCGTGAATTGCTACTAAATTGCAACATCAGAGTTAACTGCTCTAAACTTACGTGACATAATTATGCGTTTCACTAAGGAGTACCCACAACAACGGCAACAACAAGGACGTAGGACACAGGAGGTCGGGCTGGGGCGAGGTGTGGCATATGCCCGTGAGCGTCTGTCGAGTCCTGGCTGCCATGTGTGTGGGACTGGCTTGTTTACACAATTACTACGAAATGCATGCACCACGCAAAACGTGCAGACAGCAGGCCAGACCAACACACCCACAAAAACAGGAAATAAACAGAGGCAGCCCCAGCAACCCCTTGGATCGTGCCTTGCTACATTTACATAAGAGTGCGCTCTATGGAACTCATCCCGCTGGTCCCGTCGTTCGCCGGACTGCTGTTTGCCTGCGGAAGATGCTTAATGAGCAGGCACACACACTCCACGCCATAAAACAGATTTTTATTGTGGCAAAATTAACTTTGCAACACGCACCGATTCAATGGAGTGAAAGTGGCTAGCCGAAAATCACTTCAAGGTCACTAAATAGAATTCCCTGGCATGTCATAATGCCAGGGCTGTCTGTGAAAAGCCATCTCATTGAATTAGTGTGTGCGGGTGCGTGAAGTAAGGGGTCGGAGCGGATGCCACACAGGTCGCCTAGTCACAAAAACACAGACACACAGGCGGCCAGGCCGCCAGGCCTTGGACACCCAGCCCCATTGACATTCGACACATGCCAGGCATTAGGCTGCCAGTTAGCTCGGTGCTGGGCTGGATTCTCCTGGAGCTTGGGATACTTGGACTGAAATTGGGCCAGACTCGAAAGCATTTTGATTAACGACATTGTGCACTAATGTCAAAAGTCATTCAATCAGCCGGCAAACGGTGGCGGCAAACATTCGAGAGTAAACCAAAGTCGACCCAACGCTATGCCAAATTCGACCCAATGCCATTCCATTCCCTTCCAGTTAGGCGATGCCTCATTCATGGTTTCGCTGGCTGGCAGCCGCATTGTGTTTTGCGCTGACAGTATCGATTGATCATTGGCACGTGATTGAATTCAATTTGATGAAATACTTTAGCCAATATGTCGTTGCGTTGCGCAAATTTTTAACGATGTGGACTTTTTTCATTTTCGCTTTTTGTTGTCACACTCAGTTTAGGAGCTGAGGCCTGGGAGCGGGACCGGGTCCCTGGCATAAAAACGTTCTAAATAGACGATGATGGTCGGTTTTAATGGTTGACACTTTCCCCGCCATGATGACATTATAATAAAGCACTGACGGGACGGAATGACAAATGTGCTTGTCAATTTGCGGAGGGCGAACGCAGAAAGCCTTTGCCGAGCTTGCATCCATCTCGTAGCGAAAGTTATGCGGTACATTAGCATTCCTTCCGGCCGATCCATTCCAATTAGAGCTCGCAATCGTTATATAGTACATCAGTTGAGCTTGTTTGATTTAAACGCATTTAGGGCATTGTGTCCCGGCACCCAGCACAACTTTCTGCTCTCATCTTGCTGAATCGCGCATTCAGCAAATCACTGAAAATGTTGCAGGCATCGCAATTTCTGGGTGGTTCAAACTAAAAACCAATACCGCAGAGCCAACCCACATCGCACTCCACATCCACAGTGACACCGCCGACCATCTGCCCCGAAATGCTCCATGCAAATCAATTAAAATGGACGAAGCGGTCGATCCTGGCCAAAAGTTGACAGCAGCAAAGCGAAATCCGCTTAAATGTTGTTACAGCTCGCCGATGTTTTTGTTGCCCCTGATGCTGCTGCTTTTGCTGCTGCTGCTGCTGCTGCCGCTGTTGCAAACAGCCAACAAACAGACAAATGGATATTATCTTTTTATCTCTCGGGTTTGCCATTATTGTAACTGTTGTTCTTCTTGCTTTTTAGTTGTTGTTGCAAATGGGGCAAAGCTTTTAGAGCAGCAACAGCCGATGGCAAAAAGTAGCTGCCTTGGCTGAGAATGGAATGGAAATGGAGTGGGAGCGGTAGTGGAATTGTCCCGGGCAGGACTGGGGAGGAGAGTCGTTGGTGCTGTTTGGAACTCCAACTGAAGCTGTTAAAAATGCCTTAACTTTGGCAGACAGAGAACGGAAGGGAAGCGCCGAGCGCAGGAGCGAACGAGAGTTTTATGCGCGGCCAACGTGGCGTATACGTAATGTGCTTAAGACTCGAAATTTAATTTGATTTTCCAATTAAACTTGCGCCGACTTCCCGCTTGCCCCACGAGACTGTAAAATGCGAAAATGCGAAAATGCCAAATGCTTAAATGTGTAAACCTGGCAGGCACTCGCGTCTATACAGATATACACGTGCACATTTGTATATGCATGTACAAAAATATGCAATTCTTAATTGAAAATTGATTTCGCTTGGAAGGCAGCGCCAGGAGCAGCGGCAGAGGCAGCAGCCTCAAGTGCAAATTGCTTCATTTGTATGCAATTTGCGGGTTTGCCTGTGCGTTTCGGCTTTGGGTTGCTTCGGTTTGGTTTTTGGTTGCAGCTGCATTTACGGTTTGTTTGTGTGCAGCGTTTTTCCCTGTTGCCGTTGCCACAGATCCTACCTGGCTGTTACCTGACAGCTGTTTACTTTGCAGCTGGCCATTTAATTTAATGAATTATTTAACGCAAACAATTCGGCACCGCAGTGCCGCTCAGTGCAGGGCCGTGCTGTGCCGTTCTGTGCCGTGATGGGCTGAACTTCGATCCCATCCCGTTGGTCGGCTAATGTGCCACGTCATGGCCTAATTCGTGACAGGCCAAGACCCCTGATCCCCCGCCCAGAATATTATCAATCATGGCATGCATTAAGGCGCATCCGCTGATTGCACCTCGGGCTACGCATTATTATTATTATTGCTGTTATTGTGGGCGGCGGACGGCACATGTCGGCCCAGGTCGCCCACTCATTCGATAAGCAGTTAAATGAGCGATGGCTGTGCATTTCGAATGAACAGTATCCGTGTTGACGTGGGGATTAACATGTTGCGGCTTGTCGCATGTAATTTATTCAAGCAGCATGTCGGCTGCTACCAATGGACCCGGGCACCACAAAAGATGTTAATTAAGAGGCCAAGTTAAACGATTTGCGGCCTGCTTGCTCATCAGGTCAAGATGCTGGTGAGCAACCCCCGAGTTGTCCCTGTTAGGCTGCCCAGATTTAATAGCTGGTAGCTGGGTCTCCGTCTTTATCTCGGTCAAAAACAAAGCTTTCCTTTCGAAATCCCCAGAAAGCCAAAAAAGACAAAAAAAAACAAGTAGAAACGCTGTAGTCGAGATTCCTCGACAACGAGATACCATGTACCTCTCTTGCCGTTGCTGTAAAACTGGGTAAGAGATACCATGTACCTCTCTTGCCGTTGCTGTAAAACTGGGTAAAACTTTAATTGGTCATATCTTCTATATTTATTGTACGATCTGAATTTTGCATGCACGGGTTTGACGATCAGCAGACTTAGCAGATTTAAAATTAAGTCTCTAGCTTTTACCATTTTGGAGATATCGATTTTTGGCAAATACGAGGGCGGAAAGGGGCGTGGGAAAAATCTGGAAATGGCATTATCTGCATAATAGTTAAACGGTGCTAATGCAAAAAAAGGTCTCTAGCACTTATTTTGTCCAAGTTATCGAAGAAAATACAGTTTTATGCAAATTACGAAGGCGGAAAGGGGCGTGGCAAAAATTTGAAATAAACTCGACCTGCGTACACATATAACGGACCTAAAGCAAAAAGAATTACACCTCTAGCTCTTACCATCTCCGAGAACGACGTGTTCATACATACAGACGAACAGACAGACAGACGGACATGGCTATATCGACTCGGCTGTTGATGCTGATCAAGAATATATATACTTTATAGGGTCGGAAACGCTTCCTTCTCCCTGTTACATACTTTGCACAAACTTAATATACCATTTGTACCTTAAGGTACATGGTATAAAAACGAATTCCAGGACAGCATTGCCGGACTGAAAGTCAAACGAAAAGTAAAACTGAAACACTAAACGCAAACACTCGCACAGCAGCGACGGAGATAGATGGAGCGTTTTCCTTTTGGCCTCTGCAATTGTTGCGTTTTGAACTGAGATTGCAGAAAAAACAGAATTAAAACATTTTTACCAACTGCAGTTGTTGTGTTTGTTGCTCTTGTAACCGGAAATTCACTAATTCAAAGATGGAGTTCGCCGTTCCTTGGCCCTGGCGTAGCCTGGTCTGCAAACTTTAACTTCGCCTGCTTCCGCTTTTCCCCGCCAAATAATTCCAGCTCTTTGGGGGCGGGGAGCCACCGGCACCTTGCCACTCGGCCTGCTTCCTTCAAGCGATTGCCATGCCATTTCTTTCGTGCTACTTGGGGAGCTTTTAATGTTTTATGCCTGATTGAGTTTTGCTTTCTGGGTTTCTTGTTATTTGTTTTGTTTTTCCCTATTTTTTGTGCTGGACGTTTGTTTTGTTTGCTCCTGCTGGACATTTCTATGCTATATCCGCCTTTGTGGTTTATGTTTTGAGCATTTCTGTTATTAAACTTGCAGCCACTTCAGCTGGCTTTGTGCTCCCGGCCGTTGCTAAGTAATGAGATCGATTCCCCTTGTTTTTCATTATTTGGCACTCGCGCCACTCCCACAGCTTTGTTTCGGCCAAAGCTGCCGCATTTTAATTGTTGTTCAGCGCCTGATGAATTGGAATTCATAGATGGTTGACGTTGGCGCTGCTAGCTTTGTTCTGCTCTGCGCGGTTCTGTTGTGTTCTGCTGTGTTCTCATTATTCCGAATTGGGAATCGATTTGGGCAATTGCATCCAAAGGAACTGCGAGTATTCGTAGCCCAGTTATTGGGGCGGAGCATAATTCTATTCGCCGCTGAAATGTCGGGGATTAACTTGTTGTTCCGGCCGCCAAGCGGTATCCCGGCTTATCTGACAGCGCCTCGCATTGTGCATCGCATGCAAACATCCTCGACCATATCGTGTACTCTATTAGTCATTACCCTGCCGCGGCCGGCTCCTATGCATCTCTAATTGATGTATTTGCACGCCGCCGTTGTGTTTTGTTTTATTTCACCCTGTTTTGCCGCCCCTGCCAGGCTGGCCTTTAATTTGTTCCAGGCGCTTGGCTCGGGCCGGGCCCCGCTTCTGGCTTATTCATTGCGCCAGGGCTAAATAAATAAAGCAATTTGCAACAGAGTCACGTAAATTGTAATCTGGCAAATAAATTGATTTGTTTGTTAAAATCTCTACAAGCCAGCACGAAGGCCCAAGTGATGGCTTCGATGGCACAGGGAATGGAACACCCGGTATTTGCCATCTAACGCTTAACTATCTAAAATATATCGTTATCTATTACGTAGAGTCATCTTTCTTAAGAGGTTCCTCTCCTGAAATTGAGAATCATAAGCAAAAGTATAGTTTTACAAGGGTAAAACGAAGAATATATACAAATTTTCTGATAGCCTTAATTTGAATCTTTTTATGTCAACCATTTATTTTTTTAACAACTCTTTTGTGTGTCCAAAGAATCCGAACATGTGTAAACTGCGGGCGCGCAGTGTATGTATACAAGTGCTTATTGTGCTACGGATGGAAGTCAAAAAAGTATTAAATAGGATGACGACATCGGACATTTGCGGCGGCAAATAAATACAGACACACAGACGGACATGGCTATATCGACTCGGCTGTTAATGCTGATCAAGAATATATATTTCTTATGGGGTCGGAAACGCTGCTTTCTCCCTGTTACATATATTTGCCCAAAAGTTAATATCGATATAACCGAGCAGTCCATTTTTGTGTCAAATTATTGCATCGCATCGAGTATAAAACTCGCAATACCAGTGACAGTTTTGTTTGTGGATTTGAATATGTGTAAATTGATATGTGTAGTTTTCCACACCTGAGCGCCACTGGCATGCAGTGACGGCAAAATCAAGACTTAATTAAATTCCTATAAAACAAACTCCTTTCAATGAAATGAATATAATTTATGATTGTTAATTTGTTGGCCAACAATTACGAGTATCAGCGTCGATCTGGGTAATTTTGTCATTATACAGACAGCGAAGCAAATATATATGAACTGACGCTGCTGCTGCATTTGGACGGTAAATTATTTATTGCAAATGCCTGGGCCTTGCAAATATTTGTCCATCAGACATGTCGACGTCCTGCCCTCCCAAATGAAATTTATCTCAAGGAATTTGATTTTAATATTAAATAGGCTTGAGCGACTGGATATACGAGTATTTGTATACCTCAGTGAGACACATTCAGTCGAGCCAGGCTGAGCCCAACTATTCGGAGCTCCGGCTTCTAATGCCCGCTTACTTACTTTCCGATGCGAACTTTTTGGTTTTAGCCAAAAAGTCCCTCTCTGTCTGTGTTTGCGTCCGTTCCCGTTCCCGTTTCCTTTCTCGTCTGCCTGTGGCTTGGACTCTGATTTACAAGCGTAAAATAGCAGCAGCATAAAATATTTAACTATTTTGTATCGACCGCCGAGTGTCTGGTCTGAGTTTCGGAGGAGAGCTGCCAGTTTGTTTCTGTGGTTGCTCTGAAGAGGCTTCATTTTTGCGGAGCCAGTGGTTTTGCCCTAATCCCGTGTTTCCGTGTGCATGTGCCGAGACCGGGGGCTTATGTAAATTTTTAATGAGTTGTTATTGTTGGCACTTGCGCTGCGCGAAATATTTATTCAAATGGTCTGCAAATTTAAGCGCGATTTTAATCAGAGCCCTCTTAAAGCCACATGAACTGCAACATCATGAGCCGGCAATGGCGGATTCCATCAAACGATTGCTGAAATTTCCGCCACAATCACACTGCAATGCCGCACCAACAATGCCGGCCGACGCATTTATTAAATTTTCATTAAAATTTATAGTTGCCAGGCTGAGGGCTGGCGTCCATAAATCAGCAAATTAATATTAGGCTGCGGGAATGCCGTCGGAACCCCGGCTAGCCATTATGCATAACACGTGGATGAGCATAATTCATGTTCGCCACCCTCTTTTTGGGGAGTGTGTGTGTGTTAAATTTGTGACACATTCAAAAATATTTCGCCCAAATATGCGGCCTTCGGGCGTTGGCTTCGGACATATTGAGTGTGCGACAGCACTTTAAAGTTAAGAGTGCACTTTAAGAAAGTGCCAGCCAGCAGCCAATCCACAGCCTGTCCATTAGTCTGGCCATCGCCGTGACTGAACTTGCGTCCTAGTCCTGGTCCTGCTTGGCTTGTAACGTGCAAATAACAAATAAATAGCCAGCAAAAACCAACATCAATCAGGTCATGTTTATGCGGGCGTGATGCGCCAAAGTCGAGAGCACTTGGGGCGTCAGTTGCAGGCGTCCGCGATATTTTGTAGCGACCAATTATACATACTAAGTAAGTAATATTCGTAATATAACATGTATATGTATCATGCAATAAGTTCAAGTAATTGGAGCTTCCGTATAACTCCAAAGATACAAGCATACACTACATCCGTCATGGCTACAACCAAAATATCAAATGAAGTGGATTTTATATTAATGGTTAAAGGAAAAATTCAAACCCTATGTTATCAGCTTCACAAAGAGTGAGATAAAGTTGCTACTCTCTGAATATTGGTATATTTTCGGAAATGCATGATTTCATCAAATAAACAAGTAGAAACACTGTAGTCTAGATTTCTCGACAACGAAATACCACGTACATATTTTCATTATCAATTAGTTTTTCGTTTAAATATTTTAACTCCAAATTTAGATAAAATTCATAAATTTATGTGACGACATCCGTCATTGATACCGAGAAAGGCCGGTGAACACATTTGTTGGACGTATCTTCATTATTAATTTTTCGATCTCTATAAAACTTGACACATTGCTATATATTACAGATTTTTCGTTTGGTCCAACCATTTCAAACAAAAAGACAAATCTGCAGTAGAAAATATAGTTTTTTGAAGATTGCAAAGGGTCGTGACTAAATTAAAAACAAGTAGGAACGCTGTAGTCGAGATTTCTCGACAACGAGATACCATGTACCTCCTTTCTTTATGAACCATTTCTTAGATTTTATTTTTTTTTTGCAAATAATTCACCAAATTTTCGTTTGTGTGCGGCATGCCGTTGCCTAGGGAAGGGGTGGGTAAAACTTTAATTGGCCATATCTTCTATATTTATTGTCCGATCTGAACGTAATTTTGCATGCACGTGTTTGACGATCAGCAGACTTATTGGACTCAAAATTATGCCTCTAGCTTTTTTTTTTTTTTGAAGATATCGATTTTTTTGCAAATACGAGGGCGGAAAGGGGCGTGGCAAAAATCCAAAAATGACATTATCTGCGCAATAGTTAAGCGAACATAATGCAAAAAGAAATAGGTATCTACCTCTTATTTTGTGCAAGTTATGGGCTAATGTGTCGAAGAACATTCAGTTTTATGCAAATTACGAAGGCGTAAAGGGGCGTGGCAAAAATCCAATAATACCATTATCTGCGTTATTGCTAAACAAACATAATGCAAAAAGAAATAGGTCTCTACCTCTTATTTTGTGCAAGTTATGGGCTAATGTGTCGTTATGGGCTAAAGGTACATTCAGTTTTATGCAAATTACGAAGGCGGAAAAGGGCGTGGCAAAAATTTGAAATAAACTTGATCTGCCTGCAATAATAACACACCAAAAGCAAAAAGAACTAGACCTCTAGCTCTTACCATCTCCGCGAACGAGGTGTTCATACATACAGACAGACGGACAGACGGACATGGCTATATCGACTCGGCTGTTGATGCTGATCAAGAATATATATACTTTATGGGGTCGGAGATGTCTCCTTCTGGCTGTTACATACATTTGCACAAAGTTAATATACCATTTGTACCTTAAGGTACATGGTATAAAAAAAAAAAAACAACATATTCTGCGTATACAATAAACGCGCATAAATCAAAAAGATGCTAAACACGCCTGAATCAGGCAGACGGACGGCTAGATCGACTCGGCTGTTAATGCTGATCAATAATATATATATACTTTATAGGGTCGGATACAATTCCTTCCTTATTTTACATACATTGGTACAAATTTAGTATACCATTTGTATCTTAATGTACATGGTAAATACAATATATTTAAATACAATATATTTTTGAACAACACGAAAATTGTTAACCGAGAAAACATTAAAGAATATCAAATAATTAAATATTTAGTAATTTAAATAGTGCTATAAAAATTAATTTATCATTCGTTTCTACATCTTTTAAATCAATCAACAGCTCTACAGCTTACTTTAGATAACTTTCGCCGACTCTTATTAGCCCAAGCAGTTGTTTGTTGTCTTGTATAAGAACCTATTTTTTATAGAGCCAATCGTACACCAACGGAAATAGCAAAAACAAGACACACCCATCGGCCTATGCCCTAGGGCAATGCTGCGATAAGTAACCAAGTGCTTATTTGAAACTGCTGAATTTGTTGCTTGACAGGCTGCAGAGATAAGATATACGTACCAAAATAACACTTTCACAGGCATTCCAAGTTTTCGGCTGTTGGCTCATCAGGTTTTGTATATATATAGGTATATATTAAATTAAAAGCGATATAACAAAGTATTAAACATTTATTGACATTTTTTTTCGGCGCATTTATTCTACAGTAGGATAATTTTTGTTGGTGGTGCTCAAACTATGTAAATCGGAATTTAGATTTCCCAACTTAAGCACTTGTATATTTATTTATTTGACAGGCTTTCCTTTAGCTTTTTGACAGCCTAATCTAGTCGTACATTAAGAAGACAACAAAATATACATTGAATTGAATATACATTGAATATATTATTGTATTCTCCTATTTTGCATTATTTAAATTATTTATTTTTAAGAACCTTTTATAATAAAGGAATCTAGAGTGAATATCCGTTTGGTTAGAGTCTTTAATTTACAAATTAAAATTGTAAGAAATATAATTTCAGAATGTTTCTATTGCTCGTACTTAATTTTTAACAGCTTAAACAATGCAAATAGAAAGTACAGAAAGTATGTAATACATGTAATATGTATGCATCATACTATGCATGTGACATGTACGTATCCATAATATTACCAAACGGGTGCGGAAACGGTAAAATTGGAAACAATAAAATGTTTGTACGAGCTGTAGGCCCCAGTTGCCATTGCTCAATAATACCGCTACCTATTCATTTTAAATTACTTGGTAGCTCACCATAATAAATAAATAAAATGTTTTTAGTAAGAAACTGATTGAGTTTTGAATACTAGTTTGCTAAAAAAAAGGAAAATCCTTTTTATATTTTATTAACTATATCATATTGCCCAAAAGGTATATTATATTGGATATTTAAAATAAAATGTAATGAAACTAGCCGTAATTATATTCTTTTTACAAGTAAACCGGGTTCTTAAAACACAAGGGTTTATTAAATTCGTACAAATGTATGTAACAGCGAGAAGGAAGCTTTTTCGACCCTATAAAGTATATATATTCTTAATCAACATCAACAGTATGAACGCTTTAATTTTGAAAACTTTAAAAGGGAGAAAAAAAAAAATTACATATTTAGAATTTTGTGGTACTCGATCCGTACAAGTTATTTTACAAAAACCGGTTACCTTCCCCCGCAAACCACGAAATTTTTAGCGTCCACAATTTTACCTCTAGAGGTTTTTACTCTCTTTGTAACCTCTATGAAACTCACAATAAAGTAATATCAACCTTTATAGGAAATTAAATCACTGAAATCAAAGAATACCACTATAAAATAATGTACATTTTCGTGTTGCTGTAGTTAAGATAAAATTCTAAAAATGGTTATTGTGGTACCACATAGAGTAGGCAATTAAAAAATTGATTACGAGTAACATTGACGGGTGTGTGGTTTAAACATGAATCAGAAGTACCAACATCTCTTCACTCCGCTCAGCTGTTGTGCAAATTAGAATTTGCCCATATTTTATTCATAATTCATAATTTATCAGACAATCTTCTTCAAATATGAAAGAGCACGCATTTTAAATTCAATTCAAAAAATGCGCCCAGTTCATATAGTTGTCACACTTACGTATCGTGCTTACTCAGTCCCACTAACGGAACCATTGCTAGCACCACCTACCGCCGTTGCTAGCGCCACCTAGTGCTACTTTTGTTATGGTTATCAATCCTTTCCGATAGAGTTGCCAAGCGAATGCGCCCCCTTTCTTTCAAAAACAGCAACCAAGAAATGTACCTAATTTTATATTAGCACAGTTTTTTTTATGGTTGGAGTTCTCGAGGTTCCTATAAAAGTGCATGTCTTTGGTAGAAACTCTATGGAATTGTAATGGGGAGCAACTAAGGGTAAAAAAACACACTCCCGGAGATTATATTAAATAATAGCCTGCAGCTTAACCTACAATTTAAAATGGGCCATTCGTAACTGAATTCGCTATTAAATCGGTTTCTTCACGCTATCGCACCAATAATTTCTCCAAAACAAGAGTGTCAACGAAAATGCATATTCTTTCGCAGGGCGTACTTCTATCCCCCACCTTGGCAGTTGCGACAGGATACAAATTAAGGTTTTTCTTCAGTAACGACAAAATGTTTGACAAATGCTAGCCAACAGAACCAATGGCTTACGGAGTAAGCCGGAGGTCCAACTTGTTCGGGCTTAGCATAACCAGAGATAAAGGCGCCTTCACTATAGCGGCAACCTCACCTTAACGCCTGGGATCGCTTTGTGGTAAAACGACCCAGACACAACAACGTTCCCGATTTTTCACTCTTTGATTCATTGATGGCAGCTGAAGATGGAGCTACTGGAACTACCTATAGGCACTTGGCAGCCCATCGTCTTCTCCTTGGGCAGTGTAGACAAGCAGGAAATCAGGAAGTCCTGCCTCCTGGAGGGGGTGTAAAACAAAAAGTTAAATGCATCCACTTCGTAGACAAAATTCCCAACACAAATTTAAACGGGATATTTAAAGTAATGTTTACTTTTGAGGCGTATGATTAGTTGGGCCAAAGGTCCCGTCAGTTATTGCTTTAAAGTTAGCTGTGAATATGTGAAAGTATCGAAGAAAACATGAGTAAAATAAAGCCGCGGTATATTTCTTCCTAACACAAATTATGAAAAATTGTTGCACCCACAATTAATGCAATATAATCTTCTAAAAATCCACTGGAAACTAAGAACCGGGTATTTATAGTCGAGACACTCGACTTGTTCTAAATGGCTTTGTAATTTCCCTGGCACCTTANATGAACGACCAGATTTTGGAAACTTTAACAGACTCTATCTACTCATTGCAAATTCAGAATTGTGGCATACCAGTTCAGTATCAGCTACCTCTCCCGCAAATGGGTAGAACCAATTCTATCCGAGTTTCAAAAATCAGCCGCTAACGCCCACTTTTGTCTGCAAAAATTACAAAAATGTATCGTGCCGCGCACTAACACAAATTATGAAAAATTGTTGCACCCACAATTAATGCAATATAATCTTCTAAAAATCCACTGGAAACTAAGAACCGGGTATTTATAGTCGAGACACTCGACTTGTTCTAAATGGCTTTGTAATTTCCCTGGCACCTTATTTACACGATAACGTAATAGCACAATGGAGCTTATCCGAGTGATGAGGGTCTGCACTTCCGATTAATGTTTAAACTACACTCCCGTCGGTGTTGTGGCTTTTGGTCAATTTACTTATTGGCTTACTCCACATAGCCCCGCAGTGACCATTTTCGAAATGTGTACGCATTTCGGTCAGTCTGCGGCGACATGTATGCGACCAATCTCATGAGTTTGGCGACTGTTTTCTCCTGGAACTATTTTCCCAACTTCCGTCAAGTCGGCTTTTGCCAGCCGGTCGCGGTTGTTATGTAACATTTGCAAATTGCAGTTTGCAGTGCTTCCCTGCGGCACTGTGGCTGGGCTGAACGCAGCACCAGCCACAGTGGGCGAGGCCAGTAATATTAGGCAAATCGACAAATTTAAATCTCGCCCAAGCTTTCGTTAATATGATTGTTTTGGTTTTAATTGCTTGCAATTTTTTCCCCACATTTGGGGCAGTACTTAGTCCGCTTCTATTATTACAAACAAATACACCAACCCCTCTTGAGCCATGACTTATTTGCTTTGCTTGATTCAACATTTCAGTCGCCAGGCACTGCAGTTCGGTTGCTCATACGCCGCGTGTGCACTTTTGGGCGGGCGTTGTGCAAGCTGACACAAATTCTTTGGCGCGCATTCGACGGTGTTGTAATTTCGGTTACTTGTCCGACGAGGGCGAGCGCGAAAGGTAGCCCAACCAGCTCCGCCTGTTTTTATTTGCTCGCCTCGCGATTGAGGCAATTATCAAATGCAGTCTTTCCTTTTGCAGCTGGGGCACAAAGCACAAGCTCACGAAAACACTACTGGGTCCAGCCACAGACAGAAAAACCAAATTCAAAGCAGCCAGCGAAACGATATCAAAGCAAGGCGGACGAAAAATGTGCTTCAAACTTTCTTTTTATGCGCCACTTTTAGCATTCATTTCTTTCGGCAAACATTCGTAGTTCGGATTGCAGCTGCCTTAGCTTGTTGCCTCCTCCGTTAGCCGCTTCATTGACTGCCATTTGCACTGCCTCGTACCGCCGCTGCCTCGGCTACCGCTACCGCTTCTGCTGCTGCCGCTGCCGCTGCCATTGCCGCTGTGTCAGCCAGTAATTTGTTGCAATTTAACGACGCCCGCCGATGAGGTAACCCCGCATTTTTGCGGCAAGTTTGGCGGTTGAAAGACACAAGGAAAGAAATAAAGAAAGGTGTAAAGAGCGGCATAGTTGTGGCTAAGAGAGCTCTCATATATCCGTTGGTCTGGCACCATTTGCATACCAATTGGCTGTAATGTATTCAATCCACCGGCCTATTGTCAATAAACATTTAGATAAGCTTTTGTTTGGGTATCGACTCTTTTGTCTCCGCTGCAATTTGCGCAAGACTGCTAGCGATTTCACTGACCCCGCCGATTGGCCGGAAATTGACCTGAGATCACGGAAAATGCTTTGTTTTGATTTGGCTGCGATAGCTGATATTGGATTTGATGCCAACTAATGCAGCGTGAAATTCAAATGGACATACATACGAACGAGTATGTGCAGTTTTGTAGTTTCGCCAGATCGCTGTTTACCTTGAGTCACGTTGTTAGAAATGTGTGAGTTATAAATTAAGTATGTAAAGTTTTCACCGTCCATCTTTAGTTTCGCATTTTATTAGCACTGTTAATAACACTTTTTATTTGCAGTTTCTAATGTCGTATTTCACACTCAAAGGGTTGATGTCTACTTCCCTACACTGCAAATCGGGCTTGGTGGTCATCAATCTTTCGCGCACTACATCATTTGAAGTGGCTGGTAAAGCGACAGTAAGATGCTGTTATTGAGACCCATAAGACCCCTAGTGCTGTCGTGCAACGGCTTAATAAGGCCCCAAAGAGTGCCGTGAAAAATCGTTAAATGAAGCCCAGTAGGCGTGGCCCCAGCTAACAGAAAAATTTAATTAAAATGCATGCAATTAAGCCTTTACAAGGCTGCGATTACACGAATGGTGGCGATCGTATTTATAGTAATATTTGTGTGCCTGAATAGCTGAATTGGAAAATTGTTTAAGTACAAGTATTTAGTGGCCAAATACACAGTGGCCAAATCATTCTAAGCATGACCAGAGGCCATTACTGAATAGTTTTCCTGTTCATTTTTTCCGCTTTAATTATCACATTAGCGGAGAGTATTCCAGATTTCAACGCCCCTGTCCGCACCGAGATCGCTCGCTTCGTGGCAGGCCCATGTGCATGCCTAGGGCCCTGCATAGCTATCTCTATGAAAATAAAAGTGTATCGACGCCGAATTCAGACTGAAATACAGACTCTGCTCTTTTGCTCGACGGGTTTGGCTCTCTTCACAGCGTTTGCCGCACTTCAACCAGCTCTTGGGCCTGATGCGCGCGTCCCGAGTTTTCAGTTTCGTTCATGACTTCGGCGCGGTAGGCAGCAAAATCAGCAACAGCGGCAGCAGCAGCAGCAGCTACAGATATATAGCCACAGAGCCACACAAAAACGATATCACTTTGTGCTCTTTTGTTACGTGTACCCTTATACGAAACCAAATAAACGAATAAAAAAAGAGTTAAATTATAAATCCAATTACGTGTTTTACCTGCGCTCATCGTCGTTGTCGTCGTCGTCTCCGTTGTCGTTGTCGTTGGCCGGTGTTGTCGTTTTCATTTTCGTTTACGCCCGTTGTGCCGTGTCCACGTTGTGCGTCCGTCGTTTTCGGCCGTAGACCCGAATGGGCCAAACAGCTGTTAGCGTTACAACTGTCAAGCCGTCAGACACCAAGCCAACAACAAAGAGAAAATAAAAGAAAAACAGAAAGAAGAGCAAGTGCCCGTTCGCGCCTAATATGAAGTCTTAGTTCGTTGCCTAAGTCTTTTGTTTTCGTGCGGAGGCGCATGCGAATTTGTGCGAACAGCGAGATACAAGCCGAAAGCAGAGCAGATACATATCGACCATAAACAAGACAGTTTACTGGAAACCAGTTGTGCAACTGCGATACGAATATTTCATTTTACCATCGACCAGCATCCCTTGCATCCGCCGCAGCCGCAAAATGGCGCCGAAGAAGGAGGCAACCTTGGGCCAGCAGCAGGAGCAGCAAAGCCCGCAGCCCGTGATGGACTTCGAAAGGATAAAGCGACACTTCAGCTGGTCGGACCCCAGTGCCATGTGAGTCAGCGATACGAGTTTTAGCCATGCATTCAACGGCCCCTGTGATGGCCCATAAAAGTAGTCATTAAGTCGCAGGGGAACCCGAAACGGAACTAACAGCTGCTGTTCCATCTGCGAATCACCTCGAGTTCGTAGGCACAGTTGTTTTCCAACTATACCCTAGGCATCCATAGTCACAACGGCACAACAAAAAGTGGTTTGCTCGAGGTCATCGTTCAAGAACATTATCGTTTCGATTGTCTAGAGAGGCGTGTTTTATTGCCGTTCTTTGAAAGGCGCACATTGCATAACCCACTCACACGTGCTTTCTGTTATTTATTTTCGAGCCAATAAATCGATGAGAAGTTGAGAAGTTGTTTATCGGTGCGCCTTGCCGATCATTGAATAATTAAGTGAGACAAAGCAAAAATCGCACTCATTACCGTGCAAGCCAGGAGGAGGGTGAGAAGGAGCTTGTTTTTGGAATGCAAACGTGAATGACACTTGAATAGGGCGGGGTGCATGAGGCACCGAGTCGCAGTGCATTGCCCAAGGCTTGGAGAGAAATGTAAATTCCGGGCACTCATAGGAGGGCCGGGATGATCAATAATCATCGTCGTCGGCAAATTTCCAATTCAGCAAAGCCTCAACTATGTGTGTATATTTGCAAACATCGCGTCATGCTTATTAAGCGCTGAGCCTTAATTGCATTTGCTAAGCAACTGTGCAGAGCCATCATAATGTGACGAGTGAAATTCGCAATTACATAAAAACGCTTTAAGGTAACAAATTCGTAACAAGCTATTATGGCAAAGGCGTACTGCTAAGCACTAGCCGACGAGCCAACTAAACGCCGCCGAAGGCTTAAAAATAGAACCCAGGGTCGCCGTCAATGGGGCGATGGTACCGAAGACGCAACGGCTGGCTGGCTTTCAGCACTTCGGCTTTAATTCAACTAATTGCAAATTTCAATAATTTCCCCTGCCACAAATCGGACACAATAAACGGGCAAACAAATGGGGTTTTGTGCAAATTAACGTCCATCATTATCGTCACCATCTCCGCGAATCGGCTTCAACTGGGCGATTTTTGCTGCCGTCTGGACTATAACACATCCGGCACATCGGTCGATTGGCACGATGTGTGAAAAATTATGTTGGCCATAGCTCAATACAATTGTACTCACTGCACGGCCTCCGGTCGGATGAGGTGTGTGTGCTCAGCCCGTGCGAAACTCTCTGCTTTATGTAAATAAAAATTGGCCATTCATTTATGTTGAGTTTCTTCTTTCGATCGGTTTGTGAATGACATAATATGGGCGTCCAAACATGCGATACCTGCGAGAGCTGTGCTAACCATGGGTGTAACCCAGAGTGGATAAAATTGTATTTGTATTTGGCCGAGCCGGATGATAAAATAGTTTCCCCGTATGTTACAGATACAGATTCTGCCTTTGTTTTGTTTTTGTTTTTTTTCGCTTTCTTTAAGACCACACTCTATTAAACTACAATATATTAATTATTTAAGTTTCTAGCTTTGGATTATAATATGGAACCACGCTCCCTTTGGAAACGCCACTGTATTCATTTTAAAGATTAGCATCCGAATAGGGCAATGTTGTGCGTCGGGTCTAAACCGATCCCAATGACGTCGTATGCTTGTTTTTAACGGTATTTCTCTATTGGCCTTTATTATACAATATCCACCTGACAATCGGCTACGTCACTTCCGCATGAACTAGTTCCCTTGTGAGAGGAGTCAAGGTATTGGGAAATCGACTCGGTTTCCCTTCGTTTCAGCCAACACTCAGTCACAGTTGCCTGCCAGTGCCTGCTGACGTGCTGTTAATTGTCTATTATTGCTCATATCTGTTGTTTGCGGCCGATTTATATGCCAGAGCGCTTGTCATGGCTATAGCATGCTTTAAAATAAATTCCTAATGGGCGTACAAAAAAGTGCATCAACATTAATCAATCTATAGACGGCAATCACTGCACCCGACTGAGCAATTATTCGAATTTTTAATGTCTCAATATTTGTATTTCTCTTGCGTGCTATGACAATAACTCGTCGGTTCTAAGAAAAGCTTTTCTTTGTTGTTTAGTGCTCAAAGCGTATATTTGAGCTTTAAGCCATACACGAAACCTGGCTTAGGCTTTTAACAAGCTTATTCAAGCTTTAAAATGCAAGCGCAAAAGCTGACTGCTACAGCACTTTGGCAGGTGTAGGCCTTAAATATTTTTTTTTGCTTTTTGAGTCGTTACACACTTGATTAGTAGCATTAACAAATTAAGAAAAAAGCTGTCAAGACTTGAGCTCAATAACCAGTTGATTGACCATTCAAAATGATTGCCTACTATTTTTCCGCCGTGTTCTAATTGACTTCAAAGGTCATAGCGAGGAAATTAGTAGCGTTTTCGTTAGTAGAATATTCCATTAAAAAATTTTGAGAAACAATGTCTGAAATTATTATGAACTTTAGGCTCAACCATTAACTTCAATTCTCATCGTAGAATGAGCGGAGTCTGCTGGGAGTTGTTTGCCCTGAAAGGCCACAGAATTTTCAGGGCAAATCAGAATACGAACAACAATAAAGATTCAACTATAATGAGATCTGACGATTGAAGATTTATTTCCGCAATGCGCGAATGTCACCGGCTTTTGCTTTCTTAGTAGCCTGACGAACTTAAGAATGGCCTCTGAATTACGACAGCTGAACCCAATTCAGACTTTCAGCCTTTTCGTGTCACGTAGCTTTAGAGTGATTGTCCTCAATAAAGTCAGTCTCATAAATTTCCGACAAATCGTCGGGATTTAGGATCGTTGTTTTCCTCGATCTGACAGTTAGGTCACCGCTTTTGGAGGCACCTTTTAGGCACAAGTACTTTCACTCGCCACAGTGCAAGAAGCCATAAGCATTGTCTTAGAGCAGCAGCTTCGGCGTATTTGCCCGTAGCATTAACAGCAATTTAGCCTGCCTGCTAATTGGCTTGAAATGTAGTCGAAACAGTCGAATAGGTGGCCAACAGACACAAAACATTGCACAATGCGGCCAATCAACTTGGCAAAAATCTGACTCGAATGCCGTGCATTGTGTGCCAAAAAGTTTTACTTTTCTTTCTGTAATTATACATAGATATCCAAAATGTTGAACCCACTCGAACGCTCGACTAGCTTTTGCCTACCACTTGATTTAACTTTTTTCACTCATTCGCCAGTTTACAAGGGACCTTGACACATTTGGGCGGGTGTTTCTTTCGTGTGGCTTTGGTCAAAATCTTCACAAATTATTCAAATCCAAAGACGAGTCGCGCTGGATTTACATCAAAGGCCAGCTTCATTTCATATTCAAAGTGGACCAAGCAATTACAGCGAAGATAAGCAAAAACAAATGAAGCGTTTGCGATTTCGTCGATCTCGTTTTTTTGTTTGCGCATCAACTATACTCGTACATATGTACATGTGTACAGTCTCTAATTGTAATTAATTAAGCTGCAACTGTAGTCGCTCAAGAGGCATTAAACGACTCAACTCCCAGTTGCAAGAATTGCATAATATTTGGCAAGCCGCGAAAGAAACAACTATTTGATCGCTGAAAAGCTTGGTGGCACCCGAAACGAAGCTTTACACTTTATTGGGTTTAACCGGCATTGAGTAAATCTTCTATGCAACGCATGTTCCTTGCGATAAGGGGTAAACTTATATACTCGTACCTTCAGATCTGTAAAGCATCACAATAAAATTATAATTGAAATTTTACAAATTATATTTATGTATATATGTACTTAGATTACAGGTGCCTGTTGACAGGGTATGCACATTGTTGTCAAAATATTTTTGATCTAAATTAACAGCCGAGCCGATCTAGCCATGTCCGTCCGTTCGTCTGTCGGTATGTCCTTCCGTCTGTATATATGAATACATCTTTCAGATATAAAGGAAGTTGACATTTCTGGACCCACGAGGTTATTTTAATATTACCTTATTGTGTTTTTATTTTGATTGCAGAGCTTATTGGCATCAAACATTAAAAGAATTTTAATATCCTTACTAAAATAGCACGAATTATATGCATAACAACAAAATTATATTTAATATCCGAACACGATCGTGGCAAGTAGCCCTTGTAAAATCTTTAAAAAAATACAACCGTTTCAAGACCCCCTGAGGTCGTAAAAGGCGTAACCGAAATAGGTGATTAGGACACAGCACGATGAGCGAGCGGAAAACGAGTTTCAAGCGAAAGGGAAATTTTATCGCCGAGTGCAATCCGTTTTACGAGCCTTAAACATTGAGCGGACGCTGTCTTGTCTCGTCGCTGGCGATGCAATTAATTTAAAGCCAGGCTTCTGCTGCCGTCCAGTCTGGAATCCACTGCCGCTGCAGCTTCCCAGCTCCCAACGAACTTCCTCCTGCGCGCATCGCGTACGACCTTGTGCTAGTTTTCACAGAAACACAACGAAACAGAGGCAGAGCCAGAGCCAGAGTCTGAGCGAAATGAAATTGTATGTCTTTGAATGGGAGACTGACTGGGAACGGAATTGACGGGGCCATAAAGGTGGCATCAGGTCAACAATACGAAAATGTGCACATCGCACATCGCGAAAGAAATCCAAACAAAAGGCCAAAACAGACACAGGCATAGAGACTCTAAGAGTTAAATTAATGTTATGGCAAACTCCGAAATGTTGTCAACCAATTTCTTCAATAGTTTGTTGCCATTTTCGCTGGCGATGGTCTTGTAAAACCCGCTGCTGCACTTGTTGCTTTTCAAGCTGTTTCTGCTGTGGTGTTGCTGTTCTCGCTTTTCCGAGCCGAAGTCAACAAACTTGTCCAAGGTATTGTTGTTGCTTGCGCAGCATGACTAGCAGAAAGCCGAAAAACAAAGAAACAACCACAAAAAGTTGGTTAGAAAATTGGAAGCTAAGTTTGTTTTTGATTTGATTTCGTCTGCGCGCAGGCGCCTTCCATTAGTACAACAACCGAAACAAAGCTGTTTCGAAATTGGCATAAGACCGAGGGCCGCCCCTGTACAGCTTTCCTTAGATCGACCAAGAGAGCACAAATCCATCTGGCCAAAAACCTCGCAGCAAATTAGCTGAAAGCCGAGGCGCTCGTTTGATGGCGGACATTATGAGTCAAAAACGCATTGCCACATGGCCCAATTAATGAGGAGCAGAGCTGGATCGGACTTTTCAGGGCTCATTAGCACGTTGCTTGTCGTACTCCTGAAACCGTGTCAAGTGCGACCGCGACGGCGACGCATTTTGTTTATTTGTTTCTCGATATTGTGTGCGTATGTTCGCGGGAATTGCTTGTATTTTAGTTGCAATTATGGCCATTGCACCGGCAACGAGGATGTTTACAGGCCCATCAGTCAGCCGAGAAATCGCTTTTTTGCGATTCATTAAGTCCCGACTGACAAGCCCCGCAGGCGCATCGCAAGCTGCGGTAAGTAAGCCGTACGTTTATATTGAATTCAGATTCGGACAATAGATAGCCGACTCCGGGAATGCGCATGACGGGCAGATATTATAATGTATGTTGTAGCAGGCGACCTTGCCAAGTTAATTGCCGCTTAATAGCAAAGAAACCAAATGTAAACCGTGCGTCGAAAAATCGAATCGGTATTTGTATCAGCAGGTTGGCCGTTGACCAGCTGCTTAAGATGTGCGAGCGCGATTTGTTGCAACACTCGGTCGGTTTGATGGCACATTTGCCCAGAAAGACACCCACAGGCTTGAGTAGCTGTGCATTTTCAATGTCAGCGTTGCGCAAAGTGGACAGTGTGGACTGTTTCACCTTCTTCTGCTCTGGCTACGTTTTCCTCCGATTCAGCAAACGCCCTTAGTCACGCCCTTAACGCCGGTTTGTTAATTTTTTCTACTTTTTCCATCGATGACATTGAAATTGTGCAATAGGCAAACAACCAAATGTTAATACAGACATGTTTATTGACTTGTGGTTTGGTCTATGAGCAGCCTGCTCGTCCATCAATCACAAATTCATTCTTTTTGGCACATAATAATGGCAAGTATGGCACAGCAAAACATCGCACTGGCGGGTAGCTGCGAAAATATGTGAATCCCTTCAAGTAATCCAGGTATTGCCGCGAACTTTGGTCGAGTTGTTTGTCTTACATAAACTGCAAAGTAAAGCGAAGCAGCAAATCCCAATTAAAAGTGCTTAGGAATGTTAATGAAATTGCAATCGCAATTACAGTTCATGAAGTCCACGAAGCCAAATGAAGCCATTAACTGATCTGGGAGCTGGGCTGCAGTGAATGGGCTTTTGGTCTGTAAGGGCTTTTGCAATTCTGGTCGTCCAAAAACCGACAAAAAATGAGAAGAGAGGCCAGAAGCGCCGAACAGCGCCAAGGTCGCCAAAGCATTGCGCAAGAGTTTAAACGTCACAACAACTATGTAAAAAAGTGGGAAACGAAGAAAAAACCCAGAAAGCAGGGCCCTTTTGAACTGTTTGATGCCCCCTTCTTGCCCGAAGGTGAACTGGCCGAAAGCTGCAGCGGAACCAGGAGCGAAGCCAACAAACCTGGCCGGTTGCCCGTTCGCGCTCGTTCCACAAGCTGCCACAAGCCACTCAATTGCCACCAAGTTGAGTTGAATGAACAAGTGAGTTTGAGTGACTGAGTGAGCCGAGCCGGTCCGAGCTGGGCTGTGAGCGAGCACAGGTGCTTCAGTATTGCTGGGGCTTCGTCTAGCTTTTAGTCAAGTTTCTGGCAGCAAGTCGGCCGCAGGTCCAACTTTTACACGCGTTTCCCACCGTGCTCGAAACACACGTGCGAAATTGCAACAGCTCCGCTCAATCTCAATCTCAATATCAATCTCGGACTCAATCTCAATCCCGATCCCAATCGCCGTCTCTTTCATTGACAAAGTGTAAAGTGCAAAGCTAGCGAAGTCGACGCCGACGCAGCGCCAGCGCCTCAGCATCAGATCTACTCACTCGGCTTGGTTCAACTCGGTTCAGCGCAGCTCTGTTTAGCTCTTGGCCACCATCGGGCAGTCAGTCTTGGTCGAACCGTTCAACGCAGCGCAAGTGGCTCGCAACTTGCTCGGGATCCGCGATTATTGGGTAAACCTCAGCCCCGACATCGAGCGTTTCCGCCAGAGATTCGAACTTCAGCTTAACGGATATCAGCGAGGTCCACCGCGACCGCGTTTGTGACCCAAGTCTATCGATTGGCAGGACTCCAAAGTGGATTATAAACAAGAGTGTGCGGCTCGGCAAACCAATTTAGAACGCGCCTTGTAAGTGTGAATTAGCTGATCAAACAAATCATTGGCCGGACTTTTTGGGGACTGGCCGCAATGGCCCGCACACGTTTCAGGAAATCACTGACCAAACAGGCCAAAAAGGCAGGCAAACAAAACGTTATCGCATTGAGGCAAACAACAGCGTCGCGAGTTGGAAAGAAAAGTATTCTTTACAAAGCAGAACAAAAAACAAATGGCCGCTTGACAAGTACTTTTGTTCGCGAACTTCCACATCGTCAACGAAATCCACATCATCAATAACAAAGTGCTGCCTCCGCCTCGGGCCCCAGTGTCCCCGGGCCGGCTTCTCTTTATTCAGAAGGTTCAAACGCGTGTGCTTCGCACTTGGCATACAAATGGCTCTGACAGATCGTCATCGCGGTTAGAATGTCCACGTTTAGCTCCAAGTTGCGCCAACTCCAATCGCAATACTGCTACGCTTTCCGGCGAAGCGGGGACCCCTCGATCGTTTGTATTGCACAAAGAAAAGTGCAAAATGCGGCCATAATTTCAGTCATTACCTGGATTTCATGTTGTGTCACTTATGCAGCAACTCGGGTGCCGATATTATCGCAATGCACTTTGCGTAATTTCGGTTTTATTGATTGCTCGCTTAGGGCTTTCGTTTTCCTGGGTCCAGTTTGGGGCTTATTGTTCAAGCACCTTTCTGAACATCTGAAAATGCCATCGCAAACAGCTTAAAACGAATCTGAACCCACGACCCCCCGGCCAGTTTAGTTAATAGCTACTTGGAACCTTAGATCATCACATTTCGCCCTGTAGTCTAGCGCATGGCGTGTGTTTTTAAATTAATGGCTAACTTTCAGCATCGCCCATTTGTAGAATGCAACGCAACCGACGAAGTCTCCCCGGGTACATGTTAGTCGTATTTTGTTCAAGTTAATATCGCTCGATTTGCAATTCGAACAAAGTTCAGAGCAATTATGGGCTGTGACTTTTTGCATTTTCATTGCACAAGCACAGGCTCCGGTCGTAATTGGTAGAAAAGCGTAATAATAATAACAATTATTAAGAGTGCTTATGTCTTGCGATAAACTGCATTCATTTGTATTGTGTGCACCCGGAGACCTTCGCGGAGGGCCCTGAAATTAGTTGTCAAGGTTTCTCCACTCCACTCTGCCTTAGTCTGCTCCCCGCCCCGTGTGCATTTCCGAACTGTGCAGCATTTTAAGTATAAACTTGAACTGGTATTTCGGACTTGGGTTTTTTGTTGTACTCGTATCTGTATCTGTTGTATCTGTCTTTCTTTCTGCGATTTTGGCCCTCTCATTCTCTTTTTATCACGTCGCGGCTATGCTCCGCGTAGAGTTCAAGGTGTCGCCAGCGGCCAGCAACAGCACGATTCGGCGACAGCTGCGGTCGGATCGGGGTGCTATAGACATGATTAAGCCGTAAAATCGGTGCGACATTTAATTAATAACAAGGCAGCGCCGCCTATTAAGCCAAAGCTCCTTATATTATATAAGTAGCTGGCAGAACTCTAGCATCCGATATGATCGTTGGATTGTTTAAGTAATTGCGAATAATTTACATTGCCTTAATCGATTTTAAATCAACGTATACTTCCCCCTGATGATTGCCCTGAGCGGCACATCCAGCTCAATTAGAAATAAACTGGGCTTAATGGTTTGGCTCATATGATTTGTAACACTGACTCGGCCTTCCCAATTAACTACAAAAATCTTTTAATCACTCAATAAAGTCAAACAATCTCAAAAATCTTGGCAGTTGGTGGGAACTTGATTGAAAACTAATAATTAAAGTCGAAAACATTTGAAATGTAGTAGCAAGAAAGCTCTTTCCGTGGCAGCAGTCCCATTTGTCGCCGTTCCCGTGACCCCTTCTGACCTGTGCCTCCTCCCCCCGGGATTGTGCAACAGTGAGAGACACAACAATTGAGAAAATTAAATATTAATTAAAGCAATCAGGCATTCTCTTTCGAGTTTCGCCAGGAATCGGGTTGTCGACTGGCATCGCACTCCGGACTGGTTTGTGCCGCAACTAGAGCAGTCCGTGTGGGACTGGCCAATCGATACCTGTGAACGCTGCTTGTGAATCGATTAGGTTCGTTGTAAAAGCTGTAAAAAGTGAGCCAATCAACCCAATCCGTCTGGATTATCTAACCACCGGCCGTGCTTGGTGCTAGCACTAGCACCGTGCGGGGGAGACCACTGAGACCACTCGGCCGTTTATTTTTGGCCACTGGCTTCAGAAAAGTCTAAAGACCTGTTGCAGAACCAGTTGTGGTGCAGCGACCGGCCGACTGGTTTGCCATTTGCAGAAATGCCCAAAAGCGCCGAAGAAGTGGCTGCCGCAACTGGAAAACTGTGTCGCACACATGGCCACCAGTGCACACGCACACGTGCCTGGAATTATGTCATCGGAAAAGCCAGGCGAAGAAAATGAAAATGGCCTGCTAAAGCGAAGCAGGCAGAAGACTTGTTGGCCATAGAGATCGAGAGTGGACAGCGTGGACAGTACACCTGTCAAGGCAGTTCTATGCTTTTGGGGGCCGCCTTAATGTCTGGCACATGTCTCTGTCGTTGGCAGCGGCTTTTGGCCAGCGACGCGCTTGCTTAATGCCCCACACGTAGCCACATGAGTATGTGAGCCTCATAAAGAGTTTTAATGTTAATCAAGAGGCCTAAATGGGCTTTCCTGTCTGCAGCAACTGCGCGTCACAGCTGCTGAAAAGTCGTTCGGCGATTGCATTCAGATTGCCTCATTGAAATTTAAATTGTATATGAATAAACTTATTCATGCATTGTCTGAGCAGAGCTGAGTCGAGCAGAGCAGTGTCTGCAGCTGCTTAAATGCTTTCATGCTCGAGCAACCTGCTGATTGCCCAATGCGCGGGGAAATACCACATTGGTCTCAAACAATTCACTTAAAATCTACTTCGGTATATGTATGTCTGAAAGCATACACACAAGTTTCCCAATATGCTCCTTCACATGTTTACTCGATTGGGATGACTCATGCGGAGGCTGTCATTTCGATTCTCATTAAGCACTGCGATGACGCACTTGGAGGCAGCTGGAGAAAACTTTCCGCTGCAAGCGGAAATCCCCGGAAAGCCATTGCATGCTAACCAACCAGCCGCTGCTGACCTTGGCAACGCACTCGACATGCAAACTAGGCATCAGCGAATCGGATGCCAAGAACTCGATTGTTTTCGCAGCCTATACCTGTTTGTTTTGATAGCCAAAACTTCGATACATCTCCAGGCAGGCGGAGAGTCATGTCCGAAAACAACTGAGCCCCAATGTCAAATGCGTACATTGCTTTCGGGGCTCAATTATTGTTATTATAACTATTGCCATCGCTGTTGCTGTTGTTGCGCTGAACTAAGCGGCTTTCGGTCCGTTCACACATCGAACTGGCGCTGCGCCTTCTTAGGAAACACGCAGTTCACAGTTTTCTTCGGATCGTATAAGGCTCTGCAGTCGTACAAGCACAAGTACTTGTGTGTGGCATGACTCGGCTTAATGTTTGGACAAAACCAGAGGCGAACACCGCAAGGTGTTGATTGTATAATGGGATTTGGGTATCGATTTGATGGGACCGCAAGCAATATCCAACGGAGAATGTAATTCAGGGGCGAAATCAGCTTTCCTGTCAAATCCTGTTTTCACTGCCAATCAGCTCCCATTCTGGGGCCGGGCAAATCTTCTTAAGAGTCACAGCGCGTCATTGATAAATTCTTGCCCATCCCAGTCCATCTGTTTGAACAATCATTTGTGATGACTGACCAAAATTCCGTAGCGATCAGCGTACAACATGACGTATGCGCAATGGACAGCGAGCGAGGGGAAGAAATATAAACCGGTGCCCAAACACGATGCAAATACAAGGCACCAACTCAAGTCCGGCCAATGTATAAATCAAACAACAATTTACGCTCAAACATGATTATTATTTATGCATTTCAGCAATGTGTGCCTGAAACACATAAAGCACAGCTTCACCTCTACCTGGGCCAAAAGATTGCAAAAGATCGGCTTCAGCCTGCCCGGCAGCGAAGTAAAAGTAAACGCTTAACAAAGTAACTAGCATTAGACAAAGGCAAATAAAGCACAAGAAACAAACAGTGAGCGGTAGGCAAACGCAAACAAAGCAACACCCACAACCGCCAGAGCCCAAACAAGTAAAATGCTGATATCAACGTAAGTAAATTCGAGAGTTAAACGTGCGGGGATTACGGCCATAAATTGCAATCAAAGCGCGAAACAAACGCAATACAATTTTTGGGTTTTTTATTTTTACTTTTCTCTCCTGACCCACTGATGTTGACCCACTTGTGTTGGGTTCGATTGCTGGCCTATCAGTCAGCCATTGGCTAGTGTTTCAGCTTTTGTTTCAGTTAGTTTCCTGCTGTCAACGCCCGATCTCGGCTTTAACACTTGTCGCTCCATTAACATTGCATAAGCCGGCCTGTTGCCTTTGATTTGACTTTTCCAGCGTTTCGCCCTTTGCGGCTCTCCAGCTTTGGCCGTATTTTCAGTCTCGTTTTCTGTGTTTGTGTCTTTCCGTTTCTTGCCCCTGCCTTTGCATATTTGCGAGACGGGCTAAGCGAAAAATACGACCGCATTTCTCAGCGGGGCGAACAAGTTTCCAGCTTGTTGTAATTATGTCAAATTCCAAAAGGCTCATTGCATAATCGCAGGCCGTATCAACTCCATCGCCGTCGCGATTGCCCATGCGAATTCATCTTCTGGGCGTCATCTCATCTTCGCTCATTCCACCACCGCCACTCGAGCAGCTCCAAACCGTCTCGGGGCCGGGAATCTCCCGCAGACAAGACCGGAGATTTATGTGACATCCCAATGACTTCCTCGTCGACGCAAGAATAGAATACCATAATTGTGGGCGGTACAGCAAAAGCCGATTACACGACATTTTCATCTTCCGTGTGGGGCCTCTTGCAGTGCGCGGCTGAGAGCTGGAATGGAAATTAAATCGAATTGGAATTGGAATTCCCCGCCCGAAAGTCTGGGCCCTAAGATCCGATCGCTCGTTCGTTCCTTGGGGATCGGCGTGCTTAAAATTCAGAGCTCATTGCCTGCGCCATCGATGCGTGACAGGCTCCCGACAGAAGCTCTCGGCGCGGAGCCAGGAACAGTTCAAATGCCGCGAACGGTGTTGTTTTTAGCCAGCATTCCGTGCCTCTCTCTGGGCTGATTGCCGGCGATTAAGCAGCTCAATCATCATTGAAATCGCATCACGAAATGCATTTTTAGGCCTTTGGCGTTCGGCTTTATATTTAGCTCTGTTGTTTAGCTTCTCCCCTAAGATTTGGATTTGCGAAGCGGTTTTGAGTGTTGTGGTGACCTCACTGCCTGGTGCTTCGGTGGGAGTTACTCTGAACTTTGTTTGTCTCCCTTTTCCATTTTATTTAGCTTTTTTCTTGGCTCTCCGCCACGTTAATTACACCCGGCTTGCATTCTAAAGTCCACACATTTCAGACTGCCGGGCCAAAGGGCGGCGGAAAAGAAAATGTGCCAGTTACGGCGAAGTAATGCCATAAAGTTGTCTAATTTCGCGAACTGGTTGGGGAGGAAATGACGCATAAAGTTGTTAAAGTTGGGATAGCTACACCCAAGTCGAGTGATTTTCTGTTGACAAGCCCATTGGGTTTCCCACGCCCTAGGAAAATTGGCGGTGAAATAAATTTGTGACAGCGATTTAATATTTAATTAAATTATCAATAAGTCAGTGTTTACAAAAGCACCGTCAGCAGGCCCAAATTTCCAACCATAAATGTCAAGCTCGGGCAAACCAAGAGAGGAGACAAAAATGTCGGTTGTTGTCATTATAAAAAACTACCTGCGCTGACCTTGTCCATTGTTGACTGTGCGCACATGGGTATACACACCAGCGAGCGCATTGATTTACGCAACCCGCGAGTGTTCGTTGTTGGCAGTTGCCTCTTGGCTCTTGGCTGGTGGCTCTTTGGCTGTGACTAACAGTACGCAAATCAAAAGACTCAGGCAACGAACTTGAAACACATTTCGTCAACGCGTCAACGCCTGGAGTTGCAGCATGACATTTCTGGGTGCGTTTCGAATTCAGAATCGGATTCGGAGTGGCCCAGCCCCTGAAATATGCAAATATTTGATAGGCCGCATAATAAAGCCACTTAATTTTCCCTGCAAACCCGCTATTTGAGGATGTTTACTCGCCTCTTGTCCATTGGGCAACCCGCATCCCATCGGCCCGCATCGGATCGCATCGCACCGCATTTCATCTCGTCTCGTCTCGTGCCATAAAAAAATGCAAATATTTGCTTCAAATTGACTGTTTATCTTAACGAGAAGTAACGCAATCGATTAGCAAAACTCGAGGCAGCCGAACACAGAAAACCGAAAACCAATAACCAAAAACCGAAGCCAAAACGCTTTCGAAATCGACATCAGCGACTAAGGCAGCAACATCGGCGATCGAATGCGTTCAATCAATGACCTTGAACTAGTTTCCCCCTCCAGCATTTTATTTATTTATCTGTCTATCTATCTTTAGTTTTTTTGGAGTGTGTTTCGTTTCTCGTTTTCTGGTATGACTTGCCCGTTTGCCATCGTTTGCTAACGATATAAACACCCCGAAAAATACGTTACCGCTGGCAGTCAAAATATGTTAAAAAGGTGCGAATGTGATTAATTGCAGGCAATTATGGACTTTCTTCGTCTGGTTCGGGCTGCTCCAAACCGTGGCTAACAATGCAGCTAACCTTGACCCAAACCGGGAGCTTTTTCCCACCAAAATGTTTGTGTTGCGATGCCACACTGACGGTGCGTGCAGGGGTCGCTGGACTGGCTAAAAACTGCATGGGAAATTGCATAATGGGCGATGCCAATGCAAATGCAAACGGTGTGGCGGCATGGCAGTTTGCATATTTGCTTAACGGCTGACCAACTTAGTAGTGGATGGCTGTTGGGCAATCCATTCAGCCAGAGCTGGTCGGACCAGACCTGGCCTAAACCGAAAACAGAAATCCGAAAACCGAAACCCAAAAACCAAACCGAATGCTGAAAACCATTGCGGCTCTATTGCGATTTGCTCTGTCTGTGCGCATTCACCTCGCCAATACTTGGCTAAAACTTCGCTGAAACTTCGGCCGAGCGAGCAAGTGGCCAAAAAGCGCGTTGGGTAAGAGACGTCTGCGAGTGCTCAAAGCCTCTCGGGGTGTGCTGGTGTGCGAGAGTATCTGTGAATATCGAAATGAAAAGTGTTGCCAAGCTAGTCCAACGTTGTGGCCGTATGCTCTTTGCTTTTTTGCAATGTGTGCCGCTGACATGGTTTTAATGCCGAATCAATGAAGCATAGGCCATCCGCTGCTACACTCTTGCTGCTGCCGGTTTAGATGCAAATGTGATCGATAGTTATGCAAATCCAATATGCGACAACAGGAAGCTGCTAATAGTCAACGTTAATAAAGCTAAAAGCTCTAGTACCTGGCATAAGCTAATCCATCGAAATACCGCAGTATTTTAGCACTAAATTGCAAAAACGAGTGCTTGGAGTTTTTTTAATTTCGTTCTTCCCGATCAGAATAGGAGATATTACGTAACAGTTTATCGTGATTACTTCTGCGACGTTATTACAACTTTGTATTATTGTGATTTCAAAGAAAATTAATTCCAGTAAAGGCCATACAGGCCAGAACAGTTACATATTACTTTGAATACCTTGAGCTGGCATCGGCACGTTGTATTTATAGAGCAACTTCCACTTGGATCCACCTTTAAAAGTCATTTAAATAGTTACTTATTCCGAATTTATGCCATTTAATTGCAGCATTTCCACAGACTCCGCCATGACCGCCACAAACAGCGATGGGGGCACACAGCCCAACGCCGTGGCTGCTTGGGGCGCCCCCGCCAACGGACCCCGGAACACACAGGCCGCCGTGTCTGTGCGCCACGCGTTCAAGGCCTACGGAAAGAAGAAGAACGCCAACCAGGTGCTGAACAACCTGAACATGACAGTGCCCAAGGGAACGATGTGAGTACTGTGCGAACAGGTCATCAATAAAAGTGAAATGTTGACGTCTCAATTTAGCGAGTTCATAAAATAGAAACGGCGAAAGTAATTAGCACTCAATTCCTGACCGCCCTGCTTGAGTAATTGCCGAGCTGGGGTCGGAATCTGAATCTGAATCTGAATCTGAGTCGATTGCTCGGAGCTTGATGCGATTTCCTTGTGGATCTGATTTAATTGCACGGCCACAGATCTCCCGCAGAGGTCACTCGTCGATGCTTGGCCGTTTAATTGTGTCTAATACGAGTGTATGTAACGTTAGCCATGTAATATGGCAAACCAGTTAGCGCGGACTTGTAAGTGAAACGGCATTTTTGCATGTTAATGCGAGGCGGCTAGCGAGGGTCGTTGCGAAAGTTCTCGTCGCCGCTGAGTGACTACTCGGATCTGTTCCCAATTAAGCGACTTCCCAACTGACGTCAATTGCGCGGATAATTCTACACGTCTCATCAATTAAAAAGGAAACCATTCGTATTCCAGGCAGTGAGATTATGCGCCAGTACCGCAAATAAACCAAATACCCCCGCAATATTGATCGGTTATCAGCGCCTTCTCGGTTATTGATTATTGAAACGATATTTGGATGGGTTCGATTTGTTTGCCCGTTTGTTTGGCGACTCCTCGGGCGGACCCACGTCCATTGTCTATCGCCGTCTCTGTTGTGGCACATGCGCCTAATTGACGCTCCCCCCACCAACGCCCCTCGAAAGAACCCCCATATGAGTCCGTGAATTTTTTGGCAAACATTTAGGGGCCATAAAATCAAGTCGTAAATAAAGTTTTTTCTTTTATTGGCCGCCTTTGGCATTGATATGGCCTCAGCGCAGATACGTTATTAAATTTTGTTTGTCTCTGCTTTTTGGCATTCTGAGTGAGTGATTTATGGCTTGAATAAAGGCAGAGGCCCCCACTCAAGTTAAGCGTAACGGCATTTAATTCTACCAAAGGCAGGCCGTCAAACCTGGCCATGCGGCCCGCATGCAGTCTTGACCCAGTTTTGGGGCCCGGTTTTGACCTAGGTCAGGTCAGTTAATTCCAAACAGAGCCAAGTCAACGAACTGCTCGCGGCTGGTCAAAACGCGTTCGGCTTTCAAGCCAGTACATTGCCGATTATGCCAATTAAAAGCTGAGCAGCAGTCAAGCAGCCGAGCAGCCGCACAGCTAGCCAGGCGAGCACTCCCCTCCCCGGGACCGTATCCTATTCTCCGGGCTGTCAAATTCGTTAAATGGCACAGCGTGATAATTATTATAATAAATCCAATAACAGAGCTCATCGTGCGACCTACGTGCTGCAATAGTTTGTCAAAGGCCGAAAACAAGGCGGCCCAAGACCGACGGCCAAAACAAACGACAAATAACAAACGAAACTCACCGGGTGATAATCACATAATCGCTGCCATGAAGTTCACCGTGATAATGATAATGCCGATGATGATAGCACTCCACAAAGAGGTGGAGACGTACGACTATTTCTGTTTCTTACATTTCAAGGCGAACATTTCAAAATAGTTCAACTTGAACTGCTGGAATTAACATTGACATCACCGCAGACATGTCGCACTACAGCTACCAATCGCACTCGTGTATCTGGAGAGGCAGCATATACACATGAACTTATGTACATGTAGTATTGTGGCGACAGTTTTCGTGCTGAATTGGCAAAACGTTTTTCTTTCTTTGAGCGTGTTTTCGCGCACTTTTTGCACCACTCTGTCATGGTTGGCTACCTAGTCAACGCTTCTTGACCTCGAGTAATACTAAAGCAAAGTAAAAATTTGAATTCGTAGTTTTAGATAAGGTTGATCTCCACATTATATCCAAAGCTACATATGTATGTTTGCATCGTTTCTTGCCCGCTAGCTATGGACTCCTGGGAGCTTCCGGCTGCGGCAAGACAACACTGCTCTCCTGTATCGTGGGCCGTCGGTATCTGGACTCTGGCGAAATCTTCGTCCTGGGCGGGAAGCCGGGCACCAGAGGCTCTGGAGTGCCGGGCAAGCGCGTGGGCTACATGCCCCAGGAAATCGCCCTGTACGGAGAGTTCTCCATTCAAGAGACTATGATGTACTTCGGCTGGATCTTCGGCATGGAGACCAAGGAGATCATGGAGCGGCTGCAGTTCCTGCTCAACTTCCTCGATCTGCCGTCGGAGAAGCGTCTGGTAAAGAATCTGAGCGGCGGCCAACAGAGGCGAGTGAGCTTTGCGGTGGCCCTGATGCACGATCCGGAGCTGCTGATCCTAGATGAGCCCACCGTAGGCGTGGACCCCCTGCTGCGGCAAAGCATTTGGAACCACTTGGTGCACATCACAAAGGCCGGCCAAAAGACGGTCATTATTACCACACATTACATTGAGGAGGCCCGACAGGCGCATACGGTAAGGGCAACCATAAAAAAAGTTTAACAAAAATTGGTAAAATAATTGTTTAATATTAGTGGAAAGCAGTTCCATTTGTTAAAATTCTTTTTCACTGCATTTTAAAGCATGCTATTTTTTATTATTTTATTCCTTTTAAATTGATTAAGTGCTTTTTAATTTCCCAACAGATTGGCTTGATGCGCTCCGGTCACCTGCTGGCCGAAGAGTCGCCCAGCGTCCTGCTTTCCATGTACAAGTGCATCAGTCTGGAGGAGGTCTTCCTCAAGCTATCCCGCATCCAGAGCCAGAAGGGCGACGTGACCCACGTGAATTTCAGGTAAGGCTCCCGACCAGGGCATGCAGCATGCAGCAAACACCACTATGTGGCTAACCCGACACCCAGAGTCTAATCCACACACCAAATCTGAATCTTTTCCATCTGACACCCGCATGCTCGCTCTCGCAATCGCAATATCTGTGTTCCACACCCCACACATCATCTATATCTGTGGTTATTTTGGGAGTAGTAACAACATATCGTTGCACGCCATGGCCTTCGGCAGCAAGATGGACAAACCCAGCTCCAGCCAGGAGGGCGGCGTGGTGGGCCTCAATTTCCACCAGAGCAAGGAGGTGCTCATCAACGACAGCAACGGATCCATCTATACGGTTTGTTAACGCCCCCGTTCTTGGTATGCCCACTTGCTCAACCTTATCGATGTCTCTTTTGTGTGCTCAGCTGAACCAGGAGCCGTATAGTCCACCGCCGTCGCGTCGCAACAACAACCCCAATGATGAAGAGAGCTGCCAGGACTGCTATGCCAGCCTGTGCAAGGTCACCTCCAAGGGCAAGATCCGGGCCCTGCTCACGAAGAACATGCTGCGTATGTGGCGCAATGTGGGCGTAATGCTGTTCATCTTTGCCCTGCCCGTCATGCAGGTGATCCTCTTCTGTCTGGCCATCGGACGCGATCCGCAGGGTCTTAACCTGGCCATAGTTAACGGAGAGATGAACAACACGGTACGTCGTATTTTTTAATCTATCCCGCTTCATGTGGGAAGGCTTTATTTATGTATTGCTATTTTAGGAAACCTGCTTTTGGGAGGATGGATGCCACTTTGCTAATCTGGGCTGTCGCTACCTAAACCATTTGAACACAAGCGTTGTCAAGACATACTACACGGACATAGAGGACGCCAAGGCAGCGGTCAGAAACGGCGACGCCTGGGGAGCCCTCTACATAAGCGAGAACTTTACGGACGCGTTTACGGCCCGCGCTGCCCTGGGCAGGGACTCGGACGACGAGACTATCGACCAGTCCGAGGTGAAAGTATGGCTGGACATGTCCAACCAGCAGATCGGCGTGATGCTCAATCGGGACATCCAGCTGGCCTACAGAGACTTTGCCATGGGCCTTCTCGGACAGTGCGGCAACAACCCGAAGTTGGGCGATGTGCCCATTCAGTTCAGGGACCCCATTTACGGCACTATGAATCCCTCCTTTACCGACTTCGTGGCTCCGGGCGTGATTTTGACGTAGGTTTTGCTGCTTACCATTTTATAGCCGCCTCATTAACGTTTTTTAATTGTTCAATAGCATTGTATTCTTCTTGGCTGTGGCTCTGACGTCATCCGCTTTAATCATTGAACGTACTGAGGTAAGACCGTATGTAGTGTTTTCACCGCCGTTTCCGCACTTGTGCGAGATGGCTATAAATATGAGACGGGGTCACAGGGCAGGCTCAAAATTATTCTGGTTTTTAACGACAATCCCATTTTGCTGTGATGTACATCTGAAAGAAGCAAATATTTGCAGTGTCCTGTTTTGGGTTAATAAAATGATGTACGTAAGCATTTTTATAGCTGTGCTTAGCGTATATTTTAAATGTTTTGTTTTAACTGTTTTTGTCCACATACAATAATTGTTGATTAGATGTGCTTATGAGGCAAAATGTAGCGTTTGAGGATGATGTACAGGTGTGGTTTTATGGTATCCTAAATCCTAAGTGCCCCTTCTGGCCTTGGTTTTGGAATCAATTGAGAATGGAGGTTGGGCACCACACCCCTTGGGCAAAGGTGACTCCAGAGAACAGCTTGCACAGCTCCTTGTCATTGCGTATAGCCAGCTGCAGGTAACGAGGCATGATCCTATTCTTTGGGTTGTCCTTGGCAGCATTTCCCGAGGCCCAGAGAACTTCAGTGGCCAGGTATTCCAAAACGCTAGCCATGTAAATTGGAGCGCTGGTTGCAATGCGATCAGCGTACTTTCCCTCGCGAAGTCGACGATTAATACGATCCACAGGGAACACGACGCCAGCTCTCTGTGCGCGGGTCCTGGATTTTTCCTTTGGATCCGCCCTAGCTTTTTTCTTTTCTTTTCCTATTACATTTGGCTTTGAAGCCTTTCCCTGGCCAGACATTTTTCTATAAGTTTACGTCCTTCAAGTTTAGCACGAGACTCACAAATGTTCAAATGTGTCAAATTTTTCAGGGCCTTCTGGATCGTTCCTGGGTTGCTGGTGTCTCCCCCGGCGAGATCCTGTTCTCGCACGTGATCACCCAGTTTGTGGTGATGTGCGGCCAGACTACCCTTGTGCTCATCTTCATGCTGGTGGTGTTCGGGGTCACCAACAATGGGGACCTCTTCTGGGTGATCGTGCTGACGCTGCTGCAGGGCATGTGCGGCATGTGCTTCGGCTTCCTCATCTCCTCCGTATGCGAGCTGGAACGGAATGCCATCCAGCTGGCGCTGGGCTCCTTCTACCCCACGCTCCTGCTGTCCGGCGTTATCTGGCCCATCGAGGGCATGCCCGTGGTGCTGAGGTGAGTGTTGGCAGGCCGCGCCAGCGAGTCATCCGACATCCTAACAATCTTTCACCATATACATCCGCAGATACATTTCGCTATGCCTACCGCTGACGCTGGCCACATCATCGCTGCGCTCGATCCTGACCCGCGGCTGGGCGATACTGGAGTCGGATGTGTACATCGGCTACCTGAGCACGCTCTCCTGGATCCTTGGCTTCCTGGTGCTGACGCTGCTCGTGCTGCGCGCCAAGCGCGGCTAAAACCAAGCGCGGCTAAAACCACCGAGCAACCAACCGAAAGGGACATAATTTAAGAAGCGTACCATAGATCGCGATTAGTCGTCCTTGTCGTCCTAGTTAGTTTATCCTTCCTTATCTTAGGCGCATTTCTTTTCTGTCTCTTGCTAAATTTCAAATTCTTTATTCGAATTCATTTCCCCTTATTCCTTACCAATTGTCATAAATTATTTAAGCGCAAGCGCTGCTTTCTTTCGCTCTCTGTCCCACTGCTCACGCCCTTGAATGTAAGTTAAGTTCTGCACGTTTTGTAGCTTAAAGCGTAGGGGTTAGGCACCTAAACAAATTTATGTAAATATGTAATTTGTGTCACGGATTTAGGAATCCGCTGCTAGGCGCCTGTTATTTGCAACCCACTCTGTTATAGACCTTTTCTCGATTTCCAAACGGGCAGTTTTTACATTACACACACAAACACCAAACACACACACACAACTAATTTTATATATTTTCAATGGACTGTGATTGTTTTTTATTTACATATTTCACGCGAATACACATAGGGCACGCCTAAAGAAGAAAAAAACACACACAAAAGTTTAAGAAAAGCGAACAAAAAACAATGGTGGGTTTTGATGATTTACATTAAGTAGCTTAAAAACATTTTTTGCATGGGTTTAAGTTTGTAAGGTAAAAAGTAATTAAATACACTATCCATAAATTTAAAAAAGAAATCTATTTGAGGTAATTTTATGCAGACAGCATAAGAATATATTTCGCAACGAACAAATCAACAACGAACAAGTGAAAAAAGGTAACATATAAGAATGACAAATCATTAACTATGTGAACGCAGTTATGCATGTATGAAATCAAATAAAGAGTGAATAAAACGAAACAAAACAAGTGACTACTTTTTAATTCAGTCGTTATTGACGATATCTTCTAGCCCTATAATATAGGAAAACATATTTGTACTTGGTATTCATTTATAATCCCAACGGGTTCAGCATTACTACCTTATCGCGCTGACAGAACTAATTCGCGGAAAAGCAAGTAGGAAATGGTAATGTAACTGCAAATAATCATGTTTAGAATTAAGAGTTAAAAAAAAATGGCAAAAGGGTCACAATTTTTCTCATTTGATATGGAGTTTTCTTACGAAATTGCTACAACCAACATTGAAATAAATAAAAGGGGAAAAAAAGTTCCATTAAACTAGAAAACGCCCTTAAATTCCGATAACTTTAGCGCCTGTAAAAAGCGCATGTTTGCCAGCACTTGCAGATACTGAAAAACATCTGATTTGAGCTCACCTCTATCGTGCGTCTATCGATAGTTTGGAGGGCCTTGCCCATCTCCAGTTGCAGCTGATCGGAAAAAAACAAAACAAATCGCCCATGGGAGAAATAAAAACAAAGAACTGACGAACTGCTTGGGAACTAAGGGTCTAAAATGGACAAGTCCAGGTTCAGTGCCTACGACAAGTTCGTAGGCCATGTGGAGCAGCTGCGCAACACAGAGTGCAGGTAGGCAATCGCCTGCTGGGCAACCGACCCGACCGGCAACAGTTTGTTGCTCATGAATCACCATCCCGCACTAAATGCTTTTCTCTTTTGGTGTGTGCAGCCAGAAGCAGAAGATCGCCTGCTTCCAGCAGATCGCAGAGTGCATCGTGTCGCCGGCGCTGGCAGGCCACATCAACTTCCCCGCGCACTGCGGCACCGCCACCAATGTCCTGCTGCTCTTCTGCGAGGACCTTGACTCCGTCGTCCGGATGAGCGCCGAGGAGAACCTGAACAAGATCTTCAGGGCCCTGGAGAAGACGCGCGTGAGTCGCATCCTGATGGACCTGTACGGGGAGATCAAGCGGAACGGCAATCAGCGGTAGTGCGGCCCTTTGACTTGCCTCAAGCCAATCTAAAACCATAACGATACCTACAGGTCCCTGCGGATTTGCCTCAACCTGTTCGCCTACTACGCCCCGCACATCAAGGAGAAGCACATCAAGTGGTACGCCCTGCGGCTTCTCCAATGCATGTCCAACATGTCTCAGCGCAAGGAGACACTGCTGCAGGAGACGCTCTGCGACTTTGTGAAGCACTTTGGCCGCCATCTGCAGCAGGGACTGGGCGACAGCGAGACCTGCAAGCTCTTCGAGGTGAGGCCCTCCGAGGAGGTTCCGCGGTCATTTGATTTAATCGCTGTTTCTGCTTTGGCAGATATTCCTGGGCAACATCGGCGCCGATTGCGCGGTCAAGCGTCGCTGCTCGGCCCAAAACTGCATCAGCCTGATTGAGCATGCACGCCACAGAAGCCTCATGGCCCGACACGGACTCGGCAAAGTGATGGGTAAGCGCAGACAAGAGCCGGAAATGAAGCGCACGCTTGTTTTGTTTCGTATATCTAGCAGATAAGAAGAGTTCACCAAATCCCGAAGATGGTGGACAAGCAGTATTAGTACGTCATTTGCCAGATACCCAGAAATTCCGTGCAAGCTTTAAGGCATTCCAAATGCATTAATTAGGGCCTCTGCCATGAAGTAATCCCTGGTTGTGCCTGTGATTCGGGCAACTAATCCACTAGTCGATGGAAAATCTCTGTTGTAGCTGTTAGTCCCATAGCGCATTTGCACACCGAACATGAACGGCAGGGCGCTCTTTATTCTCATCAATAATGAAGGTTGTGTTTAAAAAGCGTGTAACGGCCAAACGCTAAGCCCCGGCCGTATCTGCGCATATATTGTCCGGGAGTACGTCTCCCGTCGTTGGCTAAAAAATGTTTTTAATATTCTAAAAGCCGCAAATCCATAAAAAATACCATACAAAAATATAAAGCCATCGCGCGTTTCGATGGAGTACGTGGAAGTGGGCGGCGGGCGGTCGTATAGCTCGAATTGTTGGTGCAATCACAGTCCCGGCCTTGTTTGCCTGTGGTCTGGGGGGTATTGGGTGCTAGTTGGGAGGCTCGAGGTGGGGGGTGGCAGGTGGGAGTTGGCGCAATAAAAGTAACTAGACAGTTGATATAAATTATATTTCGATGGGGCTGTCGGTTGCCGCGCGCAACGAATCGATGGACGAGCGAGCCATGAAATGTATGTATTTTCACTAGGATTTGTTTTGATTTTAGACAACGAGACGGTCCAGTTTTTATTTTAGCATTTGCCGACTGCTGGACTGCAGCAATAACTGCATTGGCAAAAACAAAAGTCATGGCAACGCGGGATATGTGAAAATGCTTAAAAATTGCAGACACAAATCATTTTTTATTGAATTTTCATGAAAATATTATTGGCAGCATGGACGAAAAGGTAAATGCACCTTAGTTACAGATTCCCATGTATTATTTTGTTCCCTGGCTGAATTGTAAATGCAGCAGAATGGGCTCCTCGAAAATACACAGCCGATAAGCTGAGGGTAATGGAATTCGCCTACAATTAAAGTGGCAAACTCAAGTGGTCAGAGTGATTCATAAAATTTGATTAGTCTAGCGTTGCCACATGGGAACATTTAAATTTTTCATCTCACCGTAGGCCCCTTATAAATTAAGCTTCGGCTTTACCTTTGCGCTTTTCTTGTCCAAATGTTTACCTTCAAATCAACTCCTTCAACTTTGTTTCCGGCTGCAGCGCTGCCCCTCCCTTCACCTGAACCTCGCCGGGCAACTGGTCCTCTAGTCCTGTGTCAACTTTATGCCACTTCTCGGCAAAAGGCACAATGCCAGGCAACTCTTCAGCGCATCCTTATACAGTCTGGCGCCTCTTTTTATGGGCACCCATCGTGGCAGCACAGAAGAAGTACGTACAGTACGTACAGTACGAACGTACTTGTGCTGCCGACCCAACAAACAGACGCAAAGCAGAGCCCTTGGTCCTTAGACCTCTGAGCCGGCAACCGGTCCATGCTGCACGCCCCCCGCCCGGCACCTCCGTTTGTTTGTCTCTGTCCGTAGACGAAATGAAATTTATGCACTTGGACACTTCCATGCAATAATTCATGCGAAATTGAATCAGATATTCATTCCTGTGCAGCTTTAAAGCGGATAATCAACGTTGTAAACAAACACAAGCCAAACGGGGCTGCCCCTGCCCGAGGAGGTGGTACAATTTATGTTGCAAGCAGACTGATGTGCGGCTAAACAAAAAGTGAAAATTATTTTTCATGTCAACTGTGCTGCCATAAATAGCCGAAAAGTCACTTTATTCTAAGAATGTCGTTTGCTAAACATACATATATTGTCTAACTGGGTCAGCATTACTTGCAAATTAGATATCATACAGAAAATTCCCCAGAATGCACTCTCACTAAATTGGATTAAATTACTTCCAATAGTATTTTCACAGTTTGTATATCTGTTTTGGTCTAAAACCTAATATTTACAATGTAGCAATGTAATGAGGTTTCTTTGCAGCTTGAAAATAAGTCATAGAACGCTCGTAAGTCGATATTTTAAGGAATTTTAGCTCAAAAGCAACTCTTAATAAGTATGTTCCTTTTGGGAATGTGGGAAAGTTAAATTTTTTGTTCAACTTGTAATAATGATCTTCAAATTCCTTCATAATCGGCGGCTAAACATTTCTGCCTGATTGTCAGGGTTCCGAATGAAGATCCGTCTAAACACCTTGGCTGAGGGCCATTAATTGCAGTCTTTAAACGTGCCCAGCATGATGCCAGACGGCTTGGCCCCGTCCCAGACATTTTCGGGCCCGGAAATTTCGCAGAAAGTTCTTGCGGCTTCTGCCGCAATTAATTGATACACATGGAAACAGGCCGCAAGTTGCGCTCGGCAAAGTCACTTTGGACTGCCATGAGGGCCATGTAAAAAGTTTCTCCGGCGAGAAGTGTTTTCAATTTTGCGCCCCAAAGGAAGAAAATGAAAACTAATTGAGTAACAAACTTCCAACATGGCGTTTTGTGATTGGTGGCGTATACGTAATGAAACGACAAATAAGCGGAGACAACAGGAACAAGAAGTGCGGGAGCTCCGTATGCCGTATGCCGTATTCCTATATCCCTGAATGCCTCCTTTCGCCTGCCAGTGTGTGCACAGTCTATAAATATCAGATGGAAAGTTTTCAACGAGATAAATTTAATTGGAGGCAATTTGTTGCAAAACATATGAGGGAAAAGTTGCCAAGAGCACGAAAGAAAGAAGTATGAACTGCAGTTGGCCGGCCAACTCAGAAGCGGGGCCAAGGTATCGCTGGCACTGCTATTGCCAATTCCGTTTGTATCGTTGGTGGTGGTATCGGTATCTGGAACTTACTTATTGAGCAAATTGGAATTGCCAGCGCACGCTGTGCAAAAGTTTGAGGAGCGTTTTTAATTTGTATCCAACCATAAGCAGCCATAAGTTTTCATCCATTAACTAACTTATCCCGAAACACTTGCTCTTTTCCCCTGCAGAGCTGCTGCTGAGGGATCAGCAGACCAGCAGCGTGCTGGGAGCCTTGGGACTGTTGCGCCTCCTGCTGCCGCAGCTTATACGCGGCTACTCTGCCGATGGTCACGACGACTCCGAGTCCTTGGTCGGTCTGCAGAGGCAGCAGCAACAAAAGCAACAGGCCACGAGCGGCGACTGTCGGCAAATTATTGAAATTTATGATTATTGTTTGCACCTGCTGGGCACGCAGCCCACCACGAATCACGCCGTCATAAATGCCACGCTCGAGGTCATCAATAGCATACTCCAGGCAGTGGATGCGGCGGCCGAGAATGCGTGTGGAAGCCAGGGCCCGAGCTTGGGCCAAAGTTTGCGCCAACTGTTGTGCAATCAACAACTGCAGCACAATGACTATTTGCGGCGAAGGAAATCATTAAAGAATCAAATATTCCAATTGAAAAATTACGAAGTGGCGACAAGTCAACAGCCAGTGAGGGACGAGGACACGGACGGGGACGGGGAGTCGGATGCGGATGCGGATACGGATGCGGATGGTGCGACGGGAATGGCAATGCAAATGGAAAAGAATTCAAATGCAAAACTGCAGCAGCCAAAGTGTCAACAACAACGACGCGCGGTCGGGAGCAGCAACGGCAGCTCACTGGGAATTAATGCCGGCGAAGATGCCACAACGAGCGCGGCTGCCAGTTCCGTCACTGATGAAGGTATGGCAAATAAGGCAGAAAGCAAGTCGAGTTGGGTTTTGGCTCCGGCCACTGCCACAGCTACTTCCACTGCTACAGCCACTGCTACTGCTACTGCAACTGCTTTAGGTGACGCTTGTGCATGGGTGTGTTGGAGCAGTCATGTGGAAATGTGACATGGTGACTGTGGAACCAGAAGTCGGACCAACAGACAGACCACACCGAAATCAAGAAAATTGAGCAATTGCACAGGCATACACAGTCATACCCCGTACTTGGGCATGCCACCCTGCACAATGCACATATGAAAATTATTAGCGCATGCTTTTAGGCGGCACATGCAGGAACGAGGTCAGGCCAAATTTGCATTTGCCGCCAGCGGATTCTTGCACAAATATTTACACAAATTGTAAGGCTAACTCTCGACCCCACTCCCTCTCTCTTTTCCAGGGCCGCAAACGCAGCGCAGCCACATTAGGAATGCCGCACGCAGCATCAGCGAATGCGTTGCCCCGGATGAGGATAGGCAGGGGCAAGGACATCAGGGCGAGGAGGGGGATGAGGACAACGAAAACGACAACGATGACATGGAGCTGTTGAGTGCCGAGTGTGATGACTTTACAACGCTGTCGCAACTAAATGAACAACAACAGTCGCTGTCAGCAGCATTGCGAGTGCCCGCAACAACTGCAGCTGCAACAATTGGAATCGCTTCGCGGCATGATGATAGACTGATTGATGTGGATGCCGATGTCGGCGGGTTGCTGCCTAAACCGCAGCATCAGTCATCTCTGCAGAATCTGCTCTCCGGCAGCGATGACAAATCCCAACATTTGAGTGACATCGACAATGAATCTTTCAACAGCATTGATTTCGAAGCCGAAATCACAATTGCCGGCAGCGTCAAAGAGCAACAGCAACAGCAGCAGCAGCAAAATTCCCCGGCAGATGATTCCGGCGAATCCGGCGAGGCGACTGCAATTGGCACATTCCTCAACAATCTGCTGTCGCATTCCAATGCAGGTGAGCTTGATTTAACTCTGACTATTGCATAACCCGGCAAAATATTTCATTAGCGAAGTTCAAAGTCAGCAAGCAGCGCAGCGCGGCGCAGCAAGTGGAAAACTATTTCCATTCGATGTTATTGCATTTCACGGTCTACCGCAGTCGCAACTGAATTCTTTTTGCCCCTCTTCCCCCTTTTTTTTTATTACTGTTTCATGTTTTTGTTAACAATGTGCAACTATTTGGGCAATGAAATTATTTGCATAATTGGGCCTGAAGTGGAGACGTGCCTCACAGACAGCTGCACTTGCGATTTAATGAAGCGTAATTGCTGCTGGGGCAACTCTTCGCGGCGCTCAAGTGAAATTAGACATTTCGTGCACAAGGCAGGAAAACGATTCTGTTTGTTGCCATCAATGTGACATCGCACACAATGCTCCCCCGGCGATCCTGAATGCCGTTCACCCAGTCACATGGCACTTTGATTGCTGTTTGTTGTTCCCTCTCTGCGAATGCCCTTGAGAGAATTTATTTTAATATTTAAACATGTGACTTGTTGAAATCAAATTAATTGTACGGGCGAAAGCCAAGTGCATATGTAGAAGTATAAGCATGCCACACTGCTTCCCTGACCTATAAATGGGGCCTGGGAGCGTATGTGTGGATATCAGACACGATGCCAGACCCATGTCCTGCCGTTAGTTAGTGCGCGAGGGTGGAGGCTAGTAATAAACAAAGGAAATGTACTGCACTGAGCCGGAAGTACTAATTAAGCGAATGAGTTGTGGGCGGAGCAGAGCCGAGCTGAGTAGAGCGACGGCGGAGCATTCAAAAAATGGGGAAAAAAGACAGTCGAGCCGGAGTTGGGGCTGGAGATGGAGATGGAGATAGAGATGGAGGGGTGCATATAAAAACCCACATCCACTTGACGTAAATGTTGGGCTTAAATCCGCATTTCTTGTAAATGTGTCCGCGTGTGCGGGGTCCGCGTGTGTGCGAGTGGATGCGGATTAAGCTTGAAACATGGCAATGCATTTGCTGTGCGATGGCCCCCAAAAACACACCCAAGCCCACCCGAATCATCATCCTCCGCCAACCTCATTGCTGGTTTTCTTGTGCCGCCACTGCCACTTGGCCAAAGCATCACACTGCAAGTTGGCAACAAAGTGGTTAAGACAAATGGGTTACGTGATAAAATGCGGTTACTCAAATTGCATGTATGCAAGCTTACATGTTGTGTCACAGTATTCGTGTTTTAGGCGGGTGTGTCTGTGTGTATGTGAGTTGTGTTTTGTTGTGTTGTGTGCCTGTATGGGTTTATTTAGCATTGCCCGGATACAAGAGAAGAGTCAGAGACGGGGGCCAAAGAGAAAGGATCCTCTTGCTGCCAGTCAGGCCATCAGCTCGCCCGCTGCACTTTGCCTGCCTCGCGTTTAGCTGTTTTTATTTTCGTTGCTGTTACTATCGCCTGCTGATGACGATATTGTTGTTTTTATACCCGGTTCTTAAAAAGAACAAGGGTATATTGAGTTCGTTCGAATGTTTGGAGACAGTTTGGAGACATCAAATTTGGTCGGAAGTATGCGAAGGCGCTTGCAAGCTGTCATTAAGGCTAAGGGAGGTGCAACGAAGTATCAAAATACCATTAAATTCTTATTTCCCCCTTTTTATTAGTTATTTCTTATTGTGTGCCAATACTTTTTTGATGTAAATTTGTGGCTTTTTGGTTATTTCCCAATTAATTTCCTACAAAAATAAAAATATATAATTTTTTCTCCTCCATATATGTATTAAAATATGTTTACTTAAACAAATTTTATGTTTTTTATTTGAAATATTAAGTATATGGAAAGTTATATTGGATCAAAGTTGAAAAACCATGGTGTGACAATACTTTTTTGATTCACTGTATGTAACAGAAAGAGGAGGAGGAAGCTTTTCCGGCACCAACAGACGAGTCGATCTAGCCAACTGTCCGCCCGTTCGGCCGTCTGTCCTTATGTCCGTATAAATGCCTTGATCTTGGAGGATATAAAAGTTATTATAGAATATTTACGCCTATTTCTGCCCCCGCATATGGCAAAAATGTGTTTCACCAAAAATTTTAATGCCATAACAATGAAAAAAACATATGTTATTTAAATCCAACGTGTTTATCCACGTAAAATCAGGTGTAAACTGATAACAGGGTATTTATAGTCGAGACACTCGACTATAATCGTTCATGCTTGTTGTTGTTATTGTTGGCACTGCTAGTTGTTGTTGTTTAACTATTTTTGTTGTTGGGCACTTATGCGCTATCAGCCTTTTTGCGCTGCTTGCCTTGTCTCTCTGCGGTAGTTTTTGCCGTTTGTTTGTTTTTTATTCTATAAAAAAATACAAATGAAGAGAAGTATATATGTATATTGTAGAATATGTGGATGTTCAGGCTATGTATGTGCTATGCTCATCTTTATCTGGGATAGAGCCTCGACGATTAGAGTACTCTTCAAGTAAAAAACCAACAGGATGTTAAAAAACATGTTCGAATCACAGAATTTCTATAAAATTTTCTATAAAATATTCTTCGAACCATCCATATTGTTTCCTTTTCTTATTAAGGAAACGTTTAAAAATGTTATCAATATAATCATTTATGTATCGTGCAGGATCGTGCCATTATTTAGAATTTTAAGATGATTATACACTTTAAAAATGTCAAGAGCATCCAGTTATTGGCTTGGATCCACTACTAGAGTTTTCCTAGTTTTCATAAACAATTTTTTTGCCCCTTGTTCTTGTTGCCCCCACACCCAGAACTTACCCATACTTGTGAAGCCGTACCGTATGTGAAGCCGTAAAAAATGAAGGGATTTGCATGCTGGGTAGTAAGCGGCGAGGTTTTCCGTCTGTGTGGCAGGCATAAAGTAGCAGCCATGAGACACACTCTCCGCGGTTTTCCCAACCCGTTGCATCGCGTTTTCCGCTGCTGCCGGTCTGGGTTTCCTACGCGGTTTTCATTGTCGTCTATTTTTTTGTTTTTGTTTGATTTGGGTTTTGGCATCCCTCCTGCTTATTCGCTTTTAAGTTTTATTTGCCATTTCTGTGTGCTGGGTAGTTTTTGTTTTTTTTTATTTCCAACGTGATTTTCACAACAAAAATAAAGGATTCAACTGCGTTTTCACTTTTATGGAGGCAGAGCTATTAAAGCATAAAACGCCTGGAGGCCAACCCAAATGGGAACCCCCGAATACATAATTACAAGTGGGGCAATGCTCCCTTATTTTGGGTTGATTTTATGATAGTTGCGTTTTTGCTAATTTTGTTAAGTAAATTCTAGGGAATGCGGGCTTAACTTCTTATTTTTCGTGCTCCATCCAATTGTGGTGGAAACTTGAAGATGCGATTGTTCTTCCTCTGTTGCAAATTGTAGGTTGTAGGCGATCCATTGCGCACAACACACGAGTGCTTTGACCACAGAGTGTTCCTGCTCCTCCGCAGTCGCAACCGTGGCTGCTCTAATTTTTACAACGCTTGCATGTGGCCGGAACATCCATTAGAACAACAGCAACAATGGCAGAAACATAGTAAGCCACAACAAGTGCATTCAAAAGATGCAGCCATTTTTAACCCACTTAACGGCAAGGGGGTTGTAGAGTGGCCGCACAATATACTTTCCATGAAATTGAAGTTTTCAATTAATTTTCAATACGAAAGCCAGGCTGAGGGAGAGAGAGAGAGCAGTGGAAAGTTTTGCCAGCGGCAGCCAGCTAATTGAACAACATAAAAAGCATCTAAGGGAAATAGTTTTAGCAGTTTCGGACACAGGACTCTCATTGCTCTTGGCCGTCTTTATTGCTCGAAAAGTTCGCAGCGATAGACGAATGCGCGGGTAATTGGCGTCAGGCTGCCGCAAATTAGCCAACGCCATCGCTGGCATTAGTGTCAAACCAAGTTATCTGCCAGAGTCTGGACCGGGCGCACTAACTCCTCGGCTTTGTGCTTGCAGCCTCGGACTCGGTCAGTAAGCTCTTTCGTCAATCAAGCGGCTCTAAGTCCACGCCCTCCAAGTCGACTCCCCTAACGGACAAGTCGGATGCCGTCTCCACGGCCTCGCTCACCCTCTCCCTGAGCTCCTTGGCCAGCAGTAGTATCATGGAGCCGCCAGAGCGACAACCCTCCATTGCGGAAACCCCTACGCCGGTGGAGGATTCCTGCTCGATAACTGCCTCCCACACGGCCTCCACAGCCCTCATGATGGACGCTCCAGCATCAGAAACCACAACTCCAGCCGTGGCTTCAAGTTCTAAGCCCGAAACACCGCAGTTACGGAGCACGCCGCACGGTAAGTCGCTGGCTGTTCCACCTTGGAGCCTTTAATTAAGAGTTCTATCTCCGCAGCTAATCCATTTCTGGTGGAGAACTCGCCACTCCGGCAGACAGTTGCGGGACGTGTGCTAATCAGCGTGAAAGTTGGCAACATCATGGAACAGCCGCTGGTGTACTACACAGCCAGATTGGTGTCAGCCCGGTTCTTGCTCAGCGGGCAGCCGGCAGGACTGCAGCCCGACAACGTAAGCAGGGTATCCATAAAGAGTCTCTCTCTGGCTGTAATCGGCCAATGCGTGCGCCTGGCTCCCCAAGTGCTGCAGCTCAACCTCGAGATCAGCGATCAGGAGCTGCAGCTGCTGGAAGAGACGAGCTCGCTGGCCACGGGAAGTGGCGAAAGCACGCAGGTGTCTAGTCCAAACAGCAGCAATAACTCGCGGGTGGGCACGGAACAGAAACCTCCCGAAACGCCTCTAATTGAGACTGGAATCAAGGAAAGCCTTCTTCTGCTGGACATCAAAGACGATCACTTCGGGCCGAGCACATGTCCGGCTTACTTGCAACAAACGGTACCCACCCTCATCCGCAGTGCGGATGCCACGATACTCCAAAGACAGCTAGATGATGGCACTAACACCATTACCCAAAGCCTCAAGCAGGCAGCAAACGAGACTAAGCTCTCAAAGTCAGAGATCATCGGGAGTTCAATACGGCCCACGGTGGCAGCGGAGGATGTGCCACCGCTGAGCCTTCCCCCGTGCCCGCCCAAGCGGACGAAGTCTACGCGCACTCGTCGGGTTCCCGTTTCAATAGACAGTCCTTGTCTCCAAACTCCTGGCTGCCAATGGCTTGCAGATGTTCTGCTCTTCCACGAGCACTGCGATCCTATTCTGCGTGGTGGTGTCCAGCAGGTGACGGGAAACTTTCTGCAAGCTTGCGGAGCTGGACTAAACCTGGAACTGAAGCGCAGTCTTTGCCTGCAACACTTGTTGGCCATTTTACTGAAGGTGAGCGAAGATTTATTTTTATTTTTCAGAAACCTTGTAAGCCACATTCACATTATTCATGATATAGCCAGTTCTCCAAAATAAACAGGATATATTGAATTCGTGCGAATGTGTGAAACAGGGAGAAGGAATGGTCTTAGACCCCACAAAGTATACATACATATATTCTTGATCAGCATCAATTGACGAGTCAATATAGCCATGTCCATCTGTCCGACCGTCCGTTACTTTTTTTTTTATATTATGGTTGGATATAAAAATTTTTAAAACATATAAACCTCGGAAATATTAAATAAAATAATGGCTTAGGAAGGTTGAGAATTGCTATGAAAATGGGCGGTCCTATTTCCGAGGGCATTCCGAGTTCGTCTTGGTCAGATGATTGGGTGTCAGTAGCACAGTTTGCCAACCTTTTCCCCTCTGTGCAAACATTCTATATCTATAAATATGTGCCCCCACCTTTTCGCTGTACTTTTTTCTATGTTAAACCATCAAGCCAACATATTTTAACACATGCAGGCAAACACACAAGGACACGGACACGGATACGGACACGTGTCCCTATCAATGGCTGCTGCCTTTTGAATATTTTCCAGCTCCCAGTCAGCTCCCAACCAGCGTGGGCAACACGAACCCAGGCCAGTTAGAGTCGGAGCTTAGCCAACGGCATTTTATGTGTGGTTGGTTGTTTTTCATTCGAAAATAAGAAAGAAAATTCTTATCGTCTTCGCAATGTGCAAGTGCAAATGCCCCTGAAGGGAGCGGCGCGCATCCGTGGCCATCTCAGCTTAGTTTTCTGCTGTTGCTTTCCCACTTTCCATACGGAGAGCACAAGTACGAGTATGTAGAGCCCTTTCTGGGATGCAGAATGTGCGCATAAGTTGCACATTGATTTCTGTCTGGGGATTGGCCGCGGCCGTAAGTTGGGGCTCCGCAGGGGCGCTGGCTTCTTATTGAATTCAATAATTTAGTGGCCAGCGCCGAACATTTAAATTGCTGCTGGCTGTTGGCGTGCCCAAAAGTGCAGTTTGATTATGCAATGTTGTTGCAGTGAGAATGGTGTAATGGCCTGGCACGGGGACGCAGAACGTGCTGGCTGAAAATCACATTAGATGCCTGCTACATAATGGCTGCAAATCCGTCTCAATGGCACTTGCCAGCATACAGAAATTGGAGTCGAAAAAGAGCCACAGCCACAGCCACAGCAGACAGCAGATAGTGGACCAAGTCGGGGCCAAAGGCAAAGCAACTTTGATAACAATAGCCCTTTGGCCGGGTCGGGAGCTGGGAAAAGCTTGTTAGGGATTCGTTAAAAATGCACACACTCTCAGATGAATGCCCGGATGGATGGGATGGAAACGAGGGAATGCCAGAGATGGAGATGCCGCTGTGAGGGACGAGGGAGCACTGCCCACTATGTGATTGTGGGAAACTTTTTGCTTGTGCAAACAATAAAACACAAATTCGCTTAGCCGTCGTAGTCTCGTTTGGGCAACCCAGTTTGGCCGGCCCCGGGAACGTCTTATGCCTGTTCTTTAGATTTTGTAGAAAGAAATTTAGCCAAAAACTTTCTGTTTTCTCCCTTCCATCTATTGCAGGGATTGGAGGACGAGATCCACACAGTGGTTATACAAGCGTTGAATGCATTCGATAAGATATTTCCGCATGTGGTGTCCAAATATTTGACAGAGCCGCCATGTCATTATCATGCTCATCAGCAGCAGGAGCAGAAGCTGGAGCTGGCCCTGGAGCAGGAGCTCTTGGACCGAGAGGATCAAAAGGAGCTGCAGCGACAGTCAAGTGGACAACAAAAGCGTCCGGGCCAGGCGCAAACATTTGGCCAACAAACTTTTGGAAAGGACCAGGATAATGCCTTAAGCAGTCAACGGCAGCAACAAAGGCGCCCTAACGATGCCGGGACATGTGCCAAGTCCCCATCGCCGGTCACAGATAATGATGAGCTACTGGCTGCTCTTTTGAATGATTTTCAATTGCAATCGACTGGCATGCAGCAGCAGCAGGAGCATCGGAACAACAAAAATAATGCCAACAGCAGTAGTGGGCAGTTGGGTAATGAGTGCGGGAAACCCCCGTTCCGGGCTTGTGCGTTTGCCATTTCTCCCAAATTGCTCTTGAGCAAACTTCGGCTCTGCCATCACAATAAATATTGGCTGGTCCAGAATAAATACGCCGAAGTTATTTCGAATTTAAATTACGTGCTGCTGCGGTCGTACTACGCAAATGTTCGTCCCTGCTGCGACAAGAGCAACACTCACCAACAAAAACATCAACACGGCCCAGGGTCGAAGGATGCGGAGCCGACGCAGCCGGCTAAGGACGCCTGCGATTCCGGCTGGGATGCGGGGGGCGAGGACATTGTCTGCACTTATGAGGTAAGCAGCTAAATCGTCTTATTACAGTCGGGCCCGCTGGCAGTCCGCCGCTTGCCAGCTTGTTTATTGTGCAGATTATTTTACGAGTGTGTTTTCGCATTCGCCAGCGTGCCTGCCCTTTCCTTTGCCACCGCCTGGAAAGCAATTCGAGCAGTCCTGCTCCTCTGACAACTCTTATTGAACATTTGTGCACTCAAGTGTGTGGCCGTGCTCTTTGTGCATTCTGCAGGAGACTGCGGAGCGCATCCTGCTGCCGAATGCCGAATGCTGGATGCTGGATGCCAAAAGCCCGGGCCACTGACAGTCTGACGGACTGGCTGACAGCTTGTGCTCTGGGGGCTTCAGGGTTTTTGCGGCACTCGCACACATATATTTGTTTATTTATTATTTTGACAAAGCTAAGCAATTTGCTAAATGGCACAGTGGGGGCAGCGTTCGTACATACCAACATCCACTTGAGAAAGGAGTCGGCAAACAATCGAAGCGAAATGCGATTGACTGATGAAACTGAATACGAATGGCAAAAGGAAAAGTAGTAGCAGGAAAAGAGCTTAACTGACAGGGCCGCGAAGGCTCTGCTTCCATCAATTGATTCAGATTCGGATCGTAGTTGCAATTATGGTCGTCTATGACCTAACAAAAGTTCTCTCGCTCGCATATTTAGGGGCAACACTTGGAGAAAGCTTGTCAGAAATACAGAAGTTACGAAGAAAATCGGTACTAGATTCACTACCAAAAACAAACGCAATATCCCGAGTTGTAGACCCAAACTGACTCGGAAATCCTGCCAGTGTTCCACGAAAAATCAACAAGGCAGACCGCATCTGCACGGGCAGCCGAAACTGCCAAACTGCATAATGAAAACTTGGCTCACTTTTTGATTTACAACGTGCCGTCAACTAACTCAAAAACACTTTGCTTTGCAGGCTCAATTCCTGGCTGAACTTTTGCATCTGCTCGGCGACGATGATGCGCGGGTGCGGGAACACGCCGCCTGCTGTCTTTGCCGCTTTATAATGCAAACGGCGCGCCAGGAGCAGTCGCCTCCGGCGACGGCAGCAGCGGCACGCAAGGATGGGAATGTGGATGATGGAGGCGCAATCGATGGCAACGTCAACGTGGAAACTCAGCAAACTAATTTCAATTTGCTGTGGGATTTTTTCGACTATCGCATATTTGGCAGCATGTCCGTGACGTTGCGTAATTTATTCCGGGCCAGTTCGACGATTGTGCCACCGCTGGCTGAGCTGGATGCACTGGTGCCCTCGTTCGCCAGCCCCGATTCTGGAGGCACGTCCATCCTGGCAATGGGTGGCCCATCCGCGGCATCCTCGGGCCCCGCCTCAGTGGCCTCCTTCTCCTCGGCATCATCAGCGGCGGCAGCCTCCGCGGCGTCGGCCTACTTCGAAGGCATCGGCATCGCCGAGGGGCATGTTTTTGCCCTTGCAGCTCAGCGTCAGATCGCGCAGGAGGAAAAAGTTTTGGCCAAAGTTTTGTATCGCTTGACAAATAAATTGATGACGCTGAATGATAAAAATGTGCAGGTAAATATTTGTGTGCCAGCGCCAGCCACCATCCAGCACCCAGCACCCAGCACCCACCGCCGACCACAAGCAGTCGAAATCGAACTAAAATTGAATCAATACCATACAATTCCACTGCTATTTACAGTTTGGCATCATTTACGCCCTGCGCCTCCTGCTCAGGCACTTCAATTTCGTGGACTATCAACAGGCCTGGCGGGAATTCAATTTCGTTGAAATTTGCATTAGCTATGCCTACTACAACAATGCAACAGCTGCGGACCTCAGCTGCCAAAACGATTTGATTGATGTGCTGGCCCAGCTAATGGCAGGTGAGCAGACCCAATATCAGTGCCTCTGTGTGCGGCACCCTTCAACAAGCCTTGAACTAATATATTACTAATAATACTTACATATAGTATAACGCAACACAAGCAGGCATGCACAGCCATGTTGCCGTGCGCCTGAATGCGTTCTCGATATTTCGAATATTCGTTCAAATTGTTCGAGTGGGCCGTGCGGTGGCCGATTGGCGGCGCGTTTGGCTAATTTAATTTAACAGAAATTACAAAAACTGTAATTTTTAGTCTCAGACTGCATATTTAATTGCATTATTGTGTAATGAATGCTGTGGAAACGTTTGCATAAATCATTTTAATTAATTGTTTGTCATTAAATAGATTTGCATAAATATTTTCATGCTGCGGTGTAAGTGCCTGCGCAGGGCATATTTTTTCGCCTCATATTATTTTTAAATTTAATGAAGAAAAACGATAAATTAGCATAAACTTTTTTATTATTCCTGCTTTACTGAAATTGCAACTGAATTGTGTAGAAGGTACACTTTTACAAATCACAAGCTCCATTGATCGAAAAGTTAGAAAATTTAAGAGTTTTATCTACTAAAATAAGATCAAAATTTCTTTTGGACGACAGGTGGTAGTTTCATATTTAATGAAACGAATACAACTTAATGTGTTTTTCACAATGTACTCGTAACTGTCGAACCTTTTTAATTCGATAACCTCCAACGGCATCATTAACAAAGTGCATCTAAAAACGCCAGAAACTGTAACGACATCCACAACATCGCCGGGTGAAATGCAAATAGTTCACTAATAAACATTTCAATTCAATTTGCAAAAATGTTTATAGCACGCAGCGGCAAAAAAGGAAAGCAAACATAAAACCAAACTTCAACTCAATTTCATTAGTGCCATTTCACACGACCGCCGGCCCGTCGAGCGGGCCCTTCGCCAGCCAGAGTGGCCAACGCGCATTAGGATGCCGTAAACTGCGGGGGATTGCGGGGTCGGTCAGTCGAGCGGATAGGGCTCGGCGACAGGCTCTTTATTATTTATCATGCCGGCCGCGTATTTGCTATGCGCTAATGTAATCCACCATAATCAAAAAGTAATTAAATTATTAATAAACCATTAAATGTTGAACAATTTTTGTGTCAGTGGCGCCGGCTGCGCCACTCCGCCCATTACAATTTGCGATTTGCATTAGCATTCGCCGCGCCGGGTGGCATGTATCGCACTTCAAAAATTTAATATTTAAGCCATGCGTGTGTTTTTGAGCGGGCGTGTGTGTTGTCTGTCGCCGACTATCCGCATATCGATTTGAAAACAAAATCGCCAACGCTCTCCGACAGGCTCGCTTGTTGCCCGTGATAAGTTTTGACAGTTGCCGAAAATGTATGCAAATAGTTTTCGATACCTTCCGCGACCCACCCAGGGAAAACAGCCCACGCAAATCCTTTAATTGCGGCCTACTCACGAGTAAATTCAATATTAACCGCCGACTTAGAGCCACTGCAGTGGCCCCTGAAATAAATATGCATATTAAACCATAGGCAATGGGTTGGTCTGTCTTTTTGGGCTATCGAAACTGCATTTAATTATGTAGCCAGACCTGGTTCTACGAGTACTTGTAGTATTGTGGATAATTGGATGTAGTAGCTTGGGCTGCAGGAAGTACCTCGAATGCCAAGAACAATGCATTAATCATAAGCTTTTCGAGTCTTAATTAATAGTAATGAATGCTAACGGCTTTGGGGAGCCATTCATTACAATTTCTCGTCTATGATGGGAGCTTGTAAAGTTATGATGTTTCGTCCATCCAGCGCCGGCACTCCTCTCGTGCGTTGTACCAATTTGATCTGCCCCGCGTGCCATAATCGAACATAGCCGTGGCGCCAATGCAAAAAATGAAAACGGGGAAAAATTATGTGAATGCAGCTGCATTGCACGATAAATAAATATAAATTGGCAACGGAAGAGCGGCGTCGTCTCCGGCAATTGTGTGAAATTTTCAATTAATTAGTAAATGCAATGCAAACTGCGACCTGGGCTCGCAGGCATTCCACCCCCCGAAAGGGTGCTTTAAATGGCTCCCTTAACACTTAATTTTTATAAATATTTATGCGCACACAATTTAATTTATTTGTAAAAAAATTTTATTTTGCACCGGTATTTCCTTTGCAACTACGAACATACCAAATATATATTGCTTACTGCCATTGTGCATTGTTGACACATAAATTGAAATGTTGCATGTCTCGCAGATACGCACGCACATATATACACACATACACACACACCCAATGTTAATTAATGCATATAAATCATAGCGTACTTTGAAGCGTTTTCCGCTTGTTACCTATGCAATTCTTGTTTTATTTACACATTATTTTCCCAGCAAAAGTAAATTGCCATAGCAATGCCATTGAGTCGTGCATTTTTCAATTGCAAATCCATTAATGCGTTTTTAATTTTGTGAGCTGCAATTACGCGGCATTTGTATAATTTTAAGTGCTCGTTTGTATTTTAACACAATTAGCCAGCGCGGGATCACTTAATTTGCCATTAATACTCCTTAATCCCGGATTCATATGTGCGCACACCCACTCATCTATCCATTCATCTATCTATCCATCCGACCAGGTGCCATGTTGAGCTCTGGCGAGCCGAACCCCTCCCACCTGGACTTCCTGCTGCGTCACAGCGTCAAGATGCTGAACATCTACACCCACCTCACCACTAGTCAGCGCTCGCCCTCCGGCTCCGCATCCAAGAGCGGCAGTGGCAGTGGCAGCGGCAGCAGCAGCAGCGGCGGGCGAGAGCAGCCCGGGACGTCCTTGCAGGCGCTGGGTTACTTTGCTGGCGATTACGTTTACATGAAACTTTACAACATTTTAAGAGGTGCTAATGACAGCTACAAGGTAAGTCGCGCCACGGACTCGCAGATTCCCGGATTCAGTGCGAGCAACCGCCATTAAGTCGCTGGTGGTTGCTGGATGGTAGTGGTGCCGAAATGGCAAAAGTTCCGCGGCACGTGCACTGAGATTTTCCGGGATCCCGCAGAGCTTCAACTCCATCTTCCTATTCGGGGCCTTGAGCTCCCTGTGCTCCTTGTGCTTCTTCTGCTGCACGTAGAGCGCAATGCACCGTTTTATATGCAACACTCTCGGGACGTCGGCGTTGGCGGTGGCAGTGCCTCCCAGCACGGCACTGGCAATGAGTTGTAAAAATTCAACCAGCGACGAAATGCACCCTGCGTAGCAGCGCCCGCTTGACTTTTGCCACTCGCAGCTCAAACACAAAACTTCTTCCCAGCTGGCTGACTTAATGGGCGGATTGCATTAGGCCAGCCCCTCCCTCCGTGTCGCAAGCTAAGCAACTTTCTTTGACTCTTCTCTTCGCAGATAACCATAAATCACGAGGCCGGCAGCTTATTAATTTGTCTCCTGAAGAACTGCCTCAACGCATTGAGCTTTTGCCTGGAGGCCTCGCCGAGCGCCTCGCCGCCAGACCTAAAATTAATCGAAGAAATCCTCCACTATTTGACCAAACTCATAAATTATGCACCCGGCGAGTGCGTTGCATGTCTGCGGCAACTGCTGAAATATTTATTTGCCCAAAATTATGCCAGCCAGGTACAGCTGCAGCCATCCGCTGCCTCTGGCGATGGCCCCCACGCCACCTTCGTGGGCCCCTACTTTGCAGCCAAGGGCAGGGGTCATGGGGCCGGCTCCACATTGTTGCCAACAATAAATTCAAAACTCGGGACAGCGGCGGAGGGCGCTGCTGGCCAGCAACAAATTGATACCGGGTCACTCCAAGCGCTGGGCATGCTCTTTGTGCAAGGTCTGAAGCCACCCACTCCGCCCGCGGGCGACTGTGTCCGGCTCATAAAGCTATTCGAGCCTCTGGTCATTTACTGCCTTACGGTGAGTACACTAGGAACAATTTTTGCATGTATATACATAGGTTTGGTAAATGCTTAGCAAACAAATCCGACTACAATATAAATACTCGTAGCTGTAATAGTAACGTTATGGTATTTTTACACTAGGCGTAGTTAATGTATCTTTAAATACATGTCCTGTATCATTTGCAATTTCTCTTGAGTATTACGTCTAGTAAAAATGTTAAAAGATAAAAAATATTTAAAATATTATAACAAGTCATTCCAATAATATATAAATATTTGGCTAAAATCTAGCATTTCAACCGGAAATATTGTTCTGAGTGCAGCGAAACGAGCAGAGCCAGCGATGGCTAATTAATTTTAGTTGTAGCCAATTTGTTTGATTAAAAATGCAGAGACCGAATGCTTCCCGTTCCCGGGGAGCTAACTGAAATCTCTTACACATATGGGAGTGAGCACAGGCATACAGAGTGCATCCATTGATATTTTATTTATGGCCAACACTCGCCGAGCTCTTGTAAACTTGAATTTAATATTGCATTCCCCTTTTCTGTTGGTCCTGGTTCCGCAGCTCTTCATGAAATCAAACGCGCTGGTTCAGGCACCAATTTTGCGCCTCCTGTCCCAGTTGCTGGACCTAAATGTGACCTACAGCATATTGGATTCCAAGAACGTTATATTCGAGCAGATACTGAACAACATGGATCTGATTGAGAGCGGCATCGATAGGTGAGCGATTTAATTGGGATAATGGTTGCTTCAGCTGCAAATAAAACTCCCCCCTTAGAAACGCCTTCATCATCGTTCCGCCCATGCTGAGATTCCTCGTTCAGCTGACCCACAAAAGTGACCGTCAACTCATTACCGTTCCGAAGATCATCAGCATCACGAACAACCTGCTGGCCAACAGCTCAGTGCGCGAGGTGGCCCTGCTGGCCCTCAAGACCCTCAGCTACGAGCTCTTCTTCATGCACAGTCAGCTGGAGGAGGCTATGGAGACGGAGGGATCCAACTCGGCCGCTGTTCCTAGGGCGCCTTGCCAGATCCCCTTGACTGCAGCCCCCACGCCGGAAACAAGGGAGGCCCTGCTGGCCCAGCGCCGGGAACTCGACACGCAGCGGGAAGTGGTTCTGGGCATGTTGGAGAAGTTTATCGAGTCTCGGGCCAGTCAACAGGTGCTGGCCCTGCTGCTGCTGTTCGAGCGCAGTGGGCAGCTGGTTGAGAGCGGTCCGGCTTATCGCAGTGTCCAGGATGCGGACGCCGTTTACGGGGCACTGTGTCGCGGCCTCTGCTCCCAGCAGTGGCGACTACACTCCGCCGGAGACGTGCGTCTGCTGGAGAGTTGCTTCCGCAACAACGAGAGCCATGTGCTGGCCGACAGCAAGGGATTCCTGCAGCTGTTGCAGCTGTTCATCGAGCAGGTGAGCGATGAAATATGCAGTGCCCTTAAACCCGACAAAGCACTCAGCCAATTCAGAGATGTCAATGGCTCAATTAGGGCTTGCATTAAGACAGTGCCCTTGGTCTGTTCTTCTGTCTGCGGTGTTCTCGATTGAACTCATAAATATGCGCAAATGCCTGCTTAAATATACATGCACTTGCACTTGCCAGGCACTTGCACTGCCAGCCAGAGGCGTCAGGCAATTTGTAATATTTATGAATGCAGACAGAAAATTAAAATCCGGCTTGACATGCAAATGAACATGAAGCTGTCTATCAGTCGGCGTTCGATTCGGTTCGGTGTGGCTTTGGCTAGCTGCCAATGCAAAGTGGCATATGAATGTGTCCTGAGTAGGTGTCATCGGCGGATGCCTGCCTGCCTGGCATCCACTTAATAATATAATTGAAGTAATCTTACAAATTACTACACTCTCAGTTTGTCTGTCACTTACCTGGTACTTATATTTAAATTGATCTCGATGACATTAAATTACCGCATGAATGATGGAGACAGATATTCAATCTTCTGGATGACAAGCAGTTGTTTCCATCAAAAGCTGTATACTTTTGTGGAACTTCCCGATGTGCAGGTGTGCAGTCGATTCCCTCTTGCTTGCAACATCCTGGGGAGCTCATCAACGATTTGTCATTGCCTGTCCGTCCGTCCGTCCATCCGTCCGTAGGTCCGTCCGGGGGCTTCGTTTTAACCCTTCGTAATTTGCATACACACGAATGCACTTAGTTGCAGTTACGGGGCAATTTTTTATTTGGCTGTGTAGCTGCGATGTTGCTTTAGTTCTTCTTGTTGCTGTTGCTGTTGCTGTTACCATTGGTGTTGCTGATCCATGTGGCGCTGTAGTTAATGTGGCACATGTCGTATACGTGACATTTTTAATACCTACGCTTCAACGCCGCACATTTTCAACTATTAATGCGCATTTAAGCTACACATGCATTAACTGTTGGGCTGCCGGGGCTGCCTTGCTGGCAGTTCATGCTCCTGCCTGCCTCTAGGGCAGCCACGCCCCCTCCATCTCCCCCAGTCCGCCCTCGCTCAGACCAGTCAACCGTTATGTTACAGTTAAAACCAACTTAATTACACAGTCTCGCACGCCGGTAGTATTAGTGCAGAGTCCTTCGTGCCTGTGTGTGTTGGTCGGATCCTTGTCGTAGGCAGTCAATTGCATGTGAAGTCTCGGCTCGAGTGCAACTCACCTGCAATCCACCTGTCCGACACTGTTGACCGCTGGTCACCTCGCATCAGCACGCCCCTCCGCTGAATGCTATTAATGGCCATCTAACGCTTTATTGCCGGCGGCGATTCTACTTTATTTACCTTGTTCCGCAAGCGACCAGCTTAAAACTTTAACTAATTATCGTTTATTTAATTTGGACGTGCTCATATACAAAAACGGAGGGAAAAGCTGAGATAAAAGCGCGTCGTAGTCGAGATATTAACAGAGTTTTACAGAGTCTTTGCCGCTCAGGTGGCATGAGTAATTAAGTTTGGCCGTTCTTAAACACAAAGGAACGGGTAGCAATTTGTCATACCCTTAAAGGCAGAGTCCATCTTCTGTGGCACAGCCAACTAAATCCGTTTTGAACGTTCCTGTCACAGTATAAGCCGAGAGGGTATCCCCTATCCTGTTTCCCCAAAATCCCTACCGTTTCAACAGCATTTATGTGGGATGCGAGCATGCGACTAGTTTATGGCAACAGCATTTTAATTGAAATTGAAATTGCTCCGCAACTTAAATAACATTCTGCGTGTAAACATTGACTGGCGGAGGCGGCAGTGGGACCCGAGGATGTCGAGAAAAAAGCTTATTTAAAATGCACCACTGCCAGCCGTCCGAGCCAAGAGGCGCAAATGGAATTGCATTCGCCACCAGCCCACATGTGCAGGTTTTCTGGGGTAGCACTCGGAGCGGGGAACCGGAGAAGAGGGGGCGGGGCCTTTCTAATTACTGCCGGAAAATATGGTAATGTTGGCTCTGGCAACTTTGTCACACAAATTTATGCAAAGTTTTACACTTTACTGCACTGGCGGTCAACAACGAAGGGAGTCATCAGCCAACTTACATTTCTCCCTCTGCTTCTCTTCCCTCGTCTTCTCCAATCACCAGGACGTCGGTAACTTTGGCGATTTAGCCCTGGCCATGGTGATGGTGGCGAACGTAATCCTTAAGACCGAGGAAATTTATTTAGTGAATCACATAAAACTTTATTTGAAAAATAATCCAACGGCCGAGCGGCGACTGCAGGCCGCCATGCCTGCATCCACCAGAGCAGCTGGTGCAGGCCCGTCGCATTGGCAGGACGAAAGACCATCGACTTCTTCGGCGGCTGCGGCAGCGAGAGCCGCTGCCTTAGCCTCCGTCGCTCGTCCCGCCGTCAGCGAGATTAACTACTTCGCCAAAGTGCTCAGCGAAAAGCTGCTCGCCTGCCTGGATGTCCTGCTGGCACTTGATTCTGCGCCATCAGCCTCCTCGGCGAGAGCTGGACACGCCTATTACCAACTGGCTGCTCGTTTTATCGACGCACTGCACAACGTTTGCTGCCGCTCACGGCACAAGGCCGCCCTGCAGTCGGTTTTCCGCCTGGTCCTGGTCCAGTCGGAGTTCCTTGGCAAGTACTGCAACCTACTGATGATGAGTGCCGCCGGCCAGGGCGGCTCCGCATCGCTGGACGCAGTGCTGATCGCTTGCATCCGGCTGGCCCTTTCTGTGCGACTGGAGGAGCCGGTGGCCCTATTGGAACACGCGGCGCAACTGCCATTGAAGAGAACCTTGCAGCGGGCGCTGCTACGCGAAGTTTGTCGCCCAAAGTTGGTGAGTACACTGTCGATAATTCCTAATATATAATTGTTTATCTATTACATGTAACGAAATATTAGAAAATATCTATGCTAGAGTTAGAATGAGTAGAGACATTCTACATACTTTCAGTCTACGTTTTGAATACGATTGAATACGATAAAAACAAAATTAAAACTCCACTACGATTAAAACTCCACTGAATTAATCATTTTTAGCTACATATTAGTTCTAAGAACATTTCTCCATTAAAATTCACTACAATTCAATTTTTAATACAGTTTTTTTAACCATACTTTTCTGCAAAAAAAAAATACGAAAATAATAGGAAATTGAACCAAAAAATAAGTTTATTTTGTGCCGTGTACTTTGAGTAATTTTCGAGCCAAACACATTAGTTTAATATAAATTTGACAGGCGAGTCCGTGCCCATCCAACTCATCCCGAGCAGGGATGGCTTGTGCAAACCGGACACTGCAAATTTTTCCAGCTGACAGTTGTCGCACTTACAATTTTGCGGTTCACCGCATCGAGCTTTCAGTTTTAGTTTTCAATAGTGCACTCTGTCATTGTCCGCCAACAGTGGGCAGAACCTTTAAGCGGTTGGCTTACTTAAAGCGCAGCTCATTGCCGGAAATAATTTTAATTGATTGCCCCTCGAACATGCGCCACTTGTTGGCTAATGGCCCGCGGCCACTGCCGCCCATAATGGCGCTGCAACCCGAAGCAAATCACAATTGTCCACTAATTGCAGGGCTGCGATTGGAGTGCGCAACAAGTGCGCCGCTTGTTCGATGGTAGGTATCTGGATTTCCTAATTGCGGACCACTTGGAATTCCTTTGCGAGCTGTGCCAAGGACATAGTCCCGAGTGCGGCTCATTACTGCAGATGGCCCTGCTCCGGCACGCGCCCCAATTGAATCGGGTGAGTTGTGCCAAGCTTTTGCATAACAAAGCATTACATTCAATCCACCTGTTCTTTTCCCGTTGCTCCTTTTCCCCGCAGCCATCCGTTCGCCTTGTCCTGCGGCTGTTGGGACGTCTTTGCAGCGAGTCGGGCGAACACAACGCCTCCGGAGACGGCGCTGGCGGGTATGCGGACCCCACGTCTCTAGCCTTGCAACTCCTTTGTCGCCTGCACCAGCTGCACGAGGGCCAGCGCACAATGCAGCTGCCCATGGAGCGCCTGGCCCGCCGCCTGATCGCCCAGAGCGGCAACACGGCCCGCAACGTCATCTACCAGCGACTCGTGGAGGGCGAGCTAGCCGGGGGCGAGGACCAGGACGCCCTGCGAACCTTGCTGTAAGTAATGCCCCGGCAATTATTCTACAGCCTTTGCAATTTTTATTCCGTGAAGTATATCCACTTGGCGGCAGATTAGGGTGTCCCGATTGATACGTAGTAGTGAAAATATTTCTATTTCATTCGGTTACCACAATGAAAACTTTATCTAATGATGCAATGGAATTAGTTTGCAAAATCTGTAGCTTGCGATTAGGAAATCCTCAGGGTGGGTAACCCTATTGATTTGCTTGTTTGAAAATCCAAAACACACAATAAACTGTAGGAGAGTAGCCCTCCAAACCTGGATCAGCAGACTCTCATTATATCCCTTGATGCTTTTATTTATGTTTCAATGCTTATCAAGTCTGAAGGACTTGGAGTGCCGCCAGGACAATGAGACTGCAACGCCGTCGCGCATAATTGATGAGAGCTGGCTCTTTGCACAGGTAAATGGGACAAGCACTTGGCCATTATGGCACTGCCACAGCTAATTTGTTGTCCTTTTCCTTCTTCCAATCCCTCCTGCGCCTTTGACATTCGGTTTTCCTGTCCACCACCCACTTAGCTTATCAAATTCGCCACCCAGCACGAGAACGCCCCGCAACAGCAGAAGCAACTGATGACGTTGCTTCTGGAGATCCAGTCGGAGCCAAAGCTGTCCCGCCTGTTCCACAGCCTGGGGACCGAGCAGGAGACTCGTCTGCTGCGCCACGCCATCGCTGGCTCGCTGAACACAATGGTAACCGCCTTCCGACAGAAGTGCATCCAGCACGCGCCGCACATTAACTACATGCAACTGTCGCCGCTGGCGCGTGTGTCCAGCTCCTTGCTATTCGCAAAGGTGGCTACCATAACAGCAGAGACTATGGAGGATACAGCGCCCACTGCAGAGCAACTAAACGTGGCCAGAGCCGTGTCCACTTTGGTCACCAGCATACGAAGTGTAGAGCGAGCAGCACTTATCTATATCGACGCTAGGCTGATAGAGAAGTTCGTCGCCGAGCATCTGCTGCGCCAGGAACAACTGGGCCAGTTGCTAGACTACCTGGGTTGGCTGGCCGGAGCGGCCAAACAAATTTTGGCAAAGCCAACGCGCCAGGAGTCGGAACTGGACGCCCTGGGCGAGCTCCTGGCTACCATGGATGCACTACTGCGGCAGCCACGCGTCTGGAGGGAGCTGAACGCCAGTGCGGAGCCTGGTCTACGCTGCCAACTACTCGAACTGTTGAACCGTGTGGCTCGGTGCATTCTGCAGGGCACCATTTTCTATCAGCGCCATCGCCAGGACTGGAGCAGTGCCGGGAAGGGACCAGCACCGCAGGCGATTTTCCTGGCCAAATTGATTGAAACGCAAATTGAAATCGAGTCCCAGGACAGCGGCAGGGTCTTGGCATTCGGCGAGGATGCTCGCCTTCAGTTCACCGGCCAAGAGCTGGCTCAGATCCAAGTGCCACTGGTAAGTGACGTTCGGCTGCTCATTTGTCAGACCGGCAGTCCAGCAGCTCATTTCACTTACTTGCCGTGGAAATGGCTCCATCTCTCCACCACTCTACCCTCCCTTCCCATCTGTTTGCAGTCTCTGGTTGCTTCCATCGGCATCTCACTGCTGCGTACGCATCAGTTTTATGCCTACGCCGTGACTCCGCACGAGCTCATCCAATTGCCCAAGGAGGAGGAGGGCCAGCAGCTGCAGCAGAATCAACAGGCCGATGGCAAGCTGCCCACCATTCCTGTGGACAGTCTGAGCGATGTGGACGTCCTGCGTCAATTTGTCAAACGGTGAGTACAGGGAGTCCAAGGCCATGAGCAGTTAACTTAAAGGAGTACATAAAGTTTGGATAAAAGTAAGCCCGTTCAAGGAAGGACGTTTAATTTATCATATAATTGACAGCTCAATTAAAATAGTCTGCCATCAATTTGCAAAGCTCAATAATGCCCTTAAAATAATATTGGCAAACATACCTGCTCAATTATAGCTTTTAGATGAAATTCCCAATCTCATCAATGAAATTTAAACAAGGGAAATGGTCTTTCTCTGAAGAAGTTAAATTAAAAATGTAATTAAGTCTTTATTAACAACGTGCTTGTGTTTTGTAATGGATTTAATTGGTCTAATCCGCCGAATTTAATCGCCTTGTCCGGGGTTGCCAGAGATCAGCCAAGTTATGATTTCGTCACCTTGGCATGGCAGGCGCTATTGTCCAGCGGCTGGTCAACTGCCCGTCCGTTCGGCTTCCCTTATCAACTGGCCAGGCGCTTCTTCTATTGCATTGTGTACTGGATGGTGATGGTGCTGCTGTTGCTGCTGTTGGTGTCGCTTCTGTCGTTTCCATTGTGTCCGACAGGAGCGGCAACAGAGAGTTGCTGACAATGCTCTGACAGCGGTGACGAGCGCATGGCAGCTACATGGAGCGATGATGAGGACGCCTCCAAAGGATGATGCTGAGTAGATGAGTAGTAAACCGCAACTGGAAACATCAACATCCTGTTGTTCTATTACAAACACAAGCACGAGACGGCGGCACAATCACATACGTACGAGTATGTAGATATACTCGTATGTGTGTCGTAAGACTTCATTGTCCTCGTCATTGTCCTTGGCCGCTCGGCTTGTGCCGGCTTGTTTGCCTCGTGCTTGTCACTTGACAGGCTCCCCGGGCTGGCACCTCCACTCCCTGGCTATCGCTATTTCTATTGCTATTGCTGTTCCATTGTTTCGATGGCAGTCGTCATCATTACACTGTCAGGCCAAAAGCTGAATAGTCGTCAGCCAGGAATTGGGCGGAATAATTGTGCACGGCTAGCTGGACGGCTGTCTGTGTTGGGCAGCCTCAAAAACTTGACTTCACTCCCTTGCACTATACTGAGTCGAACTCCCTGCCAGGGAGCTTAAGTCGGCAAGCCAATCCATTTTTGGGCGCAAACATCAAAACCACATCAGCACCGACAGCCCCGAAAGCACCATCGCGGTGGTGGAGAGCTGCGGTGCATCGGTGCAGCGGTGCCCATGGATGATAACGACAAAATCCCCCAAAGGGCTGACGGAGCGGAACATCAACAACTCTATTAGACGAAGCTCTCTGGCAGCATCAGCACAGCATCCGCGTGTACAAGCAGCTTGGCCCAGTGGAACTGGCGGGTGGCATGGATCGGGAAATGGGCTAAAAGCTGGCTAAAAGACACAGGCAGGAAGAGCCGCCGACGAGGCAGCGAGCGATATAAACAAATTATGAGCAGCAAAGTGAGATAAATGCATGTGTGCGTGCTGCAGATGGCTGCCAACAAAAGACACGTCATGCCAGGATACGGGTAGGGATGGGGATGAGATGGGAATGGGGATGAGGAAGAGGATGCCGATGCCGATGCGGAAGGCTGCCTTGGCTCTAGAAACATTGTTGCTAATTGCACAGAAACCACCACGACATGGAGACCGACCTCCAAGCTATAGCTTTCTGGGCATAGTGTCGTGGTGGCTCGGGTTTGTGCTTCACCGACTGCCTGCAGCCTGTGACTAAAGTAATCGAAGACTAATTGACATTTTCGGCCAGCTACGCACACATTTACTGTATGCGTTTATAATATTGCATATTTTAAATATTTGAAGGGACCGGACTAATTGAATTAAAATTTCAAGCATTGGCAGAACACATTTTATGCAGAAATTTCAATTTTCAATTAATTACAAACACTCGCATAGCACATAGCACATAGCACTAGCACACACAGCACTGGCACTGGTGGATTTTCCAGCAGAAGCTGGTAATTAAATTGACACTCATGGCTACTCCGAGCTAAACAAGTGTACTTATGTAGTGTACACGGTTACACTTCCCAATCGATTGCAGGCTCTCCATCTTTGGATTTACCACCCGGCAGCAGTTCGAGGAGTACTTCATGACCTGCCTGCTGCTGATCAATCAGCAGTACGACGAGCACATGGTCGATCAGCAGGAGCAGTTCCAGATCAAGCAGGTCTGCCTGCAGGCCATACTCGAACTTTTAATGACGTACAAAACTTTTCCCATTGTGGGCCAGTCCGGCGGGCAGTTCCATCACACGACTCGCTGGCAGCGCATCACTTGTGACAGCATTAGGTGAGTTTTTACTTATTTCCCTCGTACGGTGCTCCTGGTGATGGTGTTGCCCCTTGCCACACACTCGTCTAGCGGGGCAGAAATTTATGAAAATTAAAATTCAGAGCGCAGTGGGAAAAGTTTTTAATGTGTAAATGGCAAAAAGTACAAATTAAATGCGAACGGCAAAAGTTAAGTCTGTGAATGAGCGCGTGTACATCCTGTTTTTGTTGTAGGTCCTCGTTCACACATTCCAGCGCTTACATATATCGCTCCAATTCCGAACAACAAAAAATATCCTTCAACTTTAAATGCACAACTAATTTGTTAACATGGGAGTGGGCAAAAGCGAGTGGAGCGGCCAAAAACAATTTGGTAAACAAGTTTTCGGTTGCTTTTACAATGTCTGCGTTTTTAATTAAAAGCGACAAAAAGTCTTTGTCGGAGAAACCACGATATTGCATATGGCGTGACGTGAACACATGAATTATGAAAATAATTTTAAAAGTTAACGAGTGCCAAACTCTCTCTCTCTCTTTTACTGGGTCTCGGGTGGAGTGAGGCGAGGCGCCGCGATTCAATTGCCTGGAGAAGCAAATAAAAAACTACACACACAACCCAAAAATCGGAAAGCCAAGCGCCAAAGTTAAAATATCAAAAGCTCTGTTGACAAGCCCTATGATTTTTTTGCGGAATATGTGCACATATTTTTCGTATTAGCTGACAAGGAATTGTTGTTGTTCGGTAACGCGAAACCCCGAGAGAAGCTTTTCTCCCGATGTTGACTTTATAAATTAGTTTTTAATTACAAGCAAATAGTTTTTTCGCCCTGCTCGTCCTGTCAACAGTGCCATCGTACAATTAAATCGATAGGATGTGGCATTGTTATTATTGGGAACCAAACCGATGCGGTAGAGTGCGTCAATCAGTTATTATCCTTTATATTTGTCATGCATTTTTAAATGAATTTTACAGTCTGAAGAAACTTCACAAGGTGCAGCTCGTGGTCGATGCGTGCAACGTCTTCTATCACCCCAATCTGGAGCGGCAGCTGGGCCACGACAATGTGATTGGCACCCGCACCTTTGCGGCCAATCAGTACGATCTCAATTTCAGCTGGGCTCAAATGGAGGCCCACGCGGGAGTTGGGTTGGGAGCGGGATTGGGAATGGGAATGGGAATGCAGGGGGATGCCACAGCGACGGCGGACATTAAGCAGTCCGGCGATGCGGATGTGCCCGACATGGCAATGCGTAACTATCGCCATTTTACGCAGCTGTCGGGAATTGACTTTCGCAGCAGCACGCAGTTGGTCTTTGACGTACTGCAGCAGATGATCGAGGTGAGTCCGAGGGCATGTCAAACTTTTGCCGGCGTCACGTCCAACAGTTTCGTGCGCTGCATTGCCAGTGCATTGCAATGCCTACGAGTCGCCTTGTGCATCCAGCGCAGTCGATGGCTTTTAATTTGATTATGCACGCTACTCGGTGGACATTACGGTGCCAGTGCCAAGTCAGTGCCAATCCGGGCCGGCGGAGTCCGTTTTTGGGCAGTCCCTCGGGGCCGGAACCCGGGATTTGGCACTAATTCAATTAGCCCCTGCAAGTTGCAATAACTCTTTCGAAATTTGCATGCATCGACCGACAGCTAAATCACATCCTGGTGCTGCCCAATTTGGTAAAGTTCTGCGAGATCTGCGAGAGCCGCGAACACGTCAAGTGGATTAAGGAGCGTTGCCTCAAGCTTCAGGAGCAGGTGGCCATGGATGATACAATTTCGCATCAGGTGAGAAAAGCGTGCTGTAGCATATGAACAAATTACGGGGAGGGCGTTAATTGGTGTGGCGCCTATGCTTCCTGAATCAAAGTCTCAAATTATATTTGTTTCGTGTGCCGAAACTTACGGTATAAATGGTACTTATAGTATATCAAGTTTGTGCATATTTATGTAACAGGGATCAGGAAGCATTACCGACCCCACAACATATATATATTCTTAATCGGCATCAACTATCCGTTATGTCCTTTTTAATTGTCATCTTAATTTATTCCGTCGCAGTTCTAATGTATTTTTCTGCCTTTTTTTGCGTATTGTATTTTGCATGTTGCAGCATATAATCTACTTGCTGTGCCGCAGCCAAGCACTCCTCGTCCCCAGTTTGGGGGAGCTGCAGACCCTGTGCTCATTGATTGGCAACGTCTACTTGAAGAGCACGCACAGCTTCATACGCATTGCCACACTGCAGGGGCTGCTCTGCCTGCTGGAGTCCTGCAGCAAGACCAACACGACAATGGGCCGGCTCAGCGAAGAGCTGGCTCTGTTGCGAGCCCTAATTGTGGGCTACATCAATCGCCATGGGATCATTGACGAGAGGTGAGTTCGAGTATAATATGCCACTCCGCGTCAATAACATGTTCTGGAACCCGTGCCCTTAGAACAGGTTCGAAAGTCTAAGACCCATGTCTGGGAGCTACCGTCATGGCAAAACTCATCATTTCGGTTCGCAGGGGGGTTCCCCGGCTCGTGGCAGCGTGTCTATATCTCATCCACAGATCCAATCACTAATGGCAAAAGTTCTCATTTCGCATTAGTTACCCGGTTCGTCGACATCTGGGTTCTGTGCCGGCTTTGTACGGTTCTGCTCTATTCTCCGTGGTCTGGTTTGCGGCTTCCACCTGGACGCCACCATCCTGCTTTCCTGTTTAGGATGTTATCAAAAACTTTTCAAGGACTGCACCGGAAGCAGCCACGCCCAGAGTTCGCTATAACTTGGCAACGCCCCGAACATCGATGAGCCATGGCCATCGAAACTTTGCTGTTGCCACGGGCTGCCTGCGATAGATGTTCGAAAGTCAAGCGCAGCAGCCTCTGATCACTTGCTCCACTTTGCGCCGTTGTTTATGCTCTCGAACGGATTCTAATTATTGACGCAGCAGCTGCCTCCTGGTTTGCGGCTTGCGATGGAAAATCATACGAGTACGAGTATACTCACCCAGCAGTATAGTCACTCGGGGGTTCGCCTGCCCGGCCGCCACAGCACGTAAGTTGTGTAACTTTGGCACTTTGGCGGGCAGGTCTAGAAAATGCGTCAAAACTTAAACTATGTATTTGCGCTGGCTGCGCGCGTGCAACCTTGAAAGAAATAACTCAAATACCAGTTCAGCCCTTCGAAAAGCATACAACTTTTGTTAGGCATATATGGTATGTTACACACAGGCGGCAGCGTATGCGAAACCAATATGCTAAAACCTCAGCGAAAATTGCAACAGCAGCACTGGCTGCTTAAAATCAATGTTTGGTTTCGGCCAATTGGGAGCCCGACAGGCACCAGCGCTGCTAATCAGCGCCCGGGCCATGCTCCAAACTAATACCCCAGACCCCGCGCAAACTAATTATTTTGTAATTTTACGCGGAAAAGGCCATAGGGAGGGGGCAGGATGGAGGAGCCCAGAAAATTCCGTAAGCATTGGGCAAAATGCGAATGCATCAGCAGCTGAGGATAGAATGCTGCAGGCGTTAGGCTTTTAATTAATTTAGATGGCAAAACACTCCCCACGAGCAAATAGGCCTGGCTCATTTTACTTAACGTTCCCGGCTTGCCTCATTTTCCAGCCCGTTGGAATTCAGCGTGGAGCACAGCAAACTGGTTTGGACTCTCAACTTCAGCCTGATCGAGTGGACATCGAAGTTTGTGCCGCAGTGTCATCTCTTGTCGAACACCATCATAGCGGCCGGTAATTTCCTGAAGAAGACCACTGACGAGGAGCTCTATTTGTGTGTGCTGCATGTAAGTTGAGTTCTGTATAGCCTTTTAGGCTAGGGGTTTGTAAATGATTGGTCACAATCAAGCATATATATTTAACAAGTCACTTATAAGAATATCAGACTCGTCCTGCCGGCGTCAAGCCACTTACTAACTGTCAGACGACGGCCAACTAGCCATGCAGCAAATCTGCCTGACTGAAATACTGACTGACTGACTGACTGGGGCTTGTGTGAGCCAAATCCCAAACACTGAGCCGCGAATTGCCCGGCTAAGCGGAGGAGCAGGCCACGTTGCGCTTAATTGGTTTTTTGATTGACAATTTTCAAACGGTAGGGCAAGCGTACACAGCTGTCAGACGGCCAGCGACGGACCCAGCACCCGGGACTCCGGTACCCGGAAAGCCCCACGAACGGAGACAGGCCGCAACCGAGGCTGTCATAACTGACGCAGACGAACGCAGGCAATCCTGCCAAACAAACGGCAGAAGCAACAGTCAAATGTTTATTGGCCTGCCCGGAGCTTTCATCCGAGGAGTCAGAGGCCGAAATTGAGCGCTATGCCAAAAAAGGGTAGAAAAAGCGACCTTAAACGCTCTCAGACTGTCTGATTGTCGTGGATACAGACATACGAGTATGCATATATAGAAATTGCCCGATTGCCGAACGTTCGTAATTTGCCAGCGTTTTACATAGAGTTGAGATTTTAATTGCAGTTTACGAGCATGGCAGCGAGAGGCAAGTAATTAAAAATGTTTTTTGCGTTGCGTACTTCCGGGCAATGTTCGGACGCAAAATTAAATTCGACTTTTTAAGCAATTTATGAAATTTGCACGCAATTCAATTGTCCCATTTTGCTGCTTCTGCCGGGTAATGTCCTTGTCGCCGGCGCAGCCTTTTGCTTTTGCTCTTGCTTTGATGGCGGAAGCATTCCGTTCCGTAGCGAGGAGGGGGAGCATCGAGTAGCGCGCAGGGAGCCCAATGACGCGCAGCGACAACAGTGCCCATAACAATAACAATTTGCCACTCAATTAGCGTGGCCATTACTGAAAACCCACTTAAGTATGCAATGATAAAAATTCAAAAGCGAATCGAAAGCCGCTGCTGCCGCCATCGCTTTGCTGCTATTTCTATGAAACTGAACGGAATGAAACAGGGGGTGGGGGGGGGAACACCCTGCCTATATATTGCCTATTGTATTTATTTGTCTCTTTGTCGTTGCCAGGGCCTGGAGCGCATAGTGGTCACCAGCGGAGCACCGCCTCCTGGAACGCTGCCTAAGGGAAGAAGCTCCAACCCAAACGCCAGCGCCGGCACCAGGGATCCTAGCAGCGAGTGCGGAGTCGGAGTCGGAGTCGTGGTCACACCGCAGATGCGACATAAAATTGAAAAACTTGCACTCGAATTGCTGAAAATGGAAAATGAGAAATTTTCGATTCCGGCATTGAAATTGCTTTTGTCCTGCATGTATGTGGGTGAGTATCCGGGGGAGCCGAACAGAATAAAAACCAAAATAAATAAAATAATAACACAAAGATCAAATAAGGGCGCGCACTGTGGGGAGAGCCCGGCCAGGAGGAAGAAAACACAAATATTTTGTAATTTCATTTAATTCCACATGGGCCGCGAAAGGGTTCGGTTCGGTTCGGTTCGGGTGTGGTGCTATAAGGAAATTTTACAGAGACCCCTTTGTTGGAGCGGGGAGCCAGAGACAATTGACTGTGCTGTGGGGTTGAAAATAGCAAGCGGAAAACTCGACGTCAATTCCGCCAAAAGTACAGAAAGACTGGAAGCTTAAAGAAACTCGCTTGAAAGCATTAGAACGATATTGGTAGTCGCTGAAGTGGGCTTGGTTCTCTCCATAAGCTCATTTTTTGGCTTCCCTTACCTCCCATGTCCAATGCCTTTTAGTATTTAAGATTTTCAATGCGTTTACTAGTGCACTTTGGGTGTTTTCGATGAACAGTTTGGCCCTTGCCATCGAAAGGCTAATTGCGGCAGCTAGCTGACATGCCACGGACTGTTGCTGCAACTTTGGCAGCTCCACTGGCAGCAGCGAGCAATTACTTCTGTAGCAGTTATAAGCGCAATTGCAGGACAACTATTATCGTTTCGGGCCACGGAAACGCACACACATTTTGGATTCTGTCATGGGCTCATTTCTATCATGCCAAAATGTTTGCCCAGTGGCCTTTGAGCGCACAAGTTCTGTATTTTCGCCCAAATTGGGCTAAAAACCCAACGAAATGTGTCCAAAATAATAGATTTATACTAATTGAATGGATCACTGTGCTGCTTCAAGCAGGAGGGCCTCAGCTTATTCAACCTTCATCTCCATCTTTGTGCTCTTCATTAGTTTCGACTATTGTCCAGAGGTTCACATGTGAATATGGAAATCGCTTCAATGCGGGTCAACCGTAATCCGCTCAGTCCCGTTTCATTTAACCGTCTAAGCCAATCGATTCCTGTACTTCTACCGCTACGGGTTTTCTCTTTATTCTTTGTACCTAAAAAACAGAAAAAACAAAAACCCCGTCAACCATTTTAAGACTAGCAAAAAGTAGATTTGCTTTCACTTTTTTGTCAGCCCAACATTTTCGAACCCAACATTTTGCTCCTAACCGATGGCCGTTTAACTTGCCAAACCAGCAGAGAGCTGCCTACCCGGCTTCCCGCCGACACACTCTCGGCCAGGTACGGAAATTATGCAAGTCGCTCCACAAATATGTCGAAGTTGGCTCCCGGCAGAATGCATGCGAAGGTGGGCCGGTGCGTATTTGCCTTGCACTTTGTCAGTGGGCTCGGTGCGCAGTGGACAGAATTGCCGTTGCCGTTGCCGTTGCAGCGGCTGTGGCTGTGGTGTCCTTTCATTCCACGGGAAGCTAGCACACAAATCCTTTGAGAAATGTCAATGTTTGTATAGCAGGCCATTCGCGATGCTTACTTCGCCCGCTAAATGGCGGCAACTGCCTCGATTTTAGGCCCCTGCCAACACACAAATCTCGAATATGGCGACCGGGCGGGATTCCGGATTCCGTTTTAGGCCCGGGACCGAATGAGTGCATCCTAGCGGAAGTTGGCCATTGCTGGGCACGCTTTTTTGCTCTTTTTCTGCCTGCTTGCCTTTTTTAAAGCCTTCTGTACTCCACGCAAAAATAAACAAAGGACCGCGTCGCCAAAGACAATACAGGTCCTCGTCCCACAAAACCCAGGGAACGAAGGCTTACAAAAATGAAAAAAAAAGAAACTGTAAGCACAACGGCAAAACAGGGAAAGTCCCTGTCAGCACTCCAAGGGATCTGAAATCGAAGGCCAACATCCTCCCTCTCATTTTGTAGTATCAATCGAAATAGGAGTAATTTATTTACATTTGCTCGACTCGAGTATATTTCACAGGCCTATTTCACTTTTAAGTCCGCCATGATATAAAGCTAAATTACTGGGTATAAGTTATTCGTACTAGTAACTTTTTTTACTCGATTTTTTTGTGTTTCGCCTTGCTTAAACGAATTTTAGAGTTTGTTAGGTTTCTGCCATTTTTTCGTGTATTGCCTGCGGCATTTGTGGCGCGCATAATTGCGGCTAGGCGCCGGACTTTGCCCCCTCTCAGCAGTCGCCTGGGCATGCTTCATTCCCATTGAAAGCCAGTAACAACAATGCCAAAATTGGCAACAGCCAGCCGAACAAGCTGCCCGCAGGCCAACAGCCACGGCCAACAATGTTCAGCAGCAAAACAAAGGCCAAAGCCAAAGTTGGCGCGACCAGCAATCGTCTGAGTTGGGTTCTTCCCCCTTGGAGCGGCCTTTTGCGCTGGGATTCCTGCTCTTGCACCGGATCCTGCACCTCCATATCCTGTTCCCATTGTAAATAATTCGATGCCGCTAAACCGCACTAAGCAGCCACTGGGGCTCACAAAGGCGGTGGCTTTTTGCCGCTCGCCATCATTTTTCACCTGGCCGGCACCAAAGGTACGCACACATTTGTTCGGTGACCTTCTCCGGTTACGGTTTTGGTTGCGGCTACGGTTCCACTTCCGGATTTAATCGGACAACTCTAATCTATAGCCGTGGCCGGCCTTGGGCGCGCTCAACATTTTTGTTTGGCTCTCGAATCGATGGCCCTGGGTAAAGTTATAAACACCAAAATGATGCTGGTGCGTCAAGCAACTGGCTCCGGCTCCGAAAAATCCATAAAATTTAAATGCAAATTTATGTGCATACGTGTGTGTCCTGGGGGAAAAGCGATGGAACATGGGAGCCGCTTGGGGAAGGGAAAGGGTGACAGCACTGGCGTGTGAAGGACCGCAAGATTGTGAATAATGGCCAATGGCATGCGCCTTGAAGGTTGCCTTGTTAATTAGAAAGTTTCACTTTATCCCTTTTGGGCCTGCAGTTCTTGCCCGTTGACTTATGTACTATATATATTTTGCGTTTTTTTCTATTCCTCTCGCCAGGCTCGGCCGCCCAGCTGGAGAACACCGAACTATCGAATGGCATTGTCCAGGACGATCCGGAGATTATCGCCCAGCAAAACGATAAAGTCGATATACTTTTGCATTGTATTAAATCATCGACTCGAGATGCCGCCTGGATTTATGGACAAGTGCTGTGCCAAATTATTCGTGATTTAGTGCCACCGAATGAAATATTGACGAAGGTCATAAAGGAGTTTGTGGCCATAAATCAACCGCACGGCGATGTTATTGCCATGATTGTGTATCAGGTGAGTGGTGGCCAAGGATCGCCCATCCATCCCCTCTGCCATTCCCAACTAGCCAGAGCTCGAACCAGTCGTGCGTGGCTCCTTCGAATCGTAGCACCCACATGTGCGGGCATGAATGGATTCATGGGCAGCGGGTTCATTTTACGAGCCCAGGCCCAGGCCCAAGCCCAGGTTCAGGTTCAGATCCAGGTGCTCTGTCTGGGTACTGAGAGACTCCAACGCAATGGGGACAGTGCAGCGCTAATGTTTGCCAGGACACAGGCCACAAGTCGAAAGGGTAAAATACTTGCCGCCAGCTGCCAGCTGTCGAATGCTCCGTAGATCCACACACAGATCTCCACAGTCCAGTCCCCATGTGCGTGTGGACCTCTGGAATTTTTGGCAGCTTGAAAATTAATGGAATTCATGGCTCCAGCGTGGCCCCCGTCCAGTTTTCAGGTGCGGAGAAGCGAGCACACGAGTATGTGGGTCACTGCGAGGCGCCTCCGACTGTGGCGACCACTGCGGTGCCATAAAATTTTTTCATTAGGTTCAAGGTTGCCCGGTGTGGCGTGGGCGTGGGCGTGGGCGTGCGATGCGATGCGTGCATGGAAATTAATAAAAACAAGCAGGGCGCCCAGTGGGAGAACGAGACCGTATCCGGGTCTCCGGATCCCTGGGTCCCGAAGCGGTACAATTTGCACTGTCATTTGCAGGGATTCCCAGGCCGTGGAATTTCATTAGCCAACTTTTTGCCACAAAGTATGCGATGTGCAGTGGGGTGTGTTGCGACCCCTCGACTTTTGGCCACGCACCTTTTGAGACGAGGCACAATAAAATTTAATTTCCGTATTGTCGGGCAGGCCCTGGCCTTATTCAAGCATTTTGCTCGCAGCAGCACAACTAACCCGTTTACGCTTGCTCCTCTCGCCCGTAGGTCTTTCGCTCCGCCATCGACTCGTCGTACCTGCACATGCTCCAGGACTGGCTGATCTGCACCCTGCCAACGTTCCTCGGCCAGCCGGAGCAGCAAGGTGTGTGGGGTCTCAGCGTCATCTTCTTATCCGCCTCCATAAATCTGCATTTGATTAAACTATTTCCGCTGGTGCTCGGCATCGGGGCGGGCAGTCACTCGGTGGGGCCGGGGACGGGGACGGGGACGGAGATGGGGCTAGGAGCGGGAACGGCCCGAAAATTGGGTCAACACGAAATTGCATTGTTCGTGACAGCTGCACAAGATTTCCATGCGAAATTGAGTGGGGAGCAGCGGCAGCGCTTCCGCGAGGCCTTTGCAACTTTTGAACGAAGTCAAGTGTACGGCCGCATGCTACAGCGCCTCTGAACGGGCACAACTGGAGTGACGTGTAATCATCAGCGAGCTACCCCGTCTGACTATTTATCTTAGATTTAATCGCAACTAAGGCGGCCGATTTGGATTTGACGGCTACTAAAAAGCGCCAAAGACAAGCGCAAGCGTGAATAACTAATTGGCCGGGAGCGGTGGAGAAAGTTTTTAGTGGGCGCCGGATCCTTACCCTTATCCTTCAGCATCGCCTTGGACTTTTACGGCTTCCCTTTTGGCCGCCGGAGCAAGTGAAAAGTTTTTTAATAGTTGGCGAATACAAAATTAATTTATGCTTTACATTATGTGTTACTAATATTTAAACTATTGCAAACGAAGCGACGCCGAAAACCCAGGCCGGCGAAAGTTTAACGAGGCCACCCTCAATTAGTTTCCGCGACCAGGACCCCAGGACACCAGGACACGGCAGGACGCTCGCGGAAATTATGTTCTTGGCAGTTTTTGGTAAAGTTTATCATTTATTTATTGAGACGCTGCTTGGCTAGCAAGAGAAAACTTGGCCACCGGACAGTAGTGGGCATTAGTGTCCGTCTCCACCAATTGCTGCAAAATTCCTAATCAAAATTACTTAAAAATTCCATTATGCAAGCAAGCACTAACCCCCCCAACTACTTGTGTATTCCAATTGTAATCAAAATAATAATCACATTGTTAAGCAATAAATAAAATCACAAATTACCAACTACGTGGAGTGTTGTCCTTTAAGTGAATTTGGATGCTGATGTTAGCTTTTAACCAACAATGCATAGTGCGGGGCGTAAAAATACTTTGTCAACTAACCGAGAAATTCGCTTTGGATTACCGAACTATATGCAAATATGTTCGAACTTTTGCGCTTTTACCTGCTGGCGCATGTAACGCAGCTCCCGAACGTTGCCTTTTTCGTTTTGCCATCTTAACAACAAAGCGCATTAAAGTTAACAACATTCTTTTTGCTTCCAACTATCAAAGAAGCCTTGCGTGCAAAACATTCAGAATATTGCCCGAGAACCGGGTTCCCTAAAAAGAGTGCTGATCAAATCTAATAAGACTAACCTTTACACGAGTGTATGAAACATTGAAATCTAGTTTTATAAACAGTGCTTTTAAAACAATTTTGGCGTCGAATAAAATATATCTATATATATTTCTAGTTTTGATTTTCCAATTAAATAAAACCAAACATTATAGATAATTGTCTGATCGACTTTTTGTGAGCAATCTTCTAAATAAAACAAGTTTGTAAAAATAATATACCTATATTAACTCTATATATATATATATATTTTTTTTTTTAAATATTAAAGGTATTATAGTATTAAATAGAACCAAACAATTGTCTAATCGACTTTTTTTGAGTAATCTTCTAAATAATACTCATTTCTAAAAATAATATATAAAATAAAATAATATATATAACAAAAAAATATAAATATACAGTTAAAATATTTGTATATTTATATTTTTTTTAATATTATAGATTTGTCTATATCAATTGCAATGTGTTTCGACATTAAATTAGAGAAATATTAAAGAGACATAATCATGCTAACAATATTGACCATTTAAACAAGAATTTCAAATAACTGCAAGTAACCAAATATAAATTATTCTATTATATGATGGTAAATCATTTGAATTTCCGTAAAGTCTTAGCAACGATTTGCATCTGCAGATATTCTTCGCTTATCTTAAAGTAAACTGAACTATAGCTCAGAATTATTTTTCTGTGGGGTATTCATATCTCTGCAATGGATAGCCTTTTCCAGCCTGTTTTTTTTTTTGTATCCCGAAATTGACAGACAAACTTTCGTATCGGGAGCGTGTGCTTGTACGTGAGAGCAGGATACCCTGCATTCTGCCATTCTGGTTTTCTGTGCATGCAAACCTTGCCGGAAATTTGCCAGTTGAACGCGAAACGACAAAAAGCCGGTTGTCGGCATCTAAAAAAAAGGGAAAAAATTAAGGAAGTTACAGTACCAACACACACCGAGGAGTGAGCCGGGTTGAGAGTTGTTTTTCTGTTTTGGCGCGACCGCATTATGCAATCGAGCAAAACGCGTGGAGTGCCCTCGCCAGCTGATTCCTGCACCCATTCCCCCGCCCATCCGCCCACTTCGGCTCAGTGTCAAGACAATGTTCCCATTGTCGCCATTATGCCGCACGCCAAGAGGCAATTTGGCCAATGCCTTGGCCATAAACTGCAACATTTCGGCTATCAGCATTTGGTTACGCTTCATTTGGCCAAACAACCGTAGCACAGATTGCCGCCGCCCACAGCCCACAGTCCACAGCCCACATCCTATATCCTAGCGGAGTGCGGCTGACCGCCCAGGCAGCGCAAGGTAGGACAAGCATACGACCCGTTGGCACAGCTGCCAACTTCTTCTGCCCTGACCTACGAGCCTGCAAATTGAACTCTGAACCCAGCGGAACACTGAACCGTGGAACACTGTCGCCGTAAGAGCACTTAAAGTTCCACAGGCCCGGGACTTTCTCTTGGTTCTCTGCTTCTGTTAACCCAGAACCCACCACGATTCGGAGTTGCTCTCTTAGACGACGACCCTCTCTCTTTTAGGACATAAAAGCAAAGATACTCTTCGCGGTCTCTCTTTATTATGTGGAGTAGGTCAGTAGTGTAACTGTTCCGATTCAACTTGTTCCTGCAGCCGTTTGTTTTGCATGCCAACAGGATCTGCGGCAAATTTTCATCTTAATTCTTTAAACAGGACCACAAAAATATACGTAGAAGAAGGGGTAAGGATACAGCGACAACTGTTACACGCACAGTTACGATTATTGTTATTTTGAAAATGCCAGCAGCAGGTTCCCGGGAAACCAGTGTTTTTTTTTTTTCATTGGGTTATTGTTTGGCCATTTTCCCTCCCAAAGAAAGATGAGGAAACTTCAAGAGCTTGAAATGCATATATGGCCTCAACAGTTTTAGAGGGCCTGCCCATTGCCAATCGACCCATTGATTTTCCCGACACATTGGCAGGCAAGCGCAAGCAAAGATTTTGTAGCCTTTGTAGCCATCTCGGAAGTCATCCGAGGCTCCTCTTCTACTCTTCCCCCCATCCTGTTGCTCATTTGAAATTTTGATTACATTGCCAACATTGGCAGTACCAACCTGCCAGCGACTGATACGCATTAATTACGTTACCTGGTGTAAAAAGCGACGCCTCGACACTAGACGGTCGCGGTGGGGGTGCGCTTATTAAAATTGAATAAATTATGCAAAAGTGTGCGTGGCAGGCCAAGCCAGGACCTGGAGCCAATACTCCACCGAGTATGCCAGAGCCGCGTCCTGTCGATCCGCAAAGTGGACGCGGCATAATTAATTCCGGTCAGTTGCCGGCGACGAACTAACGAAATGCAATCAACATCTTGAGCCTGCTGCCAAGTCAGGACTCGACAGCCACTCGATTCGAAGGGTGCAGGCCCAAACGGAGGGCTCCTTCGGTGATGCTCAATGAATAACCATCCAGGAAATCGGGGTTAAAAACCATATATCGCCAGACAGTGAACCAATTCTTTGACTTAAACAACAGAATATGGGTATTTTATTATAGACATTTAGTGTCTTTCGAAGATAACTTATATATATTATCTTAAAAATAAGCCATGGTAGAATAAAATCGGTTCAGTAGTATATTAAAAATCATAACGGAAAAAAGGTTTAAAGTTTAAAGTTTTAAGTTACACGAACACATCACCCGACCTGTCCGCTTCAATGACGTAAAACTTCGTCAATTCCGCACGTATCGGCTTGAAATGAAGGAATGTTTTGAATAGTTTAACAACATTTTTTTTTTAACCGATAAGGCAGGGAACCCCCTTTAAACATTTGGCTGTCTCCGCAGTTTCCAATTTAAAATCATAGGATTTCTAGTACAATAAATAAAATAAAATGAAGCAAATAAGGTATACTTATCGGTTAAATATTGTTTAAAACAGAAAATCAAGAATACCATACGAATTTAAAATTAGTTTATATGTTTAGGCATTAATAAATATTGACTCCTCCGTGAGGAGTCAATAAATTGTTAAGGCGTACACATATAACGGACCTAAAGCAAAAAGAATTACACCTCTAGCTCTTACCATCTCCGAGAACGACGTGTTCATACATACAGACGGACGGACAGACGGACGGACAGACGGAAGGACAGACAGACGGACAGACGGACATGGCTAGATCGACTCGGCTGTTGATGCCGATCGAATATATTTACTTTATAGGGTCGGAAACGCTTCCGTCTCCCTGTTACATACTTTGCACAAACTTAATATACCATTTGTACCTTAAGGTACATGGTATAATAACCTAGAGAACGTGTAATTGCCATCACTGGTTAGGTTAAGGATATCAACAGAGCAGAACAGTACATCAATCGGTTGACCCAAGACACCATTTCGCCAATGGGATGAAAGATGGGAAATCGAAATGGAAATCGGAAAAAGGGGTGTGAAAACAGGCGGGGCTTTAGAATAAATGAATGCCCAAGTGGCTCTGCAAATAAATGCAGGTACGAGTGATTGCACAAATGCAGCAGACAGCTCCCGCCGATATATCGATGGCAGAGCGACGCGAAATTTCGACAAGTATTTCAATTTCATGTTTCACGCGTCACTAAATGCCCATTTAAATGCCAGCGGCTGAATTTGCATGCATATTTGAGTTTGCCAATAGTTTGGGCAATTGCCTCAGACGCCGCAGGCCAAGAGCTCAATGTTTTGTTAACTCCATTCAACATACCAATTAAATAAGTCGGCTTCTGGGTGTTGTGTTTGTTAATACTTTAATGGTTCACAACTATACACAGATACAAAGGTATATACATTTATATACTTATAAAACAGAGAGGTAACAATAACATGGTTAACAACAAGCCGAAGGGAACTTATCAACTACGTATATTCTGCCCGTTTTGCTGCCGATTAACAATTATCAATCTATGTATGTACAAAACTATTATTTAACTCTAACAATTCGAAGAGTAAGACTTTGTTCCTGTGGTCGGTTGTAGGGCCTTGGTCCTCTTTGATTTTTGGGTCCTTCTAACCCTTATCCAGAATGCGCATAGTAAGGGGACGATTCTTTGCCTGTCTCCTTAGAGTCCTGTGGTCGAGGTCCTCGCACAGGATGTCTTCCGGGGCGGCGGCAAATCAGATGTATAGTTCTGATATCGGGGCGAGCAGTTAATGGCCTGTGGGAACAGAGGAACACGGGATGAGAACGGGGCGTAGGAAATGATGGAAAATTGGCAGACTATAACGCGAAAAGTACATCACAACCGGATGGCCCAGTAAGTTCCCAGTGTTGGGCCACAATATTTGATTAATGACGTGTTTTGATGCAGAGTCACAGTAATGCGGACGGGGTGGTGACGGCGAAAAGGGAAATGGGCCGAAAGCTATTCCCTTGTCAAGGCCTCTGGCTGCGATTGTTGCCGTCGCTTTGCATTTGAATGATTAGATTTGATTCAATATTCAATTATTAAAGTGGTTTGAGGTGTTGAAAGCCGGCAGACAAACAGCGACTGCGATCCAGTCGCCAGGCAACCAACTGAGCTGGGATTGCGAACTGGGACTTGGACGGGGACTGGGACTGGGACTGGGAATGCCATTCGGTTTTGGATTGGAATCAGGCCGATTGGGGGCAGGAGTTTGCATATAAATGATTTATGAATTTGCGCTTTGATTGAACTGCCTGAAATTGTTGATTAGTGCCTCGTCATAGAGACAACATCAACAACAAAAGCCGCTAAGTTTAGAACTCCGAGCTCCAACTCCATCCATTTGTAGGTAGTCGGGCTCTGGGAATAAGAATTAAGGCCTTTGAACCACCGGCATGCGCGGTCTTTTGGGCTCCAGGGTGACCTGTCCGTGCGCCACCCACTATTTGGGTACATGGTATGCAGAAATTCGATATATTCATGGCTTACTTTTAAGAGTATTTAGATATTATTATGAGAAGCGTGTGAAAAATTTTAAGGTAAATTCATGCAACGCCAAATTTATAGGCATTTAAATTGTGCGGCTTAAGAACAAGGCAATAGAAAAAAACATTAAAAACAATTATAGTCGAGTGTCCCGACTACAAATACCCGGTTCTAAGTTTCCACCTGAATTTTACAACATGGATAAATATTACGAATATTATTTTTTTATTATTATAGTATTTAAATTGTGGACGCAAAAATTGTTGGTAATTTGTGACAAGCTTGTGGACGCAACACATTTTTGGCATTTGCGCGAGCGGACCTGGGCATAACCAGCTGATTTTCTCAACACAAATAGATACCAATGTAATATCTAAATACCTTTGGAGTTAAAACTGTGGACGCCCCAGAATTTCTCGGTTGGCGGGGAAACAAACTTGTACTAAAATGGTATCACAAAATTCTGAATATGCAATTAGTTTTTCTTTATCTCTTAGATTCTCCAAAATCTAGGCGCTATACTGACAGACGGACGGACAGACGGGCAGACGGACATGACTAGATCGACTCGGCTGTTAATGCTGATCGAGAATATTCTGGGGCCGGAAAAGCCTTCTTCTCCCTGTTACATACAATTCAATATACCCTTGTTCTTTTTAAGAATCGGGTATAATAATGGAAATCAATTTTACTTTTCCTTACTCTTAGGGGGTATACATAAGTGGTTTTCTCTGAACTCACATCCTGCTGTCCTGTCCACAGGCGCGATCTCTTCGACTGCAAGCTCTTTTGGCACATTCATTTGGTTAAATTGTGCGTGCGATTAGTAAAACAAACATTAGAAATAGAAAAAGCGACCAATTTGAGACATGAGAATTAATACTTCTCTCATTGACAGGTCGGCCAGATGGCCAGTTAATCAGTTTGACATATGCCCTATTGCATTCCAGGAATTTAAATAGGTAATAAAAAAAAACAAATATATACAAAAATCTAAACAATACAAGTAACGTCCATCACGAGAATTTAATTAACGTAATTAATCTAATTTAATGACTTGACAAACACATCAATTAGTAAAAGGAGGCCAAAGACAGAAACAGTCGAGGCTTCGTGGTGCTGCTCCCCGGCCAGGAACACAATTTATATGCAAAGTGCCAAAAGCTTTGCACAAAATACAGCTTTTCCTCCTGAACCAGCACTCACGTACCGCAGCGGCAGTGGCGGCCAAACAAATTAAAATATTAAAATTAAGCCACAAAATGATTGAAAGGAAATGTTTTTCGGGAAAGTAAAACTCGTCGACTCCGCCATCGATGCCTGATGTCTCCTGCGGCCTTGCCCAATCCGTCCCGCTGTTTCCTGAGCTGCCTTTGTGTCTGGTTGTCCCTAAAGTAATTAAAAGTAAGTAAAGCAAAATCACCGCAGGAACGCGGCCACGTCGGGGAGTGGTGGGTGCTTTGTCTGTCCAGTGATTTGCGTCCCGCAACGTTTTTTGTGTTTATGCAAATGGCCGCTGACCAAAAGAATTAATGCGTCCCGAAAGTGAGTTGAATTGGAATGAGCCGGCGGCCGTTCGTTCGACTATCCGGACAGAGCCCAAGCAAATGCCAGCGCCTGTCACTGAATTCACAAGGAATGCTATAAAAAGCCCAAACAAAAAAGGAAAGCCTCTAATTTTCCCTTGTCCCAGTGTGTTGCTAATTTCGAATAGCAAACCTCATTTTATTTGAGGCTTTAAATTTATGGCTTTGCAAATATAAACTCTGCTTTTTAAGAAGTAATATTCCCTGAAATATGAAGAAAATCGAACAACGATGCACTTCATTAAATTGGCAATACAAGAGACTTTCCAAACACATCCAATAATGAAGAGAATATTTATTTTCCCAGCTCGTCGAAGGGAGAACAAACACAGCTCTTGTGGAGGAGAAGCTCAAAGCAGAGCAGCTGCCAAATGTCGATGGAATGGATGTGGGACTCGGCCCTGTTGCCCGGCCGGCTATATAAATAGAGATACACGGTCGGATGATGATCTCGTTGAGGCAATTTGATGGGCCTGCCGGCCGGGCTGTCGAGTTTGAAATTTTTGTGTAAATTTTACCTATTTATATCGTAAATAAAAACTTTGATGCCGATGCTGCGATTGGAGCCAAACTGAACTCGACCCACGCGGCGTATGCACGTTTTTCGCACTTAACTCATTAAAACGGCCGAAAATTAATGGCAAAACGCGTCCAGCCATTTTTTTTGCCGCTTGCTGGATTTCTCGTTCGCTCTGTTTTTGTTTTCTTCCATTCGTTATTATCGTAAATTATTTAATTGCATTTTAGATTTTTGATTTGAATTGGAAACATTCCCGCATTTAAAATCTCATTAGCAATGGAAATGGAAATGCGGTTGAGCGGAAATGAGCGTGTATACTGAAAGTTTATATAAGCATGCCCCGATTTCATTGAGCGCAAAATTTAAACATTTTTTCGCCTGTAGAAAATAGTTTGAGAATTTTTTTGTTGCCCACTCGATAAATCAAAATGAAAATGCAAACAGAAAATAACTCAAACCCCTTAAACAATTATGACAAACAAATGGTTTGGCATCAAATAAAATGCAAGCGAAAACAATGTTCTGGATTTGTAACTAGCGACATTGGCAGCAGATTCGACTCCAGTGGGTGCAATATATTGACCGAGCACTCGGTTGCCAGCACTAGAGAGTCCTTCAGGCGACCATCATGTGTGCCAGGTGATTGCCACCCGCCCCACTTACCTTGTAGAAGGCCTTCCGGAAATTCTCGGAAAGGAAGGCGTACAGCAGGGGATTGATGCAGGAGCTGCTGTAGGCCAGTGTCTGAGAGCTGATCTGCAGGATGACTTTGGGCAGGCTGTCGGCCTGGTACAAATTAAGGGCCTTCAGAAGTAAAATCAGCTGGCAAATAAAAGTTAAGACCAGTGAGTGTATAACAAACATTTAATCAGAGTTTTATTCAAACACATTTAAATTAATAGGCGTGAGACTCATCAATCGCAATCATATTAATAAGATATCAAGTTTTCTCGAAACATTCCACTTTGGAGGCACTTTAAATCATGTTTAACTGCGAAAGACTATTAAACTGTCAGGATCTTAATTTTTATAAACCAAAGAATTTATAAATGATTCATATTTGTCAACTCAAGCCAAAAAACTCATAATTCATATGTTTTGCATGATCTCAGATCATGCCGACTTCGTCACAATATTCTATATATTTAAGTCTATTATTTCGGTAAACAAAATAATAGTCTATTCAATATACCCTAATCAAGTGCTCAAGCCGTAATACAATGAATTAAAGGCGACATCATGATTGCGGTTGGCGTCTGATGCATTTTCTTATATCATTTTTCTCAACACCACATTTCTAGCATCGGCACAAGTGCATGGACTCACCTGAACGGGCAACCAGAGGGAGGCAAACGCAATGACCACGACGACGACTAGGCGGGTGACCCGCTTGCGACCCCTCTGCGACTCCTTGGACATGCGGACGCCGCTGCCCTGGTGCCACAGCCGCATGATCATTCGGACGTACAGCCCGCTGATTATCATCAAGGGCAGCAGATAGGAGCTGATGAAGAAGACCACCTGGAAGGTGCGCATGCTGAGGAACTCGTTCGAGTGATCGAAGGTGCACAAGTTGTAGGTGATGTTCGTCTTGTTGTCGTATGATACCTGCGGATGCGAGATGCGTGCGGGGTAAATTTGTGTGAAAATCGAATATTGCCCATACGTCATGTCGGCGGTGACAGTTGCATGGCAGCAAAGCAACGTCAGACAGTTAACAGCCAAACAGCCAAGCAGCCACACAGCCAGACATCGTAAATAAAACTAAACTGTCATCCGAATAGTTCCAACTCGCAATCTCACTTTGTTTCCGTCGCCGACATTTGCCTGACAAATTGTTCAGCCGGAGTTTTCGCGGGGAGTCGGGGGCCGGGAATTGGTTTTTTGGGCAACTACATATTGGCCGGACGGGAGGGACGAATGACGCTCGAGGAGGGTCATAAACTGCCTGGCCTATCGTAAAAATATTTTGCAGCCTTTGTTTACAATTTTGTTTACAATCCTCGCCGCACTCGCTCCCTTTTGCATGATGCACCACCGGACTAGACAGTAGGCGTACATATTTTAAAAATCCTCCCGTTAATGCCCGAAAATGCTTACAAAAATGTTTTTTTTATTACCCAGGGCAGTGTGTTTGTTACACTGAACGGCGCAATGGCATTGTTGGCCCGCAAGATCAGTTCGATGCGGGATCTGGCCAGCGTCAAGTGGCCAAGGCCGCCGCAGCAGACAAATCATCGCCGGCGCAGGCCCTCCGCTGGTTTATGAGTTCATTCTGTGGCCCCATATCTCAGAAGCAGAAGCAGGAGCAGCAACAAATCCAAAGACTTAATAGACTTGACAAGCTCTTAATGTATTTTACTTGTTTTTTGCTATACGCGAACAGCTGTCAATCAATGCCATGACCTGGATATATGGTTACGCAGACGGACATATGTGTTTATGATTATTAGATATCGATTTCTAATGAAAAGATAATGGCAATCACACACACATGGACACGCACACGCTCGCGTGAAGAAAAACCAATTTCCCCAGCATTTGCAGGCCGTGTAATTTGGAAATAATTAATAGCAAACTGTTAATTAACATGTTGATCAAACATGACTTAATTATGCCTTTTTATCGCATGTGTTCCTTTGTATTTGCACACACAAACAGCCGCGAGATAACAAAGCAAAGCACGCATATGAGCATTCAATTTGGCTCGATATTTTTCCAGCTTAATCCTTAGACAAAGCAAAGCAAACACATAAACAAACAATAATGCGACCCATCTTTGTGCGGGCCCCCGTAAACAAAGCACACAAAAAACACCCAATAGAAAAGGAAAATAACGAAGCGTGAAATGCCATTTAATAAAATATTAGGTTACAATAACACCAAGGGCCCCGGAGGAGCTGCAATGGGCCATCTCGTGGATAAAATAGCTCATCGTCTAATTAGCTTTGGTATGGAGAACATGGAAACCAAAGCCTGCGCGTGTGTGATAGCGCAGATTCCGTTCATTTGAATGCGAAAGGTGACGCTTTCAGGCAAATACGTTTGCAAAATCAAATACCAAGCATCAATTGAAGTATTGGCACTTCTCTTGGCGGAGTTAATTACGCAAATAGCTCATCATTTGTTCTTAAAAGTACAGAGTCCCCTGGCAAGGAGGCTCTACAACTAAACGCGACCTTCCGAAACATTGATCATTCACCCCGAGCTCCTAGAGTTTGTAAGTGCAAAGTACACATTACGACCACTTGTTATAAGTTAGAGTAATTTTGTGCCTCGTCTCTTTGGAACCGTGGATACACAATTCGGAAAGGCAGGCCGAAAAAGCTTATATTTACGCCAGTTGGCAAGTGTTTCTCACTGGCTATCTGCTCTATAATTAAAAATTTATGAATTCAAAATAGCAAATTAGTAACAAAAACAAATCGGGCGCCGCGCATCTAGAAAATTGTTCAATATAAACATAAAACAGGCCAACCTAGACAAAGAGAGCAGAAGCTTTAATAGAAGCACAGTAAAGGCAAATGATTTGTATCGGGACCCGCCGGGGTGGATGGGCGGTGGTGGAGATCAGTTCACCTTCTGGATTACGACCCAAAACCAAGAGGCAGTAGCAGCAGCAGCATCAGAGCAGACTATCTATAGAATCCCCCGGCATTGACGTGCAGCAGCGGCCAGTTCGTGGAATCTAACGAGGTGACGATGATGGAAAGCAATAAATTTGCCTGGGCCGTGTTCTTCACAGCAAATTTAGGCACAGCAGGCAATCGACCAACCAGCCAATAACCCGCCTCCCACCCTGGAGTACTTACCACCACGTTGTTTGTGAAGGCGACCGGCGTGGAGATGATCAGAATCACCGCCCAAAGGGTCACGATGGCAATCATCGTGATGTTTTCGGTGCGCATCATCCGCGACCTGATGGGATGAACCACCGCCAGGAAGCGATCGATTGACATGAGCACCAGCGTGTAGATCGAGGCGAAGGCTGTGACCACAATCAAATACTGGACGCTCCGGCACCAGAACAGCCCAAACGGCCACAATTTGGTCACGTAGTCGACTGCCGTAAAGGGGATGCAGAAGATAACGAACAGCAGATCAGCGACGGCCAGGTTTACGATCATCAGGTTCGTGGTGGAGCGCATATTCTTGTTGAACACCACCACCAGGATGACTAGCAGGTTGCCAAAGAACCCCGTCAGGGCGATGACGCCAAAGAAAAACGGCACTAGCCAGATAAGGGTGCCCTCGATGGCCAGGCGCTCCTCCTCGGAGAAGTAGGATGTCATGTTGTCGTCGTACTCAAACTCAGAGCTGGCGACAGTGGTCAGCACCTGTGGGGGCGTTAGTGTTGTGTTCTCCATTGTTGCTATCCCTTAGTTTTTGTTTCACTTGGGGCTCAGGTTACATTTCAATTGATTAGCACAGGTTTAGAGTCCAATTGCTTGGTCACACAGTTCACGGTTCATCGAACCCGAATCACCAATTTCCAATTAGGAGGATTTTCACAAAGCAGCTGCGGCAAAAATTCAATTATCATGCGCAATGTTCCGTCGATGCCGGGGAGCCTTCGAAACCGGAATGCACATGGACTTGGCCGGAATGGTTCGTTGGCCAAAAGCAATTTGACCTCCGCGCACACACACGTCCCTCGTCGTCGAAGGGGCCGGGCACTAACGGTAATTGTGGCCAGGTAAGACAACAATAAGAGGACGAGACACAGCCCAGCCCGGCACGGCTCGGCCCAGCCAGGATGGCGGAAAGTGGAGGAACGGAAACCAAAGCCGAGAGGCACGTGCAAATCGGCGCCGACGCAGCCAAACTGTTCCGTGTCACACCCTCGCAACAAGGACACCACCACGCAGGCACCAAGCACACCGCAACGCCGAGCGATATTCCGATATTGACGACCTCCAATCCTCGAGGACACGTCGCTGCACCTACACCATAAATTCAATATGATGTCTTTCTTTCGCTCGGCTCGTTTCGCCGCTTCTGCCTCGTTTCTGTTTACGCTTCTCGCTTTTTTATTGACAAACGAATAGCATAAATTTGCTTTTGGCCAGGGCAGCCGGTAAAAGAAAACTCGTTTTCGGGGGGCACAATTTATATGGCTTTTGTTTCACCGATGGCCATGTAATTTAACTTCTCAGTAATCCTCTTTGGGGCTTATTTTTTTAATTTTCGCCATCGAGTGCGACAGACAGCTGCCGTTTGGTTTTTTGGTTTTGCTGCTCGCTTCGGTTTTTGGCCAAATCGAAAATCCAAACTGCACGCGCTCGTTTCCAGCGCCCAACTGATTGCTAAGTGAGGACGCAGATGACTACGTCGATGCCGCCGGCTAAAAGCAGCAACGGCAGCCAAAGCAGCAGCGCCAGCAGCGACGCCAGCCTTCCCAGCAAGAATAATAGCAACAATGCTAGCAGGAGCAACAAATGAGGGCGCCGGCGGTGCGTGTGCGAGTGGGTGTGGAGCATGGAGCATGCAGCGTACAGCGTACAGCGTGGAGCGTGGAGCTCGGTGAGGCCGCCACCCTAAGGTCCGTGGCTGCCACTCCTCATCATCAGCTTGTCGCCGCTGGATGGAATGTTTGCAGTTCATCCCACCAGAAGAGAATGAGCAGCTCCAAGTAAGTGGAACAACAGGCAAACAGCAATTGTCGGGCAATCACAACTACTGTGTATTGGCTACCCTGCTCCGCCTGTGTGGCGCACAGCTGGAAGTCCTTCCCAATGCCGTCAGCGTCGCCGTTGCTGCTGCCGTCACAGCTGGCGCTGCTGCCCTGGCCGGGTTTTAGTACTTTGCTTAATTTCTCTGATTAACTGCCAGGTCGGGAGAAAAAAGCAAACAAAAAGCACTGGCACGCGCCCATGTGCACGCCCATCTCTTATCGCTCACTTGCGGTGGGTGGGTGGTGAGTTCACATCATTTACACCTTTGGACGATGTCGGTTTTGGGACGAGTGTGTCACAACATTATATAACCGCTGCCGACTTATCTGCGGATTGCGAGGCTTGGCCTAGCCAGAGGCCTCATTTACATGCTTTTTATTGCCTCTGCCAGCGCAGGAGCAGCGACGGCGGGAACAGTCACCTGTCACCTGCAGATGCCCCAGTTGATGGCTTCGGCGATGGCTGCGATGCCGACGTCTCCGTCGCCGTCAGCCGCAGCAGCATCTGTAGCGGCAGCTGTGGCCCGTCAAAGCTGCGGCTGGCTGTCTCCCGACGTTTGTGTCCCGACCAAGTCCTGGATGTCTTGATGTGAGCCATGGCTCACTGGGCTCCTGGCGAGAACGTCACCAAACGGATGAGATTAAAAGCGAATTAAGCGCCAAGAACAACAGCCAACGCAGAAAATGGCAGCAGCGGCGCAAACAAAAAAAAACAAGGACCGAAGGTAAACACCAAAAAGCACAAGCGAAATTATGTTTATTTAATGTGCAGCATTGCGGCTTTAATGAAGTCTTTAATTTTTAATGCAGGTTCATTGCCTATTTGAATGGCTTAGCAGTGACAAAAGAAGAAGGAGCACGCTTTTACCGTAGCTCTATCATCATTTGATTTTCTCTTGAACAATTACTTATTGACTTCTTAAAAAGAATGTATGTAACAGGGAGAAGGAAACTTTTCCGACCCAGATCAGCACAAGTTTATTTAAAAAATCGGCAACCACCTTCCGCGAACCGGGAAATTCTGTGGCGTCCACAATTTTAACTTTAGGAGCACCCAATTTGGATAGTACATTAGTAGAGCCAATATCTATCTCTGTTGCGAAATTCAGCCGGTTACGCCCACATCTCACAGTGGACGGTCTTGTATGGAGAAGGCGGCCAAAAATACTTCCCATTGAGATATCAGTTTAAAATTTTGTTTGTAGCTTAATAATTTCATATTAACGCTATATTTATTGTATTGGCACTTATATAATCTTTATTTTCGCTCCAATTTAAAAAATAAAATTTAAGCAGACCCCTAAGCTTATGCAACATTATTTTTGTATTTATTTTCAAGGTGGACTTACTAAACTCTTCACTTTTAATAAACAATTAATAATGTAATACAAAAAAATAAAAATAATATATATTCAAAATATAATAATACATCATTAAATACCAAAAGAATTAAAGAATTATTTATTTAAATTACAATAACAAACACGGGAAACGCACAAAACAGACACGAAAAATAGTAAGAAACGCACGAAAAAACGGCACAAAAACATCGAAATTTTGGAGCGAGATGGAGGTATTAAATGCTGGATTACATTAAGTGTAGCAAATTGTAGCAGATGATTTTCATAATGTAAAATAACATAATATTGAAGAATTTTTTAAAACAACTTTCGTTGTTGGGCGTCATGGGCAAAACAACTTTTACGCATTCGGAAAATATATTATTTTTGAGGTTATACAAGAAAAATTTAGGTTTACGCACAGGTTTTTTTAAAAACACACAAACAATGCAATACAAATAAAAATTATGAAAACACAATATAAATACCTTCAACATTCATTTTAGTTTGATCGCTTTAATTTAACTTTTCTATAGTTTTTTTAATTATTACTGCAGGGCTTGCAACTACGATGCGCGTGCTTAATATTGGCCGAACGTTTTGTGCTCTCACTTTACATGTCATTTTCTTCGCGAATGTGTGAAGCAAGACAAAACCAAAAAATCAATTTTAAAGCACCGTTTTATGGATAACTAGACGCCCAACATTTGAACTTAAAATTCAAACATTAATTTTTTTATTTTTGGCCTATGGGACCGTCCACTGTGCATCTGTCCGAGCAAATGACTAAAATGTGTTGCGTCCAAAAGTTTTTCTATAGAAACATGCCGCGCACTTCTCATACACACACCCCTAAAATCACAAATTACGAAAACTTGTTGCGCCCACTATTTCAATGATATCATAATGCTCTACAATTTAGGTGGAAAACTAATAATCGAGACACTCGACTGCAACCGTTCCTACTTGTTTTTCGTTGTTATCGAAAAGAATTAGAATATTGAATGGAAAAATCATCAGAACCCTTTTGAACCCTAAAATAGGCCTAGATGAACGTTCCTTTAAACATTTAAAATTGTGTTACAGGGGAGAAGGATCAGCATCAACAGTCGATTGAGTCGTGTCCGTTTGTCCGTGTGTATTTATGAACCCATTTTTATACCATGTACCTTAAGGTACAAATGGTATATTAACTTTGTGCAAATATATGTAACAGCCAGAAGGAGACATCTCCGACCCCATAAAGTATATATATTTTTGATCAGCATCAACAGCCGAGTCGATATAGCCATGTCCGTCTGTCCGTCCGTCCGTCTGTCTGTATGTATGAACACGTCGTTCTCGGAGATGGTAAGAGCTAGAGGTGTAATTCTTTTTGCTTTAGGTCCGTTATATGTGTACGCAGGTCGAGTTTATTTCAAATTTTTGCCACGCCCCTTTCCGCCTTCATAATTTGCATAAAACTGTATTTTCTTCGATAACTTGGACAAAATAAGAGCTAAAGACCTGTTTCTTTTTGCATTAGGACCGCTTAACTATTATGCAGATTTTTGCCACGCCCCTTTCCGCCTTCGTATTCGCAAAAAATCGATATCTCCAAAATAAATGATAAAAGCTAGAGACTTAATTTTAAGTCTGTTAAATCTGCTGATTGTTTAAGACGTACATGCAAAATTACGTTCAGATCGGACAATAAATATAGAAGATATGTCCAATTAAAGTTTTACCCACCCCTTCCCACGGCAACGGCAAGAGAGGTACATGGTATCTCGTTATCGAGGAATCTCGACTACAGCGTTTCTACTTGTTTTTTTTATGTCAACAAACGAAAATTAGGTGAATTATAAAAAAAAAAATTATAAACAATGAAATGGTTCATAAAGAAAAGAGGTACATGGTATCTCGTTGTCGAGAAATCTCGACTACAGCGTTCCTACTTGTTTTTATTACTTTTTTGACCATACCTCGAAAATGGTAAGAACTAGGGAAAAATCGTTTTGTATCGTTCAAAAAATATAGAGAATAAATGCCATCATCGCAGTGCAAATCCTATTTATTTCGAGAAAACTCGACTACAGCGTCTATATTTGTTTATGTTATCTAATAGAATGACATACATTGCACAATATATTAACCAAATGTTATTTATAGACCTATTAAATAGTCTCCAACAAGGTAAATTTTATATATCCCATTCTTACAGTTATAATGATCGCAAATCAGCACAGATTCCTATTGATTTAGTCATCTGAAGCTTTTCAGGCATCCCAAGTTCTGCACCGTATTAGCCAGAATAAAAAGCATTCTTCACGGCGCACACTAAAATTAGCATTTGAATAAATGACAGACAGACGCAACACAACACAACCCAAGGCAGGCGCACATCAAACCACTTACACTCCCAGCCACTCATCCCCGCAAGCAACAATTTTTGCGATGTCGGAAAACTTTTGGCGTGATTGAAATGCCTTTTAATTTTTCATCAAAATCATTTCATTGCGTCAAAAATGTTTGGGTGGCCGCACACAAGTAGCATGCGCCCCCCTTAAAATCCACTCGCATCCCGAACCCGCCCATCTTGCAGGGACACCGAGCTTAACCTTTTTCGGGAGCTGCGATGGATTGGTTCATTTTTGGCATAATCATGCGATGGGGCTTACACGTCTCAGCCAGGAGGAGCCTGAACTTTGGCGGCACAGTGGTTCGGCACCCGTTTAAATAATCGCTCAAAACTCAAGTAGTTCGAACTGTGCATAATGTTCTCCCATCCAATCAATCACTGCTTTTAATTGCCATCCTCATCGAGGATTAGTCAAAGTGTCTGAGTACGAATACAGATAGGTACTGCTTAGGGCCACTGTATAGTAGAGCGCATCCCCATCACTCACTCGGTGTAGTCGAGTTGTGACGAAAATGATGGATTATCGCTTTTTGCGCAAACGTTCACATGTTTTTATTTACTTGTGTATATTTCACGCAGCCTGACGACCCCTTTTTGGGCAGCTGTCCCCCGGTGCCGCCCGCACTCGTTGCCAGGGGAATTAATAAATGTAAATCCGCACGAGAGTGGCAACAAAATGTAAAAGGAGGCATCGGCGGCACAGTGATGCTTAAGCCACACAAAAGACCACACTAATCGCTTTTTTTGCCTTCGGACCCAGGGCTCGGGATTGGAAATGATGATGTTTTTGGTAGGAGACTCGGACGGCAAAAACAAGAAGAGCTGCTGGCCGGCCTGCCGGCCGACGACACAACTTTTACACAGCTTTTCCTATTTAATCATTCAAATTGACTTTTTTCCTGCCTGATGGACGTTAATTTTGAAATCCCTTTTTAAACGCCTCCCACCAAACCCTCGCTTGCGCTTGCGGCTTATACACTTTTTTGCGCCCTCGCTCATTTTGTTTTTTGCCACGAATTTCTTTTTGTTTTTCCGCTGGCGCACTTAGAATGCGCTGAGTTTGCATTTGGCTTTCATTTCGCCATTTTGCTGACCACTCCTCCCTCGCAGGGCAGGCCGGGTCCCTTTTTAGTTTTTTAATCAAGATGTTTTAAATGCGGCCACGCCAGTGAATGATGGATTCCTTTCTGTCTTTTTTCTCTCCGACTCCGACAAAGTAAACAGAAAGTTGGTCGGAAAGTGGGGTTCGCCAAAGATTTATGCAGATAATAAAATGAGTCTTCAAATGAATAATCAAGTTTTGCTTCGCCCAGCTGGCGGGTAGTTCAGGGCGGTCACGGCCGGGCGGGGAGCCGTCCATAATTATGTTCCGTCCTGGGGCAGGTCCCGGCTTCTTCGATGATGGAGAAACTTTTTCGGAATCCAAAAGCTATGCAACAGCAGTACAACCTTCCCGGGCCAAATAAGTCAGTCAAGGACTGAGTGCACCGGCGTAGATGCCATCTTAAAGTGGCCAGGCAATTTAACCTGTTACCTGTTTGTTGCCTGTAACCTGGGCCAACGCTTTGGAAAATTTAATTTTCTGTTTCCCCGCCGGTTTATTGCCAAGCATGAAGCGAAGCCCGGTTTATTGTTGCCCTGCATTCGAGGAGCAGGACAATAAAATGTCGCGGCCATAACTAGCCGGAAACTAAACGGCAAGTCAAAGTTAGAGCCAAGCCAGGAGCGAAACCGATGCCAAGGGAAAGGCAGCTGCAGCTGCCACTTGTTAGACTTTCTCCAGATTCCCGCCTAAGCCTTTTTGTTTTTATTAACTTGCCTGAAAAATGCGATTTTCCGTGCAGCTGCCGCGACAATTGTGAGGAAAATATTGCACTCGCGGCGCTGCGGATGCGAGTGCAGACGGCGACTTGTCAACCCTGTGGACACACTTGTTGCCATTGTTGAGATACAAAATTAACTTTTACGCTTTATTACCGCAACAATGGTGAAACAAAACAAATCTTAAGTTGCGACTGCCACACCATAAACTTCTGCCTCTTTGGATGTTTCTCCTTCGGACGCTGCTGCTGCTGGTGCTGATTCTGTTTCTGCTTTATTTGTTGTTCCCTTCTTGTATCCCGCAAAGGGAGACGATGATGGAGCTGGAGCTGGAGCTGGAGACGCAGACGGAGCTTTTTGTCACCAGCATCCGGAGGCCATCAAAATTGCCGGAAGCGCGCGCCGGGCAGTCAGTGGCATTGTCGTCAACTCAATTACATTTGCGACTCCTTGGCCGCCGGCAATTGCATTCCAGCGGAAAGGAAGCTCAGTCGCGACCCTGCCACGCCCCGGCCCGCCCATTGTTCCCGGCGTGTCCTGAATGACGGGGCCTTCTAAACAAGCCGCACAATACGCGCGGCGTCGCTGGCTTTTATCTGGCTCCCGCCTCCAGTCACCCCGCCTTCCGCCTCCTGATCCGAGACCATTGTGTCCTGTCTCGTGTGACGGATGCGACAGGAAGCGCTGCGAGTCTTGATAGTCAGTCCGCACAAAGGCACAAAAACGCAACAACAACCGACCAGCGAAAAAAAAACAGAAACAAACCAAACCCGCAGCCGGTGGCAAGGAGTTGAGCCCGGAGAACTGGCGAAGAGTAGGGCACCTTTCCGTACGTGTATCTATGGCGCCATAATTTACTGCTTCCCCCGCTGCGCGACTGTAATCTATGGCCGCCGCTGTTGCTTGGGCAGCGGAAATGTTTCACAGAGATTAGCACAACATGTCAGCATTTTGATTTACCTGCATGCCCAGAGATTTTCCCCCATCTCCAAACTCCAAAATAAGCTCCACTCCCGCGGTATCCGCAGCGCGGTCCGAAAACTAAGAGGCTCAACGACTCGCTATCGGCTTCAGTGCATGAATCTGTTCGGTTTCGCTATCGGAGCGGGTATCATTAGACAAGTCTACGTGTGCCCCTCCATTTCCAATGCAAATTGAAAGGACTGCGATAACGCATGCGACCGGCAGGAGCTCAACTCCAATCTGTCCTTGAGCGGATTATCGAGGCACAGGTGCGTGGCGGCGTGCACTAGGTGCGTGCCCCTTCGCGCCCATTTCTGAGCAGTTCGCTGGGTCTCGTTTCCGCCACACGGCTCCAGGCTAAGCCGCAGTTGCACTCCCGCCCCCAGGCACTGTTCCCGCTGGGTGCTCAGTTGCCCGGTGACGCGTATCAGCCTCCACTGGGTGATGTCCTCCATGTGGCAGCTGGCCAGGATCAACTGGCGTCGATGTCTGGAATCCCTTTGTTTTCGGGCATGCAGACAGCGATCCTCGTTCCGCAGGATACCCGAGGCGGAGAACTCATCAAAGTGAAATCTGCAGGATGCATAAAAAGAGATATAATTAAAATAACGAGGTAATCGGTATTTGCATTGGAAATTTGTAATCCACAAGAATGTTATAAATACTTTAAATACTATGAAATACTTTAGCAAAATTGTCGAATTTAAATATAAAGTTGTCATTGCAAGCGCATAATTTTAGTTGTACTTATTGGATCGGGTCATGCTACAGCTAATTATAAAAGTTTTTTCATGCGCTTTTGAAGACACGCTTCTTCTTATTTGGTTCAATCGTTCTTGTCTTATAGCGTTGCAAACATTGGGTAAAATAAAGAGAAAATCCATATATGATTACGATATGAATATAATATATGAAATAAGAATAAGCGCAATCTTTGTCCCAGAGTTTGTGAACATTTTTGTTCATTTCGCTGGCTTCTTTTGCTTGGTGCCTGCTGGGTTCGTGATTAATAGTGCCACGAATAACTGACCTTAGTTCGGGGCTGACATGCCTCAAATACCAGCCGAAGCGATGACACCGCCTTTGACGACGGAACTGCTGGAGCTCCTGGCTGGTGTGATTCAATGGAATTCCCCTCGCAGCCGGCTTCAATGCGTAGAACATATTTTTGTACTCGTCCAGCCACGACTCGGCTATGATTTTTGAGTTGCTGCGGGTGCAAGAGAACGGGGGTGCAGTGGATTCAATCAGCATGTGAACATGGAGTGATAGGAATGTTTATATTAAACGGACGTTCGCTGAAATAAATTAAAAAATACCAGAGGGCAGTGGCGACCATCTTGCACCCAATTCCCGACCACGATTTCTTGTGCGACCCCTAACTCACTACAGATAGTTGGCCTGGGCAGAGCTCAGCTCCTGACTGAACAGCTCCTGACTCGGAAAGAACTTTGGCGGCGGGAACTCGAAGGCATGGAGGCGGCGGAAGATGTGTCCGATTCGACTGCAGGGCACGATCTCAATTTGTCCACCGCAAAGCCACAATTTAATGGCCAGCTCGATGGACTCGCCGCCCCAGATCTGCAAGGCACGAAAAGTTACGGCACTGAAACAAGGATCTTGGTAAATTAAAGATTCAATAAATTTAGAATATTCATTATTTTTCAACTTTTGTTCAAACTGTTAAAATAATGTGACCTTTTTAGAAGGACGCATACACATTTCTTTAAAAACCTGAGTTACCTTTCTCTTATAGTCGTAGTAGCGTGTAATTGCTTGTAGTATCTAAAAATGTCTACCGATACAACAATTATTTGTACAAGTGTTGGATTCCGCAAAAGTTTCCTTTCCAGAAATTCCACTGCCACTCAACAAAGAGTCGCCTTAGCGGCCTGACATAAGCAATTAGGGCACTTGGTACCGGCTAATTAGGTTTCCTCACCTTTAGATTGGGATTGAAAGAATCCAGATGGAGAAACCATTCGCGTGATATCATTAGGACACCTCCGGCAAAGACAGGACTCTTGTAGGGAGCCTCCGGCCGCTCTCGTTTGCCCAGGCGGCGTTTCAGCCAGTGGAAGTGGAGAGACCAGTCGAAGCCTCCCTTGAGCATTTCGTTGCCCTTCCGATAATGCAGGGTCACCGGGTCAATAGGGTCCAGGAGGGGGCTGACCGCCAGGCGGGGGTTCTGCGCAAGCCGATCCAGAAGCGGCTCCAGCCAGCCCACGTTCACCTCGCAGTGGCTATCCAGGAAAAGCACGTAATGGCCACTGGCGACGGAGGCACCCCTGTTGCGCGACCAAATCAGACCCCTTCGCTGTCGGTTCACTAGAAAGATGAGGCCCCGCTGACGTCGTGCAGGAAATACGCGGCCCAGCCACTGCTTGAGGTCATCCAAGAGGGTTGCTGTTAATGGAGCATAAAGTGTTAAGTGTGCTCCTAACCGTTGACTGGGTTCGTCGTCCTACCGTCCCGGCTGCCGTCGTCCACGACGATTAGCTCGTGCAGATATTCCTCCGGGGTGCGTCTCAGCAAGCACACAATGGTCCGCAGGAGCATCGAACGAGCCTCGTTGTGGAAACTGATCACAATACTCACATTGGCTTGGCAGGCAGGAGGGTATGCGTAGCCGCGGAAGTTGCAGCTGCAGTTATAAGAGCACATTTCGATTACGAATTATTTATATTAAACAAATAGCTTAGCTTTTTTGTTGAGCAAAAATCCACAAGTAATAACGATTATAGTCGAGCGTCTCGACTATAAATACGCGGTTCTAAGTTTGCCCCAGGTTTTTGACACAATATAATACCTACCTCCTTTGGGACCATCAAATTTTCGTAATTTATTTAGTAGGTGTGTGGTTGTATGAGAAGTGTTTCTATTGAGATACTTGTAATTTTTTTCATTAAACGCAACTTTTATTTGTAATTTTCGAAAACAAATGTGGACGTAACCGGCAGATTTGATATTGATGCTGATCATTCCGTACATTCGTACGAATTTAATATAAGCACTCTTGTTATTTTTAAGAAACGGGTATAAAACACCCAAACTAAATCGCTGCTTCCAAAAGCATTCGGTTTGGTGAGTGAATCTTATATAATGAGCAACCACTTTATTATTTATTTTTGCCTTAAGATGGAGATTAATTGTAGGGGTTACACTGCATATACCTTTTTTGCCTGGTCGCGGGCAGCTTTCTGATGGCTCCCAAGCTATCACTCAGTTGAAGACTGTATTGATAAAAGGCCTCTGATTGCACCCGAGTTTGACAAACAAAATCCAGCCAAGCTTGCCAGTTATCGACATCGTGTACATGAAGCCCATGCTGGGAAGAAAAGTTTTTAAAAACTGCTTGTTCAAAACTTGAATTATGTAACTAACGCACTCGGTCACCAATTGATTCCTCGAAAATTCCGAATTTCTGGAACAACAGCACTGCCACGAGCTGGCAAATCACAATGCTGAGGACGTAGAACTTCCAGTAACTTGGCCAGCGAGGTGTTCCTCCGCCGGACATGGCTGATACTTCCACTGCCGACTAAAATGAATTCACATGGCGTTGGCCGTACAGAAATAGAAGCGAAACTAAGTGACTGCGATTGAAATTTCACGCCCAAACGCTGCCTTCACTTTTATCGTAAAAAGTGCCCCGCAACCTAATGCCTCCAATATTTACTGCTCTACGGCTCTTCGTCGGCGAATTAGTATCTATTTTTATACCATGTACCTTAAGGTACAAATGGTATATTAAGTTTGTGCAATATCTGTCCGTCCATCTGTATGTATGAACACGTCGTTCTCGAAGATGGTAAGAGCTAGAGATGTAATTCGTTTTGCTTCGCTAAATCCACTGATCGGACAATATATATAGAAGATATGGCCAATTAAAGTTTTAACGACCCCTTCCCACGGCAACGGCAAGAGAGGTACATGGTATCTCGTCGTCGAGAAATCTCGACTAAAGCGTTTCTACTTGTTTTGGTTAGCTTTTTATTGACTTGCCAGCAGCATTGATTGTGTCGTCACATGCTGGGTGAGCGATTGAGTCGGCTGGCCTATTCGTGACTTGCCCCATACCCAACTCCAATATCGCTTTCTGTCACACACTTGTCATTGATAAATGCACGATAAGTTTGGCAAATATTTGTGAGCAGCTCGGGAGGTGTTAATTGCAGCAAACGAAACTATCTATTACCCATGAGCTGTCAAGCTTGGCCGGGTTAGACTTGTGGCTGTCAGGTGCCAGGTGGCTAGTGGCCGGTGGCTCTCGGCCAGGCGAACCATCGACAACATTTCATTCAAATCTTTCGTCTCCGAGCGCCCTCAAGTAATGTCACTTTTAGTCCAAACTAAATTCGATTAAATGATATTGATATAGCGAAAACTGCCTGTTTATACCAGGTTATAATAAAGATAACATCGTATATTGAAAGTAAGTAACAGGGTGAAGGAATGCGCCTAGATCTTAAAGATTATAGTCGGCTGTCTATATGAACAATATAGCCGACTTTATCGACAACAGATAATTGCATATTGTAATTCTGTGGATAACAGTTCAGCGCAAATTAGTTTTGTAAATCGGCTACCTACTCCTGCACGCCCACAAACCGCAAAATTCTGTGGTGTCCACAATTTTAGTTCTAGAGACTAGATTCGAAAGTTGTATTGGTAGAGCCTATATCTATCTATGCTTCAAAAAACAGCCGGTTATGACCATCTCTGCCCGTGTTAGGGGTGAAAATGAGTTGACTCTACAATTTACTCTATGGAAGCAACATCTACCAAATTTAGAATTTAGATATGTTTTAGGTAACGTATAACCGTTCCCTCACAAACAGGTGGAATCTAAGAGCCGGGTATTTATAGTCGAGACACTCGTCTATGAGCGTTCTTACTTGTTTCATATTGTACACCCGTTCAAAAATTGCTTATCACAATTAATGCATTTTGACTTTGCGCACAGAATTGAGTCGCGAGAGGGGACACGCTTACATAATTTCACATTATAATTGCGTTATTGCGAAAGTGTGGGAACGCTTTGCCATTCATATTCATGGCCACTTAATTGACTGTAATGATTTCCGCAATTTTGCCACTGCGGCTTCAATAATATATACTGATTTGTTTTATTTGCCGGCCATGCAAATAATTGCTGTTGATTCGGTTTGCAACATAATAATGTGATGGAAGCGCAAACACATCGAACGTTTCCTACGCCAATCAGTTCGATCGCAAATAAATTGATGCTGCTGGAGCCCGAAGCAGAGTGAATTAAATTGGCTACCAAATGGCCAGCGCTTTCATGAGTCGAGATTCAGTGGCGGCACCGGGCTGGCCCCTCGCATATTGGCAAAGCCTTTTTAGGGCCTTTTGTTGCTGCCATAAATATTTCAAGCGGCCTGCACACCCAACAAACATGCCCTTTGCAAAAAAGAAACAAATGGCAAATGTAACAACTGCTATTCGCACATGCACTCGGCGTACCCTCCAACCGCTGTCCACTGTGGATGAGTGCCGATGTTTGTACTGTTCCTTTCGGGCTCCTCTTCCATCTCCCTGCCTGGCGCACTTTGGCAGGATTTGTGATGTGATTTTATTTAAAATTGTTAGGCAAAGCGGAAGTAACTCATTCAGTTAGCAACAAAATCAGGCGCCGTGCCTCCGCTCGTCTAAATTGGAGTGTGACTTCCGCATTGCATTAGGGTTATACTTAGTTGTTAGTGCCGTACTGTGACTGCTCCTGATCCCGGCTCCTGCTGCTGCTGCTGCCTCTGCCCAGTTGCTGATTGACTTACGTGCCTCTCGTTTTCCTCTTCGCTTTCGGTTCGGTTCGGTTCGGTTTGCTGTGGTAACGTACTATTTTTTGCTCACCCCGCTTTTACGTGCGGCGGAAATGCATTTTCCAGTCACGTCTTCGACGGCCAGACAAGTGCGCAGACAGACGCCAGCTTTGGTAGCGGCAGCTCCTGGATTCAACTTCGCTTCCAGTTGCAGGTAAGACATACGCCCCCCCTGAGTGGCAGCGACGGCCAGGGATTCTTTTGTTTTCGGTTGCCTGGCGTGGGAATTTATTAAGCCGGGCGTGATCTATGCGCCCGGGCCCTGTGGATTAAAGTGCTTTGTAATGAATGTTGGGGCTGGAGGTGGCCAGGACGCGCGATTCCCTTCCCAGTGCCACTCACCGCCCAATTGTGCGCCGGGGTCGCGTGTGCTGCTTAGCAATTAAGCACCAACAAAGCGGCGGCGGCATCGTCAGAAACAGGATTCAAGGGCACCAATGGAGATGGTAAAAATTCGATATTCAATATGTTTTCAATTTGCCGTTTCTGAGCCTTTCTTCTCTCCAAACAGCAGCAGGAGGGCAGGGCCTTGCCTTGTAGTATCAAAGGCAATCGCAAAACAAATAAAAATAAAACGAAATTATGCCAATAAATGAATTATAAGGCGCACGCACAACGCGGCGTATACGCAACGCCAGTCAAAGGAGCGGGCGACAATGCCTAAGTGGCATGTAAATGTGTCTCAGAGTCTATGTGGCATGACACGGTGCATGAGTGTGGGTGCGAGCGTACAGGGGGCTATGTATGTGGGTGTGCCGCCATGATTATTATATGGCCACTCATACAACTGCACGGGGTGGTGTGTGTTGTGCTGTGTGCGTTATGATAATGTTAACAGCCCGGGCCGGGCTTCTAAAATTTTATTAGCAAGCGGCTTATGGAACTTTGAAAATAATAACAAAACCAGGAAACGCCGCGCCCCACCAGCGTTGTCTCCCCATAAAGAATATTGGGGAAATTGCTTTCTTTGCACTCGAAATGCTCAGCAGCCTCAGCAGCCGCTTAGCAGGGTGCACTCATTTCGAAATTGTTCCGTATTATCGTAAAATTTAACGCACACTGGCAGACGCACACACGGTCTTTCAAGGACGTGCGAAAACATACAAATGCCCCGTAGGAGGCGGCATTGTTTCACTGCGCCCCGCATTTTTCTTGCCAGACATTTCCATATCCAGCACTGCAACACAATGCGTGTGTGCTTAGTTAAAAATATGTTTTTGCAAAACAAAAGGAACGATTGCCGGTCGCAGGTATCTTGCTCGCATGAGCGGCGGTCGAGCCCTTGAATTATTTAGTTTAATTTAACAAAGTGCTCTTTCCATAAAGCGATACGCGGCTAATTCGGAAGCCGCTCCGGTCCCTCCGGGCGCTTTCCTTCTTTTCATTGGGGCAAGACAAATCGGAAAAAAGAGGATACAAAAAGCTGGACTACCCGGCCAAAAGGAACACGTAAACGGAACACATGGACGAAAATATAATTTCAATGATTTTCCATTTCGATTTGAGGCGTGGGAACAAGTGGATGATATTGGGAAGCTGAATGGGGGCTTCTTCGAAAAAGAAACATTTTAATGATGTTTACTCTGCTTGTATGCGGTTGTCAGCATCTATTCACCCACCCAGCCCAACCCCTCGCACATTATGTGCTTTATGGCGATTGACTAGAACTTTTCACTATGCCCGCCGGAGTACTTTAGTTGATGACATTATCGCTGCAATACAAAGGTATTTCATCACCCGGCACCGCTCGGCTTCCTCTCGGCAATGTTTATACACGGGCGGTAACGTATTCTTCGCTTTCATCCGGACAGGATTTCTCGTCAATGCCTGCGATTCCCCCGGACTTTGCAGCGGGAAAGCTGCCGAGCGTCTGTGCGTTTAATGGCTCTTGTTGGCGAACTTTGATTTGGCGACTGCGGCGACAGCAATATTTCATTAATTTGATTGAACATCAGGTAGGCCATCGGAAGCGAAGCAGAACAATTTAATGTCATATTAGAAAATCAGAAGCTCCTTTTCATTTGATCTCGGGCAAATTCAGACTGCCTCGGTATCATTTCACTTGTAAACATGTAAAACAATAAATTTCGATTTATAAATAAATAAACAAGCTAAGCGAAAATGTTTAGCTGCCGTTTCCCGTTCTTCCTGCTCTGTTCTGACATCCATTATATTAAAGCAAATATTAATTGCATTGAATATTTGTGTGTTTTTCACTCTTTAATTTCAATCTATCCAGTTATATTTACATTGAACTAATATTACGGACGCCCCTCAACCGCACATATACATCCACATTACTGGGACTAGGACAGTTGTGTCCCAGTATATTTATCCCGCAAAATTCATTTCTCCACACGTATGGCAGCCCGAAATTGGACATGCAGCCCACCGAGTACTCCGTATTCTCCAGGCAAATGGTCGCGTTGTTGATGACGATTCCATCGGGATCTTTGATTTGGCTCTTGCATGCCAAGGCGGGAGCCACCTTAACGTTCTTAATGGTCAAATTTTGTCCCTCTCTGTCCCAGGTCCAGAGGCCCACATTATCATTCTTTTTTGGGCATGGCCCGCAAATAGGGGGACTCCTTTCAAATGAATTCGGTAATTGATTGCTTAGTTGAATAAGCGTCAGCAGACCACTGGCTCCCGTCACGGAGAACTCACTAGCTTCACTACTGGATCGGATTTCCCGCACCCTGGTGGAGGAGCCATCAAAAAGCCTCACCATGACCGTCTCCGGCCGCACATCCAGCAAGCATACGCTCGCAGTGAGCACCTGCTGGCGGTTCACGATCAGGCCGCTGCACACAAGATTCTCGTGGACCATCAATCTCACAAGGTACCTTTTTAGGTCAATGGGCACCGAGCCCTCTGAAAGAGAACGAGCATACCGCGACCCATGGTCCGCGGCGTCGTGACTGCGCCTATAGCCGAAATGTGGGCGCCAGTTTCCGTACCTGTACTTCATCTTAACGTGATGCCTTTTGCCATCGTTTGGTGATGTTTGATCCGCTCCAGAGAATTCCTCTCTGCCGTGGATGTGGATCAGAAGGACCAGCCAAATGGCTAGCGATTGCCACATGATTACAAATGGGAAGTGACTGCAGTACTGCGCCTCTAATTAGCTTTATTCGATTCGTTTCCATTGAAATACAATAAAGCCGTTATCGGTAATTAGAAATTATTCACACTTAGTTAATTTGTCGCTTGTTGAATATTCCACAGGCATAGCGTACACCAATGACTTGGATTTTGGTTATTAAAGCAATACTTTACAACAATTTTCAACAGGATTTTCCAATAAAATAAATATGATTTCAAAGTGGGGAAGGATTTCTTGACTTAACCCTTTTTCACAAAGTAACAACGACATACCATGTACCCCTTTTCTTTATCAGACATTTCTTTATATTTACAAATGGTATATTAAGTTTGTGCAAAGTATGTAACAGGTAGAACGAAACGTTTCCGAACCTATAAAATATATATATTCTTGATCGTGTGTCTGTCTGTCTGTATGTCACCTCGTCCTCAGAGATGGTTAGAGCTGGAGGTGTAATTCTTAAGATACAGGATCTAAAAATCGCAATTGCAACTACATAATTGCATCTTCCAGATTGTTGTTTTTTATCAAATCCATTCCTGTGATCGAGAAGCTGAGGACATCGTAGATGGTCATATACAGATCAACGCCCGTGTGGTGTGGGCAATTGTGTCCGGCCGCATTGATTCCACAGATCATGCCATCGTAGATGAGCGGATTGCCCATTGCATGCTGGCAGGTGCGTGTGTACTGAAGGTTACGCACACAGATCATGTTGTCCTGGGCGATTTCCCCGTGAGGATCCTTCATGCGGAACCGACACTCCTGCAGCGGCCACACCTGCGATATTTGGGAGTGGATGCTGTGTCTGTGTCTTATCCAAATGGGCAGCTCCACGGTAACGTAGTCTTTGATCTCCGAATCGCAAAGCTTAACAGTGTCGTCGGTAATATTGGGTCGTGTGATGGGTTTACTCAGCAAAATAACCTCAAGCATCGGATCCTCGCTTCGTATGAAAGTTTCATTGGGGTGACCTCGGATGCCCTCGTACACGTCGTCGCTCGAGGTCTTTACTGTTAGATTTGGTGACTGGTCGTCATGGAAACAGGTGGCCACGGTAACCACCAGGACCGAGGATACGAGGGTACCCATACACAGGAACTTGTGCTCATGGTAGAGGCGGACCATCAGCTCATGCAGTTGAAGTTTGGTATCGGTTTTCATCAAACTGACCACCGGCTCCTTCGATCGTGCACTAATCTCCTTATTTAAATGAACCCTTGGACGGTGAGCATTCTTCTCTTTTTTCGATTCCTCTTCTTTCGCTGGCAGATGAGCAGCTCCCGCTTTTTCCGGCGATCGCATCCGTAAACGTTTGTAGTCTCGTTGGGTCTTCGGGTTGTGCTGTGGCTTATAATCAGAGAGCATGTAGCGATGATTGTGCATATTTGATCCCGCGGATTTCACAACCGTAGCAATGAACAGGAGCACTCCAAATATCCATATCAGACGAAACCACATGGCTACACAAGTCTCACATGACAGCCAATAAACTTTAATATTCTGCTATAAGCTCTTTAGAATCTATTGTTCACACATTTTAAGTGTTTAAAGTGGAAAATTTCCTATTAAAATGTCTCTTTCAAAAAAGAAATATACATATGTACAAAATAATAGTTTTCAACATTTAAGGAACCAGTACAAAAGAAACGTTAACAGCTATTATATTCCCGAAATTCTATATAAATTTACTTTTTTCACCGACCCATACATTGGGAATATCCTGCTTTAGAAATTTAACCAAAGGCGAATCATTAAACGAATCGGGGTTAGTCAAGGCCCTTAAAGTGTCCGTGGCCAATTGAATGAAAGGAATCAACGGCCGCATCGGCAGGTAGATGTCCATGTTGACGATATCGTCCTCCTCGCAGCGCTCCCCAAAGATATTGACGCCGGCGAGCTGATTGTCAACGATCAGCGGATCCCCCGCCCGGGTGTTGCAGGTTGAGTCCTTTGTCTGCCGCTTGTTGCGAACGCAAAAGTAGTTGGCCTCATATGTGTCGACTTCAAAGAAGTTGTGCAGGTCGAAGTAGTTGTGGCACCGCTCAATGTTCAGCACCATGGACTTAAAGAACGTAAGTTCACGCGTGTCCGCTCTCAGATAGGTCATGATCACATGGTCCCCAAAACGTGGCATCACCCGATAAAGCTTCAAGGGGTGGTAGTTGAGGGTCAGCTTCTTCTTAAGGGCTAACAAAGCGATGTGGTTGGACTCCCCATTGTACTTGCTGATCGGCATGTAGAGTGCTATCACCTGATGCGGCATTATCTCCCGATTCTTAACGAAATCAGTCTTCGACAGCACCGACAGGTGAATGGCCTTGTACTCGTAGCTGTTGTCATTGTGCGGCTTTTGGAAACACGTCGTCGATGTGATCACCATACGTTGAGATATCAGGGTACCCGCACAAATTAAGGATTCGTGATGAAGTATGCTCATGTACCAGCTCATCTCTTTAGTGATATCGAGCGAAGAACGAGCACGTAACTCTGGCTTCTTGTCCCGCTCCTCCAGCGCCGTTCTACTGTAGTCCACATGCTTCTGGGAGTTGTGCCCCTTATTGTAGTACGTCGGACGGTGGTAGTTCTCTACGATTCGCTTGAGCCACTTGGCTAAGCACATGTCAAAGCCCAGGGCCAACAGAAAGCATATATGCAATAGTTGCATATTGAATTAAAACTGGTAAAGGCGAGACTTGTGGTTCTAATAAGGGTTATCCGTGAAAGAGTACATTTTACCTTGGACTAACTAAGTTAGTTCCATTACACAGCTACCTATGCTTTTACTTTAACTTGAACAAGGAGATTTCTGACTTTTAAAAGATCTCATTTAAATTAAGTTTATTCAAATTATTTAATCATCTTAAAAACTATGCTTTTGTCGGTATTTTATTACATAATTTTTCTTGGTTAGTATCAACAGCCGAGCCTAAATCTTGGTGTCCATGCCAGAAAGATATCTAATAAATGTTGTGCTCGCAATTTTAATGCCATAATAAATATAACTATTTATTAATGCTCTTAAAAACACTGAGAACCGGGTATTAATAGCACTCGGCTATCGAAGTTATTTCTTGTTAATATTAAATATTAGAGACACTCATAGTTGTTCTGACAGAATGATTTTACTTTTCATTTTTTGTTGAATTTGCGAATACGTAAAATATTTTGCTTAAAGTTTTGAGATCCCTTTTATTAATTTATATACTCGTACTTCTCTGTTTGATAATGTTTAAATTCCATGTCTGCCGTTTCTATCCCAAACGTAGCTGCGGCAATATTAATTAAAGTCTTAGATCAAAGTCAATCGAAATATCCACCTTCCGCAAATCCCCGTCTTTTACTTTCTCCTTTGTTGCCAGTATATAGCATTGTTTTGGCTACGACATTTGCATTTTTTAAGCACTCCTGTGGAAGCCGAATGGTATGGCCAAAGGAAAAAAGCGTTGGCATGCATCTGCCCGTCTGGCTGCTGTGGTTGCACATTGAATTATAAACCGAGCATCAGTGGCTGTCATTTAACTATTGCCTTTTGCCGGCGTGGGTAGTGGACAGTCCTGACAACAGCAGACGACACTGTGCCGGACATGAAAGGCTTGAGAGGTATTCACAAGGCGGCTGCAACAGAAAAAACGCCATACAACGGAGGACATAGATAATTAATTTGCTTTGATTACAGTCGTCTGGCGTGGGCCGGGCCGAGAACGGGGAAAATTGATTCGGAATCTGGCCAGGACTGGCAGACGGAAATTGAAGTGTTTGTAATGTATGCGATGGGATTCGACCCACCTCCAACTCCACTTTCCTCAGCGCCCGCAGCCTCGTGCCAAGAAAACGGATAAGCCAAAGGCATTTCCATCTGGCGCTCTAGCCTCGACAGCAAAAAGTGACAGCCACGTCGACAGGCTCGACGACTGGGACGACGAGTGCGTCTAATTGATGGGCAGCCAAAGGCTTTTCCATGCAAATATTGCTGTTGAATTCGGCCGTGCTGTTGGGTCGGGTTCGCTCATCAATTATTTAAAATATGCTACACTTGCCACATAACTTCGCTGGCAAACATATGTTTTTGGCCTGTGCAAGACGAGCCAGTGCCCATAATAGCCGGTCATTATGTTTATGGGCCGGCGCAAGGGGACAGGACACCGCACACCTGACTCGCCACAATAAAAAGGACGTGTGTGCTGCCTCGGCTCAACGTCCTTGTCAAAATTTATGCGTACGTGCCCGGTTGAGAAACGTTGTCGATGACAACCAACCTTGGGTCATTTATTATTAGCTGTAAAATGCGTCCCGGCTCCTGTTTGCCTCCTCCTTATATAGTGTGAATTTTAGAGTTCCGGCCATCTAATAAATATTCGTCACTTGACAGAAACAACATTGGGGGACAGGTGCTAAATCTGAAACAAAATCCATGTCGCGGTTTGATTAAGTGTGATATCCATACGAAATTTCATTGGAAATTAAAGGGGGTTTTGACAATTTGTGGTTAGACTTCAATCAAATTGTGTAAAAACCATGTTGGTTATGCTGGTTAAGAAAATACTAATGAAAATATTTATATCCTTAAGGTACATATTAGGTTTCTGGGATTAAAAGCACAATTATCTACCTAGTTGAAGAGCTCACTACAGCGGGGTGCTTTTGCTTCAGTTTTATCCTAAAACGCTGTCGACGGCAAATTAAATGTCACTCACACGCCATGTAAGCCGAGCAAAGATTTTGCAGCTCATTATGCAGCATGACGCAGTGAAAAACACTGGCTCCCCGCGTAGCCACAGCTCACACTCCAGTGGGATGGGACGTATTTGAATTTACAAGTTGTGAACAACTACAGACTTAAATTAAAGTTCAGCTTCTGGGTAAGTTTCTGTGCTTAAACCAGCACTCTAAGCATAATCAGAGGCAGTAGAGCAAAGACAAAGGCTGTTCTGCGTCTCGCCCAGGATCTCAAGCCCAGATTTGGCTGGAGGGTCGGGTCAGCTCATGAGGGTCCATGCCAGTGCATTTGCTTTGCGCTCTTTGGACATGGACACGCAAAGGGACGGAGTTGCGATGGACACGAACTGCCGCTGGCCAGGAGCGGAAGCAGGAGCAGAAGTCTTCCAGGATCGGTGGCATCAACAGCGTCTTTGATTGCGCCCGCCTGCACAGTCCTAGCCCGCCTGCCACTTCCACTCTGCTCTGCTCAGGCACAGTTCGATGCACATTTGAACGTAGCCTCTGAAAATAAATGCAAATTTAGCCATGGCAAACACACGCTTGAACACATGCTGCTCCTTTTGTTGCCGCCGCGCCAAAGCACAACTCCGCTTGGCTCTATTTTTTCCCATCCCGCATCCCGAATCCCTGCTCTAACCCAGCTCTTTCAACATATTTGTATAAATTTTCGATTTTCTGCTTCAATAGCCTGCCGGAGTTGTGCTGCGCGCTGCACTACTCCTCTTCACTTTGTTTATGTCTCAAGAATTCAATATTTTTTCAAACTATTTCTGCTGTTTTCCTCGCACTCTCTTTGTTGTTCGACTCCCGTTTCCGAGTTCGAGATACCGAATTACTGCCAATAGATTGAAAACAGCCAGGCAGTCGGGCACACACTCGCTGCTCTTCCCGTGACTGGCTGCATGAGCCTGACGCACCTTCAAGCACTCTATCTATTGGATTTGAGCTGTTGTCAGGCATTGCTCAGCTTCTACGCCCTGAACATACTTTTCACTCTCACATTTTATATGCTCATTAAATTTTATTGCTCTTACATAGTTCTAAGTCCCTGGCAGCACGCAGAACTCGTTTTGTTTCGGCATGTACGTGCTTAAATGCTGCCTGCCTGCCGTTCGCTACTTAATGGCTAATTAGTGGTATAATTTACACCTTAATGACTCTACAACAATGCCCAGGCAGCTCTTTAAGCAGGCGACACAGCGGCAGGAGGATGTGGAGCCCTGGCACGAGGGTGAAGCAGCTGGAGTCACCTTCCGCCAAAAAGCCACAATCCTAGGAAGTCCCTGGGAGTCGAGCAGCAGTATCAGGAGCAGGAGCAAAAGCAGCTATCTTCTACTTTAATCCCAGCTTCTTGTACGCCACGCCCTCGTTCTGCCCCTGGTTGAGCCCGGGCCACATTTTATCGCACGGCTCATATGTGTACAACACACAGCACACTCCAGAGTATGAGCTTTGCTTTATGTGCAAATCAGCGTCCATTAATAAAGACAGCCAGCGAAACGTTACGCATACGCCGCGTTGCATTAATCACAGCGAGCGATACACTCGACTCCGGTAGAAGGCCTCGTATGGCCTCGTATTGTGTGCTGGTGTGTAGTCCTTTTCCACGGCGTGTTAATTTCATCGCAAATGCCTTTTTTCAGTATGAAAATTTATGTGTGCCATTTTAGACAGTTTGATTTATGACCTTGCCGCTGGAATGAATCGGATTTTGGTGAATTTATTTCAGTTATAGCTTTAGCCACTAACCGGAAATCCAAGCGCCGCTTGATTCCCATAAATAGTAAATCTATTAATTAGGCTTTAGCTGGGAAACATAGCCAGATTTAAGTCTAAATCACGCATCCTGAACCTACTTTCCAATAGTTTCCCCCGACTAAATGGATTAACTTGCATGGAAGGCAAGCATGTCCGTATGAACGCCCAGATTTTAATACCATGTACCTTAAGGTACAAATGGTATACATTGATTAAAGCTGATCAAGAATACATATACCTTATGGAGCCGAAAAAGCTTCCTTCTCCCTGTTACATACATTGGAACGAATTCAATATATCCTTGATCTATTTAAGAACCGGATATTATATGAAAAGACGTAATGCTGACACGCACTCTTTTTATTCGCATATGAAATATTGAAAATGACACAGCTTACACAGCTCGCACAATGTGCAACTCCACGGGTTGCTATGCAATTTGCAAATTGTGGCGAGGAGCCATTGTGCGAAATATTTTAACGTAATAAGGCTCGCAGCAGGACAAACGCCAAATTTGAGTAAGTGCATTCAATTCACTCACTAATATCACTTTTGCGCCATGTGGCGAATACGCAATACATCAGCCGTGACATTAGCAGCCGGCGGGTCCAATAAATTGGCTTGGGAGTCAAGTAGTCATCGCTGAGCTTATCGCCAGGGCAATTCCGTCTAAAAGATCAATTACGGGGGAGCATAAATCCGTTTAGCACCGCCAAATCGAAACGGCAGACCCGCTAAACCAAATATAAAAAAAAATAAAAGCGCCGACAAAACTAAGGCGGCAGCCAATCGCCCAGCGCTTGCCGGTCCGGTCCGGGCAATTCAATTTTTATTTTCTATTTTTTTCTATTTTTTATTTATGGTTCCGGCCCTTAAACCAAAACTCGAAATATATATTCTGACAGGAGAAGGATGACGACGACGACGCGTAGGACAATCGGCAACGCGTTAAAAAACAAGCGAAAATATTACAACATTTTAATAGCGAAAATGAAGATTTATTGCCGACGACGACGACAGCGACGGATGACGCCGCCAAAATGGGCCACGCGAAAAAAAGGGCGCTGAACTAAAAAGCGCGTTTAAAACAAAAGCAACTGACCAGCAAAAACCGAGGCAGTAAATGGTGGAAGTGCTTTAGAGTACCGACTGTGGGAGTACTGTGATTTCGCCAACACAAGGATATACAAGGAGATTTTCATAGGTACATAAAAAAAATTCCCAATCTATGTATTTAATATGCTTGAAGAGTTGTATAATATAAGTGGCTATTTCTGGTCGATTGTGGAATTGCTAACTTATCCTTGAGCGTTTCTTAAATTAAAATGTCGAGGGTATCATTCGGTAGCTGTGGAAAAAGTGCAAAGTGTAAAAATCGCTGCCGCGTCACGTCACGTCAGCCGCATGATAGACCAGTCAGGGAGTGGGCGTGTCCAGCCGCCGAGTCCCTTATCGCAGCGTTAGTTGCTACCATTGTGCTGGTCCTGCTGTGGCTCCTGTTTCTGCTGCTACTGCTGCTGCCTTGGTTGTCTGGGCCCGGCGCACGTCGTAGTTTGTTAGCTGCATACCAGGACGTCCCGGGGCCGATCTCGGCTCGGTTCGGCCCGGCCCTGTCCTGGTCCTGGTCCTGGTCCCGGAGCGTCGCCCATTGTTTGCTCGCCCACTGTGCACACACACAACTGGGCGTGTCCAATCAAAATATGCAAATGTTTTATCCGTAAAACGTCGCTTTGATGGAATTTCGGCACATTTCTCGCACACACACAGTGGCTCGCTGGTTGCTGTTGTTGTTTGCTTTGGTTTGGCTTGGCCGGGTTTGCCTTGTTTTGGGTTGTTTGGAAATTCTCCCTTCAGTCTTTTCTGCCGTTTTTGTTTCGCAATGTCTAGCGGGGCGGGTGGGAAAGCTCCCGACAAATTAGCAGTAGTTTGCCGGCCCAGGCTGGCAGGCACACGTCAATCAGCGAGCGGCCACGTTGCCAGATTTATATGCATAAATTTTCGCGTGCGGTTGGAGCCCAGTTTACGACGCTTTAATTTAATGTTGCCAACATTTGCGCGTCATTTTTGGTCAACCGTTTTTCAATAGTCATTGCCGCTAGGTATTGGGGGCGTGGCACCTGACAGCCAGTCAGCCTGCCAGGCTGTTGATGAGCTTGTGGCCCCGACCCCAGCTTTTTGGGGAAATGTGAAAGCTCATTATGGGGTCCTGTCAATGGGTGGTCAGGTTGGGTGGGTGGTGCATGCGTGCGTGCGGTTTTTGGGGCGCGAACAGTTAGTTGCCTTATGGGTAATGAATTTATGATATTACTGGTCAGGCAAATAGTGCCCCAGTCCTGGGCGGTGACTTTTGAGCACCTTGGTAAAGGTGGCTGGCTGCCTGCCCAATCTCATTTAATTCGGCCATGCAATAGGATGTTAAATTTGTGGCTTTGAGGTTGACTTTCGTTACTTATTGCGGCATTGTGGCATTCACAGCAATGGCAAAGACTGAGAATTCGATTTGTGAGCCCCGGGACCAAAAACTATAACATTGTTTTGCACGGTGCGCCCTGGCGATGGACATTGTAATTGCGTACTAACACAATAAACTGCTGGCATGCGAATTAGGGCCCAGAGAAACTGCTTGCAAATTACAATTAGATTCTGTTTTGAATTTGCAATTATTATTGAATATTGACTAATTCGCAAATTCGCATTGACCAGTCACAAACGTTGCCCGTAACCTGTAACTTAATCATGGCCAAAGCAATTATATTGCGCAGCGCTAAGGCAGTATTGGTGGGCCCAAGCTCACTCATGATATACGCAAAAAGGTTTTTGTTCTCACGTTCAACATCGCGACCCCCAAAGTTTCGGTATTAGCTCATTAAAATTGGCAAAAACCCACACACGGAGCCACAGGCTTCCGTTCCGGCTAAAATGAAATTTATAATGACAGCTTCGGCAAACAGACCAACAACAGGCAAACAAATCATGCCCTTCCTGCCCCGGCCAAAGTCCACCAATACAATGGGAATATAATCAGCCAGCACTGTACACACATATAAGTATATAGTACTCGTATCTTGGTTGTGAAGTACCGATCCATGTAGTTCGCACCATCACAGTGTATGTGTGCCTGTTTGTTTGTTTGTTTGTTTTAATTAAAATTGCCGATCCATGTCTGAGTCGTTGTTTCACCCCGTCCCTCTTGTTTGCCCTGCTTGTCCTGCTTTTAATGCTTTTTAGTAAATAATTTATATTCAATTTTCAAATAAATTACTAACAAAAATGGTTGGCAAACAAGCGTGCATCTGCTACAATGGGATGAATCAGCTTAAATTGATGTGCAAATATTACAAACAATACAAGATTTGATGTTCAACATTTAATTCCATTAGTCTCAACTGTTGGGCTGTGAAAAAACGCACTCAATTCTAGCTTTGCGAGCATTTTTAATTGACAATTGTTTTTCCATTATCCCATTATATTTACTAAAGCTGAAGCTTTGTGTTTGCCTTGCGACACGGCCTGTTATTGTGGCTTCATTTAGTGGCACATCGGGATTATTATATTAGTAGTAAAGCACACACTGTGCCTCAACACTCCAACCTCTTGTCCGTGCATGACGGTGACATGCAGTGGTCAGTTTGGCTTTGGCCAAACCGCAACTCCGACTCGTGGCCACCGTAACTTCCGGGTTCAAGTGCCAAATTAGCAAATGCGAAGCCGGCCTTAAATATTAACTGTTACTTAAAAATGCAAGTTCACACTCACCATTAGGGATCGGCAACGCTACCAATTAAACTTGAGTGTTGCGTTTTTGCAAACCGGCTCTCCGACCACAGCATTCACACACCAACTTCAAACTGCATCCAGATAAACAGTCCGCCCCCGCAGGCGCAAATATTGATGGTCTAACACAAAAGTTGTGTGCACTAAGAGAACGCCTAGCGGAGAAGGTGCGCGCGGTGGCGGGTTCCTGGTTAGCAAAGTCAATTCTCACCCAAGTCGACGCTAGTTGAAAAGTTGGCAACACGCGGCCGAGAGGCCCAAAGAGCTTTGAGGGGGCACAGCAAAAAAAAAACAAAAAATAAAATGAAAGCCGAAACGTAAATTTTTATCTGTGCGCGGTGCAGTGCAAAAAGGTTTCGAGTGCAAAATAAAGTTACTTTGGCAATGCGATGCATCAAACCGCAAAACAAGATAATTTCAACAGTAAATAAATCACAGCCACGAGTGGTGCAGTCTGTATAGGGGGTGGTTGCTCGGGAGGCCACCCCCGGGTTTTGGGGATGTACTCGGAGCACTCGTCGTGCTCGTACTGCACGGTTCAGTGCCTTGCCTCTTTCGAGTCTGCGGGAAGTGAAACAACTGAAAACTTTCAGGTAGCAGACTAGAAGGCAAATCCAGACCCAAATCATTCCATTACCACCTCGGGCCACACTGGCGCGTGTTGCCCAAAAAGCTGATTAGTTCCATTGTGGTTCGGGCAACATTGCCATGCACAGGATGCTATCGAAAATGGGGTTTCTTCTCCACCAAATAAACTGATTATCAATCATTTCAATACACATTATAACTACAAGATTAATTTTAGAAAGAATAATCTCTTTGGTTAATTGACACCTTTTGTTTACTTCAAATTGCAACACCTTTATTTGACGATTTTTCTCTGTCCGCCCACTTATCTGCATATGCAGGGCTTTCATTTCCATTAAGACAACTAATTTAATTAATTTTGTATTGCTCCAACTTGTCAATTATTAATCAACACAAGTTTGAAAGTTATAAACGGTGGGTCAATAAGTCCCCATAAAGTGCGGTACTATAATTGAATCGATATGCTTGATAGTTAGTTCCAACCTTTAAGGGATATGTGTATAAATTTTATAGCTGTGAGCCAATTGTATTCTGAGATATCGCGTTTTAAATGAAGCTTCTTCTGTTATTGAGAAAAATATTGGAAAATAACAATTTCGTATATTGGTAAAGTATTGCTTTTTGAAGAATAAAAATACCTACAGCTGAAGCCAAAAATGGCTTGATCAAGAGATTCTCGACTTCGCACTTAAACGTGATGAAATGAGCACATATGATGGTGAACGCAGTGGACATCCAAAAGATCCATAAAACCGTTTTACCCAATCAAAAATTTGAAGTTGAGCGAGATAGCTAAGATGTTGAAGATATCAAAATGGAGTGTTCATTATTTTACACCAACATTTATGTTTGGTTAGATTAATCCGGATTAGCTCTCCTTGAAAGAAGAGTGTCGTGCATAAACCATTGTGGTCCTTAGCGACACCGGTTGTTGGAGGCGTTGATTGAAACGGTTAATAAAATAGACCCCGAGTGCTTCTCGCGAGTCCCAGCCTGCTCGGACCTGCTCGGGTGTAGTTTTTCTATTTCCTTCAGCGATGTGAAGATCGGTGCACTCATGTATCGCTGTCGTTTCATGATAAGGGCTGGGCATAGAGAGAATATGATCTGGCATAGAGGATATGCATTGTCGATACCCATTGGTCCCCGTTAGGTCCAGTTTTTGTGCATGGACTTGCAGAAGGCAGCGGCCTGTAATTAGGCCGACAATGGGAAAACTCTGTGAAAAGTGGTTGCGCGCGAGCTCACTATCGATCAAGTGCTCCGTCTCACAAGTCGATGAAAACGATGGTCAAGCTCTGTGAATTGGGCTACGAATTGCTTCCACATCCACCGTATTCTCCAGATCCGGCCCCAAGTAACTATTTCCTGTTCGCAGACCTCGAAAGAAGGCTCGCTGGCCAAGTATGTTTGACCAATAGTGAAGTCATTGCCGAAACAGGTGCCAATTTGGGGCAGAAACCAAAATTGTATTATTAAATGGGCATCGAAAAGTTAGAAGGTCGCTAGAATCGGTTTATCCTAAAGGCAATTATGGTGAATTAAACTTGAAGTAGTGAGGTAGACTGGCGACTTCTTGACCCACCTGTTATAAGAACTATGTTAAAGCGCCGATAATCACCTTATTCAGGCTTAAGCAGCGCACTAGAGAAGTCCGAAAGAAGAAACTGTTTGGCAGGGCAATAAAAAGAATGGCCTTGTTAGCCAAAAAAAGGGGGATGTCACACCACCCCCGAGAAATTGCAACTGCAGCAGCGACTTACGCGAAAGTTGAACTTTAAGTAGTTTCCACCTTAAGACGACGCCAGCTGCAGGCGTGGCATATTGCTCCCTATAAAGGTACCTATTTCTATACGTATGGACTAGCAATCCCAAGACAATCCACTTTCCCGGCCTCGTGCACATACTGGCAAAAAGTGAGCAAAACTTTTCCATTATTTTTATCTGCTTCACAGTTTGAAGTAGCAAAAACTTTGATGCTGTATGCAAAAATAAAATGCCAAAGACGACAACAAAAATACAATCCGCAGCAGGAAAAACAAACCAAAAATTAAATACGATTTTTTTGGCCGCAAACGAAACCAAAGCAGATTTTCATATAGCCGGCTAAGACCCTCGCCCAACGCCCCGACAACGGAACCAGAACGGTTATTGTTGTTGGCCCGGCCAATTCAAGGCCCCTCGGGCTGGTATCTTGGCGTTTTATTTAGTTTGTTATTTGTCCATACTTAAGTGTGTCGCCTTGTATTGGTTTTATTTGAAAAACTTGTCGTATGTCGTCCTCGAATCGAAGCCAGTCAGCGATGCCCAAGACAATAACCTCACACCCTCGCATCCGCCTCCCTCCCAACCCACTCGCACCATCCGCACGGATTTCAGATCCCTAACCTTGGGGCAGGATCTTCCTCGCCTCCTGGCTCGAGTACGAGTATAAGCAAAGTAAGTTGTTGAGTAGATTAGGTTTTTGTTACGTTTGCCAGCCATTGTCTTTAAGTTTTTGTCGTCTTTTATGGCCAACGAGGTCCCCAAGTCCCCGGTGACCCTGTAAACTTCAAATTGCTACAAGTGACAGAGCTGCCGAAGCCCGGGTCGGGTCAATGGTGGGACAGTGAACAGGTGACAGTGCGAGCTGCGTGTGTGTTTTTTTCCCATTGCCAACGAGTCTTCCAATGACACAAATCCGAACATCAGAAAAAATGCAAGATAAACAAATTCAGGCAATGTCATGCGATATTTAAACACTTGTCTCCGGAGTCCGGACGCTGCTGGTTGAGTGAATGAATCAAAGATTTCATTAAAATCGAAACAAAACCCAAAGTTACGGCAAGGCTTATCCGTTGTCCGGGGGCATTATTATGTTCCTGCTTAATGCCGACATTGTATGTAGGTCTTCTGGTCTGCTGCACTCGCAGGACATGTGTTTTCGGCCAACATATGTACATATCTGGATGTGAAAACAAACGCGACTCGGAGGCAATTGAATGCGAGAACGTGTGTAATACGGCGCGCGGGAGGGGCCGTGGAGAGATTTATATCCCCCAGGGACACACACATGACATGCCAAGCCTAAACCATATTTTGTGCCACAGTCATGTAAGTACATAATTCAACAAAATGTTAATTTAATTAAATTATGAATATGAAATTTTTGGTGGCTGCTTGCCGCCGTCCCAGGTGCCGTGGGCCAGGGGCTGGGGCTGGGGCTGGAGCATGGGACGGTGGACCATTTTGAATGGCACCAAACTCGACGAACAAATTCATTTATACAATATTTCGCACACGGCGGCGACTCCGCTCTCTGGGCCAGCCTTGTGCGGCAGTTCGGAATATGCAAACACAAACGTAAACACGGGATCGAGCTCGGCAACGGGAACGGAACGATGGGGCACTCAATAGTGATACGGCGTCGTGCAAAATGTGGCCCACAGTCGCCGCACGAGCCAAAAGGCAGAATATGGCCAACAACGGCAGCGGCTGCCATTGCCACATGTTGATTTTGCAAACTGAAATTATATAATGCAATGCCTGGCGGTAAACAAGCCGCACTGGCACACATGGCTGCATAAATAAACTCGAATTCGAAGAAAACAACATCATTAAAGTAGTCAGTAGCCACATACACCAAGCACGGTCCCGGTCCCGGTTCCGGAACCGTAACCGTAACCCCAAAAATACATATGTATTTCGCATTTTGTCCGTGCATGGGTACATGGCCGCGTTTATGACCCAAGTCCGGCTAATATCAGCGAAATCCAGAATTACTAAAAGCCAAATGTGCAGCCGCATTATAAACATGCAGCGAGGCGGTCACTAAATATAATAAGCCCGCTACTGAGTGTTCGGTCAACGGCATCTAAAGCACGAAATGTGTATGTGTATTGCACTACAAAAAGAAAGCAATAAAATGGTCGAAACTTTTATATCATATGCTCAATGTTGGACTACAAGACCCATTACAAATTTGAATGTATCCTAAACCATTATAACCATTTATATATGATAAATCTCATTGATATTTTGATATCTTTTGAAAATAAACAATAAACAACGTTTATAGTTGAATGGCTAGACCAAAAATACCCGGTTTTTGGGGTCTGCCTGATTTGTAAAGCCAGGATATAATATGATTTCCCGTGCGCTGCAAGTTTCTATGGAAAAGCTTTTGGGAACAGCCATTTTTGCGGGCATGGATCTCCGTAACTGACTGATTTTGGCCACACTAAAAGATATGCATTCTACCAATACCAATACTGAATTCTGTGTTACAAAAATGAAAATTGTACACGACACAGAATTTTCCGGTTTGCGTGAGTGCGGTGGAAAGAGACTGCGTTATATTGGCTATACCAATAACATATCCAAATTTGGTAGTTGTAGCGAGACAAATTGAACAAGTTTCCATAAAAGTGTTTCAGTGCATGCATCGTTCAGGGCTAAAAATAATGAAATTCTAAATTGAAAAGTGCGAAACTCACTCGAAATTCGCAATTCGCGAGCTTGGTCAGTTGATTTCCGCTAGTGCGGTGATATAAAATCCGGGCGAAAGCCAAAGGAACACCATTACCACCAAATTGAGTTGCTGAGCCAGGCCAAAAGCTATCGGTGACGGAATCTGCGTGGCCAGCACAATGCGCGCAACCGGCATCACCGAAAGTCCCCATCATAAATTCAATTTTTTATGTGGCTCTGCTAAGACAAAACGCCAAGAGTTGACATTAAGCAGCAAGATGACGGAGACAGCTGCACGGCTCTGCGGAATACCCGTGCGGACGGCTGGAGTGGACCGACTGCTGCGATGTGACAGCGATGACGACAAGTGGTTGGGCGCGGAGCGGTGCGGACATCAAGTGAAATGCAACCAAGGCTTCCAACGCGGATGCGGATGCGAATGCGACTACGGATTCGGATTCGGATTCAATGCGCGTGACAGAAACCACAGGGTTGTCAGTGGAGCAACCGCCTTGGATGGCCATTACCCCAAGTCGCATCATCCTTCTCGTTTGACATGAAGCTCTGGCCTGGATGATTTCTGGGGTGCTGGATGTGGCAAGAGGATCCAGCTGTAACTGTAACTGGATACGGGCAGTGCTCTTATTGTGCCCCGCCTTCGACCCCAGCAGTGCGCTGTGCATTTGTAAGGGAGCTTTTCGTAAATTGATCCAATTTATGCTTATTTTATGGCAAATTACGGGCGAAAGAAGCAAAATTCTGCGCTCTGCTCGCGCAGACTTGTCATTGCCACTGACACCGCAGGGACATTGCAACTGCTGCGAGGACCTGATCAAAAAACCAAATATCCATATCGTCAGCTTAATTATGTGCAATAGCCATCGAGAAAAGTTTTAAGCTACAGCCACAGGAAATACAGAATCTAATAAAGTCTGAACCAAAGCTCCAATAAGGATCCCTGTTCGATTACTGTCAAAAGCGAGGCACACATGATGTTTTATAAACACAAGCGATATGCAGTTGCAAATTGCGTTAAAAAAAAAAAATTGCCACATGTGCATATGTAAGTTCGATTCTTCATCCACTTGAATCACCGCCAGGCGGTTGCAAGACTGCTGATTGTTCGCAAGCACTTTCACCCACACGATTTGCCTGCTAACTTGCCTTTATTGGCTTCTAAATGCTGCTCTAAATCCTTTGTACAAATTGCCATATTGCTCCCAGCTGCCAGTTGCTGGTGGCTGGCTGCCTCTTGTGCGAAATGTCCTTGCTTGTTGCATTGTTTTCGTATAATAAAATTAAACTTATGCACTCTCCCTTTCTCTGACTCACTGTCCCCGGGAAAGTCCCCCCGGAGCGCTAAGGGTAAGCATTTGTTAAGTGGCAAAAGATTGAAATGGAGGCAAGCTTGCACATTGCCATACGCATACGCAATATAGTGCACTATACATGCGAATTTTCAGGGGCTGACGGGCAGATTATTGGTTGCATACACGAACGAAAACGTATTACTGACTCTGTGCAGGAGGGCTTTGCGGCAAGGTCTTTTTAGTGTGTGCATTTTTCTAAGTGCAAGTGTGACGGAGGGCAAGTGAAATGAAATGGAACGAATTGGTTGCAACAAAGTGGGGGGCTTACCGACTGCCAGATAAAGTTAAAAGGGGCGCCAACGCAATTTGCTCGGGGTCAGCTCTGCTGCAATTTCGTTGATAACTTATGTCATTCAACAAATGAAGTTGACATGCACTTCCCTCCCTCTTGCCCCCCTTCCGAGAGCTGCATTTAATTTTCGGACTTAACCCCTTCACATTTGACACGGCAGGCAGTCGCACAGTTTACATTTCACCTGAACAAACACCTTAAGCACCGGCCAGAGCCACCGCCTCTCAATTACCTAATTGAAAGCCAAGCCAACAGGACGGCTTGGCAAAGTCAAAGCCTGATTCCGATTCAGATTGAGCATCCAACTCGGGCACTTTCAAGGCCCTGGTGTGCCGGCTCTGCTGCATATGATTATAAGTTTCAGTTCTTCTGCCATTTTCAATTTGGTCTTTGACATTCTCGCTCTGTGTCAAATGCAAATTGAAAAATCATCGAATGGCCCCGGCCAAAAGCAACGGCAGCAACAACAGGGCGCGGCTCTGGGTGCTGGGTGCTGGCATTTGGCTGCCGGAAGCGTTTTGCTTCGGCTCCAAACTAATATTGAGGCAGGCGCGCTGCGAACTGTTTCCGCTCCTCAGCACTGTGGGATAAACTGGCCCTCCGGATACTACTCATACTCGTAATGGTTTAAAAACCAATGTGGCATACACCATCCCTTAACTCAAACGGATTAACCATTTTTGTATGCTTTAGAAAATAGGTTTTAGGTCCTGGTTGATTGTTTTTACATAGTAATTTATATTAAGCAAATAAATTTATTAATAAAGGTATATCCTTGTACTTTAAAAATTACAGTTGTATATTTGAGCTTGCCATATTTATAATCATACCTAATAGTACCCAAGAAGAAATTTACACATACCGCCCATTCTACTTGGGCAACCGGAGTACGGGATGAGGGCTATAAGTGGGGACGATGAGGAAGGGGAGCAGAGGCTATAGCCCAGGACCGAAAGTGAATGCCTTGAGCGGCATGAAGTTCTGGCTTTTTTGGCACGCAATTCCGTACACGGTTTTGGCACTGGCAGCTACTCGTGGTGCTCTCCCTTTTCCCTGTGCCTGATACTCTGGCCAGCTCCTGCTCCCGGTGCCAATCCTGTTGATGTTGTTGTTGGTGCCGTTGCCAAAAGTCGCTTGTTAAACAGCGGAAACGGAAACGCCAACAGTCGCACAAAGGGAGCGCAGATGCTTTTGCTGCACAGAGCCCACCGGCGGGCGAGTGGCAACATTTTGAAAAGTGTAAATCAAACTAATTGAATGTTTTTGCCGGGCTCACAGCCGGTGCCAAAGATATAGCTCGAACACGCGCCGTTTAACATATAGATTCTGCAAAAAAATGTCTCTTTAGCACTACTGTGATGATAAGAAATTCAATTTCACTCGATGCACACGCTTCTGGTTGAGTGCTGCGCGGTCCTTTGACAATTTGATTTGACAAATGTCGCGTATACGCAGTGTCGCCGAAGCAAAGACCCATTGACGCGTGATGGAAGCCAATGTTTGTCCCCTACAATCGCTAGTAATTAGCAGGACTAAGCTTTTAATCCGGCATCGGATGCACCTTTAGTCCAACGAAATCCCTTTGGCAGCAAATTGGCGCTAATTTAATGAGCATTTTAGCCATAAAATCACTTGGCACGGCTCAATTGCCCCGACGCTGGCAGCTGGCACAATTTATTTGACTTTTAATTAGAAATTTAAAATATGCGCCTAGCCCTTGCCCTCGATTGCTCCCCGATCGCCGTTCAATTGGCGAACTCGCTGCACAAAATTAATTGCAGGCAACGGTGGCAGCCACTGCCTTGGGGCACTGCCTTGGGGCACCGCGAGCGCCCTGGCAAATTCGAAATAATTTATAATTTGGCACAATTACGCCCAGCCTCAGGCTGGCTGCCCGGCTCAGCCCCCAACCTCGTCCTGTTAGCAGCCGCAGCAGCGCCTTGCCGCAGGCGTGAGCCCTGAACTCGCCTGATCAGCCCTAAGGGCTTCGGGTTCGAGCCGGGTTACATGGGTCATTTGCAATGCAATTGCATTTTATTGATTTTCCAGCTGGGCCCTGGCAGATGTACGAGTAATAAACTTTCACTTGTTTTGTCGCCGTTGCCGCCGTCGTACTTGTCCCCGAACTGAGGAAATGCAACGGAAATCAGCGGGCGCCGCGGGCTGGCACTGGACAGTGGTAAACACATTGCTCATAGCCAAAACATTTGGCACACTGCCCCGACCAGACAAGCCGGAAGCACAGTGAGCGAAAACAGTGGGGATTCCAGCTGAACGTGATCGAAAATTTTTTAATTCCAACACTTATAACTACTTTGGAAGATGAAGACTCGTACTATTGGTGTGATTATCTTTTACACACCCAAATATCCTTGCCGAGCCAATAATTAAACGCAAACCCAACATTCACGTTTTAATTTATCTCGGTGCAGCAGCAATTCTAGTTGGGATTGTCAAGTGGTTTTTGGCTCTGCCCCGAGATTCGACTTTGCTTTTGTGCTGGTCCATTGTTTTCCCAGAAACTGGGTCAATAGCCTTTTTGTGGGAGGTGTCTTGTCCGCAGCTGCTGCGGCACAGCTCCTTCTCCTTGTGCTGCTTGTCCTGCCCTGATGACGACGATCCCGATAATGATGAGCGGAGAGTCTGGCCCGGTCTGTAGCTATTGTTTCAACTTCCATGCCTGCACAATAATTTCCAGCACCCGTGTGTAGCATGGTGGGTGGGTGGTGAGCTTTGCTGCATGTGCAACACACTGTGTGTGTCGGTTTTTAGTTTGTTGCTGCAGCACTGATTACTACTGCTTGTTAGTGCGTTTGCCTGTGCGGTTTTTATGCTCGTTTACATGCATGTATGTATTTGCCAGCCAAGTCGTCCACCCAGACCAGCGCCTCCCCCAGTTGTGCTCTTGCCAAAATACACATTTTAGCTTAATTTGCAACTTGTTAGCTGCCAGCAAAAACAATCTTCCCCGGTCTCGCCAAAACTCATGTGTAAACAAATCAAACTTGAAACTAAAGCTTAGCCCAAAACATTTCGCAATAATGAGCATTGCTCGGGGGCCAAAGAAAACTTGGTCTGCCACGAGGGCAACAAGTGGGGTCCGTCCGAGATACCAACTTTGCTAAATCAGCTTTAAGCTGCAGCTATTCCCGGCCCTCCACCGCCCGCTGCTGTTTGTCTGGCCAAGATAGCAGTGAGCCAATGTTTACCGAGCTCCTTTTTATTTTGAGTGAAACAAAGGCGTAGACGCCCTATGGTCCCCGGGATACGCCTTATTTTTCCCCGATTCCGGGCTTAGCCGCCGAGCGTTGTTTAAAATGCGTGGCCATATCCCATGATTTTATGCAGTCAACTGTGTAAAAGGCGTAAAAATGTCCAAGACCCATCGGCTTTGGCCACTGGGAGAATGTGGGTGGTGGGTGTGGGGTGTGAGCTCAATTTGCTTGGTTCAGTGGAAAGCACCACCACAAGAGTCCCGTTCCAGTCGCATCCTAGCCAACGGCCTCTTCATTTATTTTATGCTCCATTGCACTCGGATATGTGTCAAACAGCGTCGAATCAGGCACAAGGCAAGTCTCTAGAGTTTGTGATCGGAGCAAGCACATCAGAAGGAGAAACAGAAACCGTGGCTATACTGGAAATAAGGATATTATATATGTTAAATGTTAATAAGATTGTGCGGCGTTTAAAGGAGAATATTTGCTCTGAAGTTTAAGCCATTGTAGCCTCTCTTGATGCAAATTACATCCGATTTAATGACACCATTTTAAGAATATTGCCGTATTGGTTGCCGGGCACAAGCTTTGCTTGTTATTTTTCCGTGCATCTGTCGGTACCATCTGAGAATTTTTTGCCTTGCGATGCTGCTCACACTGCTTGTTTTTATTCCATTACCAATTCGAATGCTGTCATTGGGCCACTCTCCAGTTGAAGTAGTTTGTCTTGCCAATTGGCCGCAGCCATCAAACCAACAAACCGAACCCAGCTGGGGCATTATTGTAATTCAGCCCGCTCGCACGCAGTCTCGCTGGCAGTATTGTTCGATTTTAAATTGTTTGGAAGCAATAAAAAGTTTATCAAGTGTAAAGCACAAAACAGCGAGCGCTAGGAAGCCCTTGACATTCGGCTTACTCAGTGTTTCTGTGTTTTGGCGTTAATTGTTTTGGGGTCAGAGAGGCCCGGGCTTTAAGTTTGCCGAACAAACAAAAACATTCGGAAAATGGTGCCACATTTCAAAGACCTGGCAAGCTAAGCTCCCAGGCTTTATAGTCGAGGCAAAGTAATACAAAACAATGGCCTCACGCACAGAGGCACACAGACAACATACCCACCAGAAAGAGAGAGGCATAGAATAGAACGAGACAGTGAGAGAGAGAGACTCGCACAACAAATAAATCAATTGGCTTTGCCTAAAACGTTTGAAATTGATTTCAAGTTCTTCGGCCCCATTGTTTTTATATGCAACAAAGGGACAATTTTTCATTTCCAACGACAAGAATAAAAGCAACACAAGGTCCTTTTCAAACACACACACCCATATGCGATGCCTGTGGTCGATCCCTGGGCATGTAAATTGGCCGCATTGTTTATGAGCTCTGCTCCGAGCAGGGATGGCCACTGGTTCCCCCGCTGCAGCACACTCGGCCGCCGTCCCAGAGCACTATTGATTGTCAATTCGGTGTAAGCGCCAGCCATAAATTCGGCAAATGAGCAAAGGACCAGCAGAAGCCGTAGCCGAAGCCTCCGCCATTCTTCTTAATTTGTTTTAATGCACGAAAACAATTTTCGAATGCACAAAATACGCCCACAACAAGCTTGCTTGAAGACTTAATATCTCGAGGATATATTATAAGTATGTACTTCCGCTGAGATTTGTTGAGGGGAAGTATAAAGTTTTAGTGTACAAAATACACCTACTAAATTTCGTAATATCATAATATCGCCTAGATCTTGGAGATTATAATAGATGGACAAAAAATATTATTTTTCTTATTATAGAAATATCAGTTCCGCACAAATTTGCTTTTAAACCGGCCACCTCCTCCTGCACGTCCGCAAACCACGAAATTTTGTGGCGTGTACAATTTTCATTTTAGAAACACTATATTTGGATATGATATTGGTAGAATACATACCTATTCCTGTTGCCAGAGTCAGTCAGTTATGAAGAGTCACGCTCGCTATAATGGCAAATATATGTTGAACCCACAAGCTTCTCCATAGAAACATGCCGTGCTCGAGAAAAGTAGATGATTTAAAAGGGATTTTAAATATTTGTTTTGAAATTTTTCTCAAACAAAAAGTAAAAATTGCAGTTTAAACACCCACATTTTGAAAATAACTAAACAACAACTCAAAGGCTATTGCACTCGGTTGGTTTATGTGTGTCCGATGCGAGTGTTTGGCCATTAGACCTGACACATTGTCAATAGACAACAAAGCTCGACTCGCGACTGACAGTCGTCAACTGTTTATGTTTGCCATTTAGCAAGCAAAACATTTTGATTACGCATACGCCATGTGGATCGAAGCGCCGTTTGTTGCTTTGACAGGCACCTCGAATGCGCCCATAAATAAAAGTCATCTACTGGTCAACGCAGACATCAGTCTATTGGCGATGCATTCGCTGCTTGTTTGCCTTTCAGCACTTTGCTTTGCCCTGCCCGGTGCGACGGCATCGGCCCTTTGCCGGGATTGTCGTGTGCATATGATATATCCCTGGGAAGAAAACGCCAACGGATACCGGCTGCCCATATCCCTGCAAACGGTGCGCATCGTTAACGAGTACAGGCGTGTCAGCTTGGAGGCGCTGCAACGGCGCAACAACTTCGAAAAACATGCCCAGCAATTAAGGGACTTTAGCTTTTTAGTGAAGATACAAATAGGGACAGCAGTTCGATGCAGCGGAGCTCTTATAGCCCCTCAGTTGATCATCAGCTCGAGTGTGTGTTTTGAGAATGTCAGACCGCATCAACTGCAAGTCTTAATGGAAGGAGGGAAGACTCATCTCGTCAAGAATATAGAAACGCTAGAATTTTTTCCAGAGATAACCACGATTTATTTATCATCTCCAACTAAAGTTAGACCTGCTGAATTGTGTGAGCAAAGCCCGCAGCTGGGCCTGAACGCCTCAATGCTGATGGCCAGCTTTGATATGAGTTTTTACGGTCGCCGACGCACTCACATCGTCCCCAATGCAGCCTGCAAGAAAGCCTATGAACAGGATAAGTCTCTGTTTATAACACACAGAATGTTCTGTGTTGAAAATTCCCGAAACCCACAGAAATGTGCAACTGGTCCGGGAGATGCCCTACTAGTTGACCATCGATTGTGTGGATTGAACATTTATGGTGCTCGCTGTCGATCGAACGCCACAAATGCCGATCTTTATACAATCGTCAGTGAAGTGAAACCCCTGCTTAACAGTTTCGCAAACAATAGGAATAGTTTTTTTCCAAGTTAACTCAGATGAGTAAACAGTTTTGAGCAGAAAAAGGGGATGTTATATGTATGACATATTTTTTATTATATTGAATGTAGTTATTATTATTATTTAATTGCCTCACTTGGTAAGGTATACTTGGTTAATCTTAACTAAATAACCTTGGGTGTATGCTGCTCTTACCTTTGTTGTTTTGTAATTTCATACATCCATGGTTTAGTTAATTCTTTTAAAGCAGCACAAATTCTACTTGTTCCGGAGATGAACGGTTCGAAAATTAAGGTTGCACGACTTATTTTGGTGTAGCATTTATTAGATGGTCTTGCCGATCCTACTCTGTGGACTCCTATGTATGAAAATATGGCAACAGCATGCGGTCTCAGCTTTTTCCGCGTTGGTGCCACAGATAAATATAGGCGATGTTCCACTGAATGGAAGGCCGTACCAGATAGTTCGCGTCATTGAGTACATAGTTCCGTATCCCTACAAAAGATCAAAGGAAAATATGGCCAAAACTTCGGATGCCACAACAATAACAGCTGACAGTCTGGAGGTAATACCTGCACGGGTTGAAGACCTGCTTGTCGCGGACGAAGAGGCCATTATGAGTACCGTCAAACCGAAAGCGTCCAAACATTATCTCCTAAAACTCATCCACCGCAATTCGGTCATATGCAGCGGAGCCTTAATATCCTTCCGCCTCATGCTGACCTCTGCCCTCTGCTTCGCCGGAAGTGTAGCCAAAAATCAAAAGCCCAACGCCCAGGAGTACAAAGTGCAGGCCAGCAGAAGTCGCACCTACAATGTGGTCAACATAGTTCTGGGCCCAGACTCAACCATCACCGAAATCTTGGCCCTGGCGGTGCTCAAGGCGCCGGTACAGGATACCCTCGTCCAGCCGGTCGCCCTTTGCGACACCCAGTTAGGAAGACCCGACAACGTTACCATGTACATGTCACAGAACCATCTGCGCTTCCTGCGGACCACAATCATCGGCAACGCAGCATGTAAGCGGAGCTATGCCCAGAACGAATCCGTCTTCATCACCGCAGCCATGTTGTGCGCCAGGAACGCCAACAGATTGGCCGACTGCCAGACGGGCAGGGGTGATTTCCTGCTGCACGAGAACACGTTGTGCGGCATCAATATCTACGGATCACAATGCACAGAGGGATCAATAAACGGCGACCTCTACGCGGATGTCTTTAAGGTCAAAGCACAACTGAATCGTATAATCCAGACCTATGCATGAAGTGCTATTACACGAACCTAATATTTTAAATAGTTATTCCTTTTCTAAAAACCCCTATATAGTACATACTCGCCATTTTCAACGCGAAAGAAATAGAAGGAATAAGGAAAATAAATTTATTGACGCTGTTCAGTGCCCAAATCAAATCAATCTCACTAAACAAACAACGAAAATAAAATGGGGAACGGCCGGGCCAAACAAAAAACATTCAATTGGAAAAACGCCTTCTTCTGTAAGCGCTAGCTGGGAAAATTGAAAGTTGCCAGCGACGCCAACAAAATCAGAGAAACAAAAACTCACTCGATGGCGCTGTTTTTTTAACATTTTATTTTCTTTCAATTTGCGGCTTAAAAAAGTTAACTGTTCCCATCAAAGTGCCCTGAACTGCAATGACTATGATGTATGTAAATTTGAGCAAAAACCAATGACGAAAAAGTTAAAAAATAAATCCAAAGGCAGACATGGCAAACGATGGGCCCTAAAAACATCATGACAGCGAAAAGGTGTTACACTTGGCTTGAAATTTACACCATTTTTGAGGGAGAAGTGGATGTGGAAGCTGTACCGGCTGCCGCGGATCCGGCGATGGCTTTTGGCTTTGGCTTTGCGCTAAAATATGCAATTTTGTCATGAAATATGCACATGTCCAGCGCGAGGCAAGGACAATCCGCCGACGCCTATTTCGCCTGTCCCGCTATCTGCGACAGCAACAAAATAAATCTAAAAGCAACATACGTAAATAAATTAAACATTTAAAAAAGCCAACGAGAATAATGAAGCATTTTGCATGGCTCCGACTAAGCGAACCTCCAGATGCCCTTCTGGGCGCAGAAGTTAAGCAATATTTGAAAATGTCCGACAAAATAATACAATTTAAAATTCGAATTTGTTAATCTTGTTTTGGATTTGTAAGTTATTTTAAAGGGCGCCTCTATCAAATTGCACTTACGGAAATGTGTGTCGCCCAGCCAAAAGTATGGCATCACTTTTCACAACCACGCCCACTATTCGACATTAAAATGCAGCGAAGCCTGTCGAAATTGTTCCCGCCAACATCAACGCGGACAACTAGATTTATGTACATAGAAATTAATATTAAAGCAAACAAGTAGAAACGCTGTAGTCGAGATTTCTCGACAACGAGATACCATGTACCTCTCTTGCCGTTGCCGTGGAAAGGGGTGGGTTAAACTTTAATTAGTCATATCTTCTATATTTATTGTCCGATCTCGACGTCATTTTGCATGCACGTGTTTGAAGATCAGTGGAATTATGTCTCTAGCTTTTACCACTTTTGAGATATCGATTTTTTTGCAAATACGAAGGCGGAAAAGGGCGTGGCAAAAATCCGAGAACATTATTTGCGTAATAGTTAAATGAACCTAATGCAAAAAGAAACAGGTCTCTAGCTCTTATTTTGTCCAAGTTATCAAAGAAAATACAGTTTTATGCAAATTACGGAGGCGGAAAGGGGCGTGGCAAATTTGAAATAAAGTCGACCTGCGTACACATATAACGAACCTACAGCAAAAAGAATTACACCTCTAGCTCTTACCGTCTCCGAGAACGACGTGTTCATACATACAGACGGACAGACAGACAGACAGACGGACATGGCTAGATCGACTCGGCTGTTGATGCTGATCAAGAATATATATACTTTATAGGGTCGGAAAGGCTTCCTTCTCCCTGTTACATACATTGCACAAAGTTAATATACCATTTGTACGTTAAGGTACATGGTATAAAAAGAACAGCGTGGTGCTGTTGTGGACAAGCAGAAATTTGCAAAATAAAGGATTCAAAATCAGTGGATGTTTTCAGGGTAGTGCGGGATAATCTGTAATCTGCCACCAAAAAGTGGGAGCAACTTTAGCACCCGTTTGATAATAAAAGCAATATAACAAATATATTCCATTAGGCAAAAAAATTATGCCTCGCGGGGATGGGAGGGCTGCGACCCACTGACCTACCGCAAATATTTATTGTTTGACAATTTTTATTGCCTACTTTGAGACGATTGTCGCCGGCCCGACCCACTCACAACGAGAAGCGGAAGCGGAAACCCACTTTATCGGGTTGGCTTGGGGGTGGGAAAAACAAAAGAAACTTTTTAGAAAAAAATTCAAAAGGCGTTAAAATGATTTCGAGAAACTTTTGCCTTACGTGACTTTGGACCAGCCTGTGCGACCACTCGCCGGGCCTACATATTGTTCAATTTCCGACCGGGCCGACTGAATCAAATGCTATAGGTGGCATAAACAGCAGCAGCGGCGGCAAAGGCGGCAATGGCGGCGACCGTGGTAGCAACAATAAGTGGAGGCGACTGAACAGACGGCGGCCTTCTGATGGGTATAAAATAAAAGTTTTCCACTTAAGGTTTATGAAAAGTTTAAGCCCGCCCGGCCGACGGGGACGCGCCCACATTCACACCTACCGACGAGAGAAATCACCAAATGCGGAAACGGAAACTACGGTCGAAAAATGATGAATACCCACTCTGGCCGTGAACGGAGGGACCGGCGGACCCGAATCCCTGCCCCTTCCCCTTCCCCCGGATTCCCTCGTCGATACACAAAACACCCTCCAAGGGATGCCGGCAATGGGCATAATAACCCCGGACCCTCCATTCGAAGATTTTTTTGCAATAGGGAAACGGCGCTTTTCGCCAGCTCCCCCTGGTACAGCGTGACCATAACCACTTAGGACTCTCAAAGTTTTCCCTCAGACACTAAGGCAGTGTGGCACTGGAACTGGCTCAGGAACTGGTGCTTGGTAGAGGGGGCAACTCCCCAAATGCAAATAATAATGTAATTGCCAGCAATTTTCCTCAAGTCTGTTTACCTTTCGCTTCAGCGTTGTTAAACTTTTATGAGATTCGGACGGAATTTTAAAGCATTTACACCTGGCCCGCAATGACAAATGAGCAAATGAATTGAACTTGCCCCAAAGCCGATTCCCATACCCATCCCCACGGCCATTCCACTTCCGAATCCGATTCCGACTTCAGGTCCGGCAGCGAGAGCCAATTTAAAATCGCCTGGCTAATTGCATGTCGACAGTAAAGGCGGCCCACTAATTGAGTGCAAGTCAAGCAAATCGGCTAATTAGCAGCGGCAGCCCTAGCGGACTTGGGCTGCCAGTTCATCCCTCTGAAACGGTGAAAAGGATATGCAATTTGCACAGGGCAGCACACTTGATCCAAGCCACACAGGCGAATATCAAATGACAATCGCCCAGCGGCATAATGCGATATTAATTGGCGGTCTAATCGGTGGCAGCGGAATGGTTTTTTATACCAAATACCAGAATACCAGAATTCCAATTGAATGTTCATTTCAGTAGAATATTGCAAATAATATTACCCAATTGAGAATATTATTCTGCCTTTTTGCTAATTGGTTGCATTTTTTAGACCGTTTGCTATCAGAAAAACAACATTTTGCTATACCAAAATCTATGCCTTGGCATAAAAATTCAAGAGAAAGTTGTACTATAATGCATACACCCAGCCATTCATGTAAATTGGTGTGCATATTTTTCCGACTCCACTCACGGTATAAGTGCTAGGCTGGAGTACATTTTGGAAAATGTTTTCGGATGTCCCCGGCAGCGCCACGTTCAAGGAGCAGGCCACGTGCCACCAAGCCCAACCACGTCGCCCGCTGACTTTTCATAGATTTAGGAGTACATTTTTCTTTGGCCACACTGGCACCACTTTACCGCTGAGCCGCCCGAACGCACCGCCCGAACATACGCGAGGGTGGCGGTTACGTGCCAAGTCCCACTGTCATTGTCCTTTGGCTGCCACATGTGGCCCCCTCTGGCTGGCGGGAGGCATACTCCTCACACATGTACATATTTATTTGAGCTGCGCATAATGAGCATTATTTATACTTAAGCAGCTGCGAAGCAGACGTAAATCGTAAATAAAACGATTTAATTTATTAGTCGAGTGATAATTTCCCAGCCCGTAGTCATTGAAAGTGCCATAAAAGCGCCACAATAATTGCAAAGGAAGGGGAAATCCATATTCTAGGTGACACTTCTAGGTGACGCCAAAATCGTTGAGCCCCGGGACAATCGATCAAATATCCCAGAGCCTTCGGGTCAAGTACCAATTGGCCCGAACTGATGTGCCAGCCCTCGGTCAAGGTCAAGCACCAGGCTAAATTAATTTTGCCCAGGCGGTAAAATAGTATTAAATCCAAAGCTAAGAAAAAATATTACCAGCCGTATTTCCCGACTAATTGCACCTGTGACGCAAAAGTGGCATTCTTCTCGCTTCCGATTCCTAATGCAGCTTTGATTCCCGTTAAGACTATGTCACCATTTTGTCGTTGCCAAAGCGTATTATGATAATTGGAAATTATATATAAAAATGATGACCCAGCCCCTGCTGGCCAGTGTCCTGCCGGAGACAATCATGCCGAGCGAAACTAGCATTTATGCCACATTAATCTGATTATTAATGAAACCACGCATAAAAGAACGATTCGATTCGTCGGTAGGGCGGCAGATGAGGAAGGTGCTGGGAGCAGGGAACAGAACGTAATTGAATACTAATGCAATCAATTAAAGTTAAACTCCAGCACACGTGCTAGGACGCGGGGGAGTCCGCCGGATTTGCGTAACGTCAAGAGTCTTCTGGAGCCGGCCATGGAAATGCCGGATGGATGGATGGATGGCAGAAGGAATTGCTCGGGTCTGATGGGTTCTGATGGCCTCGGCCCCATGCTGATGAGTTCAATCAAGTTGTAAACATGATTTCAGATTCTATTAATGCGCCGCCAGGGCTGGCAGTCGTCTTTCAGTAACTCAATACACAATCAACAGCGTTTTAGAGTTCGTTTGTGTGGGTCGTGGGGACGCTATAAAAAGTCAAATCAAATCATAAAAAATAATATGCCGCTTTGCAGCAGGCAGGACGCAACAGGATTTCCTCCACGTGTGTGTTTGTCTCCTGTGTGTGTGTGTGTGGTTGTGCCCAAGGAGAAGACAGTTGCAGATTGAATGAGATAAATAAGTCCCGACCAAGAATACCCTGTTTTGTACACCGAAAATCTTAAAGTTTTCAACTCCCGTTATAGATCAACATACAATATAAGAGTATAACAAAAGCTGAAGATCCAAATAAATCTGCCAACATGAGCTTTGCGGCCAACTACGCGGTATCAAAAAAAAGAAAGAAACCATTTACAACGAGGACGCCTTTTACCTTTGGCATGCTAACGGAGACGAACAGGGGCTGGCCCTGCTACCCCTGCTCCCATGAAACTCTAAATTGATGCAATTTATGAAAACTTTTGTGCGCTCAATTGCAAGTACGAGTGTACAAGTGTACAATCTCTGTCATTTTTATGCACTTCCCCTAGTTACGCCAATGCAATTTCTTTCTTTTGGCAAGTCTGCTTTCGTTTTCGCCCGAGTTCCCATCTTGATTTTCTTGATTTCTCTACTCTCGGACCTGGCGCTTTTTGTTCCCCCGCCCCTAGATGTTTTTTTCACTCGTGCATTGTGCGGTGAATTAAGCGCATTGCAAGTGATTTGATTTGACTTTATATAGAAATACTTCAAATTCCATTCGCCAACGCAGCAATTACTTTAAAGTTGGCAATGCGCGCTGCAAAGCGAACGAAAAGTAATTCCCAGCTAATGACTGTCATTTGTATCTGAAAATGAAATGTGCGCCACTCCTGCTGGCGTTTATTTATTTTTATGGCCGTGCCGTAGCCTCCTCCAGGACCGGTCGTGCCGCAGCGCGTGTCTGTAATTACGGGGCAAACATTCAAAAGTTCCTTCGGCGAATTATGAAATTTAATAAGTGTAAGTGAGTGCAGCGCACTTGAGGGGGCAATGCTTCAACGTACTCCGCATCCGGCCATAAACCCATCGAAGCGTAACTGCACCAGAAATATATTAAATGTACTAATTTCAGACATCACAATACCCTAAATCACGTCTGCATCTTTTTATGGTTATGTGGCTTAAGTTGTTAACTCTTTTTGGCATATAAATATCAACATGTTTGTTGCATTTATTTAGGATTTTTACTGATGTATACGTTTTAATCTATGCATTAATTGCGACATTCCTTTATGGAACTTTTAATAGCTTATGATAATTTTTTAATATAATTTATTCAGTTTTGTTTTAGGGGATGTTATGTTAGCAAATATCACGTGCAAACAGTCCTGAAAAACACAACATATCCAAAACAACAGCTCACTGTATAACCTTACAGCGCACTGTATAGCCTTACATCAGCTCTGTTCTGGTAGGAATAACACTACGATTTAACAGAATAGAAAGAATAACATCTCTGTACAGCCCGTTAACAGGCCAGCCGTCCCTTAATTCCCCCTCCTTTTCGAACTTTACCCCGCTGGCAGGGGTCGCGCGGGCTCAACAGAATGTAAGGAGGTCAACAGATGTTAAAATGAAGCCTGTAGCTGTTGACCAAAAGTTTCCGCTTCAGCCCTTGGCAAATAAAAGTTTCACATTTAGCTGCTAGCTGATAGGATGGCTTTTAACCCTTTTAAAATAGTTATAATTGAATTTATCGATATTTTAAAATGAAGCGTGATACAGCATGGCTCACACCCGCACATAAGTCAAATGCAAAACCTAAATTAGACTCGGCCTGGGACAAACACTCAACCGCAAATTTAAAAAAAAAAAATGAAAGTTTAGTTAACTTTTCATCATTTCATCAGGCTAATAAGGCGTGCGTCTTTTTGGCAAGAAAATGGCGGCAGTAGGAAACGACACCAAGCGACACCAAATCAATGACAAAGTCCTGGAGACTGCCTGTGCGGGTGTGTGTGGGTGATTATAGCTGCGACTAATGAATAGAAATGTCGTCCTTCAAAAGTTTGCGGCTGCCAGGCCGGGGGAGAGCGTCTCCCAATTTGTAGCCCATAGTCCCCTCACATTTCCTACGGGTTAATGAAAATCTGATTTTAGCTCCATGCCCCACAACCACTTTCAAGTTGACTTTGAGTTTTTGGCTTCTTGGAGGTTCAAGGAAGCGTGGCAGAAGATTTGCGGCTCACTTGGATTGCAAACTTAAATGCGTGGCGTATGAATCGTTAATTGTGTGCGGAACGTATGCGGGCTGACGCGGTGGATTCGGGGAATATGAAATGGTAAACGCAAGGAACTGTCTATTCTATATGAGATGGCTTACTCTAAGCATCTTTGAGAGGTAGGTAATGTAAGGAACCAAAAGGGGTTAAAATCATTTATCAAGACAAAGTTACTGTATGTACAACATATTCGTTTGTAGTAATATTAGAAATCTTCCTTTAACTATTCATTTAACTGCAAATTTTATGGTAGGTCACAAATATTCAATAAATGAAGTTTACTTTGTTTTAGCTTAACAAGTTAGTGTCACATTATTTCTGAGCACTGACTTCCATGGTCTTCGGCTCTTTGTTTTCCTCATATAAGATTGTATAGACTACTTAATTTTGGACACAATAGTATTCTATACAGTTTCTTTTCTGAGGGGGGATGTTGAGTAATTTGGTAATTTGGCATTATCTTTATTTACGCTCGTTGATGTATATAGCTTCTCATTTTGCGCTACCGAAACTGATAAATTTGTATACCATGTACTTTAAGGTACAAACGGTATATTAAGTTAATGGAAATGTATGTAACATGTTGATGGGAACATTTGCGACCCTGCATATAAATTCTTGACCAGGATATACTGCCGAGTTGATCTGCCATGGCCGACTGTCCGTCTGCCTGTCCGTAGAGACGAAATTCGTTTTGCTAAGGTTTGTTATATCTTTACGCAGATAAAGTTTATTTCAAAATGTTGCCTTACCGCGTTCGATATTTGTATAAAACTGTATTTTCTTTCACATATTTAACAATATATTTAAAATGGTGGGAGCTAGAGACATAATTCTTTGTATTTTAGGTGCGTTTAGTATACATATATGCCTATGGATTTTTCAAAGAACTATATTTTCTCCTGCATATTTGTATATATTTTCGAAATAGTTGGAGCAAGAGATAGTAATCTTTCTGCTTACAGTTAAATAAAAATGATGATACGCCTTAGCCAGTGGCACTGCCTGGAGAAAATAGGTATTTACATGGTATCTCGTTCACGAGAAATCTCGGACTAGTGTTTCTACTTGTTAATCTTCCACTTGTCCCATTTTAAAACGTTTCGAATAAATTTGTATTTTTAAAATTTCCGCTCTTGAATGCTTTAATATTCAGTCAGACGGCAACGACAAATATTTTCGAGCTCATTCATAAAATTTGACATTAGCATATTGCATTTCCATCGCGTTAATGTGACAAAATGACAAATGAAGTTGCTTTCGCTCCTCCAGTCGCATTTCCAGTCGAAAGCCGTCTGTCTGTCCCGTCTCCATTCATTTCCGCCCGCACCGCTGCGCACCCTGCAATTGGATTTTATGCGTTTTGCGGCGAGCTGCACTTGAATTTGCATTTGCATATCTCGCAGCGCGCAAAAAGCAAAACACTTTGACAAGCGTTTACAAACTCGCAGGGCGACGACACCAGCCAGAAGCCGAGTGGCACGGCAACTTTGAAACTGATAAATTGATTTATGCAAACAAAGCGCCGGCAATAAATCTACACAAAAGCCGAAAACAGGGCAATAATCTGATTTTTTAGCAAATACGATGATTTTCGCAAATACTCGTATGATGCGGAGGCGTAAACAAAAATGTGTAAGCCTCGCAGAAACCGATTTGGTCAAGGCCCAGACATCCCGTTGCCAGGCAGTACACTTAAAATCAATTAATGAACAATATGAATCGAAGTTGGCAATTGTTTGACTGTCCGCCGCAGGCCGGTCTTTGTTCCAACGCCTTTGTGGCTATTTTTGCTGGTACTCAGTGTTTTTGTGTGAGCCTCGCTGGTTTTTCATGCGCTGCTTTAAGTCACCGCCAGACCCATTGTGTTGGAATCTGTTGCCATTACTGTGCCCGTCGATGCCACCGAATGGGCCCGCCCCTCACGTACATAGCAACAGTCACACAAGGAAAACAAAACACTTTTTCGTATCAATTTCAATTTATGTGCAAAATCAGGACTTTTGTCCCCACACACAAGAGGTTGAAGCTTCAGTTTGGCCATTTTAATTAACTTAGACAGAAGATTCCGAAACTAAGGGCTTTTTAATACCAAATATTGTTTTATCAACAGAGATTGAATATACATGTTATAACTATTTTTTCGATCAATAGTTGTTGGCTCAAAAATCAATTTTAAACACGCCGCCGGGACCATTTAGCATCCCTAAAATCTTAGCCGGCCTGTTTCGCCCATCGTGCATGTGCACCACTGCGACGTTCAAGCCGTAGAGACAAATAATTCCAGAGATATGGTAAACAAGTCACGTGCCGTGTATATTATTCCTATCTACTGGCTTTCAGTTTGTGCAGCCAGTGGTTGGCCAACAAAGCGATGCCTACGAGGACGCCGTCCCTCCCCTGCGTTCTGATTTCTGCCTGCAGACCGATTTTCTGAGCAGGTGGCATTATAAACTTAATTAAAATATCGACGGCCCCCGAAAGCAGGCAATGTTTTCTTTTAGAAGGGCAAGCGCGCAAATATTTAAGTGCCTCCCTCCTCTCCTGCACACACGCATACTGCGCCGGCTTTGGCGCAGATACACGACGTGTGAGAGTATTTATAGACACACATCTATCCCACGCACACCCAAAGCAAGACCACCCGCTGCTCCACCTGGCACCCGCACACAATGGCGCTACAATCACAGGTAACTGCTACATGTGTAAATATTTACAAAACGCGCCGAGCGTCGACAAACCGACGCCAGGCATCTTCACTTTTACCGCCAACGAGCCGCTTTCCATTGTTGTTGTCGCTTGTAACTCTTTCGCTTTGGCCAGGAGCGGATTTTTGCAGTAACCAAATAAATCCCTTTGTCCTCACTTACTTTAGAGGTGGTTTTATTCTCTAAAATGTATTTACACACATTTGAGTGTAATTTCCCGATTTTTAAATGTTATATTTCAACATTACATAACAATACTCAAATGAATTGTAAAACCCCTAAACCTGTTTATAATTTAAATGACAGAGTTTTTATAGAATATATCCCAGAAACTACATAGTCGCTTATAGAAAAGTTAACCTTGCACCCTAAGCCCCCGGTCGCTCCTGTTCTTCCTTTCACTCCCACTCGCAACCAAACACCCGCTTATTTATGCCTTTCGATATTTATCGCTGTTGCTCTATTTGTTTTTGTTGGCGGCCCCGCTGCCTGGATCCCGAATCCTCTCCACGGATGTGGACATGCTCGTATGCTCGTATGCTCGTGTGTCTCTTTTATTATTATTATGCTGTCATTTCTGTTGTCGCGACATTGTCAGAAACGTTGTGTGTGGTCTCCCGAACACGTTTGTATGTAAGTCGGTGGGTTATGTATGGAATGACTCAAAAACGGACCCACCGCCATCATGTCCTTAGTTGGCTCGATTGAGCGAACCGTTTTGTGTGTCACCATAACTGTTTGCCATTTGTAAGTCACAAGAAAATTGGTCATAATACGAGTATGCTACAGAAATCCCGGCGAGAGTTTTGATTTGATTACCCAATATTCAAATCAATTTCTCAATCTGTCCCGATCCTAAAGACTGGCGTATGGGCCTCCTTATGTCAACAAGACAATAAATGAAATAGTCTGGAATGTATGAAATCTCTGGCATGGATGCCACAAGCTATAAGGGGCATGAGCGGAACTTTAATAATAAGCAGCCAAGTACCCACTCACTTTAAGCCATAAAATATGTAGAAAATACAATTTTAACTTTAAAGGATATGTTTTTGTGCGAAACTACAAGGATTAGTTTTTGAACTTTGTATTCAAATGCCTCGCAGTGGTCCCACAAAAAAAAAAAAAAAACAATAAAAGCAATAAAAGGTGGCCGGCCATAAATGCATAAACTTTATTTTCCTCCTGACGAAGTCATCAGCAGGGTGCAAACCCACCCCTCCAGCCCATTAGGGTCGAACAAAATCCACCCCTATCCAGATAGAAGGAAGCGTCAAAGGGAAAACGTTAAAGCGTCCCGTTAAAACAGGGCCAGCTGAGTGTCGCTCAAAGCCATATCCAAAGCAAGGACCACATAACGGCTGGAGTATGTGGAACAGCCCTTGCGGCAAGGCAATATGCATTTTGCGGGCAGACAGTTTTACACTCGCATCCTTTAGTTTTTTTCAAAAACACGGCATTTAAAAAATGCAAGACCCATTTGTAAAGTACATGTAACATGTAATCAATTATCCCCAAGGCGCTAATTGTAACTCAATCTAAAAATGTTAAAAGATAAAATGTTTTTAAGCACTCAACCTCGTTTTCGTAATTTTAAGTTGTTCCTACCTACAAATATACAAACAAAAGCTTCAGTAATCTTGGGATCACGTTAGTTAGGTGGGTCACTTAGAGGGCTACATAGAGCTTCATTCTCCTTGTTAAATACCGTTGGGTACATAAAGGATAAGGCTCTAAAAATTAAATTAAATTATTGGCTTCTTAAGGCCTGATTTTCCGACGTATTTGTGATTCAAAGCGTACTATATGTGTGTATGAGCAGCTAGATAATAATAGCCAGAGAAAAATACGAGTAATAATGATATAGTATATAGATTTGTATGATATCTTTACTTAAAGTTGGTTTCAACAATCGGCTGGATTATCGCAGAAATGTGTTGCTAGTTTTGGCAATTAGTTTTTTTCTATTTATAAATAGTTTCTATATATAGACTCTGCAATCTAGATATACATATATAATACATTTAGTGCAATTACTTTGTCCCAAGCTTGTTGGTATACAAATTGAAAAAATTGTTCCCACCCTACATTAAGTAAATGCTATGAATCCACAGAATAATCCAAAAAACAAACACTTTAGTGTCTTAAGTCAAAACATGTGCATATTTAAATAAATCATTTTAGCACATTTTGAATATATTAAGGTAAAAATTCCCCATCTTTTATTGGGTGTAACTGGAAACAGTTATAAGGAATATATTTCATAATCAAATCGGAAAGCTTTGCCAGGCTTTATCCAGATTCTAAAATGTTTTTTCAACATTAAAGCTCTCAATTTCTAATATTCCCAAATAAAAAAATCAAATTTTACTAAAATATGTACGAAATTGTTTATTGGGGTGAAGCGTGTAAATCATAGATTAATCATAAATTTTAAATATATAAACGTTTATATATACAGACAAGTACACTTACTGGCTATGCAGAAATGAGCTTATGCCTATCACTTAACCAAATGTAGCGTCGTACTCTTAAGATTCTACGGACTTAACTCTCATCCACCCGACTTCTTTTAAACGATTGCCAGCGGTCAGCATGGTCGGTACTGCTAACTTAACTAAGACACAGGAGATCGTTGAGGCGTTTATGTTGATCATGCGATCATGTCAGATGCGGAGTAGCGGCGGTGGCAGCCGACTTTCCCGCAAAGAATCGATTGCCGCCAGTTTGTGTGGTGAACAGCAGTGTGTCAACCGATGGAAGCATCTGATTCGAGCGCACCAGCAGTGGCACATTGACCATTGACACAGTCGGGACGTTGGACGCACCCGTGACTACCGATTGCACTGTATTCGGTGTGTTGCTCAGTTTGCCCTGGGCGTTCAAGGTGAATGCCGGCAAATAGTAGTTGCCGGAGCGCGGCATCACTTGCGCTCCGCTTCCGGCCGTACTGGCGGCGGAAGATACGGTTACGGCGGTCAGTTCCATTGAGGCTGGCGAAGAAAACGGCGAGGACTCGAGAGATGGACATGCAAGGCGGTCGCTAGGCTTGCAAGGTACTGTAAAATGCACATCAGATTAGTTTCTAGCCATGCGATTGAAGTTATCTACTTACAGAACTCATCATCTGGCAGGAGTTCGTCGGGCAGCTCGTTTTTTATCTGAAAGTGCAGGGCGGCGGCGGAGTCCGAGATGGCGTTGTCCGATGTCCCCATCTCGGTGTTAACCACGGGCGCATCGTACAGCCCGCACTCCTCCATCTCAAGGGCCTGCTCCATAATCAGCTCCTCGGCGGAGGTCAGGCTGAGACCGTGCAGATCAAGGAATGGGCCCTGGTTTTGCAGGGGCTCCTTTTTGATGTGCGAAGCGGTGTTCAGGGATGCCACACCTGGCTGTTGCAGCTGCGCTGGAACCTGCGACTGCGGTTTTTGCTGCAATTGCTTCGGTGCCAGCTGCTTCCGTTCCCGCTTAGCCTTGGCCTGCTTGACCGGCGGAGGTGGCAGCGTCATCAACACAGAAGACAACTCTGCTTGTTGCTGTGCCGTGGTAGGAACCGGATGCACCTGCTGCAGTGCTGTCCCCGCGGGCAAGGTTATTCCCAGCGCCGCCAGGGTAGCCTGCTGCGGTTGCTTCTTCTTCCGAACCTGCTTCGCAGGCGCCGGCGTGGCCGTTGGCGCCGCAGCGGGCTTCCCATTCAAGTCGTTCGCTAGGCCAGCATCGCCTGGATTGGCCGCAGCCGCCGCAGCAGCCGCCGCCGCTGCCGCCGCCGCTTTCTGTGCTTTGCTGGACGTGGACTTCTTTGAGCAGTAAGAGGGAATGTTCTCGAGGTGTTCGCCCGTCTTATGGTCCACCTTGTGCCGACGCCTTGTGTGCTTCAACCAGTTGGGGAAGTTGGTGAAGTCACGCGGACAGTAGTTGCACTTGAATGGCCGCATGCCCGTGTGGATGTTCGAGTGCTGTTTCAGCTTCGAGTTGCTGATGAAGCTCTTGTCACATACGGTGCAGGCGAAGGGACGCTGCTCCAGGTGCACCAGGTTGTGCACTTTGAGGCACCGCTCCGTTTTGTACATCTTGCCGCACTTTTCACAGCGGTAGGAACGCGTCTGGGCATGATACTTTTGGTGTCGCTGTAAGTGGGACCGCTCCTGGAAGCGTTTCTGACACTCCGGGCACTCATACGGCTTCTCGGAGGAGTGGATCCTGGCGTGATGCGTTAGGTTTATCTTCTGGACAAACTTTTGCCCGCAAATGTCGCACTGGTACTTCTTATTGTCGCTGTGGATCTTCCGGTGCATCCACATGCTGCCCAGCTTCAGGCTAAGAAACGATTAGACAATTAATAAGATAATTAGAGGGAGAGATGATGGGGACACCTACCACTTGCCGCAGTCGGGGCACTTTTTCCACGTATCCTTGCGGCCCTCGGTGCGGTGCGTCTTGAGGTGTTTCTTCAGCCCGGCAAGCACTTCGAACTCCCGCTGGCACTCGCCGCAGCGGTAAACGAGGCGCAGCCGATGGCCGGCCGACTCGTGCTTACCCAGCTCCTCGGCCGTCTCCAGCACCAGCCCGTTGCAGTCGAGGCACTTGTGCAGTGGCGCCGGGTCCACATCCACGGGCTTGCCATTGCTCTCCGCCCCGGGGGGCGGCATGCTGGCCGCGTCCACCTCGCTGGAGGGCTTCGGCTGCTGGAAAATGGTGAACGACGGGGGCATGAACTCGGTCTCGCTGACCTCCACCTTGGTGACCACCTGGGCGGGCTTGTTCTCCGTCTGCTGGGGTCCCAGCAGCTGCGGCTGCGGCTGCGGCTGCTGCTGTTGCTTCTCCTCGGGCGGCTCCTCCTTGAAGACCTTCAGACGCAGCGCCGTCGTCGCCGGGAGCTTGGGCTTGCGCTGCAGCGGGTGGCTCTGTTGCGGCTGCTGGTGCTGGTGCAGCTGGACCTGCACCTGCTCCGGCGAGAGCTTCACCGGCGTGCCGGCCCCACTGCCCGATGTCTTTTTGAAGGGCGAGTTGGTGAAGGCGTTGGGCGGCTCCGGGCGCAGGAAGGTCACAGAGAACTCGGAGCTGGAGTGCTGGTGGTCGCCGGGAGCCGGAGCAGGCACGAGGCCGGAGCCGGAGCCGGAGCTGGAGCCGGCCAGGTCATCGCGGCAGCAGACGTCCGCCGAGAGGGGGAGCTCGGTGTTGTTCTGGGCACTCTCGTCGAGCACGCGCCAGAAGTCGGTGGAGGAGAGGCTGTTGCCGTTGACCAGGCTGGCGGAGCCGATGGTCACGCAGGCGGAGAGGTCGATGTCCAGCGACTCGTCCTTGATGCTGGAGATCGAGTCGAAGTTGTTGATCCGCAGCAGCGAGCTGAGGATCTCGTCGTGGGCGGCCTTCGTGGGAGTGCCCGCATCGGCGTACATTTTAGGCGGCAACTTCTTGCCCGCCGCCTCCTCCTTCGCTCTCTTGCCCCTGCCTTTGCACTCCATTCGCGCCTCACGTACACGTACACGTACAGGTTATGCGTATGCGTTTGCGTTTGCGGTCGGCGTTTTTCGTCGGCCCTATTTCGTCCTATTCGGCTGCGCCGCCGGCGATTCGCGTTCACTGGGTCCCTGGGGCGCTCACTGGGCTGGCGGCTGGCACATGCCGCTCGCTTTCGATGGGTAATACGCGCGGCAATGGGCCGAAAAACATTTAATTATTGTGAAATGCGCCTCGGCTTTGTTGTTTTTGTCACGCTTACGATTCTCTGAGTCGCCATTTTGAGAGCAGTGTTGCAAGACGCGCGCCAATGGTAGTCCCGCCAAGGTGTGCTCCGCTTGGCGGTTTCTAGCTAAATTGTCATGCCTTGGATTAAAATGCCTTAGATTAAAATCTGTCTACAAGGTGATCAAATTTTTGTATACAAAATTAGTTAATACTTATAATTCACTAAATAATAATTTAGTAATATACTAAAGTCAAAGGGATTCCTCTGGTTAAACGCTATATTAATTAGATATTAAATTTATACAACATTTTTATTATATGTAATTTGTTGAATTACGTTATTTTCCTGTGATAACTATCATCGTAAATTATTAGCGAGAATCTACTGTTATAATGTGTAGTCTGAGAGAACAATGTTTTTCGCCGGTAACCACCTGAGGTCCTGTAAATTCGCCAAATTTTACCGAGTTGGCCGCTCCGCTGCGTTGCGTTGCGTTGCCCGCCGCCTTCTATTGGTGGCCCTATATCGATAACAGACCAATAAACATGGCGTCAGAGGAAAACGTTGCGATGGAGAGCCCAGGTGAATTTCATAGAGAATATGTCAAATAATTGATGTTAACCAAGCGGAACGCAGTGGCCGGTGACAAATCATTCGGTTCTGCTTCAGCCGGCTCAGAGCCAGACCTTTCGCAGCGCAGAGAACAAGCGAAAAGCGCGGCGCAAAAGCAAAGATCACGAGGCAGTGCAGTAGAGCGAGCACCAGCACCTCACCTCAGCGCGGCGATTCCATAACACTCGCGTGCCCGTGACCAGTGAGTGGCTAACCCAGCTTGTTGCGTTGTCTTGCAGGTCGCCGCACGCGGTCAGGACGGAAGCCCGCCCCGCAGACGCCATCGCTACCGGCGCGCAGCACCCGCCGCACCGCCAAGAGGAACGCACAGGTCAGTACCAGTATCCCGGCGGATTGTGTTGTTTTTTACCTGCAATTACACGGGAAACATGATGCAGACTATTGCACTAGTGCGAATGCGGCGCTGTTCCATGCGCACACGATGCCGCCCCCGGGCGTGCGCGGGATTACTTGCAAGGGCCAACTGACCTCCCCCCAGTCCCCAGCTGGCGACAAGTTAAGACCCGCCGTTACGATTCGTATGCATTAATTTGCCCCTTAACCCGTTTGCAGTCGAGCGACCCCGAAGAGGAGACGGAGCTGCTGCGCGGACACACGATGCCGGAGGAGGACGCCGGTCTCTCCCTCTCCCTGCCCCTGGGCGGGGCCGGGGAGCCGCCGTTCGACGAGCAGCAGCTGGACGATGACGTGGAAATGCTGACGCCCGCCGAGGCCGGGGGCGTGGACGAGAAAAGCTCCTCGTTCCCCTTCGGAACGGTGGCCGAGCAGCATTCCGAGACCAGCGACGACATCAAGGAGAGTCGCGGCGAGGACACGCTGCTGGCCTCCCTGGCGGGCGACAATGCCAACAGCCTGCCCTCCGTGGGCGGCAACGACGAGGGCGACTCCAAGAAGGCCCAGGGTTTTGTGTACAACGCCGAGAAGCTCAACTCGTCCGAGGACTCTAGCTCGCACCACGCCATTGCGGAGAGCCTGGGCGACGAGGCGGACATCAGCAATGCCACCATTGTCAACACCGAAATAATCTCAGAGGACGAACTGCCTCCGGCCACCAAGCCCGAAATAAACGACGCCGAGGAGGTGTCCGACGAGGAGTTGCCGGCTCCCCAGCGCGCCGAGCTGCCTGCCGATGCCGAGGTCATTTCCGAGGACGAGCTGCCGACCCACAACAACAACAATAATAATAATAACAATAACAATAGCACTGCAAGTGACTCGAAGGGGCCCGCCAAGCGTAGGGCGGACAAGGGGAGTGAAAAGGAAGCGGGTGAAAAAGAAGCAGTGGGTCGCGAATCGAACGCCAAGGAGAAGTCCTTCGAGCAGTACAATCCGTGCAGCCCCACGTCGGAAAGCAACGATGGCCAGCCGTCGGAGAAACGGGCCAAAGTCGATGGTAAGTTGAGAGCGTTGCTTGACCAACAATTTCTATATTCTTGTTGCCCTTTTTGCACACAGAAAGCGAGACAAAGGAGAAGAAGAGAGAAAAGGAGCGCGAGCGCGACAAGGAGAAAGATAAGGATAAGGATAAGGACAAGGAAAAGGAGAAGGAGAAGGAGCGCAAAAAGCTGCCCGATCTTGACAAATACTGGCGGGCGGTGAAAGAGGACTCCACGGACTTTACCGGATGGACATACTTGCTGCAATATGTGGACAGTGAGGTGAGATTTCGGGATAAATTCGGCATCGGTTCGTTTGCTTAAATTTCGACTTTGATTTTCCCAGTCCGACGCGGAGGCCGCTCGCGAGGCCTACGACACATTCCTGTCGCACTACCCGTACTGCTACGGCTACTGGAGGAAGTACGCCGACTACGAGAAGCGCAAGGGCATCAAGGCCAACTGCAACAAGGTGAGTACCAGCCATAAATTTGCTCGTGCAATTAAATACCTTTCGCAATTTCTTGTATTACGCTTACGAATACGATTACAATTGATATTCATATATTTGTTGTTAAATGCAATTTATTATGGCCTAATAAAAACTACATTTAATAAACGCAACATCTACAAAAACAGAATTTAGAGGTCAAGGCAAACGAGTAGTATGAGTCAAGTCCCAGTCGTGTTCTCTCCTAGGGCTCGTTTATGTAAACAACCAGGAAATGAAACCGAAACGGGCTTCGGTATGGGATGATGAGTTACCATTTCTGGGGAGAAATGCTGTTTGAATTGCCATACACACTGAAATTATGATTGTTCTGGGTACATCCATAGAATGGATATTACCGTGCCATTATTTGTCCATCCTTTCCGTCTAGAAAGGAGATACCTATAGACCAAATTACATTTTTTTGTTTCGGTTTCATGTCCTAAGTTCTAATGCACCCTAATGCATATTATTTACAAAATACTACCAATGGTAACATGTTGCCTTAAGAGGTTCCCTCCATTATCGGGTCGAAAAAAAAATCTATTTTTTGGAAATAGTTTTAATCAATTGTTAAACTTTCCAAGAATGTTCCCTCAAGATATGTTCAAACGTGCCTTTTTGACAGATCGGGTGATGTGGGGTAACCTGAAACTTAAAAGCGTAAATATTTCTCGAAACACCATTTCCATTTTGTGAACACTATTTCTAATACAATACTTAATCGATTTTATTCTACCATGGCTTATTTTAATGATAATTACATTCTGTTCGATATGACATTGTTTAAAACAAATGATTTTTTATGTTTTCTTTAAATCAATTTTTTAAACAAAAATCACACTTTTAAAAAAAGAGGGGTGCCACATAGAAACTAGTGTTATAAACTTGAAAAAAATTTATTGTTTTGTTTGGAACGACAATTAGGGACGCCCTTTTCACTTAATAAATATGTACATATATTTTTTTGTTTATTATTTTGAAACATATTAAACTGCCATAAAAGTTTCGTAATGTTTCAATTTATTATATCCAAGAAAACACCTCTTGTAAATCGTGAATTTTTTACCGTTTAAAGGAGGGAACCCTTTTAATCGGTTTGCACATCCAAGGCAATTTTATTTTCACTGCTCAAACTCTTCAATCGCATTAATGTTTTATTCTTCACGACACAAATTGGCCACAACGTTTTACGTAGTCTTTATCACCCTTGTGTCGCACAACTCCCGTTGCAATAAGCTCTCTTCACACTTGATCCCACAAACGAGCTCCCCGAATCCGAAATCGACTTTTCCGTCTAGTCGCTGTTCCTCCGTCTACTTTATGATCTTCGTACGTTCGTATCACCAGTTTACCAGTTACGTTACTCCATCCTTCTCAACACGAAATAATAGTGCGCTCGCATCTCGTTCAGTCGTAAGTACAAATGGCGTTAAATGAAATTTTTAAGTCTTTCTGTGAAGTTCTCTCGTAACGTTAAACGAATCGAACACTAAAGTGTGTGCTTAAACTCTGGAACATGTGGTGTGTTATGTATTGTATTACGTGTCTATGTAAAATCGCTAAGTTATACATTAAGCCCGAACACCATCCACATCCACTACATTAGACCTAAGCATCCTTCCGAGTCTGTAACCTTGAAAGCTTAATATAAACCACGATCATTTCTATATTTCTCCTCTGCGGTCGAACACCAATTAATCGAAAAACGAAAAACACAAACCTTGTACCCGAACATACGAAACTGACAAAATCCTAGGTGTTTGAGCGGGGCTTGGAGGCCATACCGTTGTCGGTGGATCTCTGGATCCACTACCTGATGCACGTGAAATCCCAGAACGTCGACGATGAGCAGTTCATCCGCGCCCAGTACGAGCGGGCGGTGAAGGCGTGCGGCCTGGAGTTCCGGTCGGACAAGCTCTGGGACGCCTACATCCGCTGGGAGAACGAATCGAAGCGCTACCAACGCGTGGTGCATATCTACGACAGACTGCTGGCCATTCCTACCCAGGGCTACAATGGTCACTTTGACAAGTAAGTGCTTGTTTTAAATTTCAATTTTTTGGTGGGAAATTACTACACTTTGCTACCAATATTTTAGATTTTTTGTAGGAAATGGCCTAGAAATGTGCACGGTATACAGACAAAGCATTTTGAATTTATTGTAAAAAGCTTCGGATACCCTTGTTTCAAGCCAGCAACAAAATAAAAAACTTAAATATTGAAACATTGCATATTTTCTTCCCGCGATATTGTTTTCAAAAATCAAAGTTTCCGCTCGAGAGAACATTATTTGTACTGACTTGAACTAAATTGACCTTGAATGATTATCTCTGCAGTTTCCAAGATGTGATCAACCAGCACGCAGTTACCAGTACACTTGGCACTGAGGAGCTCGTTCGCCTGCGCAAAGATTTCCACGAACGGCAGCTCAGTAAGTCGTCCAAGTCCTCATCCAAGAATCGACGCGACAGCTCCAGCAGCAGCTCCAAGGACAAGGACTCCAAGGGCGATCGTGATGGGGAGAGGGATCGTGATAAGGATAAGGAGAAGGAAAAAGAAAAAGACAAGGAGAAGGAGAAGGAGAAGCGGGAGTCTGGCGGGGGTAAGTCGCCAAAGGAAACTAGTGAAACTCATGTTGATGATTCGGACAGCACTATGGAACTGGCGGAGAGCGAGTCGACGCCCGCACTCCCGAAGGTGGCGCCTCAGATCGATTTCAGCGACCTGAGCACACTGGGCGAGGAAGAGGTGGCCAGCATAAAGGATCGGGCGATATCAGCGCGCCGCAAGATTCACAAAGTGACTGTGGGCGCCGTCACGGCCCGCTGGTCCTTTGAAGAGGGCATTAAGAGGCCCTATTTCCACGTCAAGCCCCTGGAGCGGGCCCAGCTGAAGAACTGGAAGGACTACCTTGACTTTGAAATCGAAAAGGGGGACCGGGAGCGCGTGTTGGTCCTGTTCGAGCGCTGCCTGATCGCGTGTGCCCTGTACGACGAGTTCTGGCTGAAGATGCTCCGCTATTTGGAGGCCCTGGAGGACGTGCCCAAAGTGGCCGAACTAATGCGGGATGTCTACCGCCGCGCCTGCCGCATCCACCATCAGGACAAGCCCAGCCTGCACCTAATGTGGGCCGCCTTCGAGGAGTGCCAGATGAACTTTGATGCCGCCGCAGAGATTCTGCAGCGCATAGAGCAACGCTGCCCAAACATCCTGCAGATCTCCTATCGCCGCATCAATGTGGAGCGGCGTCGCGGGGCCGTGGACAAGTGCCGGGAGCTCTACAAGCGCTACATAGATAGTACAAAGAATAAAGGCATCGCCGGCAGCCTGACAATCAAATATGCAAGATTCCTAAACAAAATCTGTCACGATCTCGACGCCGGCCTGGCTACCCTGCAGCAGGCTCTGGAACGCGATCCGGCCAACACTCGTGTCGCCCTCCAGATGATCGATCTGTGCCTGCAGCGGCCGAACGTCGACGAAGTGGAGGTGGTCCAGATCATGGACCAGTTTATGGCCCGCACGGACATTGAGCCCGATCAGAAGGTACTGTTCGCCCAGCGGAAGGTCGAGTTCCTGGAGGACTTTGGCAGCACAGCCAAGGGACTCCAAGATGCCCAGCGGGCCCTGCAGCAGGCGCTTAGCAAAGCCAAGGAGGCGCAGAAGAAGTGAGTCCACTGCTGCGAGCATTGCATCCATATCACTTATCAACATTTTGTCATTTTAGCGAGGGCAGCCCCAACCGCAAGAGCTCTTCTGGCAAAGAGGGAGCCAACGCCGCTGGCTCTTCTGCATCTTCGGCGGCGTACAATAACGGCGGCTCGGCCACAGCCTCCGCCGGATACAACTATGGATCGGCCGGTGCATCCGCCTATTATGGCCAGCAGGGTGGCACTGCGAGCGCAGCCTATCCAACGGCGCAAACCACGCAACAGGCGACCTATGACTCGTACTACAATCAGTGGGGCTACGGATCGAGTGGAACCAGCGGCAGCGCTGGGTACAACTACGGCCAGTGGAGTGGCTACGGCAATTACTATTAAGTGTTTACAACGCAGACTCAACAACCTGCTCCCCGTTATTGTACGACTAAGATTGCCCCTCCCATCCGTTTGACTTCTGCTCTGTTGAGTTGTAGTTTTCTAATTGTAATTTTGTATTGATATATGATTACCTTACATATTGGTATGTAGCATTTTAGCAGCCCCAATAAAAGATGCCAGCTTAGTCGGTTCACCATAATCTTGCTTGTATGTATGTATTTCGCCAAAATGCGCTTGGGGAAGTCAAAAATTCTTAAAAAGAAACTCAAATTTACAATTTCGACGTGATTCTAACACGCAGTTTAGAGATTGGGTCTGTACCAGGTCACCTCTCCGCGTTTACAGCCGGTCACGAGCAACGGCTCCCTCGGACTAAACTTGGCGCACAACACCACATCCTCGTGTTCGGTGATGTTGGCCAGCTCCACCAGCTTTCGGGGATGACGCTTCACCTCTTCGAACTGCTTATACCTGGGATAGTCGCAGCAGTCCGCGCTGTAGCCCAGGAGTCGTACTCCGTTGCCATAGGGCGAGCAAATGATTCTTCCGTCCGACGAAAATCCTGGCTCCTTGATGAAGCCAGATTTGGTGTTGGTCTCGGCAGCATAATAGAGCAGTTTCTTGGCGTTCACCAAAATGGAGTGGCCGTTCTCCTTTGCCGCCGTGGCACTGTTGACGTACGGCCGCAGGCGGAGCCTTTGGCTGAGCTCCACCCGCACGGGAGTTTCGCCACTGCTGCTGCTGCTGCTGCTGGAGCTGCTGCTGCTGCTAGAGCTGGTGTCGATGCCGTTGGAGCTCGTGACCTCCGGAGTTGGGAGCGGGGCTCGCTCTGGTTGCCGCGAGTTGCTGTTGACCACCAAGCGGCTGGCCACCGAGGGCCTAAGCGGCAGCACTCCGCTGCTGATGGCGTACACGAAATTGTAGCCGCTCACATGGTTGCTAGAGTTCCTCGCTCGGTTCTGCCGAATGGCCCGCTCCTGAACGGTCACCTCCGCGGCCCAGATGTCGGGAATGAATGTGTCCGGCCTTAGCGTACCACCTACTGCGTCTGCACGGCCGGATACGGGATTGTCCAATTGGAAAACCTGAACAGAGCCCCTCCTCACCGATCTGCGCGGCTGTCGCGAGGCCACGGCAGCTCCTGGCTCCTGATCTTGGCTGGCCGGGGAAACACTTGGCGTGGTGTTGCGATTCCTGGTGGCAATGGGGCTGCTGGCGCAGTTCTTCTTTGGCTGCGGCTCCTCCTCCGGCTCCTCGTCATCGCTAGGCACTGGCTCCTCGTTGATGTCGTGGATACAGGTCCACTCGCTCTGCTCGTCGCAACTGACATTTCTCGTCAGCATGCAACGGCAGTGCGGGTGGATCTGTAGGGCCATTATCATCTCGGCGTCGTTGTGCTCCGGAAAATCGGTGACCAGCTCGACGCGGTTCTTCTTCTGCTTCTTGGAGAACACGTGATCATATTTAGCCGCCTGCGGGATGTACTGCTCGCCCAGCTGCATCAGTCGATAGATCCCGGGCTAAGCACGCAGTGAACAAACGGGCATTAGCATTTACTGATAAGCCGCACGGATGCACGCATGCACGTGCACACACTCACCCTGAAGCCGCAGAGATCATTGTGTAGGGTGGTGAGGTCCAGGTGATGGATGATCATGATGTAACCCCCGCTGGTGCAGAGCACCAGCTTGTCGCCCGTTGGCGAAATACGACACCGCATGAGTCCGCTGGCATGGAAGACTCGGTGCGAGATAAGTCCCTGCTCCGTCTGCGAGTTGATGTCCCAGGTAAAGATGCTGCCGTCGAAGCCGGAGCTTACGAGCAGCTTGTCCTTCGACGAGTACTCGATGTTCTTCACCCAGTTGGAGTGGCCGTGCAGGACGCGCAGCTTCTCCTTCATGTTGCGCAGGTCCCACAGCGCCACCGTGTAATCGTCCGATCCGGTGGCGAACAGGCGCTCCCCGAAGAATCTGAAAGGACAGTGTAGGTTGCAGTAGGTGCCTCCTGCCGCTCGCTGCCAAGTGCGGCTGCCACTCACTTGATGCAGTTGACACAGTCGGTGTGGGCGTCCGGCACCTTGACGATCTCCCGCTGGGTGATGGCGTCGAACACGAGGACGCACTTGCGCTCGGTGGCGGCCACCACCACGTTGCCGTTGGCGTTGAACTCGAGGTTGAAGATGGCCCCCGTCCGGGAGGCGTCCATGGGCCAGCAGTTGGCGTGGTAGCTGTTGAACATGCTCACCGAGCTGTAGATCCGCCGCATCACAAAGTTGTCGTCGCCCGGGCGATGGAAGCCGCTCTCGCGGCGGCTCAAGTACCGCTCCATGGTCAGTTCCAGGTGCCTGGCAGTGCGCGTGTCCTGCTGCAAGAGTGGCTGCTGCGGCGTGTCCCAAAGTCCCGTGGAATCGGTAGGCAGGTGAGCTTCTTCAGTTTCTCGCCTCACCTTCGAAGCCACTGTTTACTATTTGGGTTGCAGCGGTGCAGCCCTGGTGTTGCCGATTTTTTTTGTATTTTCTGCCAGAAATAAAAGAGATTGTAAGCAATTACTATACTTAGGGAATTTGCATAATTAAGCAGTCACATAAATTAAAATAACACTACCATTACTGTCTGTTTTTGTTTATTTTTTTTTGTTATTATTTTTATTGTTTGACACATTTAGTGCTGGCAAAATTAAATTGAAAAGTTGACAAAAGAAATCGATTTATCTTTATACGTTCCATGTTGCATTTAGTAATCGATACAATAAACAATTGTGAAATCAATATAAATCACAGCTGCTTGGGTTTTCGATCTAAACGTTTTTCCAAGCTATTTCCACTATGCGTTGGTCAAAATTGGTCCAAGTTACCTTCTTATTGGCTAGTCTTTAATACATAAAGTCGTAAACATCAGTCGTTAAATAATTTTATTTCTCAAAAATGGTAATAGTGGTAAACATAATAGTAGTAAAGAATCGTATGTATATGATTCAGCATGTGTAGGAACATATTTCTGAAAAAAGCTAAATTAGTACGAGTAGAGAGACTCAATAACATACAGCTAAAATGACAGCTCCGCCATCCAGGGTCATTTAAAAATACACAAATATCCCAGGGCTACCGCGTCGCCCAGAGTGCAGCCACACTGTTTTTAGGGGAATAAACAAAATGCAAGTTCTTGAGCAGGTAAAACCCGCAGAAATGTAGGAATTTCGTCAATTGTAAAGAAAAGGTGAGCCCCCAAGAAGTGCCCAATATGGAGCGGTTCGCCTTCAAGATCGACGCAGCCCTCAAGGCGAATCTCTACAAAATTTGCCGGCTGTGCGGCATCGACAATCCCGAAAAAGTGCAGATAGAAAATAACGACGAGATTATCGACCTGGAGGAGCCGAATATGTGCCAGAAGATCTACGAACTGGTGGGCTTCAAGGTGTGTGCTCGAATGCTCAAATGATTCCTGTGGGTTAGCCAAACTAATGAACTTTGCAATGCCCAGGTTTCCTCCACCGACAAAATGCCGCAGACAATGTGCAGCCTGTGCGTGGACAAAATCAATGATTTTTACGAGTTTCGGGAGATGTGCTATGCCACCAACAAGCAAACCCGCAACCTGCTGGGACTGCCACAAATAGAACCCACAAAGGTAGGTGCCCCCGTGATTGCTTGGTAATTGCCTGGGGAAAACATCAAACTCGGTCCTTCCCCCGCGACCCTAACCTAAAGTCCCATTGACGGTGGCTGATTACAAAAATCATAGTACACAGGCGGACAGCGGTCCGCCTAGGATTACAATAGCGCACTCAATTCAATCATTTCTCTCGCTTTTAGCTGGTCGATTTCGAGTCCATTGTTAAGAGGGAACCACAAGTGCCCGCGGCGGCTGCCAGGCGCGGGAGAAAGCGCAAAACCGACGACTCCTGGACCAAGTGCAACCTGTTAAACGCCAAGCAGCAGGTGAAGAGGGAAACACTGCCCTGGACCAAGAAGCTGCGCATGCACCAGCCGCCGACTGATCAGCTTCTGCCCAAAACAGAGCCCGACGTGTAAATAGAAACTACGAGAGATTAGTAGAGAGACCCTAAATGTATGTAATTGTTTTTTCCGCCACAGCAAGAACGAGCCCTTGGACCTGGAACCGCTAAGTGTGCGGCTGCCGCCGAAGAAGGCTCGCAAAAGCCCTTGCTCCGTTTGTGGCGAAAAGTTCTTCAGCAAGGAGCAAGCGGAGAAGCACAAGAGCCGCGTGCATATCCCTTCGATTCCGCGGTACGTCTGCAACGCCTGCAACCAGACGCACCACCACCAGACCGACATCCGCGCCCACCAGATCTGGCACAAGCTGTCCAAGACGCCCTACAAGTGCCCGCTGTGCGAGGCGAGTTTGGCGAACGCGCACGCCTTTACACGGCACCTCCGCGAGCACACGCCCCCAACGCCCGTGGAGCTGCTCGTCCTGGACCGCGAGTGTCCGCTGTGCAAGAAGACATTCGTCACAAACTTTTTCTACAACACCCACCGCTGTGCCATACGCAAGCGCCGGTGCGGGGGCTGCAGCCGCGTGCTGAACACGGAAGCCGCCTACATGCGCCACGCCCCCACCTGCGCGAAAATATATCTCCATCACTCGACGCACATCCTGCCCGAGGAGGTGAACAGCGAGTCTCAGATTCGCATCAAGAACGAGATCGAGGACTTTGATCTGTCAGGTCTTCCGCCGGCCACAGAAATGCCGTCGGATTTCGTGATAGACGAGGACATGCAGCCCGTGGTGGTCCTGGAGCGTCTCTCGTCGCCGATCTTGCGGGCTTCGGAGGGGATCAACCGGCTTGGCAGGAGCACTGAACGGGTTTCTGCCAAGAAATACCTGAAGCGCGTCGATCAGCTGCTGAAGAGCACCATGAGCACGCTGGTGAGCATAAAGCACGAGCCGGAGGTTCACATTAGCGACGCAGGACCCACAGATCAGCTGGAAGAGGATGAGGAGGATGACCCGCCCGATTTTGGGGATCATTTTGCGGCAGCCAATGACGACAGTGAAGAGGAACCCGGGCCGACAACATCGTCCAACGCCACCGCTGCTGCCTCCTGTGCAGACGCCGATAATGTGGCCGGTGTGTCAGTCAAAGAAGAACCTGTGGACGAGGCCGACGCCAGCCAAGTTGCTGTCAAGCAAGAGCCCTTGAAGCTAAAATTGAAGATCACCAAGAACCACGGTAAGCTCAACTCCTCGCTCATCGATGACCTGGACGAAGCTGGGCAGTCCTCGGGAAGGGGCAGCAAGAAAAAGAAGAAACGCAAGCACAAGGAGCGCGAGAAGAATGCGCCACCGGAGGCCCGGCCCTCCAGTATGCCTGCTGTGACCATCAAGCAGGAACCAATGGACAAAGACACGGCTTCTGCGGATTTCCTTCCAGAAGCCACTGTTATGACCACCATTCCCATGACACAATTCGAGAGCAGCTACAGTGAACCGCCACAAGAGAAGACAGCGGGGGCGGAAGTGCCACAGGAACAGGAGGATATTAAGCCCAATCGGATAGAACTAGATCGTCTGATGCAGATATCTCATGTTGCCAGTGGCGTGGACATGGCCGAAGAGGCCGTGCCCTTGGAGAAAGCTGTGGAAGCGACTCCCGATGAGTCACAGCCGCAGGAAGAAACCCCCGCTAACGTATCCCCACCAAAAGAATCTCCTCCCAAAGCCGCAAAGTCTACCGCCCGCAAGAGCACCGGTGGCACTGCACGGAAGCCGCAGGTCTCACATGAGGCGTCTCTGCCCCAGATTGTGGCTGTCGAGAGTGGCGGCACTGTATCCTTTGCGATGCCTCTAGCTGTTCACATCAAGCCGGAGCCGCAAAATCTCGGATATGCGGACGAACCCGAACCAGAACCAGAACTTGTACCCGAAGCCGGAGAAGAGATTAACCACAACGAGAAACTGGATGAAGAGGGTCGCTATATTAGTAATTTAGATCTGAATAACGTGTCTGTTAAGCAGGAGAAGGATCTGGATATTTCCGATGAGTCTGCCAAGCAGCATTGCAATGGATTGGATAGGGTTGCCGAAAGCGAGGACGAGGACAATAATTCGTCGGCCGACGAGGCTGAGGAAGCCATGGAGGAGGAGGAAGAGCAGCGTGTTTATCGTGAAATCGAACTTCCTCCCTTGGAGCAGGCAAGCGAAACTGAACAACCATCATCCTATGGGGAGAACAACCCTCCAGAATCTCAAGCTGCGGAACCCGCTGACTCTGGCTTAAACATTGTGATCACAAACATCTTTAGCCAAGCGGAGGATACTAATACACCCAGAAGCTCCCAATCTGCTGGGGACCTTAAAATTGCCGATGACAGCCCAACTTTACGGGATAATACGTTTGACACAACTCCCCCTGAGGAAGAGCTAGCAGCTAGTGCCTCTGACACGCAGGAAGCAAATCCATCAACCGATGTTTGTCATGCATTATATTGCTCGCCAACAGGAAGCCACTCCCAGGCAGCATCTGCCGCACCCCTAGAATCCCCTTCAGAGATTCCCCTGCTCCAGGAAATCAGCCCATCTTTACAGGATAATCACAGTTACTCAAGTCTCCCCGTAGAAAAGCAGGGAGACAATGACTCTGACATGCAGGAAGTAAACCCATCAAACGATGTTGATAAAGCGTTACGTTGTTTGCCAATGGGAAGTTACTCTCAGGCCGTATCAGCCGCATCCCAAGAATCGGCTTCGGAGATTCCCTTGCTCCACAGCCCATCGTTACAGGATAATAGGAGTTATTCAAGTCTCGCCGTAGAAGAGACAGGAGGTAGCGACTCTGACATGGGGGGAGTAAACACATCAATCGAAGTTGCTGATGCAATGTATTGCTCTCCAGCAGGAAGCCACTCACAGGCAGCACCAGCCGCACCCCTAGACTCAGCTTCAGAGATTTCCTTGCTCCACAGCCCATCGTTACGGGATAATACGCTTGACTCAGGTCCCCCCCTGGAAGAGACAGAACATGGAGGCGCGGACATGCTGGAAGTTAAGCCATCAACCGATGTTGATAGTGCATTAAATTGCTACGTCCAGGCATCTGAAGCTCCTCTAGAATCCGCTTTGGAGGATCCTCCTTCGGCTGAGAACAGTTATGCTACTCCCTCGAATACTTTCGCTACCGATACTGACGCTGTGGCCAGTGGCAGTTCTGTGTCACATGGTCTTGGTCCAGAAAATCGAAGCCGACTACTTTCCATGGAACCCCCTGAAGAGCCGGAGAAACCCGAAGGCACTGCCTATCCTGATGCTGAATCTCTAGCAACAGTTTCCATTGATGCACCCAAAGACAGTGAAGCTCAGGCTCTGCCAACAGGCGTAGAAATAAACTATGCCAGTGATGAGGAGCACCAGAATGTGCTGAACCACGAATTGTCCGAGCAGCAACACTTGCGAGAGGGATCACCAGCGTCGCCGATCGAGACTCCGGCTGATCAGCCGATCGGGCCAAACGAAGAGACGGAGAACCGCATCAATGAGCAGCAGCAGGAGCAGATGGAGCTCCAGGAACCGGGTGCCGAGGATCTGCGAGCGCAACGCTGCCAAGCCAATGAAGACTCCAACATCAACGAAATCGCCGAGAACAATAACAACGCAAACATTGAGCGCGAATTGCAGGATGACGCGCTCGGGGCTCAGGAAAATGTTAACCAATAGACTACAACTAGCGGTAGGCCATACCCAGGACCCAATGCAAAATGTTCCCATTATTTGTAAATATATGCAAATTGCTTTGGTACTTGGAAAGAATATTACGATATTAAACCAATAACTGCATCTGGAGCCCGTTGAATGCGAATAGACATTAGGTGTATCTTTAAGTTAGATATACACAACTTTATTACATAAATTAATGGCTTATATAATAGCATATGTAAGTATTATGTATTGAAATACATAAATCGCACAAACTCGTTAGACATGCGTACATTGAAATCCAAAATCAGATCCACATACATATTTGCTTCGCTCTGACAGAGCCTATTGGGTTTAGTAGGACCGACATGTCGAGGAGATATAAACATACAATACATATACGTAATCTGAATTAAAAAATATAGTACATACACACAGAAGAAGAAAATGACTACAAGTTTGCATTAGATGCAAGCCAACTAAAAAGAAATACTTATGAGTTACTACATAGGTCATTCATTAATCGATTGGGCGTAACTGGATGTACATATTTGACAGCTTTAGCGGGCCCAGCGGCGCCCGGGGAAGCATTGTGGTCTGAATAGATTGGATACATCGCCTATAATTGTTTTCATTAGTATATATCATATTGTGTTATTCCAACAAGTAGGGAATTGATTACTGAGCAAATTGTTTTAAATTGAATTTACGATTATTTGCGGCAAATCTATTAGTTTATAAACTCTTGTAATTGAACATGTCGCAGCTGCGGCCTTTATTAAGTAATGCCTTGCCTGGCTGACTCGACTCCTTCCCTTCCCTTCCGATCCCTTCCTTCCCTTTTCGTTTGTTATAGTTTTATAAAATATATTTTGCTATAGTATAATTTTTCATCGCTCAGTTTAGTGATTCATTCAGTTCGCAGAAGAGGTGAAGTCCTGATACTCTCGCAAACTCGTTGCGGCTGTTTTGGTGTTCTCAAGTTTTTGGCACAGTAGTCTGAACAGGGTGTGTGGTTCTAATTACATTCATGTGGTGTGCATGTCGTACTATACACATCATACATCAATTGAGCAGCTCCATGGATATGCAATGCGAGTCGGAACAAACGAAAGCGGGCCCGTGCCGATTAAACGTATTAATTGGTTCTTTATCCATTGGTATCTTTTGCGGTTATTAAGTCGTACAATTATATTAAAGAGGTATGAAAATTCACTAACAGTATTTACAGGGTTAATGGTTTCGTCCAACGATAAACCGAAATGCCAAAGCACAAACTAAATTATTGCTTATTTTTGGAATAGTGTCTGTTCTGCTCTGCTCTGTTCTGCTCCCACATCGAGTGATCTGTCCTCAGCTGCGTCGGTACCCTCCTTAGTCCCACTCGCCGTCGTTGTCCGAGGACTCCGTGGAATCGTCGTCGTCCGAGTGCATGGCGTTGCCGCGCGCCGCCAGTGCCCGGCGCAGTGCATCGGCCAGGGCGTCGGTGCCGCCTGCGTTTTCGCTCGTCCGCTGGCTGCCCAACTCGCGTTCGTTGGCCGGCCTCAGTTCGATGCCCTGTCGAATTTCCGTCATCAAGTCGCTGCGCGAATCGCCGCTGCCAGTGCTGAGCGCGGCCGGATCCACTTTCTGTTTAGCATTAGGGGAATAAACATTAAATTGAGACTATTTTGAATCTGATAATTTTACTCTTTCAATGCTATGTTTTTAATTTGATAACTGATTGTATTTAGGAAGACATCCCCAAAGCTATAATTGTACTTTTGCATGCACTGCGTTTCTGGTCTAAAGGTAATCCAACAACTTTAAGTCATTGCACCCATATTTATATTGTTAGCATTTCAAATAAACACTTAAACACATACGAATGTAATGTATTCAGTTGGTTAACCCCAAGAACATGGCTGCTCACCTTCAGCGTTGTTCCCTTGCGAATGGCGTCCATCAGCGCATTGCGGGGATCGGGAACCGACGCTGCAGCCGAAGCCGCCGGTTTGGCTGCTTGGTTGGGTGCCTGGGTGGTCGTGATGATGGGAATTTCTCCCACTGGCATGGGCGGCGGAGGTGGCGGCGGCACCGCCGCCGGCGGAGGTGGTGGTGGAGGTGGTGGCTGCAATAAAGGAGTATTAGCTGCTGGACTCCGTAGAAGAACTGCGATTTGCAGACTTACAGCAACAGCGGGCGCGCTGACTGGCGGCGGTGGCGGTGCGGTATTGATGCTGATGGGTGGTGGTCTGGTGGGTGGCGGTGGAGCACGCGATGCCCCCGGCACAGTGGTGGGTACAGGAGGCGGCGGTTGCCTCGCCGGCGGGGGCGGAGGCGCCGTTCTTTGGTTGCCATTCTGCGGCTAAAACATTCAAGTGGATCCGTTAGCGTGTGTGCCTTTGGGGTGCCTGAAAAAAGACAACTTACATGATGCTGACGACTTGGCACTGGTGGCGGCATGTGAGGCGTGGACCCAGTTGGCGACTCTACGCTGTTCTGCTTCACCGACTCCAACACATTGTTGCTCCGCATGAACTCGATTATAAAGGCGCGGGTGTCGCGATCGCTCAGCTCCATGTCCGAAACGCCTGCCTTGGCGAAGAACTCGTTGAGCACCTCATCGTTTTCGTTGCCCGTCAGATCGAAGCCCTTCTGCGCATCCCAGCCCACGTGGCTGATGTGCACAAAGTTTGTTGGCTGGCTGATGTCCGCCTTCGTTACCCGGGTGCCCTTGCGCTTCTTGTCCTTGCCCTGGCTGCTAAGCCCGAAGCTGCTGGACAGGAAGTTCTTGGCGGGCGCCGGCGCCGGCGTCAGCGTCACCGAGTTGATCTTGTTGTTGCGCAGCTGCACGTTTCCGCCGTCGGTGGACGACAGGCCGCCCTGCATTGCCGGCGGGCGGGCCGGCTCCCGCGGTACCGGCGGCAATGGCGCATTGGGTGCCTGCTGGCTTTTTTGGCGGTTGCGCTTCTCCTGCCGCTTGCGGTTTCGCGTGTCGATGGTGGTGTCCACAATTCGAAAGAAGGAGTCGCACTCCTCCTCGGATACAAAGTTCAGACCCACATGTCCATCCTGCAATGAAGGTTAAGTGTGTCTCAAGCAAGGACGGAAACTAGCTCGGGTTACTTACGCTGCCCTCAAAGGTTAGCAGAAAAGGTCGAGACTTGACCACCTGCATGCCATCGTAGATCTCGTGCTCCCAGATCAGTTCGTTTTTGATGAGGCAGTAGGCGCGCATGAAGTACGACCGGATGGCGCTATCCTTCACGAAGCACACGACGCCCGTGTGCCGCTTCTTCCAGTGGGCGTGGGCACTTCCCTCCGTCTTGTAGATCTGCACAACGGCAGTGTTCAGTGTCTGAAAGTGGAGCAAGCAGAGGGTATTGCGTTACGCTTGGGCCCATCAATAGATGATGGATGGATAGAAAGGCCCCGGGCGATTATCTAATCGGCGGGCGAACAAAAGCCTGCAACACCTTCAGTTTACGCCTCATTTGAATGCAACGATCAAATCCGACTGTCCCAACTCAATGAACTGTCGCGCTTGAGTTGAAAAACTCATCTGACTTTCGGTTTCGCTGCTTTCTGACCATCGAGTCGATGGCCCCATGCGAGCGGGTCTCATTTGAATACCGAATTAGCCTGCCCAGCCGGCAGCTCTTGCAGCAACTGCAACGGGGAGTTGCTTCGCTAAGCCCGCCGCTTGGCATGTGGAGCACGTAGCTCCAGTCCATCGCCGCCTAGAGTCCAAGCTAGTTTACTAGAGACTTCCACGCCAAGCGGGTGGCAGCGGAAACGCATAATGGGCTGGGGCTGGCTCCCCGCAGAAATGGCGAAATATCTTTTATGACCCAGACAGGAAGCTCTGGCGACCACTAAAGTAGCTTGCGAGCTGGTGCTGCATCAGGACAGTTGCCAAAACGATTACATACGCAAGCCCCTGGATATTTGGCGCCAGAAGAGTCAAGGCAACCAAACTTTCGTGGGAATTTACCTCGCCCTCCCCATCTGTGTGCAAGGCCACAGGACTTGCCAGTGTGTTTTCGTCAAGTGCCATAAAGGGTATGTAATTTGTGGCCCTAACTTTCGGCAATTTCCCGGGGCCAGGGCCAGGGTCCGACCCTTTGCCCGCCCAATTCGCAGCTAATTGATGCCACTGGCAGCCTCCAAAAATGTTACGTGCTGGCAATTGAAACCGGCACCAGAGTGACGTACCCACACCATCAATTAATGGGCATTGGAGGCACTGCAGGCTTAGATGGCCATGCTGAAATGTTTGCAGCTGACCTTTGTCGCATTTGTACAAGAGAAAGAGCCATTGACGAGGCGATGATTATGTAGACGTGAATGTGGATGGATCCGTATGGATGCTCTCCAGCCCACGCCGCTCACTCATCTGCTCCATCGCACACACGGATTGGATTGGATCTGCCAAGTGCGAAACAGTGAATGAACATTTGAATTTTTATTGATGCTTAGCAGCAGCTTTGTCTCCGAGTCGTGTTTTGTGTTGTTGTATTTCGTCGCGCCGCAACTGTGTGAGTGTGGACATAAGTAGCATTGTAAAAATGATGTCTTGCCTTCTATGTACAAGCTTGTTTCGTCTTAAAACCATTAAAATCGATGGAAAAGCATAGGCTGTGGCAGTGGCAGCGGCCGCGGCAAAAAGTGGTCATTGCCACCGAGCGTTGGCCCAGCAGTCAGCAGAAACAGGAGAGGGTCGCTTGAGGAGGGGCCCGCTACCGGTGGACATTAGCTTCTACCTCTGACAGAACCGTAAACACACGCCCTATGGTCATCATGGCTCATGCACCGCTATCTGCCCCCTGTTTGTACCATGAATCTTAGAGTACAAATGGTATATTAAGTTGGTGCAAATCTATGTAAAGGGGAGAAGCGAGCGTTCTCTACGAAGTATATGTATATTCTTGATCAGCATCAACAGCCAAGTCGATCTAGTCATGTCGTCCTGTCCATTTGTGCGTCTGTATTTATGAACGCGTCGATCTCCGAGATGGTAACAGTTGCAGACGTAACTATTTTAGCTTTAAATCCGCTGTGTGTATGCAGATCGAGTTTACATCAAATTGTTGACATGCCCTTTTCTGCCTTTGTAATTTGCATAAATCTGTATTTTCATCCACATAATTAACAATGTTTCTGCGATTTTAGAAGCTAGAAATACAATTTTTTGCTTTGGGTGCTTTTAGCATATACGCAGACTACGCAGATACGGACAACAACATTTTCACCGTCCCTTCTCGGTGTCAATTCCGGATAACGTCATATGAATATCTGCTTTCACTTAAGTAATTTTTTATGTGCTGGATTTATGCTTGAATACATTTAATTTGTGGCTAAAATATTTATTTTAAAACAGGTACATGGTATTTCGTTGTCGACATATCCCGACTACAACGTTACTACTTGTTTTGCAATATATTTATAGATTAGTGGGCTATTTTAAGACTTTTGTGGCAATGTATAGACGTTTAGTGCGTCCACCACTTCCCTACATTCGATATTTATAGAATGGAACAGCAACAAGTCAACCGGCGTTCCAAAAATGTGATCAATCCAAGTAAATCGGCAGTTACAATGCCCAAACTCCAATAGAAAGTGCGATTGCAAAGCCAAAGGCAAATGTGCAGAAAAAATGCGTTGAAAAGCGGTGTATACCTACTAATAAGTGTGGCGACGGGCGAGCGCCAGCTAACCACAATAGTGACATGGGGGACTTGCTAAGCTGCAGCTTTGTGTCTTATCAGACGGCGAATGTGACACTATGTCATCGACTACAAAGGCAAAGAAAAGTGGCAACACGAATGCGACTGCGAGTGGGAATGGGAATGGAGAGGGTAACTACCTTAACCAGCTCATCGCGCCCGGTTGCATTTTTCGCTGGCAGAGTTCAAATGCATCGAGATGGTTTTGTCAATGGAAAGTTGCAAAATTAGCAAAGCGTGAATTGCGAATCATGTTGGTGTGCGCCGTGTAATTATCCGCATAGCAAGCGGCCACATTTCAGGTATTTAGACCACGAAAAGATTGCTTTCAGGGCATTCTTATCGCGCTTGGCATTGGCCGGCGATACGTACTCCCATCGGGCGGTTGGATTGATAAGATAAGTGGCCGCCTGAGTAGTGTATTTGGCCTAACACCGCAAAGGTGTGCTCGGACTGGGGGTTGGGGCTAGGGCTCGTGCTCGTGCTCGTACGGTTTCTCTTTCACTTTTCTGGCCGCAACAACTTGCTTGCCCTGCGAAATAATTGTACAGCAAACATGGATCAGACTTCTTTTGGCGGTCTATCAATGCCGATAAAGAGGCGAGTCAATGCAAGGTAAATATTAGTCAGGCAACGCGAATTGGGTGAGCAACACTGGCCATCGTGGTTGAGTACTCCGGCAGATGAAAGTTCTTCGATATCTAATGAGTCACGCCTCCTCTACTACGATGAATGCGTCACAGCGTACTTGCTACGGAAGCAGATCCGTGCATTGAACAGTTTCCGATAGGAACGAACCCAGTTGCACAAAGTAAGCAAGCCATCGGCAACAGCTGGCACCGAGATTGGGTTACGACAGCACTGAGCCAGCCGCAGGCTCTGTATTAATCATCCGACCGCTCCCGATTCCCGATCACCGATCCCCGATCCCCGATCCCCGATCCAAGACTCACCTGACACTTCTTGCCCAACAGCCGGTAGACGGCGTCGTTCTCCTCCTGGGTCAGCAGCTGGCTAGCGGCGTTGATCTTGGGCCGCGGCTGCCCGCCGCCTCCGCCTCCGCCTCCGCCTGCTCCTCCTCCCTCCTGCGACCTCATGGCGCTCATTTAACCGCTCGCGGGGGGGCGCTGGGGCTGCGAATCTGGTTGTGCGGCTGCGTTGGTTACCCTGCACAATGGGACACAACAGGGGCTTATTGTTGGGGGGAATTCGAAACGCAAGCAACAAAACGGCGGCCGACACCCGAGACAAAAGCCGAAAGTATTAATTGAGTGACACAATAACGCATAAGCGCGCAGGGGAGGCTGATAAAGAAGGGCGCGCACGGCAGGGGAAAATCAAATCGGGTGTCGGGAATGCAGAAATTCACAAATTTTGGCCCACAGGCCGAGCGATACGTCGAGAGCGAGCAAGACCTGGGCCGAGAGTGGCTCTTGCTTGTGTGGTCGCTGCCGTTGCTGCTGCTGCTGCTACTGCTACTGCTGCTACGCTCGCTCGTTGAGTCACGGGTACGGGTCGGGGCACCTCTTTTCGGAGCCTTATCTTTGGGCCAGACCTGGCGCTGCCCTGCCTCTGCCCCCGCTTCTGCCTCTGATTAGCTTTCGCGCATGTATCTGCGATACACACGATGCACCCGCTGAAGGGGATTCCCAGAGGGGGGGCCGACGATCGATCCCTGGTATGTCATTTCGGAGCGGACTCAAGGCCCGGGCCAGGCTGGGCCATTGATTTTTGCGTTTATTTTCGTGCTATTTCACTTTTTCACTCTGCCAACACACACACACACACACACACAACCACAGCCACAAGCACACTAGGCACTCACACACACCGTTCGTTCGAACATACACACGGACCAGGGCCAGGGCCAAAGCCAGTGCCAGTGCAGGGCAAGTGGCAGGAACTCGGGCTGGCAATCTCTACTGCACGCGCGTCGCTGGCTGCATGGCGGGATGTCTGCGGGTCGGATGCTACGGCTGCCTCGAAAGCACGGATCGCTCGAGTTTGTTTATTTGGCACTCACTCGTCTTGTACGCCCACCCAGCGCAATTGTCAGTGTGGCCGCATCGCGAAGAGGCGGTCTGCTCACCAAGGCTGCTCGGTCGGCTATTTACTAGCTGTATCTGGCGGTTTTCCTTTATATTATTGTGGATGCGATTGATTGGATGCATGTCTATGTGCTGTTCTAATCGGACCCCCTCGCTGGCTTTTATATTCCATAGGTTGTTGGGATTTTACAGCTTCACACTCGTAAAATTGTAATTTTAAAAATCTTGGTTGCAATTTTGCTTTCGTACAACTACGGTAAAGAGTTTATTACAATCCGATAATGATCGCTATCCCTAAGATATATCCCGACTACATCTAAACACAACTAAAAGCCTAAACCCAAACCCCTTAAAACGGTAACACTTAAAAACGTTTTGAACAATGCTTCTCAAACTGTTCGTATGTTTCTCGACCCAGGAATCTAAATCTTTTCAAATCCTAGTAATTTGAAACTGTGTTGCCAATTTGTTTTCAATCAAACATCATCGTATTAGTTTTAGTAAAAGAAAATATTCGTTTTCAAGAGAATTGTATAAAATGTGTTTACAGTATGCGCACAGTACTCTTTGAATTACCGTTCGAAAGCTTCACTTTTCCTAGTTTTTAACTTTTCAGTGTGTTCCGACATTTTAAACCATTTTGAATCGTCTGTCGGTCCATTTCTGTGTGATTTATAATTGTTCAACATTTATATTTTAAAATTGTAAACGTTTGTAAACTGTTTTTTTTGAGCATCTTGAAACATTTGATACCGCCATGCCACGCATAAAACTTGAAACCGAGCCCGACCTCATGGACTCTTCCTCTCCGGAGGCATCGCAGCAATCCGACTCCGGTGGCGAGGAAGACCAGGACGAGCAGGCTGAGGAAGAGGAGGAGGAGGAGGTGGAGGATGAGCAGGATGAGATGGATGAGATGGAAAAGGAGGAGGGAGATAAGGACTTCGACGCCGATACCCAGGAGGAGGAGGAAGAGTCGGATCCCGATACCGAGGGAGATTCGTCCAACAACGAGAAAGAGACTGCTCGGCACCCATATCCCACACCGCCGCCCGACGAGAATTCCAAAATGCCAGATCCAGCGGTGCCGGCTGCGCGGGCAACAAAGAAAAAAAAAGCGAGTGCTAAGGGAAGCATCCTGACCGCCGCCATGGTGGCCATCGATAAGCTGGCCAATCGGTCCGGCTCCTCCGTCAGGGCCATCATGACCTACTTGAAGGCGAACGGCCACAAGTGGGAGGATGACAAGCGGTACAGCCGGCTCCTCACCCGCACCCTCAAGCTGGGCGTGGCAAAGGGGCAGCTGAAGCAGGTGAAGCTCTCCTTCAAGCTGTCGGAGGAGGCCAAGAAGAACTCCAAGGCGGTGGAGAAAATGAAGGCAAAGAAGCTAAAAGACAAGGAGCGGGAGGCGGCCAAGAAGATGAAGGTGAAGGCCAAGGAGCAGGAGAAGAAAAAGCAGCAAAATGTAAAGATGCAGGACAAAAAGAAAACAAAGACTGTCAAAAAAGATACAAAGTCCAAGTCCCAAAAAGCAGACATCCGCAAGACAAAGCAGGTAAGACAATACCGTCCAACGAGACATCCTTCACATCCTTTATACTTTCAATAAATATTACTGTCTTGCAGCCCGCCAAGAAGGGACCAAAGGCGGAGGAAGCCAAACATGATCCCCCAATGAACAAGAACGCCGCTCTTGTCTCAGCGCAAGCCTATCTGGAAACTCCCAAATCCGCGTCGGCTGGGCCCAAAAAGAAAGCTAGAGTCCAGTCTGAAACCGATATGGCCGATGCTGGAAAATCGAAGAAACCGCGAAAATCGATCGGTACTCTGGCCCAAACAAAGTCGAGCAAGCCGAGCGTGAAGGCGGTCAAGAAGATGGTGTCTGCCAAGACGGTTCTGCAGAATGTCAATGAGACCGGTCTAATCGGTGTGAAGGCCACGTCCACCCCAAATGTGCCTCTCAAGGGAAAGCGCAAGCGAAAGCAGTGATCAGCGTCCCTGCCATTCGTTGCTTTTTATTTTTATTACTTTAATGTTTACGTTTTGGGGTTCCATGTTTTACGATGTTGTTTCGAACTATCATTAAATTGTATTCGCCCACAAGTTTTGGCAGCCATGTTTTTATTTAGAAAGTTCAACGTAGTTGAACTTCAGCGACAACTCCCCGGACTCGTACTCCTCCTCATTCAGGCGCAGCAAATGGAACATGATCAAGAGCAGAGCGGTGCCCAAGGAGTCACCCAGGGCTGTTAGATAGGGAATCGCTGCAGAGTCCGTATCGATTTTTCGCCGCCATAGAATGTGCACCAACATATGGGCTACCCACAACAGGATGAGCAGCTGCAACAGGCTGGTGACTACGAAGGCGACTACGAAGCACCAGCGCACAGTGCTGTGCGACATGTACAGGTAGTCGGCAGCGAAGACAAGAGCCACGTTGCCCGGCACGGATATGGCGATCAAGATCCGCGACACGCGCGAATAGGGGGTGCCTAGGAAGTAAACGCGATGCGGCCACTCCAGGATGCGAGTGTCCTCGGGCAGAGTACCGAGGTCAGAGCGCTGGTAGAGGATGCTGCCCATGTTGTTGGCCTGCACAGAGGTAAGGTTGCCGCCGATCCCATTGATGATGGGCGAGAACATCGCCAGTCCCCGAAAGTCGTTCACCGTAAAACTTAGCAAGAAGCCGGCAATCTGGCTGATGCACAAAGCTCCCAAGACCGGCACCCAGCTGTCCTTAAGCAGGGGGCGCACGTATGTGTTTCGCAGGACAACCGCCAGCCAAAGGGGCAGCAGGATGACGACATAGGCGAGCATCAGGCAGATGGCGACCCAATAGCGGGAGTCGCTTCGCTCGTGCAGTTTGGCAGCGCTGAAGGAGAGCATGCCAATGGTCATCACGTCGCCGATGGAGGCAACAATGGGGGTGGCCATATAGTCCGGATTAAAGCGATAGCGATGCGAGAATAGAACGACACACATCAGAATGGAGTCCAGAACAAAACAAGAGGTGCTGGACGTGACCAGAGCCGCCGCCGTGAGAGTGGGAAGGTGCTTGAAGTTCTGAGGGTCCTGATGTAACAGCCAGCTGACGAGCATGGTGACCATGCTCAATGAAGTGGCGCACACGATGGCCTGCAGCTGAACCAGGGCCATGTTGCCGACGATGACCTGCACGATCGCCTCCCGGTTAGACAGCTGTCCCAGATTACACTGCGTGCAGACCCTCGCCGCCAAGCACATGTCCAGATTTCCCTTCAATCCACACAGAACGGCGACCAACACAAATAGTTCGTTCAACTCGCGGTACACCCTCCAGTCCTGAACGTTTCCCAGCAGCAGTCCGGCCGTAATCGTGCCCAGTCCGGCCAGGAAGAACGGAATCGCAATCTGGATGAGTGTTAAGTACCAGCGCTCTTGGTAAATCTCATCGGACGAGACCATAGGTTTGACCTGCTCCGTTTGGTTCGCCATCGCGACACGCAGGCTGGAATTTCAGAAACATAGCCGAACCAGTACCCAAGTATCAAACTAGCGCCAATAAACGAAGGGAAAAGTAATACTAAGCACTCTTAATTTCGTTTTTGAAGTCACCCAGTTTGTTGATTCAACGTCGGATTTCAATTGTTCGCACAAAAAGCATGTTTCCTTTTATTGATATTGAAAATTGTAAATCGCTTGGAATCGTAGAAACTAAGTTGCAAATTCTTAAACTAATTCACTAAGGTATGTTAAAATATATAAAAGAATACTTAAAAAGCAGTGACTACAAAAATGTGATATTCTTCATTTCACATTCATATTTGGTTTTCGCATAAGGATGCCGTGGGCGTACTAAAATTAAAAAGTATCGTAACAAAAATGTTCACTTAACTCATCGTAAAAGAAGGAAACAAACGGGTTGGTACTTGCGAACCTTCTGTAAGGAAGGCGAACCATTATCATTGTGTCAAATCGAATATATAGCAATTATATATATGCCTGTATACACTTTGTATATATGAGAGAGTTGTACACATATTGAAAGGCCTGATCTAGTGTATCTACGCAATACATTTGGCTACACACGATCCGGAGCGAGTGCTCCCAATCTGACTGTGATTTGGATTAGTTCAAATTACTAGGAGTTGGCGATAACTCTAGGTACTACACGTAAGTTTATATAAAGTAGAAGGAGTAATAGTAAAATGATTATATATATATCTTCGTAGTGTATATTGCCTTCTAGCCTAAAAACTCTTTGATTTTCACTCTGACTCTCGCTCAGCTTGTGGATGTGGACCTGTGCGCGTTCGGTTCCAGAAAAAATGCGTGACAAATACAAATACTAATACAGTCCGTTGACTGGTTCCGCCTTAACTTGATATTTATGGTGCAGTATACTATAGGCGGATATCTGGCTTTAAATTCCATTTACTTCCGGGATCCGACCACTGGCAACTTCGACCTGGCAACTCCACCAGTCGACGGCGAGTTGTCAAATGTGGAGCTGCGAAGGAGTGTAGGCTTCGTTCCATTTCCGTTGAGCGTATTGGAAGATTTCGTTTGCTGCGTCCTGGGGTTGCAGGGCGATTGCTTCGTTTGCTTCTTGGCCTCGTCCACGCGCTTCCAGATGCTGGCGATGCGACTCTGAGCCTGATTAATCTTGGCTGCCGCCGCTGCAGCAGCGCTGCTACCGTTCAGGTTGGAATTGCTGCGCGAGGGCGGCGTGGTGGCCGACACTCTCGGGGTCACCAGTCGCGATGCAGCCGCAGACTTGGCCCCTGCCAATCGCAAACTAGTATTAGCTCGTTGTGGGGTCACGCGGCGAACCGGAGCAGATGCAATTCTCTTCGGCGATCCAGCCTTCGATGGCGAATCTGCTCCAGCACCCGTTTTCTTTGTCGGCAGTTTGGAAACTCGGTGACTGGGACTGGTTTTAGTCTCAACAACTGGCACCTGGACATTCGAATTCGTTGGTTCGTCCTTAACAAAGGTACCTTGACGCTCCAATTGAGGCGCCGCAGCATTCTGAGGAGGCGGCGGTGTTGCCTTCTTTTTGTTTGGAAATCTTACTCCTGCCACGCTGGGCACCACACTGCGTTTGGCAATCGTGGGCGAAAGCGTTTTCTTCTTTGTGACAACGGACCCGCCGTTGGCATTTCGTTGACTTTGCATGCTGTACGGCGATACGTAGGCAGGTTTTTTACGACCCCGCACCACTTTTACGGCCGTGGCCGGCTCTAGTGTAGTCGGTTTGACAATTGGAGATTTTGCTTCTGCTATCGGAAGAGGAGGAGGCATTTGCTCCGGCTCCTGGCCACCGCACGACTCCGTCTCCGAATTCTGATCGCACTCAGGTGACTCCTCCACCTCCACCTCCACCTCCACATCTCGGACCGGCTCCGAAACTTCTGCCTGAATAATGTTGATATCAGTGATAAACGTGAACTGCTGCATCATAGCTCGAATTGAAGAGAGCTGTTCGCTCGGACAGTCATCCGTTGAAGCTTGAAGCAGGGCCCTTGGGCATTCAATTAACTGCGTCTTGTATCGCTCTGCACTGCCCCTTCTTCGGGTACCATGCGCGCGGAGAGACGGCGTCTCCACTGGAGCCTGTGACGTCTCAACAATTTCGATCTGCAGTGTTTCGTTCACCTCCATCGCCTCCACATCACTCTTGGTGGCTATGGTGTAGGTCTTATAGCGATCCTTGGCCAAGCGACGCTTTTGTTTAGGGGTCAGAGATCGGCGGTTGGGCGACGGAGTGGAGGTCTGCTTGGGCGTGGACTCCGCCGAACTAAAGTCGTTTATCGTGGCATCCTCATCATCGTCAAAGCAGCTCTGCAGAATTGTGGCTGTCTGGTCGTCGCAAGGAGCCGTCTCGTAGTTGGACACCGATATGGTGGTGGCCATACTGCAGTCCTGCTCGCCATCAACCACCTCCGATTGGATGCTGTCGACGCTGATCATGGAGTCGAGCAGCTCGTCCATGAGCGAGGGTGGTTTTATATTATCCAGCATATTGCAGCTCGAGTTCACGCTCTCCGCACTGCCTGCCAAGTGGCCCAGTGCCCGCCTGGCCACCAAATTGGCCGGGAATACCTTCCTGCCAAACCGCGGGCTCTTGCTGGGCAGCTGTTGGCGTAAGGAACTCGGCTGCGAGTGCTCCTGGTAGCAGCTACTCAGCGACTCCATTCCCGACGGCGGACGCACGTGGTCCAGATCCAAACTATTGATGCTGAAGGTGAGATCAGTGTTGTCATCATCTGGTATAGACGGCTGCATTAGATTCTCGGCTAGGGCACGGGCCTCAAAGGCATTTATCGTTGAGTTGCTCATCATGGAGGCACTGGTTCCATTGAACAGCAGTCGCTGGGGCTCCAGTCTTACGCCAGCGTTCTGCACCTGACCGCCCAATTGGAAGTTCAGTCCACCCGAAGAAGTGGATATGGAGTCGCTGTGCGTGTCACCATTGACAACGGTATACAAGTCCGTATCCAACGAAAACGGCTGCTGTTCGTTTGTGGGCGTGATATCTGGCATCTGATTTAACGATTCGGCTTGCGTGGCATCTTCATCCAAGCTCAAAGAAGCTAGAACTGGAGCCGTTTGGCTTACACTTGGGAAGCTCACATCATTGGGGCACGAGTTCTCGTTCCAAGTGTTGTTGCTGCTGGAATTCTTTTGGCTGTGACTGTTATGGCTGCTGCTGCGCAGCTGCTCCGCCGATGTGACAAACTCGAGGGTGAGCCGCTCCACGGACTTCAGCATCAGATCCGGGTCCTTGTGCTTTTCACTTGCAGCTGGGCCATGGCAAGCCTCGCTGGGCGCAACCCTGTCTAGCCTAACCATGGTGTCCATGATAAAGGACTGATTTGACTCGTCGCTGGATCGATCCTCGGAGTCCATATCCTTAGACCCAATACCGGTCTCGGGATCGCTCCCGTTCCCGCTCGCGCTCTCGATCCCTTTCCCTAGACCTGGAGCTGGAGGACTTCTTGCTGTGGCGGTGTCTGTGGCGATGACGTCGATAGGATTCGGGTACTTGAGCGGATGCGGGTGCTGATGCTGGTGCTCTACGTCTGGAGCTGCTGTGCTGAGGGCACTTGCTGATGTAGTAGCCGCCGTTGGGTGACACGGTTCCAACGCAGCTGCAGACGTAGCCTGGACGTTTTTTGGCACGGGGCTGATCTTCTTGGATATACCTGTGCTAATGCACTCCTGCAATAGCTTTTCGTCCTTACGCTCCCGTTCCCTGTGATCCCTATGATCCTTGTGATGATGTTCCCGATGGTGGTGTCGCTGCCGTTTCACTTGTCCGCTAGAGGGCAACTGCACCGGCAGAGAATCAAACTGCTTCAGATTCGGGTTTGACTGGGTGGAAGTAGCGCCCACGATGGTTTGCTGCTGCGACCTGATGCCCGGTTCCTTTGACTTGTACATTCCCTTTAGGATGCAGAGTTCAAAGAGCGACTTGGACTGGTTGTCGTTCGAATCGCTTGAGTCCACCGAGCTGTAGGACTCCTGCTGCTGATGCTTGCGCACCGTCATCACCGAGTTTAGGGAGCTGGCAGAGGCCGCATTGATGGCTATTGGCTGCGAGGAGCTTAGCGAGTTGGAACGCTTGCCGTTCGAGCTGAAGCCAAGATTCGATTTGGGTCTATTGCAGCCAGCGGCAATAGCCTGGAACCAATGATAACCACAGACATAAATAGGAATCCGGTTGCTCCGATGTAATTGACCTCTTACCTGACTCAGCAAATTGGTGTCATCCTCCGAGTCAATGGATAGGGAGCTCAGCGAATCATCTTGCCAATGCGGTGGTCGTCGAACCAGCTCTTGTCTCCCGGGATGACCTGCATTTGCCTTTGGATTTCCGCTAAAATCAAATTGACTTCAATGAATTAAACTAAGATTCAGACAACCAAATACCCAGTTAAGGGAAAAGTAACTATAAATTATACACTTCGCTTTTGGCTTAGCATTTTGCGGAACATGAAAGCTAAATGCCAAATGAATTGCATGAATTATATAATACTTTCCCTTAGGGACTTTTATGTTTGACACATACCCAGCCGATTCCTTCAGCTGAACGGCTGGCCCTACGAGGCTGGAACCCACAGTTAAGTTGGACAGTCCCGAGACCACCGAGAAGTTGCATGGACTGTCCTCCACCAGAAACTTGTTCGTTTCATCGGCCGAGGGCAGATAACCGGGCAAATTATTGCCTCCACGTCGCAGCATGGCTATCGGATCGGGAACGGGCTCCGCATTCGGTTTCTTCATGCCATCTCGGATGCACTGTTGCATGAGGTTACTCGATGCACCGCCGCAATCCGAGGCGTTTGAACTCACATCGTCGGAGAGCTGATAAGAATAAATCTGTGCGGGGCCAGCCGATACATCCTTAGGCTCGTTAGAATCTATCGAGATGGCCGACAAATTGGTGTTGCTGGGCACTTTGGATAGCAGGGCCGGTGTGTCCTCTGTGCAGTAGCTTCTGACAGTTTCTCCGGACAAGCCATGCTCTGTGGTCTTGGCTACGTCAGCCGGCTTGCGTTGCATGCCCATATTGATGCAGTTCGCCAACAACAGCTCATCTTCGTTATTTTCCTCCTCTGCCACACTAGTCGGAGCCTTATTATCGTCCACTATGCTTAAATTGCTGAGACTGGTAGCCGTAGAGAATTGGGCAGGGGTGTGCTCCACATTAAAGCGACTGAGGTCATCCTCAAATACGCTTCGTAACGGCTGCCGGCCAGACGGCTGGGGTGCCGCAGTAGCATCAACATTTGCTCCGGATCCCAAACCAGCCACACTGTTCCGCCTTGGCGACTGCGGCATGCTTTGGGTCGGAGAATCCGGTATCTCCGAGGGCGAGATGACTCCACTAGCCAGCCGACTGAAGTCGCTCACCACCGAGCTCTTGTCATCGCAGTTGGCCACATCCACGTCTGGATCGTGAACAAAGGAATCCATGGAGCTGCGTCGCGAGTACATAAGCGGGGTTTCGAGCGCGGAATTCGCTTGTAGGGTCGGCTTTGACGATTGATCCTGCTCAGTCGGCTGGGCCTCCTGCCCTTCTGCTGTTTTCGGTTTCAGTTCCGCTTCGGTCGCCTCTGCGGCTCCAGCAGCTTGATTGGCTTTTCCGGACTCATCCAAGCTGCTCAGGGAATCGTATCGACTGAAGTACCCTGGAGTTCCCTCCTCGCAATAATTGATTGGTTTCTCTGGAGTATACGAACCAGACCCGCATTGCTGCAATTTGGGCTGCTGCTTTTTGACAGCTCCCTCCTTGGATGCCACCTCTCTGGATTCTGGTTTTGCTTCCACTTCAGCCCCGGTCTTTGCAGCCGAACGGAGATCTGTGACTGATGCAGCATTGGAGATTACATACGGAGTGTCTTCTGTTTGATAGCACTTGACACTGTCGTCAAGAATCAGTAGAATCTCCTGGCCCTCGACTTTCGCTTCTCCGGTTTCAATCGGCGGTAGCGTTGCGGTCTTCTGGTCGATTGCAGATCCTGATATGTCCATTTCGGATTCTATTTGGTTCTCCGCATAGCGCAGACTGAAGTCCGTTGGTTGATCGAGGTCTGTCTCCTGATATGTGGAACTTTTGGTGGCACTTTCGCTGTACTTGGCCGAGTAGTCAATGGGCCGCTCCTCCGTGGCCTCGCCATCCTGCTCCATTTCAAGCTCAAAGTCGGTGATTTTGGGCTGCTTCTTTCTATGGGCATCGGAGGCTGACGCGGATCGCATTAGGTGCTCGTAGGCCGAGTCCGACTTGGCCGAGTACACCGAATCCTTGCTCTCGCTCTTGGTGAGCATTGTCGAACGGGTAAGTCGCGGGACTGCCTGATGTCGTCGGGATGAACTGGACGCTCGCTCCTTGGAAAGCTTGCCTCCTGAATCTAGGTTCTCGCACGTCTCTGTGGTGTGACGCTCGCCCAACTCCTGCTGCAGGGCCTTCGCTTTGCGCGCCTCCAGACTCGGCAATGCCTTCAGGCCCATCGAACGGGCGATGGGGTCGAGCTGGTGCTGATTTTGCACAGCCGGCCGGAAGTTCAGCAGGTTCTTCAGGGCCGACGAGCTTCCCTCTGAGATCATGGCATGTTTGGAGTGTATCAGCGAACGCAGCATCGGGACGGCTCCGTTGTCCCACAGAAACTTCTGGTCCTCGGGGGATCGGGCGGAGAGGTTCCAGAGGGTGCCGCAGGAGTTGCTCACCACCGTCAAGCTCTCTGACTTGAGCTGTTGCAGCAGAATCGCAAGGCAGTTGTGCTGGCGCAGGATCTGGCGATACGGCTCACACACGGCAATGTGGCTGGACACGTTTCGCAGGATGCCGCCCGCGTTCTCAATGATCTTCAGTGTTTTGCTGGGCCCCTCATAGCTCAGCATCCCCACCAGGAAGGCAAGGGCCCCTTCCACAGCACAAAACTCCGCCTTGTTGGTGCTGCAGTGGGCCGAGAGATTCCACAGGGCCGAGAGAATGGCCTTCAGGGTATTTTCACTCTTGTTTCGCATGGCCGCCAGCGCCAGGGCTGTCACCGTGCCAATCTCGTTCAACACCGCCTTCATGTTGCTGTCTGCTCGCCATGACAAGTTCCGCAGCACGCTGGCCGTCACCTGGAGCAGGTCGTCAGGAGCTGAGTCCAGCTGGGCCACCAGGGCCTCCATGAACTGTTTTTGGCCGCAGAGCAGCGCCTTGTTGTTCTCATCGCCAAAGGTAAGATTGGTCAGGGCCATAAGGGCGTAGCGCCTCAGGGAATTACAGCACTGATCTTCCGGCTTGGGTCCGTGCACAGCGTGATCGAGGTGAACCAGATTGGGAATCGCGTGCAACGCGCCAAGGTCGCACATGGCGTGCCGGTGCTCCTCGTCGAAGCTGACTTTCATTAGAGATGATATGGCGGCCAGCGGATGGCGATCAGAATCATCGGCGATGGCCTCGCCGCCGCTTTGGAGCAACGTCTTCAGGAAGGAGCAATAGTCTACAATCTGGTCAAGCAGGCGCAGGACCTTGGCCTCACGCCTGCCGGCCTTCTCATCTGGATGACTGTGCACCACATTGTGCAGCGCCTGGCCGGCACACTTTCTCACTTCCGGCTCATTGTCTGGGGCGTGCATCATCTGGACTAGAAGCGGCATGCAGCCGGAGCGGCGCAAAGTAGCGCAGCTCTGGGCGTTGCCGGACAACTCCAAAAACTTCTTCGCCATCTCTAGCGGATCATTGGAGCCAAGCATGGAGAGCAACGAATAGACGCACTCAACCTTTGAGCCCAAGGTTGCTTCCACCGCCGAAGCAGTGTACCGCTCGTCGAAACTCGTCGTCCAAGCGGCCCCCTTAGGCAAGCGACCCAACGGCGTCGGATTATCGCCGTCCAGAAACCGAGAAAGCGTGTAGGAGGGCTCCTTGCTGCGTGACGGGCGACCGGCACTAGCCGGGGATCCAGCGTTGCGCGGCGGCAACTCCTCCAGTTGCTGCTGCTGTGCCGACTGACGCTCAAAGTTCCTGTCCAGGCTGCGATGTTCGCGCATTTCGCGCAACTCCTGCGCCAACATGTAGTCCGGGGGAATAGGGTTCTCGTCCAGAAAGTGCTTCGCCGCCGGCTTCTTTCCCACTGTACCGGAAGCGGTTCCCGTGCCGCTCTGGGTGAAGTGGAGCGTGTTGTCGTCCTGGGTGAACTCCTTCTTCGTGTAGCCACTGGCGGCTAGTTCGTAGTCGCTGACCTCGCCATCGCGTTCGTACTTCTTGTCCATCTTCAGCTGCTCTCCGGAGCTGGCCCCGAACCCGTCGTCGTAGTCTGGCGGCGGGACAGCATCGTAGTCAAGAAAATGTGGCTTTCGCTCCGGCACCGAGTCTACGTCCACGTCCTCCAGGCTGAGTCCGGCGATGCCCTCCTCCAGCTCAGGCGTCAGCGATGGCTCCAACATGGCTTCGGGGTTGCAGCGCCGCAAGTCAATGCTCCATGGCCTGCAAGAAGAGGAGGGGCTAGGTAAGAGGCCTCATAAATTGTTGCTAATTTAATGGCGAATGAACCATGGCGTGGGCTAATTATCGACCGATTGCCTGCCTATAATCCACTGAGCAAAGCTGAAAAGATACTTGTAGCTCGGCTGTCACGTGTGGGTAGAGGCTAAAAACTGAAACCGAATAAAGGTAAGATAAGATTTATGCTACAGGAAGTAAAGAGCTTGGCTCTCAGAAATATCTGCACCCAAAATCAATAAGCTTTTCATAGCTGTGTCCTTATTGGGCAACAAAACGAAATTGTGGAAGTTGAGTCTTGCGTTCAAGTAATTGCCTAGAGTGGGCATACCAAAAAAAAAACCCAAGGGAAGACAATGAGTTGATAGCTTAGCTTTTCCGCTTAACGCATCATTACCATGTGACTTCGATGATAGCTATTGTTTTACCATATGATAAGGTCACACAGCAAATCTTTGCCATCGAAGCGTGACTAGAACGGCCAAAAGCATAACGCGCTGCTTAACATATTTAATTTCTTCCATGGGTTGTATAATTTGATAGAACCAGTCGCCACTTTCTATGAAGATGCATAGTAATTTCCTATGCTGCCAAGAATTCGTTTCGTGCGTCAGGTTCTCCGGATTGTTTTCACGGATTGTTTATCGCTCTGTAACTTAATCATCGAGCAACTTTCAGCTTTGGAACATCATCCACGGGCAACAATAGCAGCTACATCATTTTCATGATTAGCTGGCGATGCATCTTTTAGAAAGTTAGCGGCACACGGCGTCGTCTCTGCGAAATTTCCAGTGCATGAAAAATATACAGATGCGTTTTGAGCTGATTGTTGAGATCGTCGATGTTGTGTTGCTGCTGCTGCTACTGTTGTTTCTGCCGCTGGTACACATATTTCTTATTCGGGCTACCGTTGAATTATGTGCAAATGCAATTTGGCGCTGCACTTCTTTAAGTTGTTATTGTAGCGTAAAATTGAGCATGGACGGTCGGCGGAATGAACAGAAATACGAAGATTGGAGCATGTGCATATAGTATGCCTGTTTGTACCCCTATACGGCGCGATGGTGGGTGGTGAGCCAGCGCAGGGGATTCGGGATGACCCGGGTTGGGTCGTGTACCAGTTCTCGGAGCGCACAAGTCAACTTGTTCAAGCTCCAATTGGCAAATTAATCAAACTTTAATTGCGACCAACAGAAAAGAAACACGAACGCGGCGAGCGAAAGATTGGAAACCGCAATTTGAGCGGCTGCGAAATGCAAATCGCTTGTGTAACAGCGGAAATGCATCCATCCATCCATCCATCGATTCGAATGGAATGTGGCCAATCATTGATCATCCCCGGTTGAGTGTTACCACAAAAAGGAATAACTGGTGTGTGACCCTCCCTCGGCCTCACTATCAGCCCCGTGATAAGGCTGCTGATTAACATTTAAGTAGTAACAACTCGGTAGTTCGCCCCACAGTCAGGGAAGAATGTGCAAGACAGCAGTACGATGAATCAACTAGACGAATCAACACGAGTACATGGATGTGCCGGTCGTGCCAAGTGCCACAGGGAATGCGAAAATATGCGTCACTTGTCTAGCCCAGGGCCAGAGCTTTAGATCTCCTTGGGGGCTCCGCAGAGACCAGTGCGGCTGCTCTGCGAGTCATTAACCGGGCGGGCGGCCACCGCCAAACGGCGTGCCATCGAAAAGGGGAAGCGCCGCGCACAATGGAAGCAATTGAAATTAAACGGTTTGAGTGAACAGAATTGGGGAAATGAATTTAACCATTTTATAGTCGCAAGTGTGGGAGAGTTACGCTGTAGGGGAGTTATTGGACAACTAAACATCTTCCTCATTCATTAAACAAAGCCCATTCGATTGTTATTGATCAAATTAAGTTTATGTAACATAGTAGTTGAATTGTGCTCGAAATATTACCAAAAATATACCTTCTGCGGGAAGTTTTTTCTCATTTTTGGTAGGTGGGTAGAAATTTAAAACTCTCTTTTAACTTTTAATAAACCAGGCCAGCCGTTGAATAAAATATGTGTATGAAATGGCAAGAAATATGAATACATTACAAAAAAAAGCCATCCAGTTGGCGATTCTTTGCTTAACGTTTGTGCTGTATTTTGGACATTTGCAAATAAAGTGGTTATATAAAAGATTTTTAGTGAATATCACCAATGAGGTGGGTGGATAGGAAGGAAGCAAAGGCAATTAAGATTCTCTTATCGGGATGGCAATATTTGTGGACACCAAATTGGGGGCCTCGAGATTGGAGATTTGGTCACTGTATCCGCCAGAAGGCCCCATTGTGCGTGGGACTTTTTGGCTTTGTACACATTTCGCATACCGAATGTCCATCGGCGCTGTAGAATTATCAACGAAAGCAGAATCAAAGATGAAACCGCTCCGGGAGGAGCGGGAAGGAGCCGCGAGACATTAGGCAGGGCCCGCAAAATATACATAGGCACATAAATAATAAAACTATCTATGCACAAGTGCTCAGAGGCACTGAGGCAGCATGTGTAGAAATAGTTTAATGAACACTCCGCGGCCGGAATCCGTGGCCGGTATGGGTATCTCTGAATATACTATATGTATGTACATTGTACAAGCGTACTATGTCTTTGCCGCCAAGACTATGATTATGTAAATAGTAGAAAAGTAAAAGGGAAACTAAATCCGAGCGCATTGTTGCTCGAGTTTGTAAAACAATCGAGCGTGCAGCGTGGATACCTACATATGTACATAGTATGTGTGTATGATTTTTAATGGCCGAACTGACCATGCAACCGCGATACGCTGCCGACAAGTGATTAATTATGCTGGACCCGAGAAATGGTGAATTGGGATAGGAAACGTGAGTGGCAGCAAGCATTTTATGTAGTTATCAATTAGGTGTGCCCCACAATCGCACAATCGCTTGCAGCAGCAGCAGCTCCAGCAGCTCCAGCAGCAGCAGCAGTGGAAGGGAAGCAGCAACAGCAGTTGCCTCTGATAAAGGAGCACCCCGCACTGGCTGCGTATACACACACACCCACCCACCCACAGAGGGCGCACACTCGCCGTCCACAGCTGTGTATTCTGCCCGAGAGGCTTATCGATTTTTCCTGCAAAGGAAGAGGAATTGTCGAGCCGCACGCAAGCTGTGCCAAATGGAGAATTAAGATCTGAGGCTCACGGAGCGTGGGAGAGAAACGTAAACATTCGTTTTATCGCTTTTTGTCAAGCCATTGACAGTGCATAACCGACTCCCACACGGGCGGCTGGTATACCTTGACCAAAAACGATTTTCAGCAGCTTCTTCGCTGACACATCTGACACATTTCACGCTTTATCACTGTTGTTTACCCAGAGATATTATTGCATTCGCTTATATTCGTCGCGCACACACATTCCGCGATTAAGCAAATAGAAGGAGAGGCGGACAAGAACAGCGATCGGCCAAGAACCCAACCACTGCCCTAAGCTTGTTCCAAGTTATTTTCGGCGACAAACCACAGAGTAACTATAGTAGATACTCTTTGCGACAAACCGCGCGCGGAGCTCTCTCGAAACTTACTGAGACGTTTTTGTCGGTTGCTCAAATAGACTTCGTCGCTTTTAGGAGACGGAGATTTTCCTAGAGGTGGGCCGAGTATCGATAACAAGTCTTATTGACGAGTTAATCAACACTTCTTACATAATGTTTACATTACTTTATGATTTCCGTTTCGTTTACATTACATTACTTTAATGTTTACATTACTTTATAATATCGTACATTGGAGTTTCAGGTATGTTGGATAATAATATTGAGTTTTTAGTAAATACCACAAAAAGTGCAAACAAAGATCCGGCAGTAAAATCGCTTACTTCTACAATAACTGCTTTAAGAAAGTTACGCTTTGCCTTAATGCTTAATTAAAATTACTCCGCAAGACAGGATTTTAAAACTACTAAACTAAGGAATGTTCTGTAATTTAACTTACGGCATTAATTTAAATTTTCGCGGGCCCGTCTGGCTCCACCGAAATACTTGGGCAATCGCATTAGAAATATCGCTTCCCCATGCGATGGTCCATCTCGATGTCAAGTATTTACATTTTTTTCAATATTAGGGGCAGGCCAAAAAGTGGATAAAATTGTTGCACCGCAGGCAAGGAAAAGCAGGAACGGAGCAAATGGAAGCACCACAGGAGGACGGCCTGGGCACCGAGCTGTTGCTCGTGACAGCGAACGTGGGAAGCCTCTTCGAGGACGTAAGTTCGCTGCAGAGGAAGCACCCAGCCCCCAAATGTACCAAATGTATATATGTACATACATGTTTACGTATGGGCCTCTGTATACATGATGCGTATAAATACGCATATTTATGTATGGATGGGTCCGCTGACATACATAAATATATGTATCTATGGGGCCGGATACCGATTTGCGGTTTCAAGCCATTTGACGCCATTTGACGCCATTTCCCCGATTGCAGCCCGAGCGACTGCTCCAGCTTTGGCTCGACGAATTCCTCGCCAAGATAAGGGGCGCCCGCGCCAAGTTCCTCGCCCTCCACCTGCAGGAGGTGGGCGGGAAGACGTACGAGAAGTCAATGGAGTACGTGCAGGCGTTCATCAAGTCCCTCTGCGACGCAACTGCCCTCTCCGAGTTCACCTGTGTGCAGATCTTCATGGACGAGGACTTCAAGTCTGCCGAGCACTTTACGGTGAGCGAACGCGACTGCGAATCGGTGTTTCTAGGTCATCCGCAACTTCGGACACAAGATACGAGTACGAGTGTGCATTCAAATACAGAATTTACGGGTTTCGAAGTTTATTTTTAGATTGCAACCGCTATATTTAAATAAACATTTTTTCCGACTCAATACACCGTTAGTACTCGCGTCCAATGGTTGCAACATGGTCTGCTGCCCTCCAATTGAGTTGCTTTTACATTTTGAATGGTTATCAAGCTCATTACACGTGAATATTATACATATTGTACCGAATGCATTACTATTCAGGCTCTCGGAAGTATCTACTTTGTTCACCAAGACGTCGTTGCGTCGTTGAAGCTGTGGAATTTCCTCACACACAGCTGGGAGGAGGATCTGAAGGTTTTACAGGGTAAACATATCTATTCGGGCAATATAGAAACAATTGCCACTAAGGAAAAGTCCAAGTTTCCGCAGCATTTCTTCCCCGAGGTAAGTCACGAAGATTACCGACATTGGATTCCGAGTTAATGGTTTTTTATTTTATTCATTTTATTCAGTGCAAGTGGTCGAGGAAGGGTTTTATGCGAACACGTTGGGAGTTGAATGGCACCGTCATCGATCTAGTCAATATCCACTTATTCCACGATGCGTCCAATCTAGCGGCATGTGAAAACTTTCCCTCCGTCTACTGTAAGACTAGGAGAAGAGCTTTAGTTCACACAATTGAGAGGTAATACAGAAAGTTAAATCCCTTGACAATCAATTACCCTTAAATTCCCGCATAGATTCCATTTGGATCAGCTGAATGGCACCGTGCCCTTTTTCCTTTTTGGTGATTTCAACTTTAGATGTGACACCGAAGGCGTTGTGAAAGTGAGTCGTTTAAGGGACGAAAAAAACATAAAATTACGAATTTTTGTCTTATTTCCAACAGGAACTAACTGAGAACTTGACCGCCCATCGCGTTCAGAACTCCAAGAACGAGAACGATAAAATTAACTATCGCAACTCGACTGGGGACAACGTACTTACAGTTGGAAAAAAAGAATTTAGTCATGCCGATCATCAACTCAAGTTCAAAGAAGACTGGGTAAGCAGATCGTGTTCGTAATCGAAGTCAATTGAACCTTAAGTTCTGCCTTTATAGCTAAAGAAATTTGACAGAGAGCTGGAGCCCCTCAAGGATGTGCTAGTCGAATACCCCATTCAGTTCTTTCCGTCGTATCCCTTCGAAGAGGATCCCGAAATGCCCACAGACTACATGTCTACGCGCTGTCCCGCATGGTGCGATCGAGTTTTGATGAGTCCCCAGGTCCAGGAGATAATCCTATCCGATAAATGGACGTACGGGATGATCGGAGAATCGATATGCATGGGCGACCATAAGGTAGGCACTTGACCGTTTTTCACCTCCAATAACCAAGGAGCCAATCGAAAACTACTTACAAATCTTGATTGCGTCTCAATTTGCACCGACTTTGACAGCAAAAATATTCTTGCTCTTCGCTATTAGAAGCTTCATCTTGTCTCTGAATGTGTTTACTTCAACAGGCTGTTTCTAATTCTGCTTTAATTCCTAACCAACTTTAATTTCGGCTACTCGTAGTACGCTTATCCTCTCCAAATAATCTTTAAAAGAACCTCCACTGCTTTGGAGGTCATAGGATATTTAGATGTATAGATTAGCTTAGAGATCCAACTTTCTATTTTGCACGGACAAACCCGCACTTTCGATCAATACAAAACGTACATTTCAATCAATGAATCTGTCCAAGATTCAGATAAGCATGTTATAAATACTTTTAATATTTGGTTAAAAAGCTCTCGTTACTCTTCGATGTTTGATCAGCAAGGATATTTAAGAGCTTCGGTGCTTCGAAGTCAGTTTGCTCAGGTCGTCAGGTCCCAAATCCTGCAATTGATTTTTCACCGGTCTAATAATTATTATCTCTTCTTTTTTGTCATGTAGCCTGTTTACTTAACTGTCCGTCTTAAACCAAACCAAGGTACTTATAGATCTTGTGATTGCAACTACACGCATACTTACGCAAAACCCAACGAAATCTCAACATCACCTCTGCCCGCTGTCAAACTGAAATTCTGTCCCTATTCGAATAAGCTCTTTGAGGATATAGCCACCAGTTCAAAGCTTACAGATGCGACGGACGCCCGCAACATGTACAACTCCCTGAAAAGTAGTCAGGACACGGAGGCAGCGGATAAGACGGCTTCCGCAAACTTTCCGAATATTAGTATTAACATAATTGACTCAGATAACATCTGCATGTGCTTGTGCGCACACCTCTCTAGTAATAATCTCCAGCTTGACGATGGCAGCGCGCGAGCCGACGATGCCATTTGCCCCATGTGCAGGAACATAATCAAAAAACAGCCGGTTGCGCACCGGTACAAGCTGGTGTCAAAACGCCTGATGCTGACCCAGGAGATAATAATCAACCGCATTGACACGCAGCACCTGAGCACCGATTCCGAGCGACTGTTCGAGGACCCGTACACTCCGGAGAGCATCGAGTCGCACTCGCCGTATCCGGAAGTCACTAGCTCGTCCTCGAGCAGTTCGCGCAGTCCCTTCGAACGGCGGCCACACAAACCCGATAATAAAGCTCACGAGAGCAAAACGGGTGGCGCGGACGTCTCGCCCGGTCCGGAGATAAGTAGCCGCACTGAGAAGCCAGCCAGAGGCACCGTGACCCCTGGCCAGCTGAAATCGAGGCTAGAGAATCTGAAGCGCTTGTCCATCAAAGACGAAAGCGACACAGTTGCGGAGGCGGGAATGGGTGATGTTGAAAAAGTTGACGCCGCTCCGCCGCGCCAAAGACGCAGCTCTAGTGTTATTCCTATGTGTTGTACTATTCACTAATTCCAGTTTGTCGTTAATTTTATTTACACTATTTTGTTGTTAAGATATTTATACCCGGCGACTAGAATACTGCTTTTTAAAAACGCCATGTATTTTATGATTACGTAGACAATTTCCATTTGCATGGATATGATACCAAAAACTTGCTTACACGCATTCACTGTATCATTCTAATCGATTTACTATAAGTGATTCGCTTGCTATTTAAACATTTATTTTAAGCCATTAATTTGTATTTATGCGCTAATCTCATGAGTGTATTGTTTTAATGATTTCTGTTACCTAAAGCTAGGCTTATAAGTTTCGAATCTTTAAGAGATGAAGTACTCGTACAATTTTGTAAATATTTTCTCTATAACTGGTAGAATCGAATGTAAATATGTCAGTCATACGATTGTAGTCCCTGCGCATTTTCTGTATGCATTTCGCAAGTAATACGATGATGTCTAAAGAACTATGTTCCTTTTCGCATTGGCAGCGATTTCAGCTTAAGCCCATATTAAGATATTTCTTTGAATCTGTGTTTTCAATACCTACATACATATATTGTTTATCATGTGTTCCGTCTCTTATTAAGGAAATAAATCACGTTTTTTTACCTCTCACGTCTTCATTTCTTTTCTTTTGTACTTTTCCTACCTCAAATCTTTTCAGTTTTATGCTCTTATAATTTCTACAGCCCACTGCAAACCGATCAAAAGAAATACTCATCCGGGGCTGTTCTTTTGAACGGGTTTCGCAGCCATCTAACCTCATCTTGTATACAATTCTCTTTTGTGTATGCTTGTAGGACCCTCGGAGCCCAGGGGATCGTCTGAAATGCCGGAGGGCCTGGCGCATTTGGTGAACGTGTCCCTGAACGATGACAGCCTTTGGATGGAGCAGTCTGTCGTGGAGGACTCGAGCAGCACCCAGGCCAAGTCGCGCTACATCCTCATGAAGCCGGCCTCCTTGAGCCCGGGCAAAGGGAAGTCGGACGAGGAGGGAGCCTCCGCCTGCAAGGACGCCGCCGACGAGTGCAAGGGCGAGAGTACAATGCTGCTAAAGGAGACTACCGTTTAGGCTCTAGCTTTGGATTAATCAATTAGGTGCAATGCCAGCTGCTGCGCCGATAACTTGTACCGCGCGGTTTTGTGTTATGTGTACCTGTTATGTTAAACGCGTCCAATACCAAAAATACTTAGTTGTCACACCGATGAGATACATAGATGTGCGTGCAGATGCCGTGAGCTGTCGCAGTAATAAACACATACATACGTGGTAGTTGCGTTTATTTCGGAAAAACCTACTAAGAGATGAAATTGAAAACCCAGGCATTTAAATACAGCATCCCACACAACGTCTAAGTCTAAGCGCAGCTATTCGATCAGTTTTTTGGCCTTGAAGTACCGGCGGAGGTAGAGCACCTGCCACGTTGCCAGGCCCAGCAGGCAGCACATGCTGAAGATGCTGAAGAACAGGACGCGGCTGTTTGTTTTCTCTGCAAATACCAGACACAATTGGGTAAAAACGGAGTGCTATCTAGTAGCCAAGGCGAGCAGGTCGAGCAGGTCTTACCATTTGTATCGCGCATCTCCTCCTCCCGCTTGCGCATCAGCACGAAGTCCCTTACAATGGAATCGGAGAGATCCTCCAAACGCTTGAGATCCACTTCCAGAGGCTTCAGCTTGGAGGCCTCGCCAATCTGTTCGAACAGAAATAGATTTACATTAGTTTCCAGAAGACACTTGGGTCTTAGGGTAACGGCAATCTATAGGTACTTACGCCCTCGTAGCTCTTGGTTTCGACGCCCTTCTTCGTCACGAGGGAAATGTCTTGCGGAATGCCGCGTTGGTCTACGGAAGCAACAATCAATGTACACAAGTGTCTTGCTTGGAGGTTGGCACAACTTACGTGGAGGCACTTTAGATATGAAGCATATCTCGTAGGTGTCGTAAACCTCGGACATGAAGCTGAACTTTCCCCGTGTAATGTGGTTGTTCTGCGAGAGGATGTGTCCCTTGGTGTCGCGAGCCTGCAACGCATGTATTTAGCATCGCAATCGGGCTTATCGTTGCGACAAAAAAACTTACAATGTAGTCGATGGTTTGGCCGGGAACGTCGGAGACCTCGTACTCGCCCATCACCAGTTGGTTCGCCTGGAGGTCCTCCTTCAGGCACTTTTGTGTGTTTGGCGTCAGCTTAAACATGACCCCCTCGCCGGACCAGGCCACGGCGGCCAGTGTGCACAGGATGAGTAGCGTCCTAGCCATTTCGCCGAGTTAAATCTACAAAATGAAAGACTGGCAAAGATGAGGTGGCTACTTGTCTTCTTCTTCTTCCGACTGCGCCGAATCGGACGTCTCCCAACACTAGTCGGACGCAATTGTCCAGCACTGATGATAGCAACAAAATCGATGCGGCAAACAATTGGATAAAATGATTTGAATTAACTACGCCCTTAATTAACACCAATTTAATGTAGCATCGAAGCCATTACATTGTTGCACACATTGCATTTGCAAACCTTTCTCTTGCTCGATACTCTTCGTTTGGTATTTACCATTGTTGTTTGGTATATAAATACCGCGCGCCGCCAACGCCGTTAGAGCGAATTAACGGCTTCGGAAGCGTTAAGAACAGTGGCAGTGTATTGGTGGACGTCCGTGAGTGGTGTCAGTGTGTGTGGTTCTTGAAGTAAAAAATATATCGGAGTTGACAAAAACTTTTAAGCAACAAATTCCACCTGCCTTGTGTTTTTATATCATTTATTTTCCAACGGGTAAATAGGCGAGGCTGGCGCGACCGTTTCCGCATCGCCCAATAACGTATTTCTCCATATTTGCAGGCAGAAAAGTGCAGCAAATGTCAGGCGTGGATCAGGTAATTGTATTTTGCATACACACACGCACTTGGGGCCTCTGCAGGAAGTTTTTTAATGTTTGTTATTGTTAAAACCGCCTCCCGCCCCCTCCCCCGTGCAGATGCCCCACAATGGGAACAAAGTCAAGGGGTTAACATGAATAAAACCAAAAAAAACCTGCTCTTTCTTCCATTTCAGATGAAAATACCAGGAAACACAGGTATATAACTCACCACCAACACTAGCGCAGACAAAGGGTCCCACAGACAGGAAGCAGCTTTCGATCGCTCAACTTTTTCCCTCGATTTAACCGCCTTTCCGTTTCCGTTTCTCATTCGTATTCGTATTCGTATTCCTATTTTGACTCTTCATTCTTATTCTCTCGCCCAAAAGCTAAATCGGTCGAGGAGCGCAATATACCATGGAGCCAACAAGTTGATGAGGCCTCGTACGAAAACCTATCCTCCCCCACTCACGACGATGGCTCTGGTAGGCACAAGAACCCGCTTTCCCCGCCCTTCCCCGCTAATTGTTTCTATTTTATTGTGCTCGCCCGCCCGCCCCCACCCACGCGCCACAGTCAACGAAAACTCGAAGCTGCAGTTCCAGTATCCGCCGTTCAACTTCAAGGAGAACTGCAACACTTCGTGGAGTAATATGAACAAGGGTCGCAAGATAAACGCCAACCATGGTATGTATATGTGTGCCCCCGCGGCCTCCTCCTCCTCGTTTGGCCATTTTTAGTGCGTACTTAGTATGTAATCGGAATCTGGGCAACTGGTTTTGGGCCCCCGAGGAACTTTCTGATTTGCTTCCGATTAGAAGGCTCGGGCTGGGGGCGCAGGGACAATACTGGCTTTAAGGTGTCTTTACAACTTGGCTGGATCCCTAGTTGAATGTTGAAACGAAAAGTCCGCCAAAAGTACGCCACTAGTGTTCGCCTAAGCTACTATGCCAAAGTTACGGTTGAATTCCCCCCAAAAAATGGCATGATCAATAGTAAAGTATTTAAACAGAAATGATACCACGACTAGGGTTTTGGTTTAAATCTGATCTTGCATGCAAATATCATCGAAAGTGATTATCCTCTTAGTTTTTTGGCGACGATAAATCTGAAGTTTCATACAAATATCATCGAAACTGATGCTCCCCTTTACCTACATACGAGTATATGTACCTTACATACCTACCCCTAAGAAAAATTGGCTTGATCATTAGTGAAATCTTTACAAGAAAAGAACAAAGCCCCACCGACACACCACTTGATAATAAATTAAAATCTCCCACCTTACAGAAACATTTCTAGAATGTGGGGTACATTTTACTCTGAACATTAATTATTACTTAACTAATTTCAAGAATACGGTTGTGAATTTTTCGCAACAATTTTGTCAAATGAATAAATATGAATATGAATAAACAAATATATATATAGTCACCAATATTTTCAATTAAATTTACGTAAATTAGATCTAGCTTTATTCCCCAAACAGATTCTTTGACCCGGAAAGATCAGAGATCTGGCAGAAAACTCACTCAAGTTTCCGTAAATCACGTCACTTTTTTGGCAACGTTGCTGTTTTATGGCTTCCAATTGGCAACTTTAACTTAAAGAATTAAAAAACAATCATGCAATATTTTTTTTTTTAAATAAACTAAAAAAGCACCATGTAATAAAACAAGATTAGGTAGGTGTACGCTATTTCATGTTCGCGAAGTTGCTGCACACCAGGACCTGTAGGAGATGGGTGTACAATTAAACGCCGTTGGCCGAACTGTCAAACGTCAACATTACCTTGGCATTAAGAATGTCCTCGGCCCAATCCTCGTCGGAAATAGTTTTGATCGTCGCCAACAGCACACTCTGGAGGGTCTCCGAGTACTTCCTGAAGGTGTAGATGATCTCGTGGGTGGTGGCGACCTGCTGCTGGGTACACCAGCACTCCATGTTGGTGACCAGGCCCAGGGAGGCGTATAGAATGCCTGCCTCCTTCGCCAGAGTGGCCTCTGGGCACAGGGTCATGCTCAGCAGGTCGGCCCCCCACTTGCGGAACATGTTGTTCTCGGCCAGCGTGGAGTACCGAGGTCCCTCCATCGTTAGAACAGTGGCCTTGGATTGGACGGCCAAATCCATTTCGGTGGCAGCACCCACCAGTTGTTCGCGGGTGCGATTGCAGAATGCCGGGGTCATGGGCACATGGCAGACGCCCAACGGACTGCCATTCGCACCGTCATAGAAGCTCTGGGCGCGACGGGTCGTGTGGTCAATGAACTCGTTGGGAACGACCAGAACTCCCGGCTCGATATCCTCGCGCAGGGAGCTGTACGTGTTGGTCGCCAGGATGTGGGTGCAGCCCAACTTCCGCATGGCCCACACATTCGCCCGGTAATTGATGTTGGTGGGCATAATGTCGTGCTGGCGACCATTGCGGGAGAGAAGGACCACATTCACGCCGTCGATCATGCCGTCGATGAGCACATCGGAGGGCTTACCGAATGGTGTGCATACGGCATATTCCATGCGATCGGTCAATAAAATCGGCGAGTCCAAACTCGCTTCTCCGATTACCCCGATCTTGACTGGGACCGTATCCTTTTCGGATTCCGATGTTATCTCCTCCTCCATTGCAGACTTTGAATTTTGGAATTTACAGTTTACAATTTAACGTCTCTTGCCGAAATCGAAAACGAAATGCCAACCTTCCCCAGTGTTGCTTTGCTAGCTGTTTGAAGTGCGTCAAGTGCGTCAAGATAGTAATTTAAGAGCTGGGAATAGTACTCGTATCAAGATCAAGACAATATCATAAAGTTTCACGACAATCGCAGTTTCAAAATTTCCATTTAAGTGGGTAAGTTTGTATAAGGAACTATTGAAAATAGGTGAATTCAAAATGTGTTTTTGATTGGCTCCTAACCCAAGTGACTTATTGTTTCAGATTCATACAAAAGACACGGCCATAGTATTCCCAATAACACACGACGCGATGAGCACCAAGTAAATCCTTGGAATTCCAGAAAACCAGTAACACAGGTAACGCACCTACACCTCATGTCAAATATTAGCTACCAAACTAGTTGGCGGTAACTCATTTTGGTTTTTGCAAACATTTCCGTAGACGATTCGTAATGAGAACGTTCATCCGTCTACAAAGCTGGACAACAGAACCTGCGATGAAGCACAAAACCACGAAATTGTCGCTGCACCCAAGAAGACAACATGGGCATCGATTGCCTCCCAGCCGGCAAAACTAACATCAAGGGTGAGTGCTTGTGGATAGCCAAAGCTCAAGGGCACATTTAAAGCAACCCGATTGGGGTTTTTATACCTTTGTAGGCAGCGTCCACCACTTCTAACAATAAGAAAAAGGGTCCTGGCATGCCGCCGCCACCGATGGTGCCGGGAAAGCACAATTTAGACGTTAACGTTTGGGACTTGCCGAACAATAAGCCACCTCCCGTACCTTCTCCCCCCTCGCCGATCGACTTGGGATATTCGGACCACAACTCCGACTTCTCCATATCGGGCAACAATACAGCTCCCTCGCTGGGTGTACGCTCCGAGAAGGTGCACAAGGACTCGGAGAACTTCCAGAAGTACGATAAGACGGGACTGGGCAACAACAATAACTTCAGCCGAGGCACGGTACCGCCAACGGGTCCGGTGCGGCGGAATCTGGGACCGCAATCGCATCCTCATCAGCATCCGGCCCACCACGCCGCCCCGCGTCCCATGAACAATGCTGGTCCCTTCGGGCCACCAAACTCTAGGCGGCACGACGGCGCCGGCGGGCATCCAGCCAGGAATGCCGAGCGCTCGGGCAACTACTCCAGCTTCCGAAGCGGAGACTTTGAGAACTCATCAAAGTTGGAGTATCGGGACGAGAACCATTCGCGCCCTGTGGAGGTGGCAGCGCCCACTTCTGCCACCGAAGAGGTTTCGGTGGATCCGCAACTGCTGTTAGAAGAACTAAAAGACAAAAACAATTACAATCCGAAAAGTATGGACTTGAAACAGGCCTCGACAGCAAGGTAAGCCAGCAGTTGAGGTTGTCTCAGCATGGTACCCTTCTATAAAATGCCAATGCATTTTTGCAGGTTTTTTGTCATCAAATCGTACTCCGAAGATGACATCCATCGCAGTATAAAGTATGAGATTTGGTGTTCAACGGACCACGGAAACAAGAGATTAGACGATGCCTTTAAAGAGCGGCACAAAGAGGGTGGTCACATCATGCTGTTCTTTTCGGTGAACGGCTCCGGGCACTTTTGTGGTATGGCGCAAATGATGACCGCGGTGGACTACAACTCAACGTCCAGCGTTTGGTCGCAGGACAAGTGGCGAGGCAAGTTCAAGGTGAAGTGGATATACGTGAAGGATGTGCCCAATGGAAAGCTACGCCACATTCGGCTAGAGAACAATGACAATAAGTCGGTGACGAATTCGCGAGACACGCAGGAAGTGCCCAATGACAAGGGTATCGAGGTGCTGCAGATCTTGCACTCGTACAACCACTCCACGTCCATTTTCGATGACTTCATCCACTACGAAAAGAAGCAGGAAGAGGAGGTTTCCTCGAAGCGTCCGCCAATGCACGTTTCCGAGGGCAACAACCAGCCGCAGGCGCCGCCCAGTCGCAGCTTCAACCGACACACAGACGACAAAGATAGGGATCGCGACGGCCGCGGAGGAGCAGCAGGAGGCGGCAATGGTGGCATGTCACAAAAGCACTTTAATGCTGGCGGAGCAGGTTTCCGGAATCCAGTAAACAGGAGCAATTACAGCGAGTTTCGGCGTAGCTTTGACGTCCAAAAGTCCAGCGGAGAGTATCAGTTTAAGGACAGAGAATCCGGCGACTTCGAGCGGGACAGAGACAGAGAAAATGACTTTGTGGCGCACTACGGCTCCAATAACAGGAAAAACGAATATCAGCAAAATAATTCGAACAAGAGCCGGTTAAAAAACCGCGATCGTGATTTCAGCACTGAACAAATGAAAATTGATGTGCGCTTTCGGGCGGGTTTGTCCACATCGAAGGATTTGCCCAGGGTAAGTTTACGCGTGGCCTGTTGATGGCTGGCTGTGTGGAGAAACTATGCTAATGCCAAAAATACTTGCAGGACACCGACAAGGATAAAGTGCGAAGCAATGAATATTCATAAATGTAATGAGCTGCGGTAGAATTCTTTTTTAAATGATATTGAATGGACTCCCACAATCCGTTGAATTGCTTAGAGACGTTAAATTATAATTTTAGATTTTTTAACAATTGAGTGTACAAGAAAAATCCCGATTCATGAAGAACATTTAAAAGAGCGCATGTGGGAATTAGGATTAATGATTAAAGTATGATACAATTTTTACGTAATTATTTATTACAATATTTATATAAATCTATTGACGCTCACATTGAACAGTTCATAAAAATTAATGATCGATTTTGCCGATATATACAACATTTATAAACACCAAGGAGTCTGCTTCAGCCATTCCTTGTAGTTGCACTGTAACAATTTATACAACTTATTTGAATCTAAAGTGTACACGACTTATGTATGTATAATATAATTAAAGTAACCAATCCATCATTTAATCATTGACTAAATTAACATCTCTTAATATGTAATTCTGATATTTGTAAGAGATTGATCGACACTTTCTTTTACCAAGCTTGCATAGTATTCCCAAATAGTACATTTAGCAATACGGCCCGCACATTGAATCCTTTCACAGCGCTATCCAATAAACAAACCTAACGTTAGTGGAAGACTGAATCACAATAATAATAAAAGTCGAGTACGTAACAATACATTTCATCCGACAAATAACCTTATATTGTCTCCGCATTGTATAAGATTGGATGTCATAAAAAGTAATGAGTTTCATGCATTGTTTGTGGCTGAATTTAAAGGAGGAAGTTGGAAAAAGTAGGATCTGATATATGGTAAGTTCAGCTTTCCATTAAAAGCTCTGAGATTATCAGCATCCGGCAAAAAAAATTGAATATTACAATGTAACGTATAGTAAAACATGAAACACTGCATTGTAAAAAAAAAGTTGGCAAACACATTTTTGTGTCAGATAATCGTTATATTACCGGTTCAATAAATGTCCAAGCCAGATAATTGGAACTTGCATGCCGAACCCTAGGTCTTCTTCATCATTGGGGCTCGTTTTTGATTTTGTATCAGCAACAATCTGGCTTTTCGCACTCACGGTTCAGTCTGGTTATTTATATCAAATGCGGAGAGCACTTCCATTGGTATATATAGTGGAATCTATAAGAACGGAGAGTTGAGATCTCAGTTTGCTCCCGTCCGCCAAATGAACAACATCGCCCGAATCGAGCACACATCTCCCGAGGGGCACGAGGGGGACGCCACCTGCGTGGTGTTCTTCGGCGGGCAGCTGTTCTCCGGCGGCGCCGACGGTAAAATTCGAGTTGGTATACTTGCCAAGATCCTTCATGGGGGTCTCTGCATTCCACCCATTCCTTTTGCAGATATGGTCTCCGACCCTAGAGCTGATTAGCACCGTGAATGCCCACGAAGCCTACATCTACTGCATGGCCGTGAACCAATACGGAAAAATCTACTCGAGCAGCTGCGACGGTCAAGTGCGCTATATGCTTCCGCCATACGGAGACTCGGCAGTGCAGGAGCTCTTCCGGTGCGACGACGCCATCCAGGCGATGTATTGCGATGGATCCGTGCTCTACACCGGCGACGACAAGGGTGTGGTTACCACATGGAGCAACGACCGCATGCTCTTCAAGTACAACCTGGTGGAGGAGGTGAAATCGCTGGCCGGCGAGCAGAAGCTTATCTATACGGTCCGCGACCTGGATGTGGTCGTGTCCCAGGTGGTCGAGGGAAAGTCTGGCAAATACAGCAACAAGGCGGTTCTGCCTGGAAAATCACCACTCCTGCTGCTCGGCCCACTGGTGGAGGGCAAGCGCAGCTTCCTGGCCTTTCCGGATCGATCGGGCATGGGACTGCAACTGGTCACTAACCTCCCCCATCAGCAGTTTCGCCACATCTGGCGTCTGCCGGTGAGTGTGTTCTAAGACGTTGAGTGTAAGCTAAAGTAATCTATCTTGCAGAACTGTCACGAATGGATTGTGAACGCCATTTGCGGAGATGATAGCTTCTTGTACTCCGGTGGCTACGACAAGAAGGTCAAAGGATGGACTGAGCTGGGTGCCGCTCAGCCAAGGGCTCTCGGCGAAGTCGATGTGGGCAGCTGTGTGAACAGCATCTGTTGCGGGGACGATGATATCGTGTATATTGCAAGTAGCGATGGTGTCATACGGGCCGCGAAATTTGTTTAGGCGGCTATTCGATTTTCTGAACAGGAAGACACAACAAGGATTATAGGCGAATAAAACTGCTCAAAGGTTCAACAACTTTTATTGAAGAAGAAACAAGATTGTTCTATGAAGCCGCCTTGAGCTGTTGCTTATGCTCCAGGCTATCAAAGCCCACATGGGCCTCAATCCAACGCGCCACTGTGAGCAAGAGCTGTTCGTTCAGGCTTCTGCTCATTAGCTGCAGACTGAGCGGCAGCCCCGCCTGTGACAGTCGAATGGGTATGGACACGGCGGGAATGCCCGCCATGTTAGCAGGTTGCGTACAAAAATCCTGCACGGCGCACTGGTCGCGGTTTGTCAAGCCGGCAAAATCCTTGTACAGCGGGGCGTCTGTGAGAGTGGTCGGTGTGAGGAGGATATCGACACATTCCTCTTTTTGTGGCGCCTCAAAAACCTTGGCGAAATCCTCGGCGATAAGGCGACGCACACGCAGCGCCTTCTCGAAATAGTGATCGTAGTTTTTGCGCAGCAACAAAAAGTTACCCGTGAGGATGCGTGTCTTTACCACCTCGTTGAATCCCTCCGCCCTGGATTGGGCGTACAACTGCTCTGTGCTACGCTCATCGTCAGCCCGATGGCCGTACTCGATGCCATCGTATCGTGCCATATTGCTGGCCACCTCGCACTGATTGAGGATAGAGTAGACAAATATGCTCGCCTCCGTATTGGGCAGGGACACCTGCCGCACGGACGCACCAGCGCACTCCAGGAGATCCGCCACCTTGGACCAGGTTTCCAGCACCTCGGACGACAGACCTTCGCAGTGATACTCCTTGGGTATTCCAATGCGCACCGTTCTTAGGTCAATTTGCTCAATCTCCGGCAGGCGCAGTCTCTCATATGGCTGTCTGATGGACGTAGAATCCAAGCGGTCCGGTCCGGCGACTGCATTCAACACGTCTGCGCAGTCGCTGACGGAGCGCGTTAAAATGCCAGGCACGTCCATGGAGTTCACCAGCGGGATAAGGCCGTGGCGGGAGACTAACCCGTACGTGGGCTTTAAGCCTACCACGCCGCAGTAGGAGGCGGGATTGCGGGTGGAGCCCCCGGTGTCCGACCCAATTGCACTGCAATATAGCGAGTTATTAAGGTTTTTTTTTGTTTTTTTTTTGCTTTCTATTAAAGTCCCATGTGTAGTATATTTAAATATAACATATATAATATGTATGGTTTCTAATATAATGAGTGACTTGGGATTGTGGTCTGCTTTTACCCAGCCATTTCCATTCCTGCAAATTTCAAAAATCGTTGACCCCCACAAATATTTAGAAACACGCAAGAATATTAAACTTGAAAGCTCATTACCGATGCTCTGAAAATCAACCAGGTTTTAATAGACGAGGCACCCAACAAGCAGTTCCTTCTAGTTTGTAGTGCAAATATTTTATTCAAAATGTAGTTCTTAACTATAAAAAATACGTTGTTTTTAAAATTGTAAAAAAAATACCCGTTTCAAGAAGAAAACTAACGAAAATACCAAGTCCGCCGTCTTGGAAATGGGCAGCACTAACAAGCAGCTGACATATTAGGTCAAACGGTCACTCTACGCAGCTGTCAAAAGCAATCGGAGAAAAACTTGATTATTTACGAAATTAACAAACCTATCTGGGCCCTGAAGCGATGTCTGCGCTCATCCGACTGACCAGCCGCGCCGTGGCGATGCAGCGCTCCCGGGTGGCCAGCCAGGCGGCGGCCACCCTGCGGGCCATCAACACCTCTTCGAAGAAGGACGAGACTGTGGCCGCCCCGATCACGACGGAGGACTTCGCGAATCCCAGCCCCAAGAACTGGCAGAGCTACGGCTTCGACTACAAGGACCAGGCCGAGGACCGCAAGGCCACCCAGTCGACCTTCTTCGTCACCGTGACCCTCTGTCTGGTGTGGGGCACCTTCTACTGGGCATATTTGCCCGACACCCAGTTCAGGGATTGGGCCCAGCGCGAGGGCTTCCTGGAGCTGCGGCGCCGCGAGCAGGCCGGCGGCGATTTGGTCAGCCCCAACTACGTGGACCCCGCCAGCATCGTGCTGCCCTCGGACGAGGATCTGGGCAACACGGAAATCATCATCTAAACACATCGAGTGCCCCCTATCCTTAGTCTGTTATGTAATGCGAGTGCGGCTGGCGGCCACAAGCGGTGCCGTGCGATTTTTCTGTTAATAAAACTGCAAGCTACCGAGTGGAATCGTCCGACTGAACATTGTTTCGTGTGCAGCTTCAGAAAAATAGTTTTTCTCCTGGCTCGCGATTGAGGTTAGGACGAAAAACGTAAACAAAATGGATGGCTGGTGGATATATAGTACTCACGCAAAGCAGATTCCCGCGGCCACAGCTGACGCAGAGCCTCCGGAGCTGCCGCCCGCAATGCGCCACTGGTCCCGGGCCAGCTGCTCGCTCCAAATGTTCTTTGTCGGCCCGTAGACGGAGTCCACGGTGCCGGCGCCCATGGCGAACTGGTCCATGTTGGTTTTTCCAAGCAGCACGGCGCCGGCTTCTTTCAAACGGGAGCAAACGGTTGCATCATACGGGGGCACAAAGTCCTGCAGCATCCTTGAGGGGAACAGCGAACAAATCGAGTTTGCTTTGGCATCAAATAGCGCTGCGCACTTACCTGGAGGCGCAGGTGGTGGGTATTCCGTAGGTGCAAAAGTTATCCTTGATGGCAATCGTTACCCCGTCGAGGACACCTTTTGCCTGCTTTCGCTTGTATCGCTTCTCCGAGGCCAGGGCCTGCTTCAGTGCCTGATCGGGCGTTAGGCGCACAAAGGCGTTGAGGGTCTTCAGGTGGCGGGCATCCTCCAGAGCCTCCTCCGTAACCCGTCGCGGCGAAAGTTGCCCATCCGCATACCCGGCGGTTAACTGAGAAATGCCCCGAATTAATCAACTGAAGTGGAAAGTGATGAAGCAACCCACCTGTCGGATGCTCCACTGCAGGTGGCGCCGCATTATTGGAAATTGAACAGCCTCTGGTTACGAAGTTCGCCCAATCCCAGGCAGTGACCAGCAGCAATCATAACAAAATCAAGTTGCAAGAATGGCAAGCTTATCTGGTATATACCACAAAGCATATATGCAAACGGTCACACCTAGGTTGAAGCAGGGGCGCAGCGAGGGGCCGAAACTGTTTCGCCCGGCCAGCTGTTATTGATTAGAGCGGCGATAAAGATCCAGCTTCACGCAATTATTGGGCATACAATCAACACGATTGTGTATTCTGGTTATCTAACAGCCATCAACTGCTCGGAATAGTCTGAAGTACCTGCCCGGCCTTTCCTTATTGGCGAAAAGTACTCAAAACATGGCCAAATTGGACGAACGCATCGGCTTCATTGGGGGCGGCAACATGGCCTACGCCATAGGATCGGGTCTGGTGCGCTGTGGGATCGTGAAGCCCAGCCAGGTGATGGTCTCCGGGCCGCACATCGAGAACCTGCAGCGCTGGCGGGACTTAGGTGCCGATACCAGCGACGACAACTGCGAGGTCCTGGAGCACACAGACATCGTCTTTATTTGCGTAAAGCCGCACATCCTGGCCCCCTGCGCTGCCCAGCTCCAGTGCAAGCACGCGCCCTCGGCCAAGGACGCCAACAAGCTGATAGTTTCCGTGCTGGCCGGCACCAGTCTCAAAACTCTCGAGGAGATGTTCACCTTTATGGACTCGGGCGTTAAGATAATACGCACAATGCCCAACACATCCATGCAGGTTGGCGAGGGGTGCACCGTGTACTCGGGCAACGAGCAGGTGACGCACCATGACTTGGAGAAGGTGCACCTCATGCTAAACGCCCTGGGACTAGCGCAGCAGGTTCCAGAGTCCATGATCGACGCTGTCACCGGGGTGGCCGGTTGCGGGCCCGCCTTCGTCTACACCATTATCGAGGCCTTGGCGGATGGTGGCGTCAAGCAGGGCGTGCCCCGCCAGATGGCCATCCAGTTCGCCGCCCAAACGCTGCTGGGAGCGGCCAAGACGGTGCTCCTCACCGGCAAGCATCCGGCGGTGCTGCGGGACGAGGTTTGCTCTCCCGGCGGCTCCACCATCGTGGGAGTTCACGAGCTGGAAAAGGGCAACCTGAGGTGCGAATTTTCAGCAGTTTTTGGCTTTATTTACAAACAAATACCAGTCGCAAAAGCTACAAATATCCATGTACTTTCAGGGCTACTTTAATAAACGCCGTGGAAAAGGCCTCGCAGCGCTCGGCTGAGCTGGGAAAGAAATAAGTCTGGGTTCTGCGACTCCTCGTGACACCAATTCTTTGCTCTCTATATGTTGTGTATCTATAAATCCCCTAATCTGACTTGTACGGTGTTGATATTACAATAACATAAAGTAAACTTAGTCTATTCGCGATCTTTCTTGCTGACGTACTCCACGCACTTGGAGGGATCCGTGGGGAAGTACTCCTGGCACTTTGTCATCAGCCGCTTGAGTCCTTGAATATACTTGCGCTGCGTCTCGTCGTTCATGACGTGGGCCACGTTCTTTGAGAAGATCTTCTCGCGGCCGGTACGCGCGTGAATTCCCACCATCGTGACACCAATGGGCCACGGGGCGTTGCCAATGGCCATCTCCAGGTAGGCGTCGCTGGCGGAGATATAGTTTCGGTTGAGTAGGTGCTTGCAGATGTCCCGCAGGCTGTCCAGAATGTCCTCGGGCAGGGTGTGGTGCTTGAGCTTGCGGAAGAGCGGCTTCACATACTCCTTCGTCTGCGTGTAGATGACGCGCGTCATCTTCACCTTGTTGGACATCTTCTCGTGTTTGCTGTAGTTGGCGATCTGGTCGTTCCAAAGCTTCAGCAGGAAGGTAAGCAGCGTGATGATTACGTCCATGTCGTAGTCCTTGTTGCGGCCCATTTTTTGGGCCATTGTCTGGATGCTCTCCCACGACACCGTCTCGTCCAGCTCGGCAAAGTCGGATTTTTTGTCCTCCTTGGCGGTGGGCGTGTTGGCGAACATCTCCTGCAGGTAGGCGGCATCCACCTGCTCCATGGCCTCCTGGAAGTCGTTCCTGAAACCGCGGTTCGCCTCCGGTTGCGAGATTTCGCACTGCCGCAGCCTCTCGAAGGCATCCCTCTCCGTTTCCCCGAATATGAGAACAGGCTCGCCCCGCTCCCTCAGGCGGCGGACCACCTCTGTACGGGGCAGGATATTCTGGCCATCGGCCACAAAGCTGTAGGCGCCCTCGACTGTTTGTCCCTGCGCCTCCACCGACTCCTGTTTCTTGTAGCCCACCTTCTGCAGCACCTCCTCCGTGTCCTTAGCGTTTAGGTCACCGCGACGGAAGAACTTCTTCTTGTCGTCCACGAGTTGCTTCTGCTCGAGCAGTTTCCGCTTCCGCGCTATCTCCGCCTTAATCACATCCATTGCACGAAGTTTGTAAACAAAAGCGTGCGGTAAACAACAAACTAGAGGTGGCACTATCGGATGTATGCAGCAACTTGACAGTCCCGATAGCATCAGGTAGCATAGAATATTAAATATATAAAATAAAACTTTGTAGGTATTTATCTTAAGCAGTTTATTTTTTCCAAGCAAATGGAGGCTTGCATGTAGATGGGGCCGAGTCACACCACTAACTATCGATAGATTGGATAGCCATCGATAATTGCCCACCTCCACGCACTGGCCAAATCAATAGAGAACTCTTCTGGAAATAAAGACTCATAAAAACACCTTCACAGGGACAAAATGCCAAAGAAGATGGGAATAAACTCGAAGGCCGTGGAGGCGCGCGAGCGCAAGGAGGCCACCAAGAAAGCTACGCAGGAGAAGAAGGCCCGAGAGGCGGAGGACAAGCTCTGGAAGGACGACGACAAGAATCTGGCCAAGAAGCAGCAGCGCAAGGAGGAGGAGGAGCGCAAGCGGGCGGAGGCCTCCAAGCGGAAGGCCGAGTCGAAGGCTCTGCTTGACCAGGAGATGAGCTCGATCAGCACCCAGCGCAAGCAGCCCCTGGCCAAGATCAACCGCCAGCAGATCCTCGAAGAGTTGGAGAAGAAGCAGCGGGTGATGGACGCCATCAACGAGGCTAACAAGCCGGCGGCCACGCGGGTCGTGGTCCAAAGCACGGTCGTTGAAGAGAATCTCAACCGATCCCTGGCCGACACCAATGTGGCCACCAACATTGACCAGGCCCTGGAGGTGCTTAGGTGGGTGTGCTTCGCGTGCCAATCAGTCCGCCTCCATTCTAATGGGTTTCCTTTTGTAGCGTAAACGACGAGGATGACAAGCACCCTGAGAAACGGATGCGCGCCGCATACAAGTCCTTCGAGAGCAACAATCTGCCACGCATCAAGGCCGAGAATCCCTCACTACGCATGTCCCAGTGGAAGCAGCTGCTCATGAAGGAGTGGAACAAGTCCCCTGACAATCCCTTCAACCAGGCACGTTAGCTGCGCCTAAGGACTCCAAGCTACTCGTATCCACCGCCCCCCTAAGATGAGTGTGCGTACTCTAGTGACTGTTTGCTGCACAGCAGCGAAAACAAATCAGACGGATCGCAGAATTTAGTGTTTACAAAAGATGAGTACAGAATAAATTTATTTATTTAGGCCCAGTAGGAAAATGTGGCAATCTTTGGACTCATTCGGGCATTGCATTTGAAAATATCACTCGACTGGCACTCTTTTGCTATGCATTGTAGTTTGGGTTTAGCTTTTTCCACTATTCTTCTTGTAATTGCATAGCGCTTCGTGTTCTGGACTACCTAATTGTATATTTGCTGTTAATTATACCAATTTAAAATCAAACTAATTTTCAAAGATTCGATTTCCCTATCTACGGTTGGAAAGTAATACCTGTTTATTCTTCTTTTAAGATTTATGGGCTAGTTCGAAACTCTGCAGATAGTTTCGAACTCCATTGACAAGCTTTCGCCGGAGCCAGGCATTATAAATTTCGTTATGCAATAAATCCACAAATTCGGGTAAACAAACATTGCCCCTAGGAGTCAAGGAGCCGGAAAGCGGTAACCGGCGGCTTTCCACTGCTTATTTAATGCGCCGCCGTTTGAAAACTTTGTGGCCCTGATCCGATTCCGGTTGCGTTTCTGAATGAAGTAATTACATGTATGTATTGCTTTGATTGCCGTCGTCGTTTCATCGTTTTGTCCATCAATTTTTTCTCTGTGGTGCAAAATAGAGAGAATAATAAGTGCTTCCGCTTTCACTGTTTGCTGTTTGGAAGTTTGGTGGCGTTTCTTCTGAGCCACCAAAATATTTTTCGACCGGCACCGCTGCTGAATCTGTCTTCAAATGCACGTAACATCGGTCAGTTAAGTGAGTGCTTAACGTCATTAGGCACCTGCTTTTTCGCATTAAATTTGATTTTACTCGTATATAAGATATTAGGGCTTAATTGAGCGATTTTCCAAATAAAAAGCGTTTTCTTTTGCTTAATTACTTGGCCGGCCGGGTCAGTAGCTTTCGTTTCCGTGCGCAACGGTTCTGCCTATTTGTACTTGTTTTGCATTACCTAAATTCAGGGTTGTTGGCGACTCACCTCTCTTATCACTCGATTTGAAACCGTTAGCATGGGTTTTATAACGATCACTCGGAAGCGGCGATTAAAGCCCGAATTGCATTCAGCTCAACAATTAAAATGTTCCACTGCAGTAGCTCGGCTTTTTCAAATTTCCACCACTACCCGCAGCGGTTACCAGCGCTCTGGCTCTGTTAACCGATTCAAGCAGCGGGCTTGTTTGTTTCTTTCTCCGTACCGCTGGCTTTGCTTTCTTTTTAATAAAGATTTCTTTTGTCGCCGCGCAACTTCATTCAGTGGCAGGCCGTCGAAGGCAGCGGACGCGACGTCGTGGTCTTCTTTACACAATTATTCCGCGAGAGAAATGCAAAAGCCAGAGGCTGAAAAGAAATATTGAACCCGAGTCCGAGAGAAAAGAAAAGTGCGAGACGTGTTTGGAAAATCGAATCGAATTTCGTACGGCACCGACAGCGGAAATCGCAAAAACGGTAATTTGTGTGTAGTGCGCGGCGCTATCTCTCTCTGCCCCCTCCCCGTGCATGTGAGCCTTTGGACTCCAATCAAATACAATACCTTGAATCAATCACTTTGTTGGTGGAATATTTGCGGAGCTGTGTGCGCCAGGATAACCGTTCTGTGGGTAAGGTTTGTGGGTTAAGAGGCCTGGCTGCATGGCGGCCACTACAGCTGCGGCTAATTAGCATGCTGCCCTCGCTAAAACGAGCAGAGCCACACAAAAAGAAGCCCAGGCAAGTGCAGGTGCTGGTCACCGGCTAGAAATCAGGGCAAGCCCAGCCAACCTACCTATCCGAGTTCGTGGCCTAAGTCTTTTGTTTAAGTCTCTCTGCTTGACTTGTGTTTTTGTCGTTGCTGTCGCTGCCGTCGCTGCCGTCGCTGCCGTCGCCGCCGACCCTTGCACATCTGCTGAAAAATGGTACTTGGCAAAAAGTGACCCACAATTCAGTAGCAACACAATTACTCGTACATATCTGTAGTACGCACAAGAAGCGCTTTTTGTTGCTTGTGCCGCATATGGCTTACTGGTGGCTTACTTTTCCCCGTCGTCATATTCGCCTGACCCATATGATAATTGACAGAAGCTCGTTTCCGCGACTCCGCCTTTTCTGTTCGCCAAAATCAAGCGCAGCCAAGAAGACGCGCCAGTTCATTGACCATCCCCATTGGCGTTATGTAAAGTGCGGCCAATTGAATTCTGGTAACGAATTCACACTTTGCATGGCATCCGATCGGCGGTTGCGTGCTGCTGGCCACGATGCTTGTTATTATGCGCCGGGCACCCACGGCGGATTATTCAATACACAGACGAGGAGATAACGAGTTCAATTGGCGGGCACCCGTTAGTTAATTTATTACTTTCACAAAAGGTCGGAGCAGCGTACCCAAAAGGAGTCATCCGCCTGATTTATAGGCATAGCCAGCGACCCAATTGGCAGGCCCGGAGCGCACCAACGTGTGCCGGCTATATGTTATAGGCTTAGCTATAAGCGGCATCGGAATCCGAGTCAGAAAGAGAAACAGAACTTGGTTGGCTCCAACCCATTTACTTGGCGGCACGCGCGGCCGCAGTGCAACAGCTCTGGCAATCGCTGTTGCTATTGCTACGAGTATTGCATTAACTAGTTGACTGAGCCAAAAAGCCAAGTGACCATAAAAAAGCTGGATGAGGCATCAGGCCCGAAGCCGAATTACCAACGGGCCCCGTGATATGGCCATTTATATCTGCCTCTTCCTTACCAAGGAAGTCACACTATCGGACCAAAAACAAAAGCAAACTGACAGCCTTGAAAGATTTATTGACCGCTTAGATCGGCAAGGTGATTCTGCTGTGTAAATGGGGTAGCCATCCGTGGACCGAGCATAGCCAATCATCGCTCGGTTATCTGTGTTATCGCAGCTTGCTGAATTTGTCTCTGTACCCAGCCATCTTCAGCACTTTCCTTTTTATTTCAACCGTTACTCTGGCCCGGGCTCGAGCTTCTACACTTGAGAAAACGCTGTTCACACTACTAAATAAAATAAAGCATAATGTGTGCACAACAAAATTTGTGGTCGGACGTTTTCCGGACCTTTGGTAAACGCTTTCTGTGCACCTGCAGTTTTGGCCATTTTTGCCAGCCAGCTCTAGGCTGTCACTCACTTTTCGTACGCTTTTTCTTCACATCAGCACTTGAGCCGGCGCAGTTTCCATTTGATTGCTCGGACAGTACTTCAATAATAGCAATTCCATTGTAAAATTCATATCGTTTGCGCATAATTTCCGCGCGCGCGGTACCATAAGTTGTTGTAAATTTTGACTCGCGACTCGACTTCATTAAGTCTAATAAAATAGCAGCGAAATCAAGCATTCGAGAGTGAGTGTGTGTGGCATTTGAAGTGCTCTTGGGTTGAACTTCACACTCTGGCGCGGAGGCAAGCTTGTAGCAAATTTCACCATTTCTCTTCGAAGAACCTGCCAATGTGTATTAAAATTAAGATTTCGGGCACGTCGTCTTGACTTTCGATGCGGCTCAGCCAGTGGCTATTTTGGATTATTGGTTCTTTAGTGTTTGGTTTACATTTTCAGGCTCTCGCTCGGAAGGAATTCTACCTGATTTGGCCAATGGGGTTATGCATTTCTATATGCTAATCGGCATTTAGCAGGTGGGCGTCACTTTCTTTATGCCATTTCTTGGCAGTGAGTGAGCGGAAATCCGATTTGGGTGCGGTGGCTCACGGATTTCCTCAGCTCTCGTGGCTCAGTTCGGGGAATTTTCCCGAAATTTCCTGAGATTGCACCACGCCAGTGATTCACGAGGCTGGGGGCAACCGCCACTCCAATGTGATTAGATCTTGTGGGATTTGTGAGTCAATGCGTGCCTGGTGTGGCCGGGAGCGATTACGCACCTTTAAAAGTGAAACTTGTGGCGTTTTTTGTCTCGCCTTTTCTTTCTTTCGGCAGAAAGAAATGCAAATTTATTTGAATGACTAAGGCAACGATTTTGGAATGAAAATGCCGCGGGTTGTCAAAATTGAAATACCCTAAGGTCGCTGGGAAATACGAGATGATCAGATACCTAAACTAAACAAATACCCAAACTTACTATACATTATGTTTTGGCCACCTTTAAATGCAACCACTTTCGATTTGGTCTCAAATTAGTTGTAAATCACACTGTGAGCGTTCGTGATCGAGATCGTTTTTAATGAGAATACCAAATTGGCAAATGGATATTTTAGCTAGCATTTGTTTGGTGGACATTGGGATACTGCTGGGATGAAGACGGAGCTGAATGCATAGGGTTTCCGCAGCAAAGACAGGCTCCGTCGCGGAGCACATTCCATCGCAGTCGCCATCGACTGTTTGTCCAATGATCGTTAACGGGGTCAGCTACGTACCCGCGTACGGGTTTGTGTTTCTGTTGCCGTTGCCGTTGCTGTTGTTGTTGTTGCTGGCTGTTGGTTTTGGCTTTGTATTTTTTGTTTGGTGCCCCGGCCCCGGCTGGGGCCTGGCATCTCGGCTCTGGCCTGGCCAAGCGCCTGGCTGATTCACAGAAGAAGAAATAAACAAAAACGTGAGCCAGACCGCCGGTCGGCAAGAAGGTATTTGTGGATTACTGCAAGTTGCCTCACACACAGCCGAACAGAAATTTCACTGATTTTAATTATTTTATTTTGCGTCCTACCGTTCTGGTTTGGCTGCTTTGCCGCTTGCCGCGTGTGCGTTTCTTTTGCTTGCGGTTAAAGTTGAGGCATAAATTCGTTAAGCCATAAATAATTCTCTCTGGCGCCGCACCACATCGCACCACACCACACCACACCACATCGCATCGCATCGCACCGCACCACTCAGAAGCTGAGCGAGAAATTTTCGGCTGCCAAAAGTGAAAGTTGCAGCTGCTACTCTTGGCCATGCCATTGAAAGAAATGTAAACTGGAGGAGGAAGCAACGCAGGAAAGCGCTGGACCCCTCGCCGATCTTGGTCCCAACCCAGAGACAGTTTGGGTTCGGGTCTAGTCTGCGGGCTCTTGGCTCCGACTTAGCCTAATGACTCTGCTGGCTCCACAGGCAGCCACCTTTGTCAACATTGGCCGCAGGGGGGAATCTGGCACTTTCGTTATTATGTGTTTCGTTTTGTCGTCGTAATTATATTTACCACGCTTTTGATAGCTACAACTATGTGTATATTTCGTTGCCATTAAAAATTACACCTAATTGCGGAGCACCGTAATAGACGTGCGACTTTTTCGGGGTGTCTTCTTTTCCCCCAAGAGTGACACCTCGCAGCGGGCGGCGCAGAGAAAAGCTATGGCGTTTACGAGCTTTGCCCTCGCATAATTGTGGGAACTCCGGGCGAGATTAGTTAATCGGGGGACCAGGGTCAATTGTGTAATGTGAAAGTAAAAGGGTCCAGGTTAGTAAGACCACAAATCCCACATCGATTTCATTACATCCTCCTTTGCATCCGAAGGAACTGGGTCACACTCTGCAGCGTCAGCGGTTCAACGAACTCCAAGATGTCTTGGAATGCCACACCAGGGACGGACCATAAAAACCGCTTCGACGTTTAAATTTAATTAAATTAGCACTTTCTACACGACAAGAAAGCCGTGTCTTCCCGCCTGCCTGCCTGCCTGGTATATTGAATAATAATTACAAACAATTAGCACAGTGACCCAGATGCGTAAATTATGAAAATGAAAATGCTGCCTTTGCCGAGGCGGCCGCCCAGAAATTCCTGCGGCGACATTCATAATGGAAAGTGGCGATCAACTGAGCGGCTAATCAGATCTGCATGGAATGGAGGCAATGTGCAATGAAAAGCACGTTTGCATACCCACCGACTTGTCAACACTAAGCAAACATAAAGCAAGACAAGAAGTTTGTGTCTTAAGTCTTTGGTTTGCCATAAAATACTCCAGCGCGTGCTCTTTTCATCGGATGACTGGTCTTTATTTGCCATTCGGACAGGACGCTCCCGCACTGCTTGCTTAGTAGATTACTATACAGCTTTTTCAGATTTAGGTACGGCTTGAGCTGAGCAGGCAGATTGATCTTTTTTATTAGCATACTGATAAAGGCGAGCGTGTTGTCAAGCAGCTTTTGTCAGTGTAGATTTGTGGACATTAAAAAATGATGGAAAAAGTAAACAAGTTCCTCTAAATTGTGACCCAATTACCCAGTTAGCCAGTCTGCGCATACTGGTTCTAGTTGGCCTTATGAATTGCTTGCTAAATTGAGCCAGGCATTTGCATAACATTGCCGTCTGACTTTCGAGAACCTCGGGAGGGCACGCCAACCATTGACAATTCATTGACAATTCTGGGAAAAGTTGCTGGCTCAACTATCCGCAGGTAATCGCAGAAATTTTTTCGTTTGCCTGGGCCACAAGCTGAATGCTATCGAGAGGAAATCTAGACCATAATAATAACCAGCCATGGCAATTGCCGCAATTGCACTTTCATTTGGGATTCTTGGGGCTCGCATTTGAGCCAAGTTGGCCAGAAGCAGCAGCTCTTTGAATAAATTTCTACTGGCCGCTTGACTGACGGGCCGCTACGATTAGACCGCTCCTTTACTTTGGACCAGTGATTTTGACATTGACGTTGTCTCTCTACCGACGCCGGTGAGTCAGTCATAATTAGCGTTGGGTATTTTGGCTGGGTGACACTATCGATGTATTTTGATTGAATGAAAGTTGAATTGTATTTTTGAAAGTGAATATCTGTCACGCCAGAAGACGGCCCGAATCGAATCGGATCGGATCGGATCGGATGGTATGGAATCGCATCGCATCAAATCTAGTCGAAAGCACAGTGGGTCAGCTTTAACTTGGCTCTCGTTTTGTGGCGGCAGAATATTATATTGAAAAGCGTTAGACAAAAGCTGTTATTAGTCTTGACCATGCTAGCGCTTGTCGCTTGGCATCTGGCTCGTTTGACATAACCACCACAATGGGCAACCACCACAACGAGCAACAACTCCCAGACGGGTTTTCCATTTGGTGCAAAAACTGGCTGCTCACATTTGGTAAAATTTCACTTTTTCCTTTTATTTGCTTGCTGACTGCAACTTGAAGCGATGCTGTTGCGGCTGCTTTTTGTGAAAACCAAGGCAATCTATCCAGTAACTGGAAGGCCCATTTCGAATGGTACTGGCTCTTTTTTTTTGACTAAAACACTTCTAGCCTGGAAGCAGGCACGGTCATGTCTCAATTAACCAACCCAGGCGCGCGGTCCGCTGACAAATTACTGCTGTTGCTGTGGATGGTGTCGGGATTCCTATTCGTGGCAGTGAAACAGCAGCGATCTCGTCCAGAAACAGGCTGCAATTTTCGCACCATAAACGTGGAAGCGGTCGCTGTCAAAGCTTTGAAGTGACAGCGGCCTTGTGGAGATTTTGAAATTAAGAGTGGTTTCTGCGTGGCCGGAAGGTCTAAGTTCCAATGATTCATAATAATGACATTGATCCACATTTTCCCTTGCAGGCCAACAAAATGAGAGGCAGTAGCAGCATGGGATTGCTGCTGTTGCTTGTGGTGGGCGTGGCTTTCGCAGAATCCTCCACGGAGACTCCCTCGGCGCTGCTGCCCATGGAGGCGAGGAATGCAGATGTGTCCGGCGAGGACGACGTCATATCAACCAGCTACGTGCTGCCCAATCAAATTTTCAACGAAGGAAAACCCTACTACGCTCGTCAGGATCCCGTTTCGGGACAGTTGGACTTTAGTGCCAAGAAGCCAGCTGGCATCCAGCCAGAGGCCAACGAGGTAGTGGATCCCAACGAGAAGGTGGTGCTGAGCGGAGCCAGTTCCCCAAATATACATGACTTCCTCAACCTTCCCGTGAAGTACTCCTCGTCGAAGTTTGTCTATCCGCTGGTGTCAAGCTCATATGCCAATTTAAAGTATCAGGGCAGCAACAAGAATTATATAACAAACAAGAAGCCCACTTCCGTGGTGGCTCCAGTTACCCCGCCCCCGCCGAGCTACCACAGTTCGAATTTCTTTACAGTGCCAACTACGAAGCTCACTGCCGTGACCCCAACGGCGGGAGCGTACTATCCAAATAGCAGCACCACTAGCAGCACCACTTCAACCATAACAACTGTTGCAGCACCAAGCACCACGCGAGGAACGTTGCCGCCACCAAGGAGAACGAGCCCCAGCACAACGACCACCACTGAGGCCACTAGTCCGCCAGCCAAGTACACCACCACATCGCGCAGACCCATCCCGCTGAGTACGGTATCAACCACACCGCAGCCACCGCGTTCCAGCACCACCCGTAAAAAATTTGTGCCCACCAAAAAGTTCTCACCAGCGGTGCCGAGCAGCACTGGCCGCCCCGCGCTTGTCGCCCAGCAGGAACAGCGTCCTCTAAAATCTTCTCCGCGACCCACTCCGAGTAGCAGTGACCTGGCCCTCACCACGCACCATGCCACGCCCCAGGCCCCGATTTTCCCTACTGAGCCGTCCACCACTACCAAGATGTTCACAACCTCCAGCACAAGGCCGCCGGTTGTGTTCACCGAGGGACCAACGCCTTCGCCGTCTTTCAGTCCCATTCCAGGAACGGGAATCCCGAACTTAGATCCGGCCGATGTGTACCACACGCTGGGACAGAAGAACACGCAGGCAGAGGAGCAGCAGCAACAGCAGCTGGAGAAGCAGCAGCAACTGCATCAGGAACAACAATACCAGGAGCAGCTGTTCCAGCAGCAGCAATTTAAACTGCACTTGGAGAAACAACAGCAAAAGCATCCATACCAGCAAAAGTTGGAGAAGCAGAAGCAGGCTCAGGGACAGAAGCCAGAGCAACAGCATTTGCCACAGCCGCCGAATCAGCAGCAGCTGCCACCCCATCAGAAGCCCTCCATGACTCTCAGCGAGATTTTCAACAGCCTGGCAGAGGAGGAATCCAATGTCGCCCACAATTACCAACAGAATCAGGGATTCGATGCCCAAGGTAACCTGATTGAACCTATTGCTCCCTCAAAGCCTTCGCCGTTTGCCATGCATCAAGGAACGACGCCACAACGGCACATTGCCAACGACCAAAAGGTGATCTCTGGCAGCCAGGAAAACTACAGTAATGAGTACGTTTCCTACCAAGTGCAACAGCCAAACATGATGCAATACCGACCTGCACCGGGTCAAATCAACAACGTGGTCATTTCGCCGGGCCAACAGTCGGCATCATTTGTCCTAGGTAGCCAAGTGCAACAGGTCAGCGTGGGGCATTCGAGTGTGGAGAAGGAGCCCCACTTTACCAAGGACACGCCAGGTGTGCAATATGGTCAGGTAATCAATGAGGATATTGGAAACATTAAGCGTCCAGCCAAGCAACCAGTGCCGCCCCCGACCTACCAGCAGATGCCGAGCGTGCAGCAGAACTCAAACTTCCATCAGAACGGAAACGGTCCGGTTGCAGCTGCGCCCGAAGGTGGCTCTTCCCAGGAATCGCCACCAGAGGCTCCGAGTCCCTATCAACAGCTGCCCCTGGTAGGCTCGAACAAGCGACCATCAAAGAAACCCCAAGCTAAGCCGGAACAGCCCCTACAACCGTTCCTGCAATCGTCAACGCCTTCCAAAACGCCACCTACTCCACCAGCTATGCTGCAGGGAGACGAGACAAAGGAACTGCTTGTTTCCACAAACATTCGTTTCCCCGTTCAGGGAGAGGAATCCGTTGAGCTCTCGTCCTCAGCTATTATGCCTGGCCCACCTGCAGGACCCCACATAAATGGCCATGCTCAACCACTTAGCTTGCAACAGATTCAGAACTCCAATCCAGTTGTCTTTCCGAAGGTCAAGGATGAACAGGTACCGGCTACAGGGAATGTGCAGATTCAGCAGCACGAGGTGCTTAACCTAAGCCACAAGAAACCATCATTGGTATGTTTTTTTTTATTGTTACGATAATAAGTCATTCATCAATACTTCTTTCATAGACATTCCCTGCGCAGCAGCCTGGACGTGGAGAGCAGCCGTCACTAAAAATGGAGCCACCGGCACAATACCCTACAACTTTGCCAGGACCTCAGGCGCCACCCACCCCGGGTAAACGGCCCCTTGGTCCGCCTCCGCCGCCGCAATTTTATAACGAGTTTAACCGCAAACCCCAAAGCGGACCGCGGCCAAGCAATTTGCCCAACATCCTGCCGCAGTTCCGTCCGAATGCAAAGATCTCCGGAGGCCATCCGCCTGCCTTGAAGCAGGAACCGGGAAACATTCGGCTTCCCCAACAGCAGCTGCACCAGATGAGTCCGAAGCGTCCCTACAATCCTTCGGTGCCGCCGCAGTTTGCCCACCGCCGCCAGCCTTTGCAACAGCAGCAGCAAATGCTTCATAAACGCTATTCTATGAACCGAGTTTCCGAGTATCCGGTAGGTCCTGGTTCTGGTGGCGATGTAAATCGCAGGGTTTACCGCCTGCCCCCGTACGGCGGGCAGAATATACCCTATCATCCCGATCACATGTATCCAAGGCGCCCAGGACCTCTGAGGTCCATTGATGGGTATCCTGCAGAGCGATATGCCCTATCGGCAAAAGCAAGTGAACCCTATACAACTATCGATGCCGAAGCAGCAGCAGACTTTGAGGAGGAGGATTTGGTAATTAATGATCCTCCCCAGCCAGTGACGCCAGGAAAGGATCGCAACACCGTGGAGGAAACCAAACTGGAGCCGGTAGTCACGCTGCAGATGCTTCAGTCGCAGAAAAAAGCTGTCAGCCTGCCTGGCGATGATTCGGGTGCTGGGGAAATCCAGGTCACGGCTGACAACGACGCCCAGGAGGCGGAAGTTTCGAAGCTCAATCAGCAAAAGCTTGATGCCAGTGGACTGTATGTAGTGTTCCCTTTGAAGGGAGCCGAGAAGGGTCAGATTGAAGGTGACGCGCCCTCTGCCCCCGCCGAATACCAAAACACTCCGTTTTCCGTGATCCGCGACCAGCCTCAAGAGCCCATTCTTAAGAATAAGAAGCCACAATCTCTGCAGCAAAAGAACATAGCCCAGCCCCAACCCCCCAAAGAGAAGTTTCCCTATCCCATCGAGAAACCCGATCCGTCGTATACAGACCTTCATCCCGATTTTAAGGGGACTGTTCCAGGGGTTTTGATTGCTCCACGTATTATTACCGGAGCCTTGGAAACTGGAACAGAGACACCAATCGCAATTGCTTACACGCCCACTGAGCCCAGTGCCTTCCGCCGTGATCCGGGCCTGAAATTCTCGAACATTAACTTGGCCACTTCCGTAATTAATGAGATTCGGCAGGACACACAGACCGAGGAGGGCCTTAGCACCGACTTTGATCTTCGGGGTCAGAATTTTGAAAAGGATTTCATGGCGCCCTTCTATCCCAGCGTGAGCTTGGGCGGTGCCAGTGGACCCGCTGCAGCAAAAAACCCAGCTGTGCCCAGCAACTGGAATATAGTGCCATCGACTACGGACCAGACAATTTATGACAAGAACAACATCAACCGAGCCGATGTGGGGGCAGCAGACGAGAAGAGATTGGAGGAGGAAACGGTCACAGCCAGCTCCTTACCAACGGAAAAGAGTTCGGACATGGACAGTTTCCAGCCTCAGCTACAGGGCGGTTTTAAGCCCATATATCCACCTGGCTACAAGCATGTAGAGCAAGTCGAACAGGAGGAGATTGCTGTGGCCAAAAATGGTCAAGTGGTGGAACAAGAGCAGCCACTAGCAATGCCTTTGGTGGGTACGACAAAAAAACCTGCTCTTTCCAGCAGTAGTAGTTCTGCCCCCTCCTTTTCCACTTCCTCTACAAGCACAACGACCTCAACAACTCATCAGCCCGGAGTAACCAAATCAGATGAGCTTGCATCCACCTCCAGCACCCACCCGCCTAGTGTAAGTGCGAAGCCCACTCAACGCAAGAAATCCACCTTCGAGACGAGTCTAGCAGCTCTGCTGTTCGGGGACGAGAACCAAAACGAGGACGAGGAGGATGAAGCCCGCAAGTCCGCGCAACCGCCAAAGGCCCAGTCCGGACCCAGGAACGTACCACGCATGGGTCCCCGGAGTTTGACGCTGAGCTAAGCGACCACTCTTGGCTCCCAATCTAGTTTAGTCCAATCTTAGTTCGTATTATTTATTCGAAGCTCAAGAGCCAACAAGGAGAAGACAAATGGAGGAATGACGTATGTTATTCCCCCGCCAAGAGATAGATGATGTGGTTATCTAGTTCTGTTCTACAGTTTATAGGTAATAAGCTCTTCTCCCAGATACATATATAGACCGTGACCACCAGCCAACCACGATCCCAGCGACTTTTGCGAGTCTGATTTGAAACTTGCACTTTGATGAGACTTTCTTATTGGACTCCCGAATCGTTGGAAATGAGACAAAAGCTTTTCATATGCAATTTAACAAACTTAAAATAGGAATCGTTGTGTATTGGATGATAATGCAAAATAAAACATAAATCTGATATAATACAAAAAATAAAATAATTTCTTTTGCCACTCAACTGATTTTTATTTGGGGAATTATGGGTTATTCCATGAAACCTATTTTCAGATTCGATTGAGGAGTAGATCATGAAAAAACCACCTAAAATTACTGATTTTATTAAAGCCGTCTTGTTTCCAAGAATATTGATTGCTATATAGAAATACGAGAAAAACTATTTATATTCGGATTCGTGTTATATCGGCTCAGATTACCATTGGCGTCCACAAAGTATTTAATAATTTATATTGATAGTTTTATCGTAATTAAATTTTTTTTAACATATTACTCCCTATAAATTTAATAAACCGTTCATTGGAAATAAAATATGAACGTGACTAAAAAAATGATGTTAGTGTTTTTTTATATCCTAAGATACAAATGGTATATTAACCTTGTGCAAATTTACTATATGTAAAAAGCAGAAGGAGACGTCTCCGACTTCATAAAGTATATATATTCTTGATCAGCATCAACAGTCTAGTCGATATAGCCGTGTCCGTCTGTCCGTCCGCCCGTCTATCTGTCTTTATGTATGTATGTATGAACACGTCGTTCTTGGAGGTAGTAAGAGCTAGAAAAACTTTGCATAAAACTTTACTTGCTTCGACATATTTGACCATAACATGGACAAAATAAGAGCTAGAGACCTATTTATTTTTGAATTACGTCGGTTTAACTCTTTTGTCACGCCCCTTACAATATATAAGGTGTCTGGTATAACAAATAATTACATATAGTACTTAATAATATACAATACGAGTAGCATGTTTATTTCGAACTACCGCCTTTCACATCCAAAACCTGTGGCGTCCCCAATTTTAACGCTAGAATAACCGGAGATAAACGATAAAAATATATGTATATATAATTTAAAAACAATCATAATTTTTCATAACGTCTTTTTTAAATACAATAACTAATTACTATTATTAGGATCGAAAATGCATGCGATCGAAACTGTATTTAAGCTGTGCTTCATCGTGGGAGTCACATCCAAAGCTAAAAAAAATGATTACAAACCAGGTGATACTTTTGAGCGCCTTTGTGTTGCTGAATTTAATACATCATTCAGTGGAAACAATATATGAAATTGAAATAGAAGACGACAATATATTTAGTGCGTGTGTGGATAATCCTCAGGAATTTTCGTCTATTCATAAACTGTTCAATTTGTCGGAATTAAAAACTGAGGTGTGTGAAGACGGAATAAATGTATCGGGTAATATATCATTTGTGTCGGATATACAAGCAACAGATCGAGTAGAGGTATGTTAATGCGCGTGACTAAAATTGAAAATGCCATATTCAGACAGACAGACACACAGACAGACAGATAGATGGTTTAAATGCCATTTCAACCGATCGCTTTAAAAAATATATATTTAGGCTTTAGCGAGCGTCTTCCGTTTTGATCGTGGAAACTGGATACAAACTGTTCTTAACATCAAATATGTGGACTTTTGTTCGAGTTTCATGGATAAAAAACAATATTTCTACGATCTTTGGACAAAACATATAATTAACCATGAAGAAGTGAAGACATCGTGCCCGTCACCTAGAGTAAGAATAATAACCGAATGTATTAAAATATTAACGGAAGATTCCATTAAAGGTTAAAAGTATAATGGAGACTTTTGTATTCAAGTCTCAAATTTCCTTTGGCGTACAACTTAACCCAGGACGCTACAAATGCAGGTTTCTTTATACAATAGTTGATAAAAATAATCAAATTCGTGGGAAGAAAATATGTAGCGAATTTCGAGGTTATCTCAACAAATTATCTACCTAATTAATCCTAAACCTCATTGTAAAATACCAACTATTTTTTGCGATTTGAGTAATAAAATTTTTCAAATGATCATGTAAAGAGAATCCTTACCTGAAGGGAAGTGAAGTTATAAAATTAAAGGCGTGATAAGTAGTTTGAAAACGCAGAAAATATTAGATACAACCAAGGATTCAAAACATTTCTTTTTATTTCATAAGGCATAAGGGGTTGTGGACTTTATGGTCTATTAATTTGTCCATGAGGGCGCGAACTTACCTCAGAGCTTAGTGGTTGACAATCATTCTCAACTTTTTACGGGCATACTCTTAGGCTTATTTTCGTAATAAAAAAATAAAAAAATTCTAGAGGCCCAACTCCCAGGAGGCTAAAGAGGAGGAATCCCAGAGACCTCATCCTTCGGTCGCCGATGGCAAGAAGAAGACGACCTACAATGGCCATACTGTGATGTCTACATTTATGTGATATTTGTTTTTGTGATATTATTGTTAGTATTATAAGTCTGAATGAAGCTAACCGCTAAGGCTAGCCGGAGCGCCCGATTGCGGGCTGNGTGTTCTGTTTTCCCCCGTACCTAAAAAAAAAAAAAAAAAAAAAAAAAAAAAAAAAGATTTTATATACAACCAATGCATAATAACACCCTGGACCTGGACGTACGCCATTCAGGTATGGGGCACTGTCTCAAAGCATCAGCTCGAGAGACTTTGTTTAGTCACGCGCAGCTCGACGAGCATCCGGACTCCCCTGGTACGTCACTAACTGTGCCATCGAAAGGGAACTTCGACTCCCTTTCGTGGGTGACCTGATCAACGTCAACAGCAGTCGATATGCTGACAGGATTGTGGCACATCCGAACCTACTGGCGAGGGACCTAGCTGAGCCAATTTCGCTGCGACGGCTGAAGAATCTGCATCCCAACGATCTGCCCACCCGAAAGACCTCATAATAGTTAATATGACATAGTTTTTTAAGGGGACTATGTACCCATATAAATGTTCTTCCCATAATTTATGTTAGGTTAAGTTCAAAAGACTGAACAGATTCCGGCGACAAAATAAAAGGTATAAGAAAAAAAAAATAAAAAAAATTTGATATATCAATCTCTTTATTATATACGTATTCAATTCAGTTTACAGTTTTACCAATTTATTTGCTTTTCTGGATGATTTCGTTTCGCAATCTTGTGCCAATCAAATGCCAAAACTTTGGTATGGGTTTGGCGTGGACATCGATCTCAATTATGATATTTATATATAAGTAATACGGCTGGCAGAAATCCTCGACTGAACCCTCCACGAGGGTGCCGGCTGGGCAATGGACACCGTACCTCCTCGAACCAAGGGGTACCTGGCACCAACGGCACCTGGCGGCGGGTGCCACTGGGCGACAGGAGGTGCGATGTCTAGCCAAAGCTTGTCCTGCAACACGTGCATACCAACCCAGGTACTGCGTGTGTTCAGGCGAAGCTATGGTCCGAGGTCCTTGGCAGTAAGGATAAAATGCAAGGGTGGTATTCCCCGTAAAGATACCAGATGGAGGCTACGAAGGAGCAAACAAGGGTTGGGATGTCAACCCAAACGTCGGTGGGAAGCGTGACTGCTACTACCGGCGGGCACGGGGAGGAGAAATCCTCTCAGCGTGTCGCCAGCGGTCACTCCTCCGTCCCGGTGAAAGCAGGCCAGGACGGTTGTAAAGCTACTGCTGCTAAAAACAACCGGATGCAGAGAGGTACCGCAGTACAGGGAGACTCGGACCTCGAAACCTATCCGGAAAAGAAGGGACCAGAGCGCGAGCGTCTCCTAGTCCCTGAGGGAACCGAAACCTCTTGCAAGGTCGGACCCAAAAAGACAAAGGAGGGCTTGAAAGCAAAAGCCCTGTACAAGGCCGCTCTCAAGATCGAGTCCAGGCTACGAGAGAAGCACGACCTCTCACCAGAGGAGTTGAGCAGTCTCAAGTGGGCCAAGGCCAAGATAAAAGAGAGCCGTGCCTACCTTGCCCAGAACCCAAAGATGAAAGCAACGGAGAAAGGACACTTTAACAAGGTGGAGGAGCAACTGGCGAAACGCCAACGCTCCCAAGATGAGGCTAAAGCGGAGGCACCAGCAAGTAAGCGGCCCCGATAAAAAGCAGCCCCCCACCGCCACCGCAAACGAAGACCATGAGCGATATCGCGAGGAGACACCTCGCGGTCGCTCTGGTCGACAGGAGCGATCCCAACGGCCGCATGAAGCCAGAGCAGTGGAGGGCAGTCGAGTCCAAACTGCTCGTGGAGCTCGTAAAGCGGATGGAAGAGCCAAAATCACAGCCAGTCGCGTTCGGAAATGCGGGTTGGCTGGAAGGCGTAAAGCTGCTGAGCTGCAGGGACGACACCACCCTGAAGTGGGTCACCAGTGCCGTGGCATCTTTGGGAAAGCTATGGGAAGGGGCTGAGCTGGAGGTGGTGGACAGAACATTGATTCCGTCCATACCAAAGGCGAAAGTATTCTTCCCTGGTACAATGCCTAAAGAGATGGCGCTGAAGCTGCTCCAGTGGCAGAACACGGAGGTACCAACCGCGGACTGGAAGGTTATCCATGTGGCAAAGCCCGACGCCAAGGGGCAGCACATGGTCCTCCAGATCAACAAGGAAGCGGAGGACATCCTGTACCCCAGATTCGGGAGGATGGCATGGGGCGTAGGCTGTGTTTACCTACGCCTCAAGAAGCGCCACCCGGAGGATACAAACACAAACACCCTGAAAGCTGGAGAGGTGAAGGAGGACCTGAAAACGACAAATCTCTCCAGCCTGGATTTGGGTGACACGGAAGGGGAGGAGGATGCGGACGTGACTGTAGTGGCCGCTCCATCTCGGAAGGACGACTCGACTAGCCATGAAACTGAGAGTCCTTCAGATAAACCTTCATAAAAGCAAGTTAGCGTCGGCGGAGCTCATGCTAACACTGGAGGCAGGGCCCGTCGACGTGGCCTTAGTCCAGGAACCTTGGATTGCGTCGGGCAACACGGTCTCAGGACTAAGGTCTCCTAACTACAACGTATACTATATGACGACAGCGAGTAGAGCCAGAACAGCCATCCTGGTCAGGAAAGGCATCTACGCTTACCTCCTGTCTAATTATAGTACTGATGACCTTACGGCGGTGGCGCTGGAGAGCAGCGGAGAGGAGCCAATACTCATGGTATCCTGTTACATGGCCCACGACACCGACGCCCCACCAGGGGAGCTCCGAAGAATGGTGGAGGAGGCAGAATTGAGAAAGAAGCCCCTCATCATCGGCTCGGATGCAAACGCACATCACACCGTGTGGGGCAGTAAGGACGTCAACGAAAGAGGCGAGTCACTGCTAGACTTCATTTTGAGCATGGGTCTAACCATTAGCAATGAGGGGGAGGAGCCAACATACGTAGGCCCAACCTCTACAAATGTGTTAGACTTAACCCTTAAAACGGAGGGAAATACCGAGGTCACGGAATGGAGGGTCCTGAGCAGACCCTCCTTCTCGGACCATCGGTACATTGAATTTAGAGTAGAATTCAATCGCAGTGACCACAAACTACCTCGAAGAAACCCCAGAAACACCAACTGGGAAAAATACGGCGACATAGTAAATAGAAAGCTACCAGAACCGCCTCGAATAAAGTCCCCCGAGGACATTGAGCGGGCTCTAGAAAAGCTCAACATGATACTGGTACAAGCGTTCCACAAATCATGTAAACTATCTCGCCCAAAAAAGAGCTTCAGGGCAGCATGGTGGACCCGAAGACGTGAAGTACAGGAGCTCTTCAAGCTTGCCAAACAAGCAGAAGAAGCCCATGTATGGAACGAATACAAGACCAGGCTGAGCGACTTCAAAAAAGATGTCCGCAAGGCCAAAAGAAACTCGTGGCAAACCTTCTGCTCCGGTATAGAGAAGGCTTCAGAAACCGCAAGGTTAAGAAAGCTACTAGCCGGGAAGCAGATGGTTCAAAGCCAACTAAGAACGGAAGAGGGTCGATGGACGGAGGACAGCGAAGACGCCGTCAGAACACTTCTGGATGCACACTTCCCAGGTTGCATTGAAGCAGGCAAATCCATGCAGATCACGCCGCTCAATGCACAGCAGGTGGTACCAGAAGATCTAATCACCCTCAACAAAATAATATGGGCAATAGACTCGTTCGACGGCTACAAATCGTCAGGTCCCGACGAGATCTTCCCAGCCATGCTGCAGAAGGTCAAAACAAAGGTCTCGCCATGGTTAAAAAACATATTTATAGGGTGCTTGAGGTACAGCCATGTGCCAGGGCCTTGGAGAACAGCTAGAGTGGTATTTCTGCCCAAAGCAGGCAAATGCTCTCATGTCCTCCCCAAGGACTACAGGCCAATAAGCCTGACATCATTCACCCTAAAAACACTGGAAAAGCTGTTGGAACTCCATATCAGAAGCGCAACACGCACGCTGATGGAAGCTAACCAACATGCCTACACCAAAGGCAAATCTGTGGAAACAGCGCTACACTTACTAGTAGCAACCATAGAGAAAGCACTGCTCAATCGACATTATGCGTTAGGGGCATTCCTAGACATATCCGGAGCATTTAACAACGTGTCAATGGAGAAAATAATGCAGTGCCTAAGAGCCGCAGTACCCCAAGAATCCGTAAACACCTGGATCCAAAATCTGCTGAGCTGCAGACGGATACAGGTGGATTGGGGAACCACTACCATAACCATGGAAGCGAAAAGGGGAACACCGCAAGGAGGTGTCCTGTCGCCCCTGTTATGGAACATAGTGGTTAATGATCTCCTGACGAAACAAAAACGGAAAGCCCCAAAGATAACTGCCTACGCAGACGACATAGGCATAATTATCGTGGGAAAATGTCCATCGACAATCAGCTCGGTCATGGACAACACACTCAAAGAAGTGCTACAATGGGCGAAAGAAGCCGGTTTGAGCATTAATGCGGACAAGACGGACCTCATTCTCTTCACAAAGAGATACAAGGTACCTCGCTGGACTCCGCCAAAAATAAATGGGACGCCATTGATCCCCAAGGACCGCATAAGGTACCTTGGAACGATCATTGACAGCAAGCTGAGTTGGAAAGCAAATGTGGAAGAAAGGGCCAAAAAGGCAACCAATGCACTATATGCATCGCAGAAGATGCTGGGGAGCACATGGGGCCTATCACCCAGACTAACACATTGGATCTTCATATCGGTTGTGCGTCCCATCCTTCTATATGGGGCTCTGGTATGGTGGAAAGCAACAGAAAAGTCCACATACCTGAAGATCCTAGAAAAGCCGCAAAGGCACGCGCTTCTCTGCATCACCGGTGCTATGAGAACGACGCCAACAAGGGCACTGGAAATGATTCTGGGAATAAACCCGCTAAATATCCAAGCGCACCTAACGGCAAATAAAACGGCTCAACGCCTATGTGCACAGGGCCAACTAGCAGTGCAGAACTATGGACACTGTGCGTTGGGAAAGGGGATTCGTGTAGACACGGACTACATGACCCCCAGACCAAACTTCACAAACATGTCTGCACTGCTGGGAAAGGATGACTGGCGCTCCGCGGCAGAGCAAAGGGTCACTAACATCTACACGGACGGTTCAAAGATGGACGAAGGAGTAGGGGCGGCAGTATACTGCAATAACCCACCCATATCGCTCTCTTTGAAACTACCAGACCACTGCAGCATATTCCAGGCGGAAATCTTCGCCATAAGGAAAGCTGCGGAGGTGGCCCAGAAGATGGAAACAACGACCAAGGTCAATGTGTTTGTAGATAGTCAAGCAGCTATCAAGGCACTAGAATCGAAAGCCATAAGGTCCAAAACGGTCCTGGCAAGCAGGGAAGCACTAGATATCTTAAGCACCCGAAAAGAGGTGCAGATCTATTGGATTCCCAGCCACCAAGGATTTGAGGGCAACGAAATGGCAGACGAACTGGCAAAACGAGGAGCGCTAGACCAAAATGGCGGAGTGGAGGACGTACCAATATCGCTGCGCACCCTACACTCCAAAATGGAGGCTAGAGCTCTAATGGAAGCAAACAGTAGGTGGGCACACACCACGAATTGCAAAATATCCAGAACCATGTGCAAAACACAATGCCAAAAAAGGGCATCGTTCCTACTGAAGCTACGGAGGCAAGACTGCAGATTGCTAGTCGGCCTGTTTACAGGCCACTGCCTTCTGCAAGTCCATGCTCTAAAACTAGGCCTAATAGGGAACGATGGGTGTCGGCAATGCAAGGAGCCAGGCGAGAAAGAATCGCTAGAGCATATCCCCTGTCGCTGCCCAGCCCTTATCACGAAACGACAGCGATACATGAATGCACCGGTCTTCGCATCGCTGGAAGAAATAGGAAAACTAGACCCGAGCAGGCTTCTAGCTTTCGCGAGAAGCACTCGAGGTCTATTCTCCTAACGGTTGCAATTCAACGCCTCCAACAACCGGTACCGCTAAGGACCTTAATGGTCTATGCGCGACACTCTCCCTTCATGGAGAGGTCAACCGGTCATAACATAGCATAACATATAAGTAATACGTGTAAATGTAGGTATAATACTTATTTATGATAGACCATTGTCGCTAAGTGCATTAAAATATTTAATTGGCAACCGGGAATGAATTTCAAAGTCATGATTTATAATGTTTGGCTATACTTAGTAACCATTTAACAAGACGATGCAATGAGGTTGGAGTGTTATGCTCTTATGGATGACTTACAATTCTGAACAATCTTCGCTATGCTGTTGAATCGATTGTATACATATTTATCTTATATACAGCTGTCATGAAAGTCTATTATCTTAATTTACATATCTTTTGGACAGTGCCTGAAAAATGCTCCTAGACCCTAGCGATTTTTTGACAAAAATAATCCATTTTCCCACCATTCATAAGGAAAACTACCAGCCAATTGAAAACGGCGGCTCAGTCTTCGCCTTCCTGTGTATAATAAACAAGTAGAAACGCTGTACTCGAGATTTCTCGACAATGTGATACCATGTACCTCTTTTCTATATCAACCATTTCTTTGTTTTTATTTTTTTTTTTCAAATAATTCACCAAATTTTCATTTGTTGACATCCAAACAATCAGCAGGTGCACACATACACGCACTCTGTAAGTATTGTGCATACATACACACACTACTGTATGAATACACGTGCGAACGAATTGAAGTCAAAGAAGAGACGGATGACGTCACCGCAGCGTGTGCGGCATGCCGTTGCCTAGGGAAGTGGGAAGTGGTGGGTAAAAATTTAATTGGCCGACTTAACCAATCTCCAGAAGTGGTGCTCTACTAACTTTTTAAACCTTAATGGCTTTAAGTGCAAGACAATCCCTTCTGTCGTTGTAATCCCATGCTTGCGACTTATCACCTAAATGGGGACGCCCTGGATCGTTTAAAGCTTATTGACGATCTTGGCATCCGCCTAGATCCTAAACTTAAATTTACCGACCATATATCGTGTATGGTTAACAAAGCCAGGGGTGTACTGTGATTTGTAAAAAGATTGTCGAAAGAATTTAACGACCCATATCTCACAAAAACCTTATATATGTCCCTAGTTCGTCCGATTCTGGAATACGGGTCTTGTGTCTGGAATCCCCAATACGAGGTTCACAAAGACACCATTGAATCGGTGCAAAAAGACTTCTCATTTTCGCACTTCGTGGCCTTAACTGGGATGCAAACCAACACCTTCCCTCGTACCATAGTAGATTACTTTTAATAAACCTTCCTACCCTTACTAACCATAGAACGATGCTGGGCGTCGTATTTATTAATAAACTAATACGAGGTGAAATTGACTGTACAAGTTAAATTTCACCGTGCCCTGTAGACTAACTCGCAATTTCATCCCCCTTAAATTACCACTTTGTAGAACGAACTACGCCCTGTATGATCCTTTTAGGGTGTTATGTTCGGACTACAATGCACTTTTCACCATTACCTCTAACTTTAATCCTAACAACCTTAAGACCCTAATACTAATTCACCTATCACAACAACATCTAAACTAGTTTCCTCGTATGCTTTCTTTCTATTAAGTTTTCCTCGTATTTTCTTTCGGGTCTATCCCCGCGACTCGAGCCGTACGACACAGGGCGCGCCCCTCGTTCGGTTGGGCGGGATGTGGGAAGTTGCACGTTAAGCAACGGGACCGCGCGAAAAAAAAAATATCTTCTATATTTATTATCTTCTTCTATGGTTAGTTTGACAATCAGTGGACTTATTGGACTGAAAATTATGCCTCTAGCTTTTACCATTTCGAAGAAATCGATTTTTTTGCAAATTCGAGTGCGGAAAGGGGCGTTGCAAAATTCCAAAAATGACATTATCTGCGCAATAGTTAAACGGACTAGCTCTTATTTTGTCCAAGTTATCGAAGAAAATAAAAATACAGTTTTATGCAAATTACGAAGGCAAAAAGAGCGTGGCAAAAATTTTAAATAAACTTGCTATGCCTGCAATAATAACCCACCAAAAGCAAAAAGAATTATATCTCTAGCTCTTACCATCTCCGAGAACGAGGTGTTCATACATACAGACAGACAGGCAGACGGACTATATCGACTCGGCTGTTGATGCTGATCAAGAAAATATATACTTTATGGGTCGGAGACGTCTCCTTCTGTTTGTAACATACATTTGGACAAAGTTAATATACCATTTGTACCTTAAGGTACATGGAGCCTTGGAAACTGGAACAGAGACTCGAACATTAACTTGGCCACTTCTGTGATTAATGAGATCCGGCAGGACACACAGACCGAGGAGGGCCTAAGCAGCGACTTTGATCTTCGGGGTCAGAATTTTGAAAACGATTTCATGGCGCCCTTCTATCCCAGCGTGAGCTTGGGCGGTGCGAGTCGACCGACTGCAGCAATAAACCACGCTGTGCCCAGCAACTGGAATATAGTGCAATTGACTACGGACCAGACAATTTATGACAAGAACAACATCAACCGAGCAGATGTGGGGGCAGCAGACGAGTAGAGATTGGAGGAGGAAACGGTCACAGCCAGCTCCTTACCAACGGAAAAGAGTTCGGACATATCCACCTGGCTACAAGCATGTAGAGCAAGTCGAATAGGAGGAGATTGCTGTGGCCAAAAATGGTCAAGTGGTGGAACAAGAGCAACCACTAGCAATGCCTTTGGTGGGTGCGACAAAAAAGCCTGCCCTTTCCAGCAGTAGTAGTTCTGCCTCCTCTTCCACTTCCTCTACAAGCACAACGACCTCAACAACTAACCAAATCAGGAGTAACCAAATCAGATGAGCTTGCATCCACCTCCAGCACCCTCCCGCCGAGTGTAAGTGCGAAGCCCACTCAACGCAAGAAATCCACCTTCGAGACGAGTCTAGCAGCTCTGCTGTTCGGGGACGAGAACCAAAACGAGGACGAGGAGGATGAAGCCCGCAAGTCCGCGCAACCGCCAAAGGCCCAGTCCGGACCCAGGAACGTACCACGCATGGGTCCCCGGAGTTTGACGCTGAGCTAAGCGACCACTCTTGGCTCCCAATCTAGTTTAGTCCAATCTTAGTTCGTATTATTTATTCGAAGTTCAAGAGCCAACAAGGAGACGACAAATGGAGGAATGACGTATGTTATTCCCCCGCCAAGAGATAGATGATGTGGTTATCTAGTTCTGTTCTACAGTTTATAGGTAATAAGCTCTTCTCCCAGATACATATATAGACCGTGACCACCAGCCAACCACGATCCCAGCGACTTTTGCGAGTCTGATTTGAAACTTGCACTTTGATGAGACTTTCTTATTGGACTCCCGAATCGTTGGAAATGAGACAAAAGCTTTTCATATGCAATTTAACAAACTTAAAATAGGAATCGTTGTGTATTGGATGATAATGCAAAATAAAACATAAATCTGATATAATACAAAAAATAAAATAATTTCTTTTGCCACTCAACTGATTTTTATTTGGGGAATTATGGGTTATTCCATGAAACCTATTTTCAGATTCGATTGAGGAGTAGATCATGAAAAAACCACCTAAAATTACTGATTTTATTAAAGCCGTCTTGTTTCCAAGAATATTGATTGCTATATAGAAATACGAGAAAAACTATTTATATTCGGATTCGTGTTATATCGGCTCAGATTACCATTGGCGTCCACAAAGTATTTAATAATTTATATTGATAGTTTTATCGTAATTAAATTTTTTTTAACATATTACTCCCTATAAATTTAATAAACCGTTCATTGGAAATAAAATATGAACGTGACTAAAAAAATGATGTTAGTGTTTTTTTATATCCTAAGATACAAATGGTATATTAACCTTGTGCAAATTTACTATATGTAAAAAGCAGAAGGAGACGTCTCCGACTTCATAAAGTATATATATTCTTGATCAGCATCAACAGTCTAGTCGATATAGCCGTGTCCGTCTGTCCGTCCGCCCGTCTATCTGTCTTTATGTATGTATGTATGAACACGTCGTTCTTGGAGGTAGTAAGAGCTAGAAAAACTTTGCATAAAACTTTACTTGCTTCGACATATTTGACCATAACATGGACAAAATAAGAGCTAGAGACCTATTTATTTTTGAATTACGTCGGTTTAACTCTTTTGTCACGCCCCTTACAATATATAAGGTGTCTGGTATAACAAATAATTACATATAGTACTTAATAATATACAATACGAGTAGCATGTTTATTTCGAACTACCGCCTTTCACATCCAAAACCTGTGGCGTCCCCAATTTTAACGCTAGAATAACCGGAGATAAACGATAAAAATATATGTATATATAATTTAAAAACAATCATAATTTTTCATAACGTCTTTTTTAAATACAATAACTAATTACTATTATTAGGATCGAAAATGCATGCGATCGAAACTGTATTTAAGCTGTGCTTCATCGTGGGAGTCACATCCAAAGCTAAAAAAAATGATTACAAACCAGGTTATACTTTTGAGCGCCTTTATGTTGCTAAATTTAATACATCATTCAGTGGAAATAATATATGAATTTGAAATAGAAGACGATAATATATTTAGTCCGTGTGTGGATAATCCTCAGGAATTTTCGTCTGTTCATAAACTGTTCGATTTGTCGGAATATAAAACTGAGGTGTGTGAAGACGGAATAAATGTATCGGGTAATGTATCATTTGTGTCGGATATACAAGCAACAGATCGAGTAGAGGTATGTTAATGCGCGTGACTAAAATTGGAAATGCCATATTCAGACAGACAGACAGATAGATGGTTTAAATACCATTTCAACCGATCGCTTTAAAAAATATATATATAGGCTTTAGCGAGCATCTTCCGTTTTGATCGTGGAAACTGGATACAAACTGTTCTTAACATCAAATACGAGGACTTTTGTGCGAGCTTCATGGATGAAAAACAATATTTCTACGATCTTTGGACAAAACATATAATTAACCATGAAGAAATGAAGACATCGTGCCCTTCACCTAGAGTAAGAATAATAACCGAATAACCGAATGTATTTAAATATTAACGGAAGATTCTATTAAAGGTTAAAGGTATAATGGAGGCTTTTGTATTCAAGTCTCAAATTTCCTTTGGCGTACAACTTAACCCAGGACGCTACAAATGCAGGATACTTTTTGCGATACTTGATAAAAATAATCAAATTCGTGGGAAGAAAATATGTACCGAAGTTTTAGTTTATCTGTACAAATTATCTACCTAATTAATCGTAAACCTCATAGTACAAAACTAAATATTTTGTGCGATTTGAGTAATACAATTTTTCAAATGATCATGTAAAGAGAATCCGACCTGAAGGGAAGTGAAGTTATAAAATTAAAGGCGTGATAAGTAGTTTGAAAACGCAGAAAATATTAGATACAACCAAGGATTCAAAACATTTCTTTTTATTTCATAAGGCATAAGGGGTTGTGGACTTTATGGTCTATTAATTTGTCCATGAGGGCGCGAACTTACCTCAGATCTTAGTGGTTGACAATCATTCTCAACTTTTTACGGGCATACTTTTAGGCTTTTTTCGTAATAAAAAAATACATTTAGATTTTATAAATCCAGGCTGCTCAGAACAGAGTAGCCAGAATTATCACCGGCTGCGAATGGTACGTCCGTAACTCCACCCTGCATAATGATTTGAAACTTGCCACAGTCTTCGACGAAATTAACCAGCACTCAAGTCGCTACCACGACAGACTGGCGCTACACAGGAATAGCCTGGCCAACAGGCTCTCTAGAGGCCCAACTCCCAGGAGGCTAAAGAGGAGGAATCCCAGAGACCTCATCCTTCGGTCGCCGATGACAAGAAGAAGACGACCTACAATGGCCATACTGTGATGTCTACATTTATGTGATATTTGTTTTTTGTGATATTATTGTTAGTATTATAAGTCTGAATGAAGCTAACCGCTAAGGCTAGCCGGAGCGCCCGATTGCGGGCTGAATGAACAGCAGCAAAGGTCACTAAGGGGTTCCCCGTATTCCCCGTATGCCTTAATAAAATTAAATAAAAAAAAAAAAAAAAAAGATTTTATATACAACCAATGCATAATAACACCCTGGACCTGGACGTACGCCATTCAGGTATGGGGCACTGTCTCAAAGCATCAGCTCGAGAGACTTTGTTCCCTGGTATGTCACTAACTGTGCCATTGAAAGGGAACTTCGACTCCCTTTCGTGGGCGACCTGATCAACGTCAACAGCAGTCGATATGCTGACAGGATTGTGGCACATCCGAACCTACTGGTACCTTAAGGTACAAATGGTATATTAACTTTGTGCAAATGTATGTAACAGGCAGAAGTTGACATCTCCGACCCCATAAATTCTTGATCAGCATCAACAGCCGAGTCGATATAGTCCGTCTGCCTGTCTGTCTGCATGTATGAACACCTCGATCTCGGCAGATCAATTTTTTTTCAAATTTTTGCCACGCCCCTTTCCGCCTTCGTAATTTGCATAAAACTGTACTTTCTTCAATTTATTTACCGATAACTTGCCCAAAATAAGAAATAGATACCTATTTCTTTTTGAATTGTTTAATTAATTACGTTTAATTATTACGCAGATAATGGTAATCTCAGATTTTTTCCACGCCCCTTTCCGCCCCCGTATTTGTAAAAAAATCGATATCTTCGAAATGGTAAAAGCTAGAGGCATAATTTTTATTCCGCTAAGCCCACTGATCATTAAACACGTCCAGATGGGACAATAAATATAGAAGATATGACCAATTAAAGTTTTACCCACCCCTTCCCAAAGCAACGGCATGCTGCTACACAATCGGGTGACGTCAACCGTCTATTCTTTGACTTCAATTCGTTCGCCCGTGTATACATACAAAAGTGTGTGTATGTATGCATAATACATACAGAAGTGCATGTATGTGTGCACGTGCTGACAAAAATTGGTGAAATTAAAAAAAACAAGTAGGAACGCTGTAGTCGAGATTTCCCGACAACGAGATACCAGCTTGGGCGGTGCGAGTCGACCGACTGCAGCAATAAACCACGCTGTGCCCAGCAACTGGAATATAGTGCCATCGACTACGGACCAGACAATTTCTGACAAGAACAACATCAACCGAGCCGATGTGGGGGCAGCAGACGAGAAGAGATTGGAGGAGGAAACGGTCACAGCCAGCTCCTTACCAACGGAAAAGAGTTCGGACATATCCACCTGGCTACAAGCATGTAGAGCAAGTCGAACAGGAGGAGATTGCTGTGGCCAAAAATGGTCAGGTGGTGGAACAAGAGCAGCCACTAGCAAGGCCTTTGGTGGGTAGACAAAAAAGCCTGCTCTTTCCAGCAGTAGTAGTTCTGCCCCCTCCTCTTCCACTTCCTCTACAAGCACAACGACCTCAACAATTCATCAGCCCGGAGTAACCAAATCAGATGAGCTTGCATCCACTTCCAGCACCCACCCGCCGAGTGTAAGTGCGAAGCCCACTCAACGCAAGAAATCCACCTTCGAGACGAGTCTAGCAGCTCTGCTGTTCGGGGACGAGAACGAAAACGAGGAGGATGGAGCCCGCAAGTCCGCGCAACCGCCAAAGGCCCAGTCCGGACCCAGGAACGTACCACGCATGGGTCCCCGGAGTTTGACGCTGAGCTAAGCGACCACTCTTGGCTCCCAATCTAGTTTAGTCCAATCTTAGTTCGTATTATTTATTCGAAGTTCAAGAGCCAACAAGGAGACGACAAATGGAGGAATGACGTATGTTATTCCCCCGCCAAGAGATAGATGATGTGGTTATCTAGTTCTGTTCTACAGTTTATAGGTAATAAGCTCTTCTCCCAGATACATATATAGACCGTGACCACCAGCCAACCACGATTCCAGCGACTTTTGCGAGTCTGATTTGAAACTTGCACTTTGATGAGACTTTCTCATTGGACTCCCGAATCGTTGGAAATGAGACAAAAGCTTTTCATATGCAATTTAACAAACTTAAAATAGTAATCGTTGTGTATTGGATGATAATGAAAAAATAAAAAATAAAACGGATTTTGATTTGGGGAATTATGGGTTATTCCATGAAACCTATTTTCAGATTCGATTGAGGAGTAGATCATGAAAAAACCACCTAAAATTACAGATTTTATTAAAGCCGTGTTGTTTCCAAGAATATTGATTGTTATATAGAATTACGAGAAAAAGTATTTATATTCGGTCTCGTGTTATATCGGCTCAGATTACCATTGGCGTCCACAAAGTATTTATTAATTTATATTGATTTAAAACTAACGTAATCAAATTATTTTTAACATACATGTAATACTCCCTATAAAATTAATAAACCATTCATTGGAAATTAAATATGAACGGTACTAAGAAAATGATATAGTGTCTTTTTATACCTTTTATACCTGCTATATTAACCTCGTGCAAATTTACTGTATGTAAAAGGCAGAAGGAGACGTCTCCGACTCCACAAAGTATATATATTCTTGATCAGCATCAACAGTCTAGTCGATATAGCCGTGTCCGTCTGTCCGTCCGCCCGTCTGTCTGTCTTTATGTATGTATGTATGACACGTCGTTCTTGGAGGTAGTAAGAGCTAGAGGTGTAATTCTTTTTTTTTTTTCGAGCGGTTCCGTTGCCTAACGTGCAACTTCCCACCTCGAAAGAAAGAATACGAGGAAACTAGTTTAGATGTTGTTGTGATAGGTAGATTAGTATTAGGGTTTTAAGGTTGTTAGGATTAGAGTTAGAGGTAATGGTGAAAAGTGCATTGTAGTCCGAACATAGCACCCTAAAAGGATCATGCAGGGCGTAGTTCGTTCTACAATGTGGTAATTTAAGGGGGATGAAATTGCGAGTTAGTCTACAGGGCACGGTGAAATTTAACTGGCCTAGTAACTTTGTACAGTCAATTTTATGAGAATTAAGTTTATTTAAAATTTTTGCAACTCCCCTTTTTGCCTTCGTATTTTGCATAAAACTTTACTAGCTTCGACATATTTGACCATAACTTGGACAAAATAAGAGCTAGAGACCTATTTATTTTTGCATTGCGTCGGTTTAACTCTTTTGCCACGCCACGCCAATATATAAGGTGTATGGTATAACAAATAATTACATATAGTACTTAATAATATACAATAGCATGTTTATTTCGGACTACCGCCTTTCACATCCGAAACCTGTGCCGTCCTTAATTTGAACGCTAGAATAACCGGAGATAAGCGATAAAAATATATTAATATATATAATTTAAAAACAATCATACTTTTCATAACGTCTTTTTATACCATGTACCTTAAGGTACAAATGGTATATTAAGTTTATGCAATGTATGTAACAGGGAGAAGGAAGCGTTTCCGACCCTATAAAGTATATATATTCTTGATCAGCATCAACAGCCAAGTCGATCTAGCCATGTCCGTCTGTCTGTCTGTCTGTCCGTCTGTCTGTCTGTCTGTCTGTCTGTCTGTCTTTCTGTCCGTCTGTATGTATGAACACGTCGTTCTCGGAGATGGTAAGAGCTAGAGGTGTAATTCTCTTTGCTGTAGGTCCGTTATAAGTGTACGCAGGTCAAGTTTATTTCAAATTTTTGCCACGCCCCTTTCCGCCTTCGTAATTTGCATAAAACTGTATTTTCTTCAATAACTTTGACAAAATAAGAGCTAGAGACCTGTTTATTTTTGCATTAGGTCCGTTTAACTATTACGCAAATAATGTTATTCTCAGATTTTTGCCACGCCCCTTTTCGCCTTCGTATTTGCAAAAAAATCGATATCTTCGAAATGGTAAAAGCTAGATACATAATTTTCAGTCTAATAAGTCCACTGATCGTTAAACACGTGTATGCAAAATAACGTCGAGATCGAACAATATATATAGAAGATATGACTAATTAAAGTTTTACCCACCCCTTTCCACGGCAACGACAAGAAAGGTACATGGTATCTCGTTGTCGAGAAATCTCGACTACAGCGTTTCTACTTGTTTGTTTAAATACAAATTACTACTATTAGGATCGAAAATGCATGCGATCGAAACTGTATTTAAGCAGTGTTTCATCGTGGTAGTCACATCCAAAGCTAAAAAAAATGATTACAAACCAGGTGATACTTTTGAGCGCCTTTGTGTTGCTGAATTTAATACATCATTCAGTGGAAACAAAATATGAATTTGAATTAGAAGACGAGGATATATTTAGTGCGTGTGTGGATAATCCTCAGGAATTTTCGCCTATTCATAAACTGTTCAATTTGTCGGAATTTAAAACTGAGGTGTGTGAAGACGGAATAAATGTATCGGGTAATATATCATTTGTGTCGGATATACAAGCAACAAATCGAGTAGAGGTATGTTAATGCGGGCGACTAAAATTGAAAATGCCATATTCAGACAGGCAGACATACAGACAGACAGATAGATGGTTTAAATACTATTTCAACCGATCGCTTTAAAAATATACATTTAGGCTTCAACGAGCTTTTTCCGTTTTGATCGTGGAAACTGGATACAAACTGGTCTTAACATCAAATACGAGGACTTTTGTGCGAGTTTCATGGATAAAAAACAATATTTCTACGATCTTTGGACAAAACATATAATTAACCATGAAGAAATGAAGACATCGTGCCCTTCACCTAGAGTAAGAATAATAACCGAATAACCGAATGTATTAAAATATTAACGGAAGATTCCATTAAAGGTTAAAGGTATATTGAAGACTTTTGTATGCAAGCCTCAACTTTCCTTGGGCGTACCACTTAACCCAGGACGCTACAAATACAGGATACTTTTTGCGATACTTGATAAAAATAATCAAATTCGTGGGAAGAAAATATGTACCGAAGTTTTAGTTTATCTGTACAAATTATCTACCTAATTAATCGTAAACCTCATAGTACAAAACTAAATATTTTGTGCGATTTGAGTAATACAATTTTTCAAATGATCATGTAAAAAGAATCCGACCTGAAGGGAAGTAAAGTTATAAAATTAATGACGTGATAAGTAGTTTGAAAACGCAGAAAATATTGGATACAACCAAGGATTGAAAACATTTGTTTTTATTTCATAAGGCATACGGGGTTGTGGACTTTATTAATTTGTCCATCAGGGCGCGAACTTACCTCAGAGCTTAGTGGTTGACAATCATTCTAAACTTTTTCGGGCATACTTTTAGGCTTTTTTCGTTAAAAAAATTCATTTAGATTTGATATATCAATCTCTTTATTATATACGTATTCAATTCAGTTTACAGTTTTACCAATTTATTTGCTTTTCTGGCTGCTTTCGTTTCGCAATCTCGTGCCAATCAATGCTAAAACTTTCGTATGGGTTTGGGATGGACTTCGATTTCAATGATGATATTTATATGTAAATGTACTTATAATACTTATTTTTGATAGACCATTGTCGCTAAGTGCATTAAAATATTTGATTGGCAACCGGGAATGAATTTCAAATTCATGATTCATGTTTGGCATTATTTAGTACCCATTTAACAAGACGATGCAATGAGGTTGGAGGGTTATGCTCATATGGACGACTTACAATTCTTAACAATCTTCGCTATGCTGTTGAATCGTTTGTACACATATTTATTATATATACGCTGTTATGAAAGTCTATTATCTTAATTTACATATCTGTTGGACAGTGCCTGCGATGGTAAAGTAAAATACTCCTGAACCCTAGCGATTTTTTGACAAAAATAATCAATTCTCGGATATATATTTTCCTACCATTCGTATAAGAAAAACTAATAGCCAATTGAAAACGGCGGCTCAGTCTTCGCCTTGCTGTGTATAATAAATATTGAATTCTAATTGCAGCCAATTTCCCCAAATCAATCATCAAATAGAAAAAACGAATACATATTTGTTTAAACATTCTTCAACCTTCCTATCGGAAATTTACATGAAGCTGTTTGGTTAAATGTACACATGTGTCTTTATTTGTAATGCAGATAACCACATATTGCTGACTTACGCTGTTTAAAATGAAGTGTCTTAACGTAGCCGATTGGGATTGGCCATGATACAGTTTGGTCGCTCCTCGAATGGATCATATTTACAATTTTCGAGGGGAAGAGGGGACTCAAGTCTTACAACCTCAAATTGATAAGTCTACACAGTTATCCACTTTCACCTTATGCGTTAATTAATTACTACAGCTATCTGTATGTATTGCAATATGCCATTTAATGTATTTAATGTATATATTTTTGTATCCTTATGTAAACATAATCATTTTATACAGGGTTTACACCGAAAGTAAATAAATAGAGCAATAGGTTTAATAATAGTATGTGTAGAAAATAGCTATGCCATTTCGTTGGAGTATACCAGTGACAGGTTTAATGAATACGAATAAATACTTTCCTTGATTAGGTTCTCAGCGTACTCATTAATTTAGCATAATATGTATAGCGATGTAAATTTGAAGGACTAGGAACCAGTACGATATATGATTATGTTTCTATATATAATGTATACGCGTGTAATAGATAAATAGACATACTCCTGCGACTAATACAAACAAAATGGTTTCTCTTACAGCTAGTTAAGGGCGATCTTAGTAGATTATTTTCGCTTATTCCAAATGCGGTCTATACACACGCACACGACAAGGAAATAAAACTATCAACTAAAGTACACTCTCAGGCTGGGGCCACTAATCAAAGGCTTGTGGACAAACTATTTGTCATCATTTTTGTATTCTAACCGGTCGGTTTTGCCAGGTGTAAAGGAGTAGGGTACGAGGGTAAAAATCTCACAGAATTTAACAAACTTGCGAGTGACTGAACAAATATGTATGCTAATAAATTTGAATCCGTTCGGGTTCGTTGCATTGCAATGGATCCCTCCTTTTAGCCGCCCTGCTGCTGTTTCTTCTTGTCAAAAATGGGCAACTTTGACTTGACCGCCCCCTCGCAAACCATCATGCGCTGCTGGGCCGGCTTCTTGTCCAGGTCGAAGCAGAGGGCATCCGCGTTCAGATGCCGCTTGAAGTCCGAATAGCGGCGCGACTCGTACGAAAGGTAGTTGGATCCCAACGCCGATGCGGCCACGGCTGCAGCCACCGTCCCATTGCCCGTCCGATGGTGCATCGATGGCGGAGACGAGTCCTGCCGCTTGCGCTCAAAGTACTCCACGATCTTGGCTATCTGCGCCGATCGCGTGTTGGGTAGTGCCGTGAAGGAGCGATCGTCCCAGAGCAGGGAGTCAGATCCTGCCAGGCTGCTGATGTCGTCCGAGCTGTCCGTGTATATAGAGGATGTGCGGTTCTTGCAGTAGAGCAGCTGATTTGTCGCAAATGGGCTGCGCTGAAGAAGCGACTGAATCTCCGAGTCGAGGGCCAGGCGGTTGATCAACCCAGTGGTGGCTGCCATCTGGGGATCGCTCCCGTTACCGCTGAGCAGTGCATGGTGGCAGGTGTAGCGACGCTGGTGCGTCGGGCGCGATGAAGCAATCTCGGCGTCCAGGTCGTCCATTGAGTCCAAGGCTGTGGAGGAGGAAGTATTGCCACACAGCACGCCGACGTCGTTGTCGATCAGCAGCACTGACGACGAGGTCGAGGAGGTGTCATGGAGTAGCTGGTTCTGCTGATGTTGTAAAGGCACCGCAACGGCTGCACTCACTGCGGCATTCGATGACGAGGTGGCGTAGTAGCAGCAGCGACAAAGGCTCGCTAGTTTATCACTGAAACACAAAAAAAAATATATTGTTCTGGAATCACAGTTATTATATGAGAACAGCCTGTACCAGTGCCACAAAAACTTTTAGCATTCAATACTACTCGTTATAGTCCCCCCTCGACTTACATTCATTTCAGTTAGGGCTCGATATGTATGCTGCGGTTTATTGTAGTTTAACCTGCATTTTACCGAATTAAAGAGATAATTAACCTCGAGCGCTGTATTTTACGATTTTACTGTAACAAATGAAACTACCAAGTGCTGACTTCTTCGACATATGAAACTACTGAGCTAAATGAAAACCGCATTGGAGTGTATACTCACTTGAGTTCACTGTTGGCGCCGTTGCCAGCGTCAAGCATAAGCTGCGTCTTCAGCTGTTCATAGCAGCAGTTGCTACTGTTTCCGCCTCCGCCACCGCCGCTACCACCGCAACCCATAACTAAAGATGCGAGACCACTTAGGGGACGGCCAAAGCTGTTGGTGGTAATAGCCGCATCCGATTCCTCGTTGAAACAGGAGAAAAAGCCGCTCTCGATGGAGTCGCGACGCGTGAGGTTCGTCTTCGTCGGTAGCTGTTCGCATGAACTCTTCAGTTCGCTTAGATCGCAGGTGTTTTTAATTTCGTCCAGTCCCAGGTCGGCGCTTGATGACATCGGCGCGCAGGTAACGGAGGACAAAGGAGTGGATAACGGCAAAACAACGTTGGCTGTCGTGTTATCACTCGGTTTGTCTTTGGATTTCTTGACGTCGGCCAGATCCTCGCAGGAATTGGAAGCCCCCACTGTGGAGGCTGTCAATGTGACCGTCGAGGCGCTGGCTTTCAACAGAGACGGACTTTCGATGTCAGTGGTGCTGGTGCTTTTTACCGTGCCACTGGAACCGCGAAAAAGGGGATGTGCGTACAGTGAGTTCGCACGGTACTTTCGAGCGGCGGGCACGGTGCTCGGACGTATGGCACTGTCGTCGCTGCTGGATTCCGCATCCGCACAGTTGCCTCCGCCGTCGGGATCCTCGCCTTCCGAGTTGCACTCATCACAGTCGTCATCATCGGCAGGCAATCTGCTTCCCACCTCTGTTGAATCTGGGGCGGGGGTTGCATTTGCAGCGAGAGTTGCGACGGATAGCGGCGCTGTGAAGGGCTCTAGAGCAGCGTTGCTGATTCTTGGCGGTAGGCGAAGGTCAATACCGCTGTATTTGCGATTCATGTGCGGCGATACAGGCAGACTCTTCGGTTCGTTGGGGGCCGTCACCGACGCTGTTGCAGTTCCCTCGACGGTTTCTTTGCCACCTTCCGTCGTACCAGTTCCTCCGCCCTGTGATACCGCCATGCCCTGCATGGCGGCCAGCTCCTTGAAAAACGGAGCCAGCATCTCGAAGCACGAGCTGAACAAATCCCCCACTCCCGCAGCATATGTCTTGGGATTGGCGTCGAGAATTTTTTTCACGCCCCGCAGCTGTGCCAGCGCCTCAAAGGGATTGGGTTTGGAGCCGTTGTGATCTTTTTCTGACGTTGGCTTGTACTGGGGATCCTTGAGGCACATGGTTTCGCCCACTTTGCGGAGTGTAAGAACAGCGGAGACGGGCTGCGGCAAAGGCGGGGGATCGGGTATCGATGTAGACGGCAGCAGCACCGACGTTAGCTGCCGCGGAGGAGTCGGCGAGTGGGTGGAGGAGCGTTGGCGCTGCATTTGGTGACACCGCGCTTTGTCGCTAGGTGACGTGTGCATTGGAAAATGAATGATGTTCTCGCTCAGCGAGCGCCGGTGCAGCAGAATCTCGGCTTCCAGTTTTTGGGTGGCCCGACGCACTCTTGACTTGTGTATATGATCGTCAAATCCAGTGCTGCCAGCCGATCCGTTCGGCGTGCCCGGCAGCGCAGCAGACGCAGACTTCTTACTTGGAAATTGAAAGCCCTCCTCGTCTACCTCCATGAGATGACTTGGTGTCAGTTGACCGGCCGGAGCCGTGCAAATGGTGGCCACCGTGGGCACCAAGTTCAGCGACGTAGTCGCAGCGGACAAATTCTCGCTATCACTTCCGACCGGCGAGCAGTTGATCAGTTCCAGGGAACTAAGCGGACTTGTTCCCGCAGATGACTCATGCTCGTATTTTTCCAGAAGGAGTGTCAGCTTTTTGCTGGCATCGTGGAACGTAGGTCTGCTCTTGGGATCGTACTGCGGAAAGAATAAGAGTATTAATACAGTTAACTACCAGCAAGACTACCAGCAGACTACCAGCAATAGATGGAAGACCTACCAGGCAACAGTAAAACGCCAGGCGAAGAAACACAGGAGGTGTGTCCATGGGACAAAGCTCGACGAAGACCAGGTAGTCTAGCCCAAATGAGGACGTGCGTGGCATCATGTCCGGATCGGCTTCAATGCGGGCAATGATCTCGCACTGGATGATGCCGAACGAGAAGACATCACTGGTCTGGTCATACCACTGACCCTTCAGGCACTCCGGACTGACCCAGTACGGGGATCCGACTGTCTCCAAGCGAGATTTGCTGCCGGAAACAAGTGGAATATGAAGTTAAGTGTGATAACTAATAATAGTCTTGTATAAATGGAAACTCTTGATTTCCTTGCAAAGAAGCGAGGTTACAAAACCAGGATACGCAACTGTTTTAAAATGGGGCTGCACATCCATTAATGAAGAGTGATTCAGTCTTAAACTTTACAAGAAAAGAGCAGCACATGGATTTGAATTAAAAAAGAAGCTGTACTAACGATTTAACTGGTATTTTTGCGGCTAGGCCAAAGTCACCCACAACGGCTTCATATTGATCGTTGGCCAGATTGCGAATAAGCACATTCTGAAATAAAAAAACCAAAACCAAAGAAAAAAAACGTTATTTATAAGATTATGTTTTTGTAACTTTCGAAGCACACTCACCTTGCTCGTCAGATCTCTGTGGAAGATTCCTGCGTCGTGGACGTAGGCCATGCCACGCGCTATACCCAGCGCCAGTCTTATCTTCTGCGTGGCGCTGAGCACCACCTCCTTGTTGGCCAGCAACTGCTCCAGGGAGCCGCCGTTGATATATTCGGTCAGAGCGTGCAATTGGCCCTCCTGCACGCAGACGCCCATAAAGCTGCAAACAAAAAATACTAGTCGTCAGTTTAGGGGAACTATTGCCACTGCACTACAACTATCCGGATTGACCCGAATAAGTTTCACTTTCAAACACCAAAAGCTGACAGCCGAGCCGCCTGCTATTGAAACTTCCCCGAGCGCCGCTACTAAGGGACCGTGTGCTTATCGCAGCTCGACATGCAATCGAAGGACCAAAACCCCCACTGATTTAGATTGCGGAATCAAATTGTAATGCAAAGCTGCCAATGCCAAAGCTGCACGCGACAAAAAATGGTGAAATTTCCACACGATGCGCATGCAAACTCCCTGTTAAGTAATAAACAAAGGACAATGCAGTAGCCTTTATCCATCCCGAGTACTCATCTCCGCTTCCTGTTTGCGACAATGTCAATGACTCCCACCAACTTCTAAGTCTAAGGAGCTCAACAACCACTCTAGTCGGCGTGCCAGACGACAGGACCAGTTGAGGTCATCAGGGAACCGGAACTGTAAGCTTATTAAGAAAATAGCTACGCAAGCGTCGGTCTCCCTTCTTACCCCCCCACCAAGTAGGTGTGCAGTCAGGTAAAAACACCAACATGACAATGAACTTTTGTGCCAAAGCCGATTGCATAATTCGTGACTACTATCTGGATACCCTGCCCTAGCAAATATTTTTAATTTAACTAAGAAAAGAACCCAAAACAAGTAGGTACGCTGTAGTCGAGATTTCTAGACGACGAGATAGGTACCATTACCTCTTTTCTTTAAGAACAATTTTTTTTATTTTTTTTTTCAAATACTTCACCAAATTTTCGTTAGTTTACATCCAAAAAATCAGCAGGTGCACACATAGGTACACACACTACTGTATGAATACACGTGCGAACGAATTGAAGTCAAAGAAGAGACGGATGACGTCACCGCAGCGTGTGCGGCATGCCGTTGCCTAGGGAAGGGGTGGGTAAAAATTTAATTGGCCATATCTTCTATATATTGTCCGATCCGTACGTTTATTGGACTGAAAATTATGCCTCTAGCTTTTACCATTTCGAAGATATCGATTTTTTTGCAAATACGAGGGCGGGAAAGGGCGTGGCAAAAATCCAAGAATGACATTATCTGCGCAATAGTTAAACGGCCATATTGCAAAAGGAAATAGGTCTTTAATTCTTATTTTGTCAAAGTTATAGGCAAATGTGTCGAAGAAAATGCAAATTACGAAGGCGGAAATTTGAAATAAATTTGCTATGCCCGCAGTAATAACACACCAAAAGCAAAAAGAATTAGACCTCTAGCTCTTACCATCTCCGAGAACGAGGTGTTTATACATACAAACAGACGGACAGACGGACATGGCTATATCGACTCGGCTGTTGATGCTGATCAAGAATATATATACTTTATGGGGTCGGAGATGTCTCCTTCTGGCTGTTACATACATTTGCACAAAGTTAATATACCATTTGTACCTTAAGGTACATGGTATAAAAATAAGTAACCATCGATCGGCACATGTGACGGACGTCCCGTGCAGGTGTTCAATACATATAACGGTTTGACGATAAGGTTTCGCCTGGAATTCGTCTTACGCCGATTGATCTAATCAGTTGAGGCTTATCTGCGGCACATGGCCCGGCCAAAACGTTTGCCAAATTATTGGGACCACAGCGTCGTGTGTCAGATAAGCTCTATTGCCCCTTTACATGTGGAACTGCATGCGGGGCCAAGAAGTCAGCTAGCGTTTTATTATTTCGAGAGCCCGATAGTCCATTCAATTTCAGTTACAGTAAAAATAAATTTAATTAGTTTAACCGCAACGCATCAAATCGCTAATCAATTTTGCAAACGTTGAGTAGGCCAACGATAATTGCTTGTGGCACGCAACCTGTCAGCCACCCCATCCATTGGTGTCCGGACACCTTGCCATTGTAACCTGTCAATTTGACTCCCCGGGGTGTGTCTGACGCGTGACGTCAGTGCTATCAATGTTATGACCCACCGTCCACCGTCGAGCCATTTTCATGGGACTAAAGACTTTGGAGGGTGGTATTAGCATACACATAAAGGGTTGCCTCGACCCCATGACACCTGTTGCACTCCGGTGTTGATTGACTCGCGTTTTATCCGGCGTTAAGAAATTACAGCGACTAGATAAGGAATCACAAACACTCTTCGGGACGTAGCTAGGTTAAAATCTCAAAGGTCACTGGCATTTGGGCAACCAATCTGTGTATCTGGAAGCCGCGACTCAAGCTAGCCGTGAAGCTTACGTAACTGTAAAAACGCAATCTTCACAATTGACAACAGTTTGCTAAGCCTAAGCCTAAGTAACTTTTAATAATAAGTCAAATGGAGTGATGACAAAATGTAAATGCACTCGCGACAATTTACGATTACGATTACAGTTTGCTCAAAGGCATTTTCCGCAGACCCACAACTGATTATACCATGTACCTTAAGGTACAAATGGTATATTAAGTTTGTGTAATGTATTTAACAGGGAGAAGGAAGTGTTTTTAACAGCCAAGTTGATTTAGCCATGTCCGTCTGTCTGTCCGTCTGTATGAACACGTCGCTCTCGGAGATGGTAAGAGCTAGAAGTGTAATTCCTTTTGATTTTGGTGCGTTATTAATGCAGGCAGATCATGTTTATTTAAAATTTTTCCACGCCTATTTTCGCCTTTGCAACTTGCATAAAACTGTACATGCCTCTACTTACTTGACCATAACATGGGTAAAATAAGAGTTAAAGACAAAATTCTTTGGCATTAGGTCCGTTTAACTAAGACGCAGATAATGTTATTTCTATATTTTTACACTAACCCTTTCCGCCTTCGCATTTGCTATATCCTTCGCAAATGCTATATCTACGAAATATTAAAAGCTAGGACCGCTGAGTCCGCTGATTGTTAAGCATGTGCATGCAAAATCATGATCAGATAATAAATATCCGATATCCGATAGTTTTACCCACCCCTTGCCGAGGCATGCCGCGGCAAGAAAGGTACATGGTATCTCGTTGTCGAGAAATCTAGACTACAGCGTTTCTCGTTGTTTTAAGTTTGTTATATGGGAAATGTTGCAAAGTGAGTAAATGGCAGTGGTAACTATGGTTACCATTGACTCCCGCTTAATCTTGAGTGAACTTCTTCCTAATGAAAGTTAAACTGTACCTGTGTCCACAAAGCGTTATTACGCTGCATAAAAAATGAAGATGTCTTGGGCATGAGGGCATGACCCTTCTGAGATGCTTGATAGATGTGCCACGCCAGTCTGTGGCAGACACATGTCAGCCCTTCAGACAGCCGAAGACTCGGTCGCCTTGGCTCAGCTCATTTCTGCTCGGCTCGGGCCGGGGTTTTAGAAATGAAGTTATCACAAAAGCCGGGACTCACTCCCCTCGTTCTAGGTGTTGAAGGCAGGCAGGGCGACGTTACGCCACGGCCTGAGGGTTTTGTCTGCTGCACATCCTCTGTGCAACACCGGGCACACCTCTCTCCCCTATCTGGAAGTTCGTGACCGTGGGTGCAAAGCAGGCCGCACTTCCATTTGCATGCCCATCGCAGGGATTTACGGTTCTAATTCAATTTATTTCTCTGCGTGATGCACGATTAGCGCCTCGAGTGATGCCCCTGCCAACAGTTTCTCTAGGTTTCCTTTTTCCCTTCATTTATTCCTGCCCATTAGCGGCTTACATTAATCGGCTTTCCCGCCCGTAAACACCTCTTATGTGCGCTTTAAGCCTCACTAAGCCTTTTGAGCGGAGATCTGTTGACGGAAATTATTTAACTTAAGGTTAAGGTCGTCATTCCCCCTCCCAATACAGGAATGAAAATTTCTCTGCACCAATTTCGCACGCACAATCGCCACAAAATACAAGAAAGGAAATCGGCTTCCGATTGTACGAAGATCAAGCACTGTGTTAATTGGGCAATTTGTTTATTTCGTATTCATCAACCGGGCTACAAAGTGTTATTTTTAGGAACGGCAACAGTATTAATTAATTATCCGCAGCAAAATAAAAGCTCGCAAACCGTGGATACTCAGAAGCACCCACGAAAATGTTGAGGAGTTTGTCCACCCCTTTGATCCTCAAATTGGCTGGAAATACAAATCAGTGTTCAGGCTTGAAAGGCGAATCCAAATCTTACTCAAGGTGTCTTAAATTGAACACACTTTAAGAGATTGCACTGCAACGCTTATTTAAATTCTTTTTTTTACGGCTTACCCCACAGCAACAGAGATTGTGAACTTTTCAGTGTAACCCTTTTATACAATAACATAGAGGCCTAGAAAGACGAGGGATCCAGGACACAGAAGCCAACCAGGAAGCAGGAACTACTCAAGCGACTATAAACCTTTTCTGTGCCTCTGGAACTGCCGATGCATTGTTCTGCCAGCGTCAAGGTTTTTAATTTGATTTTTTTTTTTCGGTTCTCCTGGGTTTTGCCAGTTTTCCTTGCCAGCCGCAGAATGCTGCAATTGTGTGAAATTGAAATGTGCCGCCTTGATGGGTGCCATAGTATTGGTACCAAGCATTACGGAGTTTTCTCGGGAAACGGTCTGCCGGCTTTTCTCTTTGCAAGTCGCTGCAATGAAAACCATAAATTGACACGTTTGCACGTTTCTCTCTGTTTTGAGACTGCGCCAGCACCAATTGGTTTCCCAGACTGTACTCAGACACTCCGATCTGGGAGTTGAGCCCAACTGCTCCGCTAACTGCCGCTGGTCAGGCCAATAAAATGCAAAATCCCGCTTGGAATTCTTTCACTTGTAGTACGATGTAGCAACTTCGGCGGATCGAACTGGAGCACAAAAGCGTTTTGCGCCTAATTGAAAATTATTACCACAACAGCACAGACAACATCAGCAGCCATTTACAATCGCAACTGCAATGGCAACATCAACGGCAAGAGCAGCAGCACGACCGGGGGTTAAAAGGTTGACACAAAGTAAACAAAACTCGCTTTTAGGCAAACAACAAATGGCCCAAACCCCGGGTGCAAGCCCAAGCCCAAACCCAACCACAATCTCGGGCTCCTAAATGCGGGGCGTGGCAGTGGGCGTTATAAATGCTCCTAAACGCTGCCAACTGCAATTACCATTCGGCATTTGCAGACTGGCACGGCCTGACAGAGTAACAACAGAGCATTTCGAAATGAAATGATTGAATTTGGTTTTCAATTAGAAAATATGCAAAACGTGATGCGAAAATTATGCAGATTGCAGCTGCAGCAGCAACATCAAGCAGCAGCAGCACTAGCAGCGACTGCTGTTGCTTGTGACTTCCTCTTCTTGTTTCAACTACTGACCGATTTTTCCTGGCCCAAAAAGAAAGCGCCGGCCTGCTTTGCCCGCCCGCCTGCACGGATGGGGATGGGTGTTGCATAAATCTGAATATCTAATATTCGCCTTTTTGTTGTGTAAAATTGATTGAAGTGTATTGGAATTGATTGAAAGTTGATGACATAATTTCGAACAACATGAGACAATGGCCGAACGTAAACGCAGACGCAGATGCAAACGCAAATTGGAAGTGAATGTTGGCAGCCGGGCCAAAAGACAGCGCCGCGGCGGTTGGATGAGATATGTTTTATGGGACAACAGCCTGACACGTTTATTTGCAACTTTATGGCTTTATTTTTTCATGCGGAAGTTCACAATTACATGTGCGATTTATGCTGACAAAATAGCATACAGCTCGGCCATCAGCGGAGAGAGCTCAACTAAGTCCGTGGTGAGTAATTTCTGTCAAGAAACTTGTTACACTGCAGGCACGCAACAAAAAACGCAATGGATTCCAATGGAATGCAGTGCAGCTCATTAAACTCCAATCTGTATCTGCATCTGCCTCGGACTCTGCGTCTCCACACAGTGGCATTGTGTGCGCTTTTCGGATACAATGCATATTTCCCCTCATTTTTTGGGTACATCAATCCTTCAGCTCTTCTTTATTTTCTCGGATTTTTGTTTTACATGTGTTAGCACTTACAGAGCCACACAACGTAATACTCTGAGTTCAATGACTTGCATTGTGTCGCCCGCGCGGTTGCAGCTTTGTGATTTTTGTTTTTTTTTTGTTTTCTGTCTTGTACTCGTAGTTTAAACGGTGGCAGACATGAAGAATTATCAAAATAAATAAAGGTCCGTGGCTCATAATGTACCATCAGTTTTGTGTCAGCGAGCTCAGCCCAGTTTCGGCACTCGAATAATAAACAGAATACCCACCATACTCGTACGTGCATCTGGCCCTATAAATACACCAAATAGGTATCGATAATTGCCGGCTTTATAAATGCAAAATGTTTGCTGTTTGCTCGTTCAAAAATAGCTCCCACCTACTATATGCGTATATGAATAGCCATCCGAACCGGTACAACCCAAATCCGTGATGCAAGAGTCTCACAATGCTAGAAAATCGAAAAGAAAATATGGTTTTACGTCAATTCTAGTCGTTCGACGCATGAATCCAGATCGAACTACCTGATCCCGGGCGTTGTGCAGCAACAAGCTGCTTAATGAAATTGCGAGCGACACTTACCAGGCCATGTCGATCATCAATCAGAAATTAACCCAATTTAGATGTCTTGGCTGCGGGGCAGCAGTCACAGCAGCTTCAATTGCAGACACAGATACGAGCCGTGCGTACTACACAACGCTTGTATCTATCGGCGATTGACGACAATCCACAATTGAGGATCGGTAGGCAAACATGAAACGCTGCACTGATAAAAGTGCACTGCAAGTTGCTAGTTGCTAGCTGGTAGTTGGTAGTCAACCGGCCCAGTCGGGTATCAATTAGGCAATAAAAAGAAATGTTTATGTGGCCGCAATCATGGCACGCTCTCTTTCAGCTGTTGGCCTGTCGTGGCTGCAGCTGATACTGCTGCAGCTTACAAGCAGCTACTTGCAACCAGTTGAGGTGGGATAACTGTACAAACCAGCCGACAGGTGAAAAATTAAGGACTCAATTTGAGTCGCAGCCAAATCCTCAATTAAATGCCTAATTATTGCTTAAAATGAAGGCCCAATTACGCCAACTACCCAATAAAACGCACATTAAGCTGTTAACAAATTTGCTGCTGGTTCTCGTGACAATCTTTTCATTAGCCTGACAATGCGCCACTGGGCCCCCGTCCACTTCAAGGCCAACAATTTCAGTTTATTGGCAAGCATTTCATAAAAGGGGGACACTGAAACGAGTCGCCAACACACAAATCAAGCCAAGACAAATACGAATAATGGCCGAGACAACAATGTGCAGGGAGCTCCTCGAAAAAGCAGACGCCGCCGTCGCCGCCGGAGGCGATCGGCTTGCGGCGAACCTATTGCCTCCAAAGGGGTACACTCGCAGAAATGCAGGCCTAAACATGACTAAAAATTTCTTCTGCATTGCAAATATAGGATATCTGCCCCAGGATAATGGGCAATTGAAAAGGGTATTGCGCTGAATAGATGGCAAACTAATTATTTGTTTTCCGAGTGCCTGTCCCCCACCACAGACGACCTTGACGGCGGCGTAAGTCATCATCGCAAGATGAGTGGGTCGAACCGAGCGGCTGGCCATAGAAACACTCAATTAAGTGCAGGCTGACCTTAGTGCAATCTCTTTATCAATAGGCCGCTTATTGATTGCACAAAGCTACTCCACAATCGGCCCAGAAACGGGGTCACATCAGTTGAGTGGTTGCAATGAGTGGTTGAAAGTTGTAACTTCTCAGCGGTGGGAGAAGGCTGCGGATGAGGTGGAGGAAGAGTCATTAGCCCATGCGCACATTTCCATGCGAAGCAATTTGTCAACATTTGCCCACAACTTATCACCTGCTTAGCATCGCAGTCAACTGCCGCCAAAGCGCGAACGGCAGCAGCAGCGCCAACAGCACTTGTGGAATTTCTACCATTGTTTGCAGTCATAACGACTCGGGCCAAGAACTGTGACACATCTCGGGTTTAGTCGCGTTAAATGAGCGTTTAAAGACTTTCAGCCAAAGGCAGCATGTTTGTGTTTCCTCTGCGCGACTGTGTAACGCAAAGTTCACAACAAACACCAACAAGTGAATATAAAAACAACAAGGAACGATTATAGAGTGTCTCGACTATAAATACCGGGTTCTCGGTGTCCACCTCATTTTAAAAACATGGATACATTTTGAAGTATTTTACTCGCACGGCATGTTTCTGTGGTCACAGCGCATTTTTGCCATTTTCGCGAGCGTAGAACGGGTCCGAATGATATGATACCAATATCACATCCGAATAGTTTTCCCAAAATTAAAATTGTACACGCTACAGAATGTAGCGGTTTATGGGCGTTCAGGAGGAGGTATCTGAACTAAACTGGTATCCTCAGAATAAAAATATGCTATTATTTTTTGTCTATCTATTATTATACCCAAGATCCAGGCGTTCATACGGACACAACTACATCGTCTCGGCTGTTGATTAAGATTAGGAACATCTTTGTGAGATCGCAGACCATTCCTTCACCCTGTTATATAGTTTCGTATGAATTCAATATACCCTGCTGTTTTAAAGAACCAGGCATAAAAACCAGAGCAGAGAACCCCCGGCGCCAACATCGTCATGGCAGTGTTTACATTTTGCGAAAGCCACTCAATGGGAGCCAACTCAAGCAATGAGATTTGTGAGTCAAACAATGCATACAGTGCACTGCAAGAAAATAATTCTCGCGTTTATTGCAGATCAAACTGGTGACTAAAGGTACGAAGAATTTCTTTAAACTCGAATTGTTGTAGATACAATTTTATACATTAACCTTCACAACGAATGTTTGAAATTTTGTAATTTTTAGTGCAAAATAAGACTGGAAAGCAAATGACTAAGTACATGCCAAGTTGGTCGCTGCATGGGAGCGGCAACAACTACGGAAACAGCACATGTGGGTGGCTAGGCGTCAAGTGGGTGGGACGGGGCAGTGGCAGTGTGTGGTGGCTGCAATCCGAATGCAATTGCCTGACGTGGCTGACTTGCTGCTGGCTGACTAGCGTTCTCATTGTGCGACAACATTCCGCATTACGGCAGGCGCGTGATAAGCCCATAAACTACACGCCGGGTGTACGAGTACTATATGAGAGTTTCAGTTTCAGGCTTGTGGCCAATAACTCTCCTATTCGGTGGCGAGTGGGTGTACTCGTAGTGTATCTAAATGTGGCTAAAAGCACACGAGGCATTCGGCATGCTGCCGGCTGGAAAGGTGGTTTCAATTATTCAACAGCAGCGGACTCACCAGCCAGCCACCCACCCCGCCGAAGATTAGTTCTATCGACGGTCGGCTGCATTAGCTAATGCCAATGCAAATGCTGGGGAGATGCAACGGTACGGCCAATCAATAGGCTTCATTAGCCAGGAAGTCGCAGCGAGCCGCGGGAGGCGGAGCCGTCCAAGAGAGGTGGTGGCCCGCATGGACGCCCAGCGGCGAGGCTGTTAAAATTTGACAGTTAGCCGACAGACGCGATCGTTAAGCGTCATTAAACATGCCCGCCAACAAGAGCAGCGCCTAACTAACTGCCAGTCCGTCAGTCCGGCATTCAGTCACTGGATCTGGGAGCGGAGTGTTCTCCGATCCATGCCACTAATGGAGTCACAATCGCGGATGGCGGATCTAAGCTGAAAATCACGAGGAATACGCGAGGCGATTAATGCTCAATTTTTGGTCAAGTAAAAAATCTTCACTCATTTGATTTTTCTTCTGTAGAGCTTTGTGTTCTTCGATGTCCCGACAATTAATAACTTGTCGTTGTCGACGTTCTAAACACAATTCTCAATTAGAACGCTTTGTTTTCCCATCGCCTAGGCCCAAGCATAAACATTTTTTTTTACTTCGGGAGAGCCATAAAACAAAGAACTAACTGCGTGTGGCTGCATTTTAATTTCACTATCCCGTCGGCGGTCTATGGCGCCACATACACACAAAGCTGCATTCCAGAGTTCTCTGATTTTTCATTTATTGCCCACGAATAAAGAAGAAAAGTTGGCAGCTGCATTCGCCATTGTAGAATTTCGTGTGCTGGCTGGCGGGTTGGTTGTTCCGATGACCCAAATCCATCTCTCAACGAGCTAGGCACACAGCAAAATAAGTTGGCCGGGGCATTTAATCGCCAGAATCCGCTGCACTTAATACTGCGACTGGGATTCGCCGCACGTTTCACCCAGCCCGGCTGTTTTTGGGGCAGACGGCGGATGGCAGATGATGACAGATGTCATCGAAATCAGGTGGGCCCCTCCAGGCCGAGTCGCCGAAGCGCACTCTATCGGATCATGGGGTTAAAGTTAACACTTGAGTGGCTGCCAGAATAGTCTACCTACACTTCTCCACGCGGTGTTAAGATTGTAAATGAAAGGACGTGGCAGAAATCACAAAAAGTTTGTGCCAAAAATTGCATATTCATGCCGCCGAGGGTGATGCGGAATGGGAAAACACAGGAAAAACGGGCGGTGCCAAATGGATGGGTCTGTCTGGCAGCTTACGGAAAGAAAATTATGGCTAAAACAAAAACGGGCAAAAAGTCCCTGAGAACTGCATACAATTGAAGCCGCGCTGGCATCAGACACCCATTGTTGCGTGCAGTCACGTGATGATTGAAAAACGCGGTGTAAAAAGTATAAGCCAATAAAAAAACCAGTGAAGTGAGTAAGCTCTACGCAGCTTGGCAATTAAATCTAGTCAAGCCAGACAACAATGTCATGACTACTATATTACAATTGCCCTCTAGGAGAGCCTTAGCCATACAGTTTCAGACTTTGCTTTCGCGCGGCCACTCAGCCAGTCAATTACATCAGCACTTTGTGTGACCCCCGCCCGTGAGAGGGTCCTCCCCTCGGCTACACTCGCTCACTGCCAAGGTAATTACAACCAGCCGGTGCAACAACAGCAGCCGCTTGAACTTGACCTTTCGTCGAGCATAGGAAATGTTTTGGGCACACACAAGCCGCGATTTGGACTTGAACCACTCTGAACTCGAACTCTTTGCTCTTTAGAGTGCCAGCAAATGGAAACAGAAAAACGGCGACACGACAGCCGAAATAAAAAACCCGCCAAAAACCATAACAAAGCAATCTCAATTCAGTAAATATTAGCACTACCTCACCCACACATAAAGAAGTCGGCAGATATAGAAACTATTATTCAATAACAAATAAACAAGAACGATTATAGTCGAGTGTCTCGACTATAAATACCCGGTTTTAAGTTTCCACCTGATTTTTATAACATGGATAAACATTGCAGATGAGAAGTGCAAGGCATGTTTCTATGTGGCAGCACATTTTTGTCATTTACGCGGCCGGAAGTGGGCGTAACCAACACATAGATATTGGCTTTATCAAAATACTATCCAAGTTTAGTGCCTCTAGAGTTAAAGTTGTGGACGCCACAGAATTTCGCGGTTTGCGGGGGTGCGGGAATAGTAGCCCAATTTTAAAAGAAACCTTATACTGAACTGGTAGCAAACAATTCTGAATGTCTAATTAATTTATATCATTCTATTATAGTCTCCAATGCATTCATACGAATAGACGGACATGGCTAGATAGACTCGTCTCCTTGTTACATACATTCGTATGAATTCAATATAGCCTTGTTATTTTTAAGAATAGGGTATAATAATACCCATAATGATGTCAGTCCAGTCGACTGCCAGAATCCGTGGCAAGCTACAGCGAATGATTCATACCCAACTACAGCAATATATATATTGTATGGATGGTCGCACGAATACTGTTTTCGACTTTATCATAGGTCAGTACTGCAAATAATGTGCGCGGGAAGCTTTTATCCGCTCACAGCCCCCAGCAAAAGTACGTACTTGTGTTGAATATACTAAACTGAATTGAATCTGACAGGAGAACATGAGCTTTTTACTTGCGTAGAATCCAAAATAAAGGCCCCTCGGAATAAACTCATTAAACTGTTTACGTAATCAACCCATATGCATGGTCGATTGGCGGGGAGGTGCGAACTGAATGCGTAAACACAATCGGACCACATGATCACTATTATCAGGCAAAGGAAATACGAACACATTATATACCACATATTAAATTGATAGCGAAACAACGACCAGTCATGAATCTCGGAGTCAAGTTTGCAATTAAAAGCGGGGATGACTAAGAAATCCGAACATAGCATTGACCTAAAAGCCGAAATGTAGTTTTCTACTTGCGATTTCAGATTGGATTAAATTAATTTAGCTGTGCTACTATATATTCAAACGACTTTCTTGCCAGATAAGGGCTTTACTTGGCTTGTTCACTTACCTCAAAATATTAGCATGGGAGAGCTTATTCAGCAGCTGCACCTCCCGCAGCATATTCGGTCGATTGGCCCGGAGCTGATTCATCTTTAGGACCATAACCTGCCCGGTTGTACGATGTGTGACCTAGAAAAATACATGAAAAACATAGCCAAATCAGAAACATGATTTTTATATAGCCAGTAAGCAGCGAATGAGTGGCAGATCCATAAATCGTTCTGGCCGAACTGACAACTCAAGTGCATCGAACACATGTACGTATGAATCGGGAGGACACGACTGGCAACAAAACTAAACCAGGTACTTTAATTTAATATTGTCCCAGGGTCAAGTTCGCGAGGAAAGTTGACGGCGGGGGCAAGGCAAATACCAGCCCGAAAGCCGGTTGGATAATTGCATCGGGATAAGCGAGACAACCAGCAAAGTGGTTTCCATGGATTTTCGCAGACCAAATGAAAAATCAATAAACCCGTCTGTGCAATTTAACGGTGGCTAGTGGCCGGTACAGCCAGCAGTCCTGAGCTGTCTGCAATCACAATTAAAATTGTGAATTGAATTTGCCTTTTATGGAGGGTTGAGTTAGTTTTTCCGCAACAGCAGGTTGTGTCAAGGGGTTAAAAGTCTTTTGCCCCTGCAACCTGGAGGATAGGTGCTGTTAGTTTGGGCAGACGTTGATGTTTTTCTAAAACTTCCGACACAGAAAACTTTAGATATACTATACCGTACGAGTAGAGTATATGATCTTGTTAATGTGATGCGTTGATCATCAGTAAATCGAATATGAGAACTGCCATTATATGGCTAATCTTGGGCATTCTATATTTATAAAACCATGCGCGATTACTGGAATCGCCAGACCACATATAAGATCTTCACAATTCACTCAAATAAATATGTTAGCCTGGACCCGTTCGTTGCGAAAACACACAACTTCGGCTCATCTTTTTAATTTTATTCTATTTTTAAGCCACAAAACAAGTCAAATAAGCAACAAAGAGCACTTCTATTTCTTGAGTTCGCGTATTTATCTCGGGACTCTGCTAACAGCAGCAAATGAAGTTTCCTTCTCGCGCAAGCACCCAAACCCCTTTCCCGGTCACCTTCCAGTCCCAGGCAGCCTGGACCGTAGGTGAGTAAGTTGATATGCTGAATGGATATGGATATGGGAATTGGAATTGGAATGGAAGTGGAAATGAGCCCTGGGGACACGTGTGCGTGGGTGACACACACGACGCCGACGGTAACATAAAGCAACAACAAAATGCAGCACCAACAGTCGTAACCAAGTCATTGTCATTCTTTATTGTCCTGTTGCGCTTTTAGCTCATTTTGGCTTTGTGTGCTGGCCTCTATTTTCCCTCTACCCGTGCGTCGGTGTTAACAAATTTATGAAGTTGCTGTCGCTGTCGCTGTGTCTGTTACTGGCGCTCTAGCCGCTTGCTGTTTTGCCATTTGCTCACGCCCAAGGGCCAAAGTCCAATTCACGGCGGTCCTCAGTCATGGGTTGTTTTTTTATTATATTGTCTCCCAACATGTGGCAATCAAAATTCCCGGAGACATATGGATTGGGAGCCGGAGGAACCGAATAGAAAACAAATAAGAACGATTATAGTCGAGTGTCTCGACTATAAATACCTGGTTTTAAGTTTCCTCCTGATTTTAATAGCAAACACTGCGGATGAGAAGTGCGCGGTGGAAGTGGGGGTAAGCGGCTGATTTTCGCAACACATAGACATTGACTTTACGCAAAAAGAAATTGGTTCTACCAATATACTATCCAAATTTAATGAATTGTGAACTGGTATCACACAATTCTGAATTTTTTCCTATCTATTATAGTCTTCAAGATCTAGGAGTTTATACGGACAGACGGACTTCTCGACATGGCTAGATCGACTCGGCTGTTGATTCTGATCAAGAATATATTTTCACTTTATGGGGAAAAGCTTCCTTCTCCGTGTTACATTCGCACAAATTCAATATACCCTAGGACTTTTTAAGAAACGGGTATACAAAATACTCGCCAAGATTCTTAACTCGGCTCAGAATTCGATTTCCGTTTTGTGTCATTTTATTTTGGGCTAGCTCCTCATGTCAGTCGCTCATTTGCTTATCTGCGTGGCCACTCCAAGAGCTTTCGGCATACTTAAATTTGATGTGTGTTTTCCGCAATCAAATCACCTCATAATGCTGACACACCCAGCACCCAGTCGGATTGACTGGAAATATATTTGAGAAGGCAAGGTTCCTTTTTTAATCGCCGTTGTTTGTCAAATCGATTCCACGGGCGAACTTCGAACAGCGAACTTTTCCACAATTGTAACCTAATATGCTTGCCAGTGGTGGTCGGTCTTATTGGATTTTTCCTGTATTCCAATCTTCTGCCGCCAAATTATTTGTGCGTGACCGGCAAATTGATTTGCATTAACTTTGCCTAGGTGTATTAGAGTAAAACCTAAATGAGGCACAAACAAGGCACTCCCATTGACTGCTTGCATAGACAATTAAACTATTAAATGCAGTTTAGAACGCTTTAGAGGCCGGCTAATGAGCGCTGCAGATGAAAGAGCCAGTTCCTGCAAAATGCACGCTGTGTACGTGTATTTATACAAAAATTGTTCGAGCCGTTCGTGCGGCAGACAAAGCGAATGCCGGCTATGCGGCCAGTGCAGTGGACCAAAAAGTGGCACGTCGTCCAAGTTCCTAAGTCCAGCCACTGGGCCTGCAACTGTGCTAAAATAAAATACAAAATAAAACGAAAGAACTCACAACTCACAATGTGTGGATTGATCTTTCGCTTGGCGGTCGCCTTCAAAGGCTGCGGCTCTTATTGAAAAGCGTTTAGGCCAGCAATGACGTGAGAAAAGAATTGCGGCACAAACATGCCCATACATCATACAACATCGATGGGCTTTCAAAATAATCAATTACAAAGGTGTTCGGGTGAAAGAAGCCTCAACTCATTTAGGGCGTCGTGTGTGGGAAAATGAATATGCGTTGTAAAAACTCCATAACCCATCCAATCCAAGATTTTCCCAAATTTCATTGGCACCTTTAGGCAATTTAAGATTTTCAATTTACCCCTGAACGATTGATAAACAATCTACGAATGTAAACAACAGATCAAGAAATTACGTTTGGAAAGCAAACACAATTGTGAAATTCTTTGTTCTGTTTGCGCATTTTTGAAGCATGGAAATGCTTTTAGGTTTACGTTTACATTTTTAATATTTCTGATTTTGCGGGCAATAAACAAGTGGCTCGTCGAAAGCTGTCAATAACCGATCACCGATCCGCGGAGCCCGAGAGGGAGAGTGAAGTCGTCCGTTCTGCGCATTCAAATGAAGCACATCAAATTGGTATTGCTTAACCAGTTTTTATGACCAGCTGAGAGTCATCCGCATCCCATCGGATCGCACCGCGCCGCATCGATGGTTATGTCAACGGGCAGCATGCATCTCTGCATGCAAACACATTTCTTGCCTTTTGCCGTAAATACTCGTATTTTCACTTTCAGTTGAGTCAAAAATGAAAATAACAGCGAGGCCACAATAAAATGGTGGTGGTTGCGGAAACAAAACACAACCAAAGCGACGAAAGTTGCCGCACCACCTCGCCAAAAACATCCTTTTTGACCAAAAGGCCAAAAAACCGAAACCAGTCAGCGGCGTCAGGCTCGCACTGACATTTTAGCCGGCAAAATACCCAAAAAAAAAACACAACTGAGAAAAACCCGATTGCTCTGTGGCCTGCTCTGCTGTAACATGCATTTGTTGTTGCCCGAAAAACGCGTTTTGGCCAACGGACGCGGCATGGGGCACACGTGTGACATTCGATCTGCGAGATCTGCCAGGTAAACTTTTCGACGACGGCGGCGATCGCACCGGCTATCGCCGCCGATCGGAGAAAATATTCCAGATATTTCCCAGCCCCGGCTGATGCTAATGCTGCGTTTCGTTTTGCTGGTTAACAAATACTTAATGCGATTTACAGTTGGGTTTTTCATTCACTCGCAGCTCTGAGTCTAGTCTGGTCAATCATCTTTGCACATGCACTGCACAATAATTCACCTTTTCTCATAATTAAGTAAAAACGATTATAGTTGAGCGTCTTGACTATAATTACCCGGTTCTTGGTTTCCTTCTGTTTGCGGGGGTCCTGAAGGGAGTTATCAAATTTTTTTTTTGGTAACGTTGGATATTGGCTATACTAATAACATATCTAGATTTGGTAGTTGTAGCTGTGAATGGAGTTTGCTTCTCCATAGACTGAATTGTAAGTGCAACACTTTCGCCAGAAGAGCGGGCAGATATGATCGTAACCGGCTGATTTTTGCAGAATAGATAGATATTAGGTCTGCCAATATATTTTTAGTCTCTATTACTAAAAATGTGGACGCCACAGAATTACGCGGTTTGGGGATGAGCTGGAGAGGGAGCCTATTTAAAAAATAAAAATGCTAAAAAAACCTAGAAGACAATAGCTACAAGTGAAATTCCACACAATAATTATTATATCATTGCAGAGAAATATGTTTAGCTAAAACGCCTAATAATGTATATGGAAAAAGGTTTTAATAATCCTATACCAAATTCTACGTATTTTTTTCTTTACCCATATACAGTTTTCTTCTAGTGTGGCAACATGTTGTGGCAACACCAGTTAGCGGTACAATGTCACAGGGGGAGGTGTATCGGTAAGACGGGGGTAGGCCGGCAAGTCTAGCCAAAACGTGTTCTGGCACACTCGCGCGCTTTTCACGCCGCTGTGCGAACCTAAGAAATACGCACGACAAATGTCGGCTAAAACTATGTAAGACAAATATTAGTCGAAGCGAGAGGTGTCGCTACCAACTTCTGGTCATTCCCATTCCCAGCCACGGAGCCACGCTCCCGAGAACCAGCTGAGCCGTAAGCCGGCTTTGAATGGAATTTAACCCAGTTTGCTTTCTTCTTTCGCTTGCCAAGATTGCTGCTTCGGATCGCTGCCGGGTGCTTTTTGGCTGTGTTGCTCATGGTTTCGGGCGACCCGGGGCCGCACTAAATGGCCTTTATTGCTATGGTCAGTTATAATGACGAGGCAATAGAGCGACAGGTGACTTTGTTTCGATATTTGCATGAAACACGAAACGGGTTTAATGGGTGCATTATCATGAGCTAGGAGGAGAGCATGCGAAAGCATGCGATTGAGGGGCACTAAATTAAGCTGAACTAAAAGTAACCCCAACGCCTAACTGGACTGACGTATTTGCCAATATTTTTGGACATCATGATGTCGCCTCAAATTTACTTATCGGGGCTCTATAAACAAATAAACAGGCGCCGAATAGACCTATGGATTATAATTTAAAGGCAATCTAATCACGGTGGCAACTCTTATCGGTCCATGGAAGGTATAGCTGCCCAAGGGCAACATTGCGAATGGGTCATAAAGATGCATCCGGTGCGGGTTGTTGGATTTATATTCCAATTCGAATTCGCTGGAATTAATTAGCCAACGTGCGCATCAATCACCATAAACATTTATGGAGTCGGCCAAAGCGGAACAATTGCAGATAAACCTATACTGGCGGGCCTAAAAAAATAGGTATCCATACGAGCCGTTACTTATGTTTGGTTACAAACAAAGTCATAAAAACAGCGGCAGCAAAACCCAAAGCTCAGCCAACGTTTTAAGCCATTTCGAATTTGGTTTTCACATGGAGCGAGCGGAATTGCTGCTTGCACCTTGTACATTCGCACACAGCAGGCGGCAGGCGGCAGGCGGGCACTCGCCAATATAAAATGTTGAGTGGGCGGTGGGCGGTAGGCGTTGCAGCAGAAGGAAAACCGAACCAGGAAGTGTCCGCTTTTAAGTTGAATCGCGAGTCAAAGAATATTTCAGCCTCTCGGAGCATACTATACGTAGTGGATGTGGCAAGCTGCAATTATTGAGACATTGTTTGTATATTCAGGCATTGCGGCGAGATACAGTTACAGATTTATGCAACCTTATGTATTGAACTTGTTACGTCTTTCGTATCGGACTTGGATGATTATTATGGGCTTTAAGCAGCAGCCGCGTGTATCTGCTGGCTTGTGCTTTTAATTGTTAACGGAAGCCAGCCATCGGCGCAGTTATGCAAATGCTTTTGCTTTTGTTTTCCTTTGTTTTTGGCGGTTGCCGTTGCCGTTGCTGTTGTTTTTTGTTTGCAGCTCCTGCTTGTTGTTTCACCTTTTCCTTTGTGGCACATGTTTAACAAAATTTTATTTCGTGTTAAGCAAATAATTTAACAACTAAAATGCTGTTGCTGTTGCCGTTGCTGTTGCCGACGCCGGTGGATGTTGCCTGTGTGGTTGTGGGCAGGAAGCATAGCACTAGCAGTGCAACAGCTGCAACTGCCACGGCACCATCAGCAGCAGCTCACGCATGTTGCACAACTCTCTTGTGGGAGGATGAGGTGGGTGCAATTTTGAACAACGGCAATTATACGCTGTTGGCTGTTAGCGGGCAAAATGGAAATTCGATATCAAATTGAAAAGCCAAGTGGGGAAAGGTGTCGGTTGGGGGCGGGGACAATTAACGCGCTTCATTCCTAACCGCGAACATGCGGAAATTGCCAATACATCCCCATATGAGGTATTTATCAGTAGGTATGCCGGGTAATAATAACAAACATTGCATAATCAATTAAATCTGACAAGGAGGCCCCGCTATCAGCCTTCGAGATCACCTTCAGCAGTTCATTCACGTCGGTCTATCATTGCTCCCCGTCAGGGTACCTATAGTAACTAAGTATAGTTTAATGGCCAGTGTTATGTCATCCGATTTCATTACCCTTAATGCTGTTCTCACGATCCGCACGAGGGCAGAGCGAGGGGAGAGGCCGTAGGACTATGACAAGCTTTTAATGAGTTCGAACGACAGCGAATCGGGTTTACGATTACACGACGATCGGCCGTAAAAAAATTCAGAACCGAACACGTTCCACATATTGAAACGTAACAATGTCACAATAGGAATAATCCCGGCCCAAACCCAACAACAGCGATCATGTGGGATGACGCTGCAGGTAGAGTTCTGCGGAATGTGCCCTACATAACATATGCCCAAGGGTTCGTGAGGTTCCCTCTGCACGGAAATTAATAAACTAGAATTCTGGAAATCTTACAAACGTGCCCAGAGTTGTGGATAAGGAATATACGAGTATGTAGCTATAAGTGGAGGTGAGGAGGAGGCTCGACTATAAGACATTCTTCGATTGAACCTGATTTGTTTATGGGCTTGACCCAGCTGCCGCATATTTAACTCTGGCGGCGGGCGGCGAGCGTCGATCTCCTGCCTAGATTGAAAGTTCCATAGTCGCATTGTAGAATCGCTCTCTGCCAAATCGAAGGTCATAATTACACTATGAGTGCGCCGGACATCAATCATTTGAGGTGGAGGAATGTGCTGAAATGGGTCTACACCTATACACGTATCTACACCAAAACGCGAGAATGGTTCGGTGAACAATATATTAGACTGATATATGTATCTGATAGTTCCCGCTATCACTGTATTGCTTCACCTCTATTTGTGTACTTAGCTTTACGATACCTCGCTATACAGCACAATAATAAAATTAAAAGCCGCTTAACTTGTTTACTTTTGCATCAATGGCATGGCAAAAGACATAATAAATGGGTTAAGCAAACACAACAAAAATGAAACCAGCAACGTCATTAACTGGCGACGTTTCTGGCCCGCTGAATGCCGCAGATAGCCAGGTATTTTTGTCAGTGATCTTAGATTGTGGATACATGCTCGTACTGACGGAACGACTACATAGAAAATTACGGTTTTCAGCTATTTCGTTTTTTATTAATATTCGGAGGGGAAAAATAACTCCCCAAGGTAGTTCCGCAAAACTTTTTCAGTTAACATTCAACGGGATTGTCTTAGAAAGTGTTAGATACCCTAACATGAATGGGTTTTTATGGGCCGCGTCATGATAATACGATCGTAAATTATATTTGTAAGCGAGGGCAGTTTTATAACTGTTACCACAATGCAATAAACAGAGGGATTCGAAGACTCCTGGTTATTTAGGCAGTTATTAATTTTATTATTATTATCTCATTATCTCATCTCTATGGATGAGAGTAACCCTCCCACATGGGGAGCGGGAAATCATATTTTTAATAAAGAGCCACCGCAATTAAGTGACAAAATCAATTAAAAACGTCTCCTTGTCGCTGAACAACGGGGAAAATACAACCATATCGACAACAAGCCGGGCTTAACAAACTGTGCTAAATACCAGAAATGAAAAAATAAATAAAATACAACCGCACAAGACGGTGGAAAACTGTTAATTGGATGTGGCGACTGCCAATCGATAGGTGGAAGTGGAAAGCCAGAACACAATTCCATGCTTCCCGCGTTTTTCCAAGTTCGTCAGTACGCAGGGATTAGGGGTGCCTGTGCTGTTAATTATTTGACCTTATAGCCAATTCGATCGAATTGCAATTTGATGGAGAAATGGGTGTAGGTTTGAGGAAGCAATGGGTGGAAAATTCGCTTTTATCGAGGCTTGGCGCCTGTCGCGAACGATCCCTTCTTAGGGCTTCCAGAGCTCTTGATCAAATATGCGCGGCGAGTAAGTCATATAATTTAATTGCTTTTATCACGCGCCTTAAATCGCAGCCATCCGTCGATGTGGGCTTGGGCACAATGTCAATTAAATTAGAAAACCACGCGTAACCCTCTCCCCTCCTCTGTGATGGAGCAGAGGTGAGCGATGCATTTGGCCAGTTGTGACACGTCCCTGTGATTACAATCAACGTAAATCCCAGACACACGCCTTCCTATTCAGCCGCTGCCCCTTCTCTATTTTCATTAAATGACATCAACAAGCACTTCCGTTTCCATTGCCGTGACACTGCGTCGCTTCCTTTTAACCCAAGCAATCCAATGAAGACGCTCCGCTACCCGTGGCGTGCCCACGTTGCCAATACACGGTTCCCTGTCACGCTGGTGGCGATTAGCAGCAGATGCCATTGAAAGGGTTTTCGCCTGCCTATTTGGCTTGTGAAAATGGCAAACAAGATGGAAGTCGTAGGTTAACTATGGTGTATCAAAGATCGAAAGGGGAAATACCCTTATTCAAAGGGGGTGGTGCGGTTTGACTCCCCTACAAACTGTTTGCTACAATTCCCCATCCTCCTTGCAGGGTATAAAATGCACGAGACGAAGATCGAAAGTGGAAATACCCTTAGCCAAAAAGGTCTCCTACAACAGTATTCGACAATTTTACAACATTGCAGAGTATAAAATAGACACTGGCCGTCGATATTTGGCACAAAGAACTGCATTGGAGATATACGCAATTTCCATACCCGGCAAGGCAGCTCGAACTTTGTCGGCTCGTTAAGTACGATCGAGAACGAAATGTAATTGGTTTGGCGCGTTAATAATCAATTGGCGTTTACATTTTAAATGTGGCATGTGGCTGCAGAGAAAAGTCGGCGCCGTTTGTTCTCCAGCGAGACGCCAAAGAATGCCGACCGGACCAAAGGGAGCAGTCCATTGAGATTGGTGGCGACGTCTCCGGCTCCGCCGTCTGCCCTTGACGAAGAACCACATGGTGCTTCCATACAGTAGCCACTCCAATTGACGCACGAGCCTACCCAATCCCCTATGTGCCTCTATATATCCGCACTTTGTGCAACTTATGTCAAGTGGGCCGGCCAGGACGGCGACGACACGTGTCGCCCAACGTCAACGCCATCGCAATCGCCAGCGCCATCACCATTCGGGGCACCCAACTCGTTCTAAACGCGGTCGGATCGTGTTACACGCAGAGAACACACGAGGCCTGAACTGAGGAATGATTAGCACTAAGGAACTGGTTCAATCTTAGATTTTCAGCTATTCACTCGTATGTCAAGTTTAGCCACGAAGTCTGCAGCCATGTACTTATACCAGTACATTTTGCAGATACACAGTATTAACAAGCCAATCAAAGCACCGACTCTTTAAGGAGCTTTCGATCGCTTTTAGTTTAAGTTATACTTTCTGTAAGCTACATCTAAGATAGTACATAAGCGGACCATCATTAAAGTATGAAATCCTTAAGAACGATCTTGTTTTATTTGGCAGCAAACAAGATGATCCAAACATGAATTATATTGTTGGAAAACGCAGCCTTAAGATTGGCTTGTTCTCAGTGCACAAACCCGTTGTGCCGGATCGATTGCTGGCGTCTCAGGCTCCAGTCCATCAATCAGCGGCTTGTTTGGGAGGTGACTGAGCCATGGGCAGCGTAACAGTGAGCGCTGGCGAGCACATAGGCTGAAATAGCATTTTAATTGTCGCAAATATTTATAGGAAATTTCTCACGTACGAGTATAGTCGCGACCCAACCCAATCGTGTGATTTACTTGCCGCGTAACTTTCGTGCAATTAATTCCAAGGATTTGACATAAGGAACCGAAAGCTCACCTGGAAACAAAGAAAGAAAAACGCTTATTAATATTGTGCCTTGAGCATAATATCATTGCCAAATGGCAATGAACCCAGAGCTTAGCCATAAACTTAATTCAGCAATCTACTTTTGGTAATTAAATTGTGCGCATAAATTATTGAGCAGTTCATAAACAAACAAACACAAAACGTGGATACTCCGTATGAAGAAAGGCGAGAAGAAAGAAAATAGCAAGAAAAAACCCAATAAACAATTTAATTACGCATCGTTTGCGCGTCGAGTGTGATACACAAAAGTGAAATGCACTCGGCGCTCACAAAAACGAATAATCGTACATCGTAAATTTTTTATCAAGAGCTCTCCTCCTCGCTAAGCCGGGAAAAACAAAGACACGGCCCACAACAGTTGGCTGCACATTTGAAATTGGCCAAAAAGCTACGCTTCGTTTTCTTTACATACGAGTATTTCATGTACCTTTCAAACGTGAGAAACTTTTCAGAAAATCTCCCGCTCCTCAGGCAGTTTAATTCATAAACACGAGGGCAATAAATTAATGTGTATTGGAAAAGCCTACGCAGGTGCTTCTGCTACATTTCTCGGGCTTTGTGTCGCGTGTTTTCGACTCGAAATAGAAAGTCTGCATTATAATTGCTGTTTCATTTTTCCACACCATTGTTAGCAGCGCAAAAAATCTGTAAAATATTTCAGCGCTCTTTTGGCAAATTGCGGCATGCATGCCGCAAAACAAATCACAAAACTTTGCCAATCGCCTGGCCGGGGCGATGAGACGAGCTCCCCTGACAATGACAATGAATTTGAGGGATACAGATGTAGCAGTACAGCAGCACCATCTGCATAGTATCTTGTCACTTCAACGTTTACAACTTGGTTTGTATTTTTATAGCTTCATTGCGGCGGCGGCGGCGGAAGGATATGAATGGCTGTCTCTTGGATGGATAGTTGCACATGGCGGAGGGGACGGAGGAAAATGCGAGCCTGTTCCTGCGATATGTCAACTATTTCAAGGCTAAATCAGCGGGGCAGCCGGTCGTGTGTCAGCAATGTTTCACCCTCGCCTGCGCAGTGCATTGAACCCGGGCCCGGAGTTACAGTCGCGTGGATTTATGAAACAGGCTGGAATGCATTTGCCTGTCGTTGCGTTAATTGAAAGTTGGTGACAAACAGCGGAGAGTAAACAGCCCGACTCCGGGTGAGTAATTCCATTTGGATATCCTCCACATGAAGTGCCAACATAAACAAACGCTAACTAACTAACTGAGAGCCAACTCGCAATCAATTAGAACAAACATGGGCCGGACGGCGACTCCGTTTTCCCAAGCCCATTTGGCGAATCGTTAAAACACTTTTCAGACGTCCCCGGCGCACCCTGCCACGAAAAATGCGGCTCATTATTTCCGATTCGGTTTTCAGTGCTGTGTTTTTTCAATACGTTCAAAATAAATAATAATAATAAAGTTGCACAACACACACGAAGCAGGTACGTGTACGAATTTGAATGAAGCCAGGCCAACGCGATGACGACGTCTTGCTTTTTGTTTCTCCTTAAATGTATTTAATTTTTTACCTCTTTTTGGGGGCATTGCTGGGAGCAGCTGTCAAGCCGTCAGATGCGTTTGTTGTCGTCTGCGAACCAGGGCTTAGAAATGCAACCGAAAAATAATCATTTTTCGTGGTGGTTGGCGCCGTGACAAATTTAAATGAGCACCGTTTCTGGGTGCAGCCCGAGAGACATGAATGGCCGGCCACAAACAAATAGGCAACAAAAAATATATATTGTACAAATAATAACATGCGACCCATATATTACTAATGTGTTGGGATTGCCCGTGTCTGCCCGAAGCTCCAAAATGAATCAATGCAAAACTATGAACTGCATATCGCAACGACAGCGGCAACAGCAACAGTGTTGTTGACATGGGTTGCCTGCAACAACCGTGGTTTCAATTCGGTAAATTTCAGAAGGTAACCCTTTTAAATACAAAGTTGAATCTCAAAAATGGGAAAATTATTTATTACATATTCTGAAAAGACATGATTCTAAGAATATCTGTGCGAGATTTCATCGTTGCGCTATGAATTACAGCCGTTATCAGAGCGTTACACCCTCATCCCCTCGACAAAACACAAAACTTAAATAATCTGTTCAATTAATTGAAAATATAAACATAACTATAAATTCTAGTTGTTAATATTTGAGTAACAAACTATTGGTTTCAAAAAAAAAATGTGGACAAAGTACTTAAAAAAATTGACAAACATATCTCACTTTGTTCCATCATCTTTGTATATAATCCCTTGAGTGGGTGCCTCAATTTAATATTTAACATTTAATCCTTTAGGTTGCTGCACTAGAATCCACTATGCGCCGTCGCCGGGCGATGATTCAACTCAACAGCGGATGGAGGCATGACAATCGCTGTCGTGGGGCAATATGCTCAAGGCCTTGTGTCAGAATTTTTATGAATGAATGCAAATGCATACAATTTACACGTATTGAGTGCGCTTAAACGATCAGCCAATCGCGTCTCGGGAGAGAGATGCGATCTGTTGCCTCAGATGTGGAAGTTCAACTATCGCCAGCATCCTCGATTGATTCGTTTGGCATTCCGCTGGCTAAGTTTGTTGAAAAGCCATTGCCACTGGAGAGATAGCGCAGAGCATTGAACCCGAGCATCGGATGGATCAACCAGTTAAGCAGTCACACAAACGCCCGACCATCATTTCCACTAGGCGGCTGAATGGAGTTCAATTCAATTCGAGTATCTCCTAAAAGCAGATATTACCAACTGGCTTTTCGGTTTGCCAGCCAGCAAGGCAGCCGGCTTGTTACCAGTTGTTTGCCTATTTGGCGGAATGGATGCCGTGTTCGCTTTTGGGCGGCCCCATCCTCATCCTCCGTCGGGTAAGCCGCAGCCGGTCACGTTTCAACTATCAACTGAAATGGGATTTTGATTGGCCGAGACCCCAGAGCAGTGCCTACAAGTTCTCGAAATGCGGAAGTTATGAGCTGCTTAGGCTCAAGCCAAGATTAACCTGCGCTCCCTTTGTTAATACCAGATATTTCTCGAATCAATGTCCCAGGCAGCCACTCAAAGGGCCCCAGCCTTGCAGCGTTTAATCGATAAATTGCCGGGATTCACTGCAGCCTCCCTCCGCCCAGAAAAGACAGCAGGCCATGCAATCTTTAGTGTCGTTTGTCACCATATTTGCCACTGCCGTTGACACTGATGGCAGCCAATCGGTGGAGACCCCACAGAACCCTACACAGAGCACAGAAACCCACCCAGAGAGTCGGCATCTGTGGTCAGCTCCGTCTACACAGATAAAAAATCAATCAAATGATCACTCTTCTTTAGGGACATCACTATTCAAACAGGTTTGGAATCCAAATCTATAATTTCATATCAAATTAATGGAATTTCGAGACGAACTTGCCACATTCTTATGTTTACACCATTTAAATGTTCCTCTCACTGTACGTCTATGGCCAAGAATCACCGCCAAACTTGTTGCTGCTCGCACCCTTTATTAATCTTGCACTAACTTGGTGTTCGGGTTTCGGGTTTCTGGCTAAGACAGAAGCACAGAGGGAAAGCGGTATTGGCATGTAATGGGAGTTGGCTAGCTGACTGACTCCCCAGAGTCAGCGCAGGGTTTTGACTGGGATTTGATTATGCAGCAGTGGTCGTCGACGTCTTAGATGTTCTCCCATTGCGATTTCGACTCGGATTCCCACTCCACGGCCTTTTGCATCTCCTCCAAAGCGTCGAGTGCAACTTGTCATTGTTTATCTGTTGCAACGATAGCTTGTTGGGCTGCCGCTTCAGCTTCCGCTGGACAAGAAGTTTTAGTTGCAGTTGCAGCTGCATACAATGCGACTCGGTTGTGCCATTTCCATTCCCATTCCCATTTTCTTTGCCTGCCCAAATGTGCGCAACCGAGCTTATCTAAAAAAGAAGGGTGGATGCGGCAGGGGATTGGATAGATGCGATGGGATGGGGGATTGGTTCTACGCCATGTCATTCACTGCCTCTATTTAGGGTTCCTTGGCACAAGAGGCGACCATAGAAGTGCCAGCGACCAGAGTTACTGCTGCTAATTAAAAGAGCCTGCCAGCGACTAGATACATCCAGAAGCTGGCTGGATGCGGGATCGGGAAAGAGGTTCGGGTTCGCAAGTGATATCAACCAGAGGCATCACTAAAGACAAAGAGACGAGTTGCAACTGCAACAACCGCCGCAGCAGCTACATCGCGCGCCCCTCGCCGAGAGGCAGTGCCTGGGTGGCAGCCTGTTAAATGCATTTGCTGCCCTGACCCCTATTGCGACTATCAGGCCATTCGGCGGAAATTTAAATTTAATTAGAGCTCTGCCGCTGCCGCTGCTGCTGCTGCCGCCTCTGCTTTCTGCTCTGAGGAACGGAAAGCTCGTATCGGTTGAAGAGCCTTTGATGGCTTTCAATTGGGAAATTGAACAATGGCGTAATATAAATTAGAAGACTTCAATAATATTTCCGATATATCAGCGGATCCGTGGGAATGATCAGAGCCCTTCTGTAAAAATGGAACAAATTGCGCTACACCAAAAAAAAGTATTGTTCTAAAGGAAACTATGACTTTTCGATTTACTAATTCTTTAAAACCTTTGTTTCGTAAATATGATAATGGCTATAGTTTCGTCCGGTGCAAAATCTACAACTCATACTGGCCATACGCTCTATTGATCATATGGAGGTGTGCACATTATAGCTGTCATTTTACCAATGTTGAATGGTATATTTGCATACTAATTGCCATCGTTTTGTTTTAACTTGCGCCATAGCCCGCGGATGAATCTCTGCTGGTGGGCTTGACGTATGCAAAGGGTACATACACAGAATTTACTCATAAATACACAATAGACTATGTACTCGAAAATGTCTGTATCCGTATCCATAGAGAAAAAAAGGAGACCGCCGAAAGTACGCACTTGGGCAACTACATACGTATGTTATGTTTGGGGATGTGAGATACGAAAATGGGTGAAAGATTTGGACGAGGAGGAGCGTATAAAATAGAAAATGTCAATTTAAAAAGTATCTGGACCCCAAATGACACTCAGACAATTGAGTTATGACAGCTGCCATTGAGTGCCTCTCAGTTGCCAAAAAAAATATATTGTGTGGATACATAAAATACATAAAAACCCGATGCATAGATACATTTTATGGATGTTGAAACCATCCCAAAGTTGTACTCCACCGGAGAAGTCGTTCAATCAGGGTTCCTCCACAAATTTGCATCGCAAATAGAAACGCCGCGATGAACAATTGTCACGCCAATTTAAGACGCCAACATCTGCTTCGCCTGCTGCCGACCGATTGGCGGACTCTCAGATGTTTTTTCCATTCCATTCATTTGGCGGCTGGCTTGTTTGTTTTCATGCCGCGGGCCAAAACCAAACTGACCATGAAATAAAAACATCGGCAGTTCAATAAAAACTACGAAAATATGTCTCTGAGCCACGCTTGACCGCATCAAAGGGTAGAGTTAGTTCGGGTTTTTGAAATTCCGATGACGGCGACAGCGATTTTATTTTCATTTAGTTGATGGATACGTTGGCATGCGTCCAAGCCATAATTAATTACGATCGATCGACTCTGTCCCAGTCCCAGAGTCAGCGATATTATCTCGACTTTCGTCTCATTTTTGGGTATTTGTCGGAAAGCAACTGTCGGGGAATTTTTCGGACCTATTTGTTACCCTCGATCGGTTTTTTCATTGTACGAGTAGTTGGGTTTTCCCTGGAAATCGGTGGGTAGAGTAAAGTGCTTTCTTTCATTTTTTCAGCGCACAATGGCTTTTCATGAGTTCAGTGACACGGTCAGTCAAGATCGTTTAAAGTTTCCATGGGAGGGGTGGCTTTGTGTGCATACCGAGGGGTGGGATGGAAGTCGAGTGGCAGGCATAAAGCTGCTTTATCCAGGGATGCGGTCTAGGGCTGTTGCTGGGCTTTTGTTCGACGATCCCTTGCTTTGTGCTGGCAATTCATGGATTTGCATTGTTTGCCCTGCCAGCTGTTTAAGCCGAAAATGTCGTTAATTGACATGGGATTCATTATGAAACACAGACCACCCATCACTGCAGTTAATTGCAATTAGATGAGCAAAAGCTTACGTGGCTGAGTTCGAGTACCACGGATATGCACAAAAAAGCCGCCCGCAGTTACTTGAAATTATCCGATATTAGCCCACCTTGTGCAAAGTTTTCCTTGTGGCTTAATTGTTTATTTGTTCTGTTTGTTAACGCCAAGATAAGTTAATTTCGTCTGCTTTCCATTGTTTGCGAACGATATAAAGTATGCCACAGTCTATATATAATTATGGGAATGGGTTTGCATGGACGGCACTTGCCCAAATAAACTCAAGGTCCGGAACCCCACCCCTGAAAGATAAAGGCGTGCCGAAAGCCTGACACATCTGCGGGCTGAATAGCCAAGGAGCAGAGCATGTTAAATGCAACAGGCGCATCGTCCTAAGGTGGAAAACTTGAGATTAGGTTAATTGCAATTTCACACTGGCCAACTGGCAGCTTGCAACATTGTAGCTGCCGCAGAGTTGGCGGCAGAGACTATTTGAACTTGAACGCTGGATACCCAGTGTGGGAATGACTCTGTGCTATCGATTGGGTGGATACATACATATTGAGTGACCAACTTTTGAAGACAATAAGAAATGTAAGGGGTCGTCGACGCCTGGCACCCACGAAACCACAAGAAAAAAAAATAGGAAAAATAGGCACTATATATAAATAACAATACAAAAAGCGAAACTAAATCGTGATTTATGATGATTATATTTGAATTGCACTCGGCTCACTGCGGCTTCGGAGGCGGCTCTGCGCTGGCCAAACATTTGGCTTTAACGAATGATTTTATTTTTTATCTCATTGCAAATAAATAAAATCAAAATTGGGACTCGCTCCAAGTGGCCTGACCATGACCATGCTGCAGCTGTTGCCGCTGGAGTTTTCCGTCGATCGGTGCGCGATAGAAAATCTGTGGAAGAAAAGCCCCAAAAAAGGGAGCTCTCGGCTGCAGTTTCACTTTGTCTCTCCCTTTGGGGCCAAGAGACCATCAACTCGGCGCGACTCGGTGCACTGGGTCTGTAGGGCGCTGGGAAAGTTAATTAATTTCCCAGCGAAAGTTGATTCAATTAATGCAAATCGCAGACTGCCGACTACAGTTTAGGGCAACTAATTTTGCCGAGCGGAAACTTTTATCTGCCACTAGCCACCCTTTAAGCTTTAAGCTTCATGTTACACCCAAAGTCCTGGCGTTTTAAATTACAGTTTCACTTTTCGTGTGCTCATATGCCCCGCCCTGGCCAGACGTCTATGCAAAGTCGAATAGAAAGAGCCCCCAGAAGCAGCACATAAAAAGGAAATTTTAATTAAACCGTCTGCGACGAGGGCCAGCGAGGGCCGCAAAACAAAATAAATTCAAAACACTAAAAAACGGAAAGGCACAACGCGGAACAACAACACACGAGCCACAGAGAACTCAACTGCTGGTCAGTTGCGAAAAATGTTTAAGGGCTTGGCCAGGAAAAGGGGGCGGGTCAGGAAAGACAATAAATAGAGTCGCCTGGTCCTACAGTGGAAACCAGGAATAAAACGCACTCAAGCCACACAGTTGCTAGTTGCTTACTTTGATCACTGAGGAAACACTCCTGGAATTTAGAACGTCCACCATTTTGAATTGTATTAATCCACAGTACGATAAGTACGAGTAGTATTAAGTACCTAGTATTATAATAGCTTTAAGTTTTCATTGAACAACAAGGTTTTGCCATTGATCCTTCGACAATGAACAGAAAATTAAATGATATATTCATGTTGAAATATTCAAGAACACGAACAACAAAACAAATAAATAAATATCTTTGTAGGGTATTCCGTAATCGAGGCGACTCCTTTGCTGACCAATCTGAGGGATTCGAATGGGGCACGGCATTCAGTACGGATCGGTTTTGGCACGGTTCGCATTGGCTTGGGCCGCGGTTCTTGGTTTAATAGCTTCGCTCTTGGCATTGAAATATTTATCATGTCGTGCTAATATTGCCCAGAACCTCGAGGACTGAACACGCTCGATTGGACAGCTGGATAGGGCGCAGCTCTGGAAAGCCATCCAGCCAGGGACCCTGTCTCTGGGTCTGGGCCTGGGCCTGGGTCTTTGTCTGGGTTCCTATCTATGCACCTCAAAGCGAGCAGCCCCCTTCTCCCTGCAGGCTGGCTGCCTTTTTGCGTTGCTTGTCATCATTGACACGCGAATTGCAAAAGTTAATTTAAGTAGTTTTGGCCAAAAGACGACAACCAAACGGCCAAACTGCAGTGCTCTCGCCTCCTCGAGGGCTTAGCTCTGGCTTTGGCTAGTCATGGGCAGATTTATATGGCCATTTGGCTAATGAATTGCAGCTGGCGGCACCAGGCAACGAGCGGCCGGCGGAGCCATCGCAGAAATAAGAGCTGATCCATGGGCTCACATAAATCATGAGAACTCAACTTCGTCGGGTTTGCCGCTGCCACTACTTCGATTTCATTCCTGAGAAGCCAGATCATCATCGATGAGCAGCTTCCCTTTTGCGCCTCAATGTTTTCTGCCTTGAATTTCACATCCATCAGCAGTTTCGTATTTAGGCCCGCATTTGTTTTGTTTGGTTTTTGTTTTTATGGTGTCGCACGCCATGTGAATTATGTGGGAGTTTTGTTGGCCCTGCGCAAACATTTCAATTTCAACCGTATGTAATTATTGCGCAAATGTGACAAGACAAACAGTTTGTTCAACATATGTTGATGAGAAAGGCAAGACCCCGGGTAAAACAAAAGAAATAACAACGCAAACCGATGGCAAGGTCAAAATAGAGCTGAAACCCTTCGCCGCAAAGGTTTGAATTTTCGACGTTTTATGGGGGATACAAAACTGCGGGCCACAAAGGAAATGCCCAGAATATACACCATCTGAATCACCGCCGTCAAAGATCTTGCAAAATAGGAAATATATGCAAACGTATATTTTTGGTATGTATACTGCAGATCGCGGTTGCTAAACAAAGCGAGTCCCCACAAATTAAGGCAACATCAAGCCGCGTGAATGAAATAAGAAATTCAGAAAAGTGATGAGACGTATTGCCGCTAATGTCGAGCACACCATGCAAGCAAACCATGCGATCCCACACCGCGCAGCCCAAGCATTTAAAAATGTTCTCTGCGGATCGCAGTATTTATTACATGTTTTTGACTCGCCGAAGAGTCAACCTGAAATATTTGGCACACTTTCAAAAGCATTTATTTACGAAAAGCAAAACCAAAAGAGATGTGAAATGTTTTGGGCACGCGACGTTTGGCGGGGGCCTGGCGTCCCGATCAATAATAAAAATAGCAACTTGCAGTCCGCGAAAAGATGTGGGCGAGCATCATCATCTGCAGCGGCAGAGGCAGAGGCAACGGAAACGATAAACCTCATCATCGTCGGATGATGGCCCCGTGGAATGCCATCTATGCCACAGCTAAGAGCCAAACAAAGTGCAAGGACGTCCCAAGGGGCCTGGACAGCCACCATGCACTCAACCCCACCCTTGCTCCTATATCCGCACCTCCAGCTCCACCTCCACCCCTATCCATGCCCGTTGCTGGATATATAAAAATATCTTCTTCTCGGTATCTTTAGGTCCTCTCCACTTCTAGCAAGAGGTGAATGAATTCGAAAATATTTCTGCACGCAAGTTGTGCGCGTAATTGCACGTTGCCGCGCCTTGCTCTCGGTTATGGGAGTCGGAGTCGGAGTCGGAGTTGGAGTCAGATTGGGGTCCAGGTCCAGCGTCTGTGGGCTGCCCCGTCGAAGGCATCTTCGGTTTAACCCACATATATGCGAGTACTCGTACAGGCTGGCAAACACCAAAACAGCCAGCACACACATGTCGATGTGATATGTCGATGCATTCTTGGCATTTTGACTTGCTGATTGGCGGCATCCCCGTCGCAGTATCTAACTGCATCTAAATGGAGTTGTGCGATTTACTTCCTCGGACTAAGTTAGGGCAAACTAAGGGAGCCCAACCAAATAGTCCAGTATAGTTTACTAACAACAACTATAATAATGCGTTTGGAGCGACTAAAAACTTTTTTCTCCCAAAAGCGAATAAACTGTATCTGCCGTTCAGTTGGCAAAAGAAATCGCTGGACTAGTTTTCTTCTCTCACTTGTCACATGTCGCACACAAATGTCGCATTTTATGGGCTTTAATATGAAAATCATCGCCGTTCTTCAGGTCCGCTGTGTTTTTATACCCGGTTCTTAAAAATAACAAGGGTATATTGAATTCGTAAAAAAGTGTGTAACAGCGAGAAGGAAGCTTCTCTGACCCCACATAGTACAATATATTGTATGTATATTTTTGATCATCAACAGCCGAGTCGTATGTGTTATTAGATATTTAGAATTGTGTTATACCAATTCAGCACAAGTTCCAGTTCGCACCTCAAACCGCGAAATTCTGAGGCTTCCACAATTTAAACTCTAGAGGTACTAAATTTGGATGGTTTATTGGTAGAGCTAAAATCAGGGGAAAACTGAGAACCGGGTACTTTTAGTCGAGACACTCGGCTATAATCGTTCTTACTTGTTTCCGACCCCCTTAAAATTGCAGGAGCTCGTTAGACGTATTAGGGCCCAAACATTATTTCATTGGCGGATGACATATGAGTGAGCTCAGCCACTATACGCTGTACCTTTCGCTGGCGGCGGCGCGTCTTATTAGAATTTATGATTTGCCATCTTTTTTAGCATTTCGCCGAGCAAAGACTTTCTGTGGCGCCCGGGGACTTGCGATGATTTGTTTGGTTTTGCCCGCTAGTCGCCCAGCTGGCATTTACTCTTAGTTCATTATTTATCATGCACTTTATGGAGCCCCGAACAGCACACGTATATATTTGCATTTATAATTTCAAATTGTTAATGGCCGGGCGTGAAAATGCCTCACAAGACAACGGAAAGCCTAAGCAGCAAAAGTGCAATGGGCAAATAAAAAATATGACTAACAACAATGCATGAAAATATAAGGTACATGACGCATCCGGTACCAGCAAAAGGAGTGAAATTATTCATAAATTACACAAGAGTCAACTAATGAATTCGATTGCTTAGGGGGACCTTGGGTTGGCGAAATCTCTCGGATTTGCATGACATATCCCCAAGCAGGGAGATGGAAGCGTAGTAACAATTTGCAACGATTCATTTTTGGTTCAGCTGCATATTTGATAACTTTGTAAGTAATGAACCTTCAATTGTATTAACAGAGATAATTTTCTGTCATTTTTGGTCTGGCGTGTCTTCATTTGGAGGCGGTTGACCTACATAATACTACACGGAGCTCTGATATATTGGGAATTCCTTCGCCCAGTTTGTATAACAAGATATCATCGACACCGAGTCGATAAATCTATTAATAAATGAAATTCTCTTCTGCTGCATACATGCAGTAACCGCAAACATTTGCATATTTCAAAATCGTGTTTACGAGCTCGTTGGGTCCAATCAATTAACGCATTAACATGCTTTTATTATGTATCACATTCAAATTGGGCAAAGCGGCGGCAGCCGATGCAAAACTCGTTCCCGGCGCCATTACCAAAATAAGCCAAAGAACTCAATATGCTTCCGACGTGGGCGATCCGGCACCGAATGAGCACCGATCGTTAGCTATTATAACTTAATTAGCCGCATACCGATTCGCGGGGCTGCTTGAAATGATATCAAATATATATTTTTTTGTGGCCATTGTTAAATATTTAAGGGTTACGGTAAATATCTTAGCCGTATTTTCGCCGATTACATAACAAACTTGCTGTTTCGTTACGTTGATTGTTTTCTTTGCAAATTTTCATTGAGTGCAAAAATTGTTTGGCTTTCTTTTAGGCCTTTGTTATTGAAATCTTGGGTTTTTTTAGGTTTTAGTGCGTTCAGCACTTTTACTTTTTGGCGCCCAAGCCACCGGCATTGTTATGCAAATTGTATTTCAATTTTTCAGCTCGATAGGCTCGGGCTTGCGAGCTTTATTTTCGGCGTATCTTCGTCCGCCGGACTAATATCAATCAAGCGAAAAGAGGAATGCATTAAAATATCTGTGAATTTAATTAGGGCGCATCAGAGTTCATTAGGCTGCGAATGCTGGCTGTTGGGGAATAAAGGGCCCAGATGCATGGATGCCGGGATGTTGATTTTTGTGTAAACATTTGCATGCACATCAAAAGTAACTGTAGCCGAATGTTGGCCGTACAAGCAACAAAAAGTAACAAACAACCAGCAGACAGCAGACAGGCAACAACAGCAGCACAAGATCAAAATCATTTGAAAAATTGCTTGGCGAAATGGTGAGGCAAAAAGCATCGCCCCAGCAGCCAAATCGAAGATGGTAAATTGTATACGGGAGAAGGAAAAACGGGTGGCTAGCGGAGGAAACAAACGAACCACTCGCGGCCCAATGCAGCAGTTGCAGCAGTCGCTGTTGCAGTTTCTAAATGCCGCCGCGCACCAATTCACCGGCAGCGGGCAGGCAACGAGAATGCAACTTTGCATAATTTATGGCAATCAATTTCGCGTGAACATCAACACGGCTGAAATGCAAAAAGATACAAAGCACTTCTCCGGCAAAAGCAGAGGCAAAAGAAGAGAAATTGCGACCGGCAACACCACAACCGCCTGCCATCCATCCACTATCAACTTATTTAGTTCTACTAAAATGTTTACTTTCATCAATTCGCAACGAACAATGTCAACTGGCTTTGTGGCGCGGATCGGATCGGATTGGATTGGATAGCAAGATGTTGCTTTTTGGTCACAAACACAACTTGGTCAAAGTCAGCCAGCCAGTCTCTCCAGGATGCCCGCCAACGGAGAGATGGCCGTACATTCACTTTGCAGTTGCCGCGCTTACTGGGTGGAACACCTCGGACATGCAAAGGCCGAGTCCACCAGAGAGTGTACGTTTTCCCTAGCCGGCCCTAATCTAAGTGCCATCGCCTGGCCCAATTTCGCAGTTCTCCGGTTGCACCTCAGTTTCAATTGTTTTTTTAGAACTTTCACTCGAAAGCAGCCTTGGATCGCCGGCGCCACCCACCATACCACACCAATTGACTATTGTTTTGGGGCACGGGCACCTCGGGATCGAGTCTCGAAATTCATATTATTTTACATAATAAACCTAAACCCGTGCGCAGTAAATTGCACCCTACATGGCGATCCCCTTTGTATTCGCTGACAGCTCCAGTGTTACAGAGAAGCAGGCAGCAGGTGCCGCCTGGTGCATTGTAGTTCCTACTGCAGTTATCAAATAAATACTAAGCACTCGACTCGGCTCTACTCTACTTCCATTCTGCTTGAGTGCGGCGTTATGCATTCACCGTTGCTTTTGGCCCACTTACAACATTCTAAAAAAAAATGGTGAACCAAACTTAAACGAAAAACCGAGTTTTTCCTGATTTATGTCTGTACAAATTGTGTGTTGGCTGATGGTTTTCTCATACGACACGATTTAAGTGAATTATATTGTGATTTTGATACAATTTCTAGGACTTTAGTAGCTACAAATACCAATCCATTTGGCAGCAGCGATTGAGGGAAAAACAATAAGGAAAGATCTATTGAATGCAATCGGATTTTTTATCCGGCTGATTAACCCCATCAGTGAGAGGCCAACTTCTAGGTCGTACGGCTGAACCGCATCACTTACAGTTAGCAGATGGAAAATAGCTGGAAAATTGTGAAAGAGTTTTAATCAATGCGGGAATGCTGCTGATCTCCCCCCGGCGGGCAGCTCTCTATTCCATTTTGATATCTTTCTCGCCTGCCTTGACACGCAATTGAAGCGGAGCGAGGAAGCCTGGTCCACAGGCCGAAAATAAATCTCGAAGAGATTCTACATTTCGAAATATCTCCGCGTGGAAATTGGGGGCAAGCGCGTGGCACTGGAGATGGGACTCAAAGAGTGCACTTGACGCCGTTGAACCCACAAATTGGTAGTGTCATTGGGCAGATATTGATTTGAATTTATTGGCAATTCAATTAACTCTAATCGAACGATCGGGAGCGTTTTCCTTCTGATCCAGCGAGTGGGCAGAGGGGAGGGCAGCCATTAATAGTCTGGCAGCTGGTGCATTACAATGCGGAAATGAAATCGAATCGAATGGAGCCGATTGGAATGATATGGAACGCACTTCACACGCAAATAAACAGAACGTTGCTGCTGTCTGCGGGCCCGAGTTTATCTTCGGGATGCACGGCAGCAATTTATTCTTTCATCGCGGGGCGAAGAAAGTGAATAGTGAGCGGGGAGTGGAGAGTGGAGAATGGCGGGCAGTTATGCAAATCAGCAGGTAGTCCCCGGAAAGGTGGAAACCCAGGCGCACAGGTCGCCCGGTCATTCACCGCGCCGACCATAAGTTTTCCTGAGAAAACGCGCCACTCGCATGCCATTTGCCGAGGCATTAGAATGTGCGCACATGAAAAGATACAGTACAACAAAAACGAAGTGAACCGGAGTGGAGGCAGAATCCTTGCTGCTCCATTGAATAGCGGAGATTTCCATTTACCCGCGACGATTTATGCGCTTTCATTAAGCTGGAACTGAAAAATAAGTGCAGGCAAGGGAGCGATCATTGTGCCGATGGGAAAGCTGTGGAAAATAATGGCAACAAATAACCAAATAATGCCAGGGAAACACAATAAACATATGACTATAGAAATGTGTAAATATCACTTAAAAACGAAAGTGAAACCGATCATTTCTTTCACTCATTCAGGCATATCAGACAACATTGATGAGAAAGTCCAACTCGGCCCACGAAAGAGTTAACAATTCCTACAGAAATTATGAGTGTGTCGCCGCGTTTCAATTGCTTCTTGGGTTTTCATTTTCATGTAAACTACGAATAAACCAATCCATCAGTGCGGACAAGTACCGGCAGCCCAATGCCATCGACGATTGCGTAATCACTTAACCGTCACTAATTCCTACGTAATTGGAAAGCGTTAATGTCAAAGTCTTTGCTCTGGGCCATCCCACCGCATGCAAGAGCCGGGCCGGCCATCTATCGTATGCACCAGATCTGTTGCAACTTATTAATTTGTAGGGCCAACAACCGTTCCGAGCTGTGAACGAATGCCCAAAAAAAATTCAGCCAACACAAAGCCGCTTATACACACTTGGCTGTTGCTGGGCCGAGTCTGAAACTAAACGCTATTAATTTTTACACACGGTTTCACTGCGCTGTTCGAATGCGCTCGTCATGAGACGCGCTGTAGCTCTTGGGCTCGGAATTTTATAGCTCCCGGCTTAGGTGCAGTGGCAATGGGTTTGAATTTGACTCAGGTCTGGTCTGGTCTGGTGTGGTCTGCTTGGGTCTCGACTATTGTTTTGCAATTTACTCTGCCTATGATGATAATGAATGATGAGCACAATAGCTATTGAGTAATTACACAAATTTTAAAGTTTAATTAAAAATGTGTAAATAATCGCATTTGTTTGGCATTGTTAGCTGTGGATGTTGCTGTTGCCGTTGTGACTGCTGATACTGTTGCGAAAATGAAAGTGCTATCAAATTATGATGCTCAATTGTGGGAACAACTGTCTTTTTAACAAGCTCGCCACTCCGCGAATTTCAATAGTTCGGCATGACATTGGCAAATTTTCGGGAGTACTTTCACAGTCCAAAATATAATCAATGCTATCAGAAAAATATTGTTTATCAATTATCAAAACAGTTGTAGAAATCGCCATTTATGCGGCAATTTTAGATTTTACATTCATATTTTCAACCCTTGCTAAAGCCCTGCAAATTGAAATGGACGTGGATCTAGTTATTTCAGACTCACCTTGTACACCTCCGAGAAAAACCCCGAGCCAATCTTCTCCTTGACGAAGTCATCCACGGAGTACAACGCTGAGACGGCGGTGCGGAGCGCCCGGCACGAGATGCCGGTAACCAAGCGATCCGATGATATGGTCCTCGTAACCGGCGCCGGCGGGAGACCGTTGTGTGGCTCTGTCGCGGAAGCATCTCCGATGAATGGGGGTACAGCGGCTCCAGGTCCCTTGCAAGCTCCTGGAGCGGCCGCTGAGGCCACGGAGATGCTGCCGCCGCACAAGCCTGCTGTGCTGGGCCAGGCAAAAGGGGAGGAGTGTGGGGCGGCGGCGGCGACGGCGGCGACGGCGGCGGAGGTGGAGGAGTCCACCTGATCCCCAGACGGCGGTCCGGGCCCACTGTGCTGGTTCAGGCTCATGTTTATCAGCTACGACGTATGTTGCTGTCGTAAGTATATGGGGGAGTACGTGGTCGGTCGATGTGCCGGACCGAAGGGTGGCGATTCGCAAGGTGACGACGAGTTGGCGGCTGCTGATCTGCTCAGCCTGAGGGATGTTGTGATCGCGGCGACCTGGGCGATTTATCTAGGTGGTTCCTCTGCACATAGGGCTAGACCATAGCACGGGCCATGACAACACAAATATGGATGGGTTGGGCTAACGCAACGGGATAACGACGGCTACTATTGTTAACACTTGGTATTTTTTAGAGCTATTTTTAATGTTGAACACAGCATGACACATTTACTAGACCCATGGGTCCAAGTTTGACAATTTTGGAACAAATAAAAAAATTAAAAACACTGCTTCCCTAACTTTGAATGGAACGGTTTGGGTACTGTGCTTTGTTTGTTTTTTTTTCTTTTTTTTGGAATGTTCAGATTGAGGATTGTTGTTCGTTTCTTGGCACGTTGCAGGTAATTGGAAGTTGCACTGGAAGCGCTCTCTGTAGGAAGTCTGTAAATAAGCAAAACAAACAAAATGTACAAATTAATATAACTCAATCAAGTCCCAGCGCTCAAATGAAATGCAAATAAATACGTAGGCGGCTATTTTTGCAAACAAATGAAGCGGCGAGCGCGTGATCGACATTTCCCTGTTGATTCTTTTTTATGGGGTGCAAATTAAAAACCACAAAGAACTTGCTAAATATTCCGTTGACACGCGATGCCGAATAAAATACCCAAAGAGGCTACGTTGCCGCCTTAAAATATAAAATTCTCTAAATCGATAACCTATAAAATAAATGGAATTTGAATATGGGTATTTTTGACAAATTTAACAGTTTAGGGGAGGACCCCACGATTTTCAAAGAATGTTTTCTCGGGAATAATAAGTTGACAAATTTCGAAACGTTTATGACAGATTAAATTTAAAATGTAAATAAGACAAATATGACTTTTTTTCAAAAAACAATTCTCATAGAAGGGAATATAATTATTTTTAAAATTAAAAAATCAAATCGGTTCAGTAGTAAACGAAAACGCGTTTGTGTTAAGTACTTAATAATACTATGTTACATATTCATCCGCCTGAACGCATCACCCGAATTGTTCGCTTTAAATAATGTAAGTATCCACTTGAATATTAGGAATGTTCTTGAATATTTTAACGATTGATTAGGACTATTTTCAAAAAATTTATTTTGACCCTCAAAAAAACTAGTTTTTAAAAATTAAACAAGATAGAATATCGAGATTAAATTAAATTTTTTCATCAGATAAGGGTACTGCGAAATCGTATTTCTTCCAATGCCACTGCTTTAATATTTATGATTCTAGTTTTCGTGAACACTTCTCATTAGCACAGCACAGAAAAACACCGCGAACCAACAAGAATGAATTAATCGCCCTGCCCAGGTTTGCCAATAAATATTCAGGGCCAAAGTCGATTCAAACCCAGTCCGGTTGGCCATAAATGTGTGCGTTTGATGGCCCTCAGCCGGCTTATCAGCCGCGTTCTTGTGGTTATATAGTGATAGCCATGCAATATGTACTTGTTCTGTTGCCCCTTGATAGCGACATTTCAAGAGCGATAAAAACACACGGAGCCGCAAACGTTTTTTCTGCCCAAGTATACCCGTATTTGTTGCTTTGTGCTCCGCGAAAACAATGTAATTTAGCAGCAATTTGGTTATCATTCGGCGACGGCTGGCGGTGTTTGTTTTCGTTGACTCTTCGGGCGGTTTGCAGCGGTAGATTCCGAGGGGCAAATGGGTTCAGTCGCATCAGCAAATAAGATAGATAAACTGCAGCCTTGGCCTCGAGCTTGAAAACTTAAACGGGTGAATGGGTTCTCAACGAGTAAGGGAGGCCTTTCGAAGGGTTTCTCAACCCACCCGCCGAGCCAGCCCAGCAAATCGCTGCCACTCCACAGATAAGTTTGGAAATGATATAACACATTATTTTGCTCCTCTAATAGGACCGAGCAATGCCAACAGGTTGGAATTTTTTGATTTGCCATTCCTTATCTGGGAGCTCATATATATTCGGCGATAAGATACAGAGCAATAGCAGTCAGCAAGCGAAATTTTGGCTCGTAAAGGAACATGCGAGCGGCTAAAAGGGGATCGTGATTGATAACAGAAATAGCCAGGTCACAATTAAACCTATAAGAAAATAATTACACCAAATTTCGACATAATGATAGTGATGGAGGCAAAACCAACAATAAACAGAGGCAAGCTCTCACTTTTCCACTGGCCAAAGGCTAAAATATATCACAAATTACCAAGCATATTTGAGCCGTCTGGCAAACGGGGAAGTTATGCGAATTGAGATTTACTATTTTGTGTTTTTTCTTTGCGAAATCCGTCCGAATACACAACGGGCCAGCCAGCAAGCCATAATTAGGGTCAATTGCGGCTAACCGCCGCCAATAGGCGACAACGAAAGCTTTTGGCGAAATGAAGAGGCCCGGTGGTGGTGGTCGGAAAAAGTGCTACACTTCATTAGGCGCCATGACAAACGAAGAGTTCGCGGCTGCGAGTTAATGGCCAGCGCTGCCCCTCGATTACCTAAGGATCGGTTTTGGACCTGCGACCGCCCCCAGGGCCACGCCCTCGAAGGCAGTTGTCCAATTACGAGTACAAGGCAGTTGTTGTCAAATTATCTCGTTGGGGCTATGAAATGAAAACGCGTTATCTTCACAGCCAGTTGTGAAAGTTCCCATAAAACCTAATGAGTTGCAAACTTAAATATTTTTGTTAACATTATAATCATTAGGCTCAAATATATATTTTTTGAGTCGAGGCAGAGGAGAGCTTTAGCCATGGTCCACAGAAATAAGTTTAGCACGCTCCACGAATCCAAGTCAAGGCCCCCAGCAACGATTTCGGATTCGGGGAGACCACCACGGATTGGGTGAGCAATCTATCGAGTCGAGAAACACTTAAGCAGAAGCCCCTTTCACGATGCTTGCATACATTTTCCCATCACGTTCCAAAATGCTTGTCTCGTGTGGAAAACCAACAGCAGAGCATCAAAATATTAACGTTTTAATAGGAATGCCATTCAAACAAAGGTCAGTCGGCATCCGCGGATGTTGCCAAACATATGGAAAATAAATGACGGGTTTCGGCACCGCAATGCTGCAATCCACAGAGGCGGCGGCAGTTCCTCAATAACAAACGCCCCAAAAAGCAGTCTAAAGTGCCAAGATTATGATGAAACTTAGCTAAAAGAAATTTGAGCTTAGAATTGCGTGCACTTTCACTGAACCCCTAAAGCACCGCCACAAGGCGATTTCCCATCGAAAATATAGTCCACTTTTTGGGAAACTTCTTTGAAGATTTCCGAAATTTCTTACCCGACTCTTTTCTAGAGAAATCAATGAAATTAATTGCAGTACCCCAGTTATCTCCCTTAGACATTGATGGCGCTTTTTTAGAGTTCTCCAAATCGAGTGTAAAACCGTTAACCGCCACAAGGTTTTAGCGAGAGCCGCCGATAAACCAACCACTGTGAGATCAAGTTGCATTTTTATGGGGCCAAGGGTCGTCGCCATCGCCATCACCATCACCATCATCATCATCATCGCCACCATCTTCGCCTACGTAGGCGCGTGCCGCATCAGCGTATGCAATACAGACTCTGGCCGGCCATTAAAGGCCCATAAATCTTTGTTATGAAATTGGAAATGATTTTCTCGGCAGGCACACGTATACATAGTACAAGTATGCACACAAGTGGGATCATAATGCTGCGAGAACCAATGCGTTCAGGAAGTATCAGAGTCTGAAGGGGCCTCAAGACCCCGAAAAAGCGTTAATGAAAAGGAAAGTTGGTCAGCAGCACAAAAAACGCCGCTTCATGCCCACCACCACTGTGGGGGAAAGAAAAACAAAGATGAAGAAGGCGAAAAGAAGCCAAGGCAGCGCAACAAATTTCTATAAACAAAGAGCAGTCTGAGATGAGGAGGTCTCAGAGCAAAATTATCAAAGAACAACAAAAAAAAAAAAAGAAAAAAAGAAGTGGAAAATGGGACATGGCACACTCTTGAGCGCACAAAAACAACAAAGACCGAATGAAATTCACGTCGTTGTCGCGCTCATAAATTCTTCCACTTCCACTTCCACTTCTACGCCTATTCCCGGCATATTGTTGGCTATCTGAGAGATACAAAGCTATGCCCTCGCACACACACACACATACACACACCCACACTCGAAAAACTACTAACTCATTCATTGCATCCGCTGTTCGGAAAAAAGAATCTATGTAAATTTCGTGTAGTCTGAATAAATTCCAAGCCTATCAAAGGTGCGAGGGTTTATCGAACTCGCCCATTAGTCTCTTGGATTTTTTGGTCGCTCCTAAAACAAGTGATTCACGCTGGAACGCAACGAAATGGAAAGCGGGGCAAAATATGCCCGAAACATTCATAAATTCAAACACATTTGTGGCCGTCGGAATGGAATGCTGCGGCATAAGATAAGCTAATTAAGCTGGCAGCGAATTTCACTTTCTTTCAAATGGCACAGAACGCTCTTGACGTTGGCCTGCACACAAAATGCCTAAAATATTTCATTCCAACCATTGCTGCGCCATTAAGGCAATTGGCAGAGTTTTCACAAAAAACTGGGGGCTGGGGGCTGGTGGCTGGGAGCTCACGTGCCGCCCATCGATCGGCAAACTAGCCGCCCCACAGCGACTGCATAATCACTCGGTAAAGGAAAGTCATAGCCCCCCCCTTAAGAGCAAATGCTGGCCAACCAGAAGAATATGATCCACAAGTGGAGTAGAATCTTTAACCAAAAATGTTGTTTTCTTTGAACTACAATGTATGTAGTAAATGATTTAGTTGGATTTTCAGTGCGCCAACAAAATGCTTTTGAATGGCGTAAATGAACTTTCGACGGACGGGCTGACAACTAGAACGACAACAAGAAAATTGGTTTATTTTCAGCCTCAAGTGCAAGTCCTATAAGAAGATTGAACAAAACAAAACACTTGATGAATGCAGCTGAAGAAGGTGCAAAAAGCAAACAAATATTGCCACAAAGGCGGGACAAGGGTGGAAAATAGGAACAAATGGCGCATGGGCCGATGCCTTTAGTTGTAGTTGTAGTTTATTTTATTTATTTTTCCCCTCGATGCGGGCGCACGCAGACAATGAAAACAAATTAGCTTGGCCGGCGGAAGTACGGGGGAGTTTGTTGTTAATTTTATAAACACCACGAACCACTAAAAGGGAATCTCCCTCGTGCAGCAGCAGCAGCAGCAGCAGCGGCAGAAACAACCACAAAAATGCAGCACCAAAACAAAACTCAAAAGCAACCACCAAACCGGCTAAATCCCAATCAGGCAGCTGCAGTTCAGTTGGAAGTGTATGCTACTAGTGTGGCACTACAAATATGGCATATCGTATGTGCAAGGGAGCTATGGCCGTCGATCCGATCCGTAATAACGAGCGGAACATCTGTCGCAGCATTTGCATTTTACGTGGAAAACCGTCTTTCCGCTGACTCGGAAAAAACGGAAAAACGAGACGAGACGCCTGCGAGAGCAGACGCGGAGAGAGTGAGCGATTGGAAAAGACAAACATCGGAAGCGTCTTCATAAGTTGCAAATGTGTTTGTGTTATTTTTACATTTCCGCTGCTTACGAAAATATTTATAACCCCTCGCCCCGTCGTCCCCTGCATCCAAAAACCGAGCGCGATCTTCCCCATTTCCCATTTCAAATTCCAATCGCACACACACCCGAGACGAGTATTGGGATTGGAGTGCACCAGGAGGCGGCCGACAGGTTCGAATTAAAATAACAATACAAAACACATTTTCAGGGGAATTCATGTGCGTGCAGCAACTGCCTCAAGGTGCCCATTTAGTGGGTAGTTTCTGATTATAAGACGCTCTTCCCTGGAATTTGCTGAGAAAACTGCGGGTGGAAACTTTTAGCGGCCGTGTATGCCGTAACCCTTTCGAGCGGCCTTGATGGAACATCTGTTTTGTACCCTTGCCACTCGATTACGGGTTAGCGGGGTTTTATTCAAGGAAAGCTTGCAAAGCCTTTTGTGCAGTACTAAGGATTGAATAACCATTGAGCTTTATTTAGTGTGAGATATTTTAAGCTAAATATTCCATGGTTATAGTTTGCCCGTTTCCAGGGAAATCTTACGACCTCAAAATCAAATAAGCTATGGGAAGCATGCTATTTACCTGTTGCAATATAAGTTAATTTTGACCTCACTGGCAACATCCACCTTTATACTTAAAGCTCTATAGTACAATCGAATGTAGTGTTTAGAATTTTATTAACTATTGAATACTTTTCCAATGGGAGAATGATTGCTGTTTCTGGTTAACTTATAACTGTCTTTCTCAGCCCAAAAAGCAGATTCACAATTAACCGAAACATGTGACACATTTCTGTGTTACATTAAGTAACACAGCCATATAGCTCTGATTCGGCTTTAAGGATTGCAAGCCTGGGAAACCAAGGGAAAATCGTATGTCACAGACAGCCATGTAATGCGAAAGTCTGCTACAACAATGTTTGTATTAGAGATTCTACCGTGTATAAGAAGATGCAGTGATCTAAATGCCGAAATGCTTGATGGGCAAGGATTGGGAAGCTCATTAAAAAGGGAAGGAGGTCCTTCTTGGGGCAGTCCCTGCTCGGGAGCCAAAGTCAAGCCCCATCGCAGCTTCCGTTTCCGCTTGCAAAAGAGCAACATGACAACCAACTAACAAAGAGCATCTGTAAGCTGGCATCTGCAGGTTACTCCATGCAACTGATCCCCGGCAATGGTGCCCTCTGCCCGCACTTGTTTATTTACCTACCCGTTGGGCCTGGCCACTGCTCTCGCTCTCGTTCTTGGGCCTTTGGCGTTCTTATTGCCGTCGAGTGGCCGTAATCCAATTACGCCTGCAAATGCAGTTTTTCGCGGGCATTCCTTTGCGGCTCCCGCGCCCCGCGCCTCGCACTGGCAGGGAGAACACCTATGTATATATCCGAAATAAATATAGCTCCGCGGTCGGGAAAACTTGGGCTTTTCACTGCCTTTTTGTCGCCGTCTGGGACTTTGCTGTGTCGAGAGTCGAGAGTCGAGAGTCGGGAGTCGGTTGTGTACTTTTCTCGTTGGACGCGCGACGCTGTCGGTTTGTTTGGGCGCAACTTGTTCCCTTTCCCGTGCGATTATTCACTTGCGACAATGCCGCGGATCGAATGGCCCTTGGGCTTTGGCTGGGCACTCGCGATGCAGTTGGCTTTTAGACGGAATCGAACGTTTTCCAGGCGTAAACAAGGAAAAAACACGGAGCGACGCGAAAAGGCGTCCGAACGCGTCGATAGAAAATTTTAAAATGTACGGACAGCCCTGCTGACAGTCTCTGACTCGGGTGGTACTGACATCGGGCAACCGCCCCTGTACAAAAGAGATGACAAGTCCGCAGCGATGGTAGACTCGTTGCTCCCCTCCCCATGACCAAAGCGAGTTTTTCAGCTGTGTTGTACAACAACCACACCGCGCACAATACAACATGATGTTAGAGTTGTTGTAATTTACTCATCTTCTGTTGACCAGCTGTTGCCTCTCAGTCGCTCTTGCTCGGTCTCACACACCCCGCCACCCTCTGACCCATGTAAAAACGTCTTCGAGAGCGGATCGAGAGAGGAACTCTGTTAGGCATATGCAGTGTGACCGTTGGATCAGTGCTGGTAGTCGAAATAAGATATACATATAAGTCACACTTTTCAACAGAATTTAACAACAGTTTGAATTGTGTGCTAAAAACGGAAAACTTATTAAGCCGTAAAAAAATAATATCAAAAACTCAGTTTCTGGGGTTCTATCCAATACACAACCAATTTCAATAAATTGTTGCGCACCGGCTTAGCGCGCACAATTAACGAAATATAATAGTTACATTTAGGTTGACGATATAGGCGCTCAGAGGATGTATCAGTATTTAAAGTTATTTTGGAAAACTGCTAAAATGTGCATTAATCAAAGAACTGTGTAAAATTAAAAAAAAAGGTCGCGTTTCCAACTATCATATTTTTCAAGCGGCCTGGCACTTTTCATTACTGGTGGCCGGCTTTGTTTATTTTAAAGTCTGGCATCACTTTTATTCATTTGTAATTTGAAAAACGGAAGTAGCAACGGTTTTACACCATGTACCTAAGGTATACATGGTAATTTGTATTTTTTCAAATGAATGTAACAGAAGGGGATAATCAGCATGAACAGCCGAGTCGATCCGGCCATATCCATCTATACGTCTGTCCGTCTGATATTGAGACTCTGTATGTATGTATACAGCGTTCGTCGATTTGGAAAGAGCTGAAGATGTAAATCTTTTTGCTCTAGGTACGTTATGCATGTGCAAAAATGTTCTCCCCCTTTGCAACTTTCGTAGAACTGTTTTCTTTTCTAGGTATTGTATTATATCATCTTTTCATTAAAAACATAAGTAGATCATATTTATTCCCGGTTCTTTTAAAAAAGAATAAGGGTATATTGAATTCGCGCGAATGTCAAATATGTAACAGGGACAAGGAAGCTTTTTCCACCCAATAAAGTATATGTATGTATTCTTGATCAGCATCAACAGCCGAGTCCATCTAGCCATGTCCGCCTGTCCGTCTGTGAGTCTGTCCGTCCGTCTGTCCGTATGAACGCCTAGATTTTGGAAACTATAATAGATAGAAAAGAACTAATTGCACATACTAATTCTAGGGATACCAGTTCAGCACAAGTTTATTTTAAAAATCGGCTACCATCCTCCGCAGCCTCGAAAGCCGCGAAATTCTGTGACATCCACAATTTTAGCTCCATAGGCACTAATTTTGGATAGTACATTGGTAGTACATCTATCTATGTTGCGAAAATCAGCCGGTTACGCCCACTTTTGTTTGCGAAAATGGCAAAAATAAGTTGCGTTAAATGAAAAAATGACAAGTTTCTCCATAGAAATGTACATGCGTACGGACAACAAAACTTAGGGACTTTAGAATAATAAATACAGATACTCAAGCTCAAGTAGGGAAACCAAATTCTCATACAAACACACACGACTATAATCGTTCTTACTTGTTGTTTCTACTAGAGACACTAGAGACAATTAAGCACTAGAGACAATTAAGTGTGATTTTGGTTCATTTAACAACATTTAACATATGTTTACAAATGTGAAAAGTTTTATTCATCCACATTTCTGTACAATTCTGTATACACTCATTTTATTTGGAGTTTAGTTCAAACGTAAAAACGAACTATAGTGAAAATAGCTACATGGTTGAAATTAAAAACATTTTTGTTAAACATTTTACAGCGTTTAGAAATATAATTTTAGCTATTCTCATAAAAGCAGGGATTACAGATGGTTTTATATTGGAATAAACTTAAATTAAATATTCTAATGGCGACCCGGTGATTTGTATTGACAAGATAATTGTTTTCGATACATATTTTGTTATTATCGCGTTCAAAAGATTTATTATACACGGTGAGTCTGATTAAAGAAGAACATTTTTCACTAGAACACATTTTGTTACATTCATTTTAAACGTAAATCGATCCGTCTGAAATTTTCGATATCTTCCACAAATTACCCCCATTAATAATTGCGTAAAGTAATATTTTCATATACTTGAAGTGCAAGACACTTGATATGATCCTCCGATTTCTTTACTCAGTAAACTCATGAGAGCAAGTGTGCAAAAATCAGCACTTGAGCGCCACTTGACATTCAGTTTATACACAAATCGTACCTCGAATAAACACCCACACAATCAAATGTACATGCGTACGGACAATAAAACTTAAGGACTTTAGAATAATAAATACAGATACTCAAGCTCAAGTAGCGAAACCAAATCTGCATAAAGTGGCTGCGAAGAAACAACTAATAAGAACTCGGCAGGGACCGCGTCGCTGGTGACGGATGACGTTGCAAGTGGCTCTGGAGGAGACACAGCATCCAATCGAACGGAAAGGTGAGGTGAGCAGATGATTGTGCACCCGCAGATACACGGATACCTACTTCAGTGACTGCAGTCAGAGCGAGAAGGATGGCCTTAGGGATGGTTTCGTGAGGCCTAAAAATAGTTTGTCTCGATAAAAGCATATGAATATCTGTGTTAATCTCCATATTGCGCATGCAGCTTGAAATCTGCATACATCATTTCCCCAAAACGCTAAAGGTAAACTATATTATTTGGGACACCTTTGGACACAATACAAATAGTTTCCAGTACCATTTCAAGCAGGATTAACGGCAGTCAATAAATAAAACTATTTTCGATTATTTAAACTTCCTTAATAGTTTGTTGAATAAATATAATAAACAATTAATATAATGCATTACATTTTCTGCAATGTTCATACGTTATTATCTGCAGAAATAAATGAATATTACCATTTTATAGAAAAATCGTAGCCACGAAGAGAGACCATCTCTAGGGAATTTGAGAGAAAGAGAGAGCGGGAATCCCTGGCGATGCGATGCTGTGATTGGCTTCATGGCGGCCATTTTGCCCCTAACGGTAGTCGTGTGTGTGCCACGCACCCACATGTGGATGCGCACACCCGCTCCCTGAATACAGTATCAATACGCGGCCTGGGATGTGAGGCAGCGTTCGGGTCAGTACCAAAATCGAGCTGACAAATTGCAGACACGGTCGAGTGCGCATCGAGGAGCACGCATCGATACGGCTTAGGGGTTTCAGTTCCTTCACGGTTGCCAGGGGTGCGGGAGCACCTACTTGATTACCCGAAACTACTCCTCTCGCGCGGTGACTTTCAAGTGTCGCAAGTTCAAGTGCAATTTGGCAAATAGCTGTATTTATTTAAACTGAAAGTGCTCGTCAAGTGGCCAGTGATCGCGTCGCAAGATGTTGCAGCACCATCAGCAGCAAGCGCAGGTGCCACAATCGGGTGGCTATTACGATTACAATCAGTCCCCCAGTCCGGGCAGCTTGACCAACGCAGATGCCCTGAACACCACTCCGTTTTCGGTCAAGGATATACTGAACATGGTCAACCAAACGGAGCCCTACGAGGGCGCCTACGGGCACCTGGATAGGTAACCTTTCAAAACATTTTTACATCCATCATGTTGGATGCCCAGTTAGTCTTTTAAACAATTTTTTTTGCGATTCGGGGATTTACGGGGATAGATTTTCGGCCCATACAAATGCAACATAAGCCTTAATTGAATCTGAATACCAAATCGGTTACATATCCCATATAAGAATATTAATGCCTAGAACGGATATATAATTCCTCCCAACACTCTGTTCCCCATAAACGTAGTCTGCCGCACCTCAATCAATCTACTTAATGGGTGGACATGCTTCCCACATCTACCTGTCGGCAACTGCTTTCGAAGACAGCAGCTTCGCATTCCCATTCCCAATCGCATTACATTTATTTTTATTTAATAAGGCTCCATAGGAAAAATTAATTTCCACCAATTTTCCAAAGAAAGATAATATTGTGATAACCTTCCGTCGAGACGCTGAAGCAGCAGAAGAAATCCTATGAAAACACACAGAAAGCATGAATTGCAAATAGGATCTGGGATCTGGGATTGGGAAACGCACAGAGCCTCGAGGCTTTGACAAATCATCGTTATTTGTACAAGAGGCCAAGACAAAGACGCACTGTGAGACACAGTGGGTTAACAATAAGAAAAACAAAGTCCGCTCCGAGGTAGGCAGCCCGGACCCTGGGGTCCGCGATCCGGAGCCTCGACCAGCGGTCGACTGGTCAACATGTGTGATTCGCATGTGAGGCCGCCTAGGCGTCCGCTTGTGCGTCGCTGCCGCCGCAGTTGGGCGTCCTTAATTTCCTGATGAGCCATGAAATGATGTCACCAAAAATAAGGATCCCGTCGCGCCGGCAGGAAGTGGGCGAAAAATCAATGCTCCGCTCCTGGCGTGATGCAACACATGGCGGCCATGAACGGAACCTTGTTTAACCTTTCGCTTTCCCCATCTTTTTCCTTGTGCTTTCCCGTAGCGCGGCGCTCTATGGCGCCGGCGAGTACCAGCATCCGCACCAATATCCGCATGCGCATCCGCACCACCAGCAGCATCAGCATCAGCATGTCCAGCAGGCTGAGCAGCAACTGCTCACCCACAACTTGGACGATGGCGCCGCCGCATCGCCGCTCCTGCCGCCCTCACACCACCAGCTGTACGGTGGATACCAGGACTACGGCATGCCGGCCCACATGTTCCAGCATCCGCACCAAGGGTTCCAGCACTCGACATCGGCCTACAACATGTCCGCCTCGCAGTTTTACGCCGGAGCCCCGGCTACGGCCTACCAAAGTCCTGCCACCTACAACTACAACTATGCCGTCGGAGTCGGAGGGGGATCAGGATCCGCAGACATGTACGGCGGATCAACAGCGCCCGGTTCGGTGAGCGTCAAGAGCGAGTACATCCCCACGCCGTATGTGACCCCGTCGCCGACCCTGGACCTCAACAGCTCCGCTGAGGTGGACAGCCTCCAGGCGCCGGCGCAGAAGTTGTGCGGCAACGGGAATCCCCTAACCCAGCGCCTCATGGAGACGGCCAACAACTCGGCCTCGCTTCGCAGCATTCACGGGTCCGAGGAGGGCGTCAAAAGAAGTGAGTAACCCCCAGGAATTTTCCAATTATCTTTATAAATTACATACTAGACATTGACGGGGCAATAGGTTTCACCTTAAATAAATGTTTATCATCACAAAATGTCTTAAGTTGACACCATCAATATATTGGATCAAGTGTTAACTTGCTAAAAGTTTTAAAATTGTAATGCACAATTTTCGTAGATTTTACTTACTTTGTACTACCCTGAAGCACTCTTTCGTTGATGCTTTTATTCCAATACTATTTATAATCCCACACGTGTATTTCCCATAATTTTCTAGTTTTTTTCATATTTATTAAATTTATGCTTTCTCATTTGCAGAGGACCACAGTCAGGTGACGTCCTCGCGGTCTGAGCTGCGGAAAAACAACGTCAATGGCGGCAGCAACCACGGCAGCAGTAATGGCTCCTCCAAGCCGCGAATGAAACGCAAGCCCCGCGTTCTGTTTTCACAGGCCCAAGTCCTGGAACTGGAGTGCCGGTTCCGGCTGAAAAAGTACCTGACGGGGGCAGAGCGCGAGATCATCGCCCAGAAGCTGAATCTCTCGGCCACGCAGGTTAAGATCTGGTTCCAGAACCGGCGCTACAAGTCCAAACGTGGCGACATCGACTGCGAGGGCGTGGCCAAGCATCTGAAGCTGAAGCCGGAGCCCCTTCCGTCAGCGGCTACTAGTTCGCTGCCCCCGCCGATACCCAACCACATGATTTGGCCACCGACCCTCCAGCAATCGCAGCAGCAGCCCCAAAGTGCCCTCCAGCATCTGCAGTAGCACAGGAATTCGCTTTTAATTTATTTTATTTTCAAGCAGATTAAATGTTGTAGGAGCGTAAGAAAAATGCCTCATAGCTTTAGTACACTGTTTTATGTATATATTGGACAATAAATAAAGTTTAAGAAAAACCCGAATACAGGCGCTAGCTTTCATTGGAGCTGTAATGATAAGCGGACTCCAGAGTTTTCGCATAATAATATTATCGTCCGCTTGTAACACTTCTTCTTTTTTGTCGAGACCAAAGAATTTGCCTGCTGTCACACATCCTAGGCCGGGACATTGCCTTGGCCCCCTGCATTCCTGCACTCGTATTTATATCTTTATGAACAGCTTTCGATCGGCCACCGATCCATTAGGCACCGCATCTGCGTATAATTGCCGCCCGATCGCCGCATAAATCAATTTTATCGGGACGAGCGATCAGTTTTATGAAAAACGAATTCGAAAACCGAATGGAAACACAACAATTTCCGTTTTGTTGTAGAGCTGAAAACGATTTCCCTTTCAGCTTTTCGCATGGGCAGGGCAAAGGGGTGCCCGGGTGATTGGAAGTGCGTTGGCGGCAGACACTACAAAGGTTGCATTTATGAAACGTTTAAGTGGCAGCAATGCAACTGTAAAATGTTTCCTGCATCCGCAGATACAGATACAGGCACTCGTTCAGATACAAAAACTCCTCCGCG